>CM055123.1:95896174-96603433 GCA_029206835.1 Rana muscosa | reverse complement strand
CACTGGTAGCGACACAGAAATTGGAGGGTTATTTTTAAGGCTTAGGAATGTCATGGTGTCAGAACTCCATCTTCAGTGGGACCTTGTGTTCCTGGAACAATATGTGACGGAACAGATGGTCCCACGAAGTCTCAGATGGGACATTCATCCACAACAGGGTGAGGGAGATTTTGACTCCTGGTTTAAATATTTCAATGAGGCTGGTACCAAATTTTTAAATTTCCTCATTACCAGGAAGAGAAGTCGCCTCTCTGTCTTGGATAGAGAGATCAAGGAATTAAAGGAAGGACTGCTTGTGTATAAAAACTCAGTTGAATACAATTCCTTGTCCTCTAACCTCCAGGCCAATTTGATCAAGGAGGATAAAGATCAAAAGGCTAAAAAACATAAAAAATACTCGCGGGATATAGGTGACTATAGGGCGGGTAAGGTATTCAGCTGGCACTGAAAAACCCCAGTACAGGATCAAACTATGGAAGTTAATTCTTCTAATATAGGAGCGCAGGCTCCTCTGATTGATTACCAGACCCAACCGAAACCTTATATGAATAGGAGCCTACTACCTAGGGATCCTCCTCCAACCCAGGGTGGTCGCCCCCAAAATGTACATACCCCTAGGAGCACACAGAGGGGTAGAGGACATAATTCTAATAGAAGGGGAGGGAGAGGACATAGAGGGAACCATTCTAACCCTGACGGTCATTATTATGATCGTGAGCCATCCTATCAGAGGGGGTCTCCCTATTATAGGGGATCACCCGCTAGATATCAAGACCACCATAATGGTTACCCTAAACCGTCCCACTATAGTCATCCACCAACATCCACTTATAACAGATATTCTCCACTTCAAGATCAGTATAATGATGGAGTATATCCGTATCCAAATGCCGAGTATGATCAGCCTTCCTATGGATATCAACAACCAATCTCCCAACCCCGCCCAAATCAGGGCTTTCACGAGGACCCCCCAGGGAGAAAAAGGGGCCGAGACCCAAGAGAGGGTCCAGAGGAGGGAGGAGGAGCCAGAGACGAAAAGCGAGGGCGAACATAATCTGTAAAGGAGTGTTCAACCTGAGTAGTACTGTTTTAACACATGAAGAAAAGATTGTTTTGGACAAGGGTCTCAAATTTTCTCCCCCGCGGAGGTTGAACAAATTTGACACCTTTGTCGACATTCATAAGTACATTAGGAAGATTAACATACAGCGCTATATTACTTCCAATCCTACTAGAAGTATAGCGAGGGCAGCTACGTCAGGTACTGTCCATTCAGGTTTATCCAATCCATCCCTGTTCAACCCCCCTAACCAGCTTGCTCCAGCAATAAACATGTTTAGAGATCTGGTATTGAAAGATCTTGCCAAATTACCTCCTAAACGAGTTTTCAATAATCCTCTACCTAGTCAGGGTCTTAAATCCTTGTGTGACAATAAGGATCTGGTTATCCGTCCCGCTGACAAAGGCGGAGGCATTGTATTGCTGGACAAACAGGACTATATGGGGGAGATGTACAAAATTCTGAGTGATCAGTATACGTACAAAGAGCTACCCAGTAATCCGACATCTAAATTCAAGAGACAATTAACCAGTCTTATCGCTCAGGGTTATGACTCCTCAATTTTAAATAGTAAAGAAAAATCGTTCCTTGTTCCTTTAGCCCCCCGCATTCCTGTTATTTATTATTTACCTAAGGTTCATAAAGATTCCCTTCATCCCCCTGGACGTCCCATCATTAGCGGGATAGATTCCGTCACCTCTAGAATTGGTAGGTACATTGATTTCTTTTTGCAACCATCTGTACGCAAAACTTCATCCTACCTTAAAGACACGAAGGATGTGATTAAACGGCTGTCTGCTATCACCTTTGAAGGCGATTTGATTATGGCCACAGCGGATGTGGCATCCTTATACACCTGAATTCCTCATCAGAGAGGAGTGGAGGCTGCTAAGGATTTTCTAAATTGGGATGTCACTCTCGCTAAACCTCAGGTGGATTTTATAGTTGATTTGTTGGAGTTTGCCACCCAACATAATTATTTTTGGTTCGATGGTCGCTTTTATTTGCAGCATAAGGGAGTTGCGATGGGAGCAAAGTTTGCTCCCAGTTTAGCAAACCTTTTCATGGCCAAGTGGGAGGAGGATGCCGTCTATGCCCTGGAACACCCGCAGTTAACTATGTGGGCCAGGTACATAGATGACATCCTCCTCCTTTGGGCTGGCACCCCTGAATCTCTTGAAGATTTCTTCTCAGAGCTCAATGAGAATGACAGAGGGATTTCACTTACATACGAATTTAGCCAGTCTAAAATCCATTTTTTGGATCTTGAAATAGAAAGGTTTGAGTATCAATTCAAGTACAGTACGTATTTCAAACCTACGGATAGGAACGGATATATACCCACAGACAGTTGCCATCATAAGTCCTGGCTAAAATCCGTTCCCAAAAGTCAATTCCTGCGACTCCGCAGGAATTGTACTGACACAGAAACTTTCAGGATACAAGCTGACATTCTAAGAGGCCGGTTTATTGAAAAGGGATATGACAATCGAGATGTCGAGAATGAGATGACTAAGGTTCTGAATATCGACCGATCCCTATTGTTAGCAGATAGACCTCAAAGAGAAAGGGAAGACAATTTTAGATGGTCTTTTCTTACAGCCTTTTCTACCCAACACAAGCAAATCAAGGCTATTTTTGAACAACATTGGGGTATCTTGAGGAATGATCGAATCCTCGGTACACTTTTACCAGAAAGACCTAAAGTGATATACTGAGGAGTGCCCTCACTTAAAAGTAAAATTGCACCAACCATCATTAATCCTCCGATTAGGCCAACATTTTTTCATAACTGGACAGGCTACTACCCCTGTAAGAAATGCCTTGTATGCCAGTATAACACCTGTGGGAGAAAGGCCAGTAAAGAATTTAGGTCCACAGCGACTAACCGGGTCTATCCAATCAAACCATTTTGTACATGCGCAACCATTAATGTTGTGTATTTACTGACATGTCCATGTGGTAAACAATATGTTGGGCGGACCATTAGGTCATTCACGACCAGGGTAACCGAACATATCAACTTAATCAAGTTTGGGAGCGTCAAACACACGGTCCCTCTGCATTATCGGCAAAACCATGCCCGTGACCCAACAGGAACCCAATTCTTGATTATTGACCGTTATGTTGCTCCATGGAGGGGTGGGGCCAACACTAGAGGAGTTTCCAGACTCGAAACTTTCTGGATTTACGAGTTACAGACTCACCACCCACAGGGGTTAAATGTGGAGTGGGATATTAATGCTTTTATTAATAGATCTTGACTCCAAGGACGATTTTTCATAAATTTTTGTAGTAATTTAAAATTTTATCTTTTTTTAATAAAATGTTTTAATAATTTTAATACCCATTTCAACCTGTCAACTATCTAGTCGCCATTCAAATGGCTAGTTTGTGTTTGACAGCTGAATTTGTCGGTTTTGGAACATTAACCAATATTAGCATTTTAGATTTTTAGGGATGACCCCAGTTTGATTTGACTTCAAATTCAGCATGCCAAAGCGGGGATTCGAACTCACAACCTCCCGATAACACATCAGGCGCTTTGCCCATAGCACCACCACTGGAAGTGTTTGTTAGGGCTCATAAAAAACAGTGCCATATCAGACATAGTGAGGCTTGGGGATCTTTTCCAATGTTCTTGTGCAGAGCGGAAGTGATGTCATCCAGCCTCGTCTTCATAGAGAGGCTTGGATGGCGCTTCCTGTTCTATATGGCTGATATAGAAGTTCTGGCCATGTCTATACTGCTTATTTATCTATTGATCTAACACAATCTAATAAATATTCATTGGCAGTATTATCCTATATTATGGGAAGATTTTTTGAGATCAAATGGGATATTTTAAATAGCAGCCGCCACTTCCTGTTCACCAACAGGAAGTGATGTAATTTCTGGGGTCACTCCAGCTGGGGTCATTCCATCTATAAATAGCGGTGTTGTTGTGGGGGTCCACACCCCAGATGATGACTTTTTAGTTGAAACGCGTCGGGTGGACCCATTCACACACATCGCTCTTGCATTTTGTGATATGCCTATGATGTTCTTCCAAATGTGAGTGTACATTTTTTTATCTTTTTTTAAATAAATACTTCCTTGTACGGTATCACACTATGTGAGTTTTTTTTCCCCATTACGCATGTTATGTGGTTACCGTATCTCTGGCTCCAACAAGACTATATGTATTCACACTTCCTGGTGTTTACGGGAATTTGCGGTGCCGACTGATATGCGGATTCAGGACCAGCTGGATACACCTTGCTGACTGATTATTTAAGCCTGTTTTGACTTGGGTGGTATACACCTTACCAAGTCAATACCATCTGGTAAGCCTCCTCCTTATATCGGTGGTGGTGTCTCTATCCTTTCACAGAGAGGGTCATATCCATGTGGGACTCTTTATTTCAACCTTGCAGTTTTTTCTACACTTTTGGACTGTTATTTGTGTGTGGTCACAATAGAGGACTGTTTCGTTTTGATTTATTTACAATTAATATTTTTTTTCACGGATCACACTCAGTCACTTGGTGTCACTGAAATTAATATATATATGCATGTTTGCAACATTTGTTATGTGTTGGTAACTGACTCTTTCACAAAATAAGCGCTACACTTTTTCATATTCACCAGTTTTTGCTTTGTCTCAGCTGTGTTGGCAGCTAATTTTTGTGTTCACTCATTGCACAGCACAGTATATCCCATATCTAATTTTTTGCATAGTTTACTTGACATTATATTGCAGCAGTGTTCATTATTTATTTGGTGTAATACCAACCACTAATATGGATGTATTTGACTACCGTGCATCACGCACAGTCAATACAGAGGGTGTGTTTGTAGCCACTGGTAGCGACACAGAAATTGGAGGGTTATTTTTAAGGCTTAGGAATGTCATGGTGTCAGAACTCCATCTTCAGTGGGACCTTGTGTTCCTGGAACAATATGTGACGGAACAGATGGTCCCACGAAGTCTCAGATGGGACATTCATCCACAACAGGGTGAGGGAGATTTTGACTCCTGGTTTAAATATTTCAATGAGGCTGGTACCAAATTTTTAAATTTCCTCATTACCAGGAAGAGAAGTCGCCTCTCTGTCTTGGATAGAGAGATCAAGGAATTAAAGGAAGGACTGCTTGTGTATAAAAACTCAGTTGAATACAATTCCTTGTCCTCTAACCTCCAGGCCCATTTGATCAAGGAGGATAAAGATCAAAAGGCTAAAAAACATAAAAAATACTCGCGGGATATAGGTGACTATAGGGCGGGTAAGGTATTCAGCTGGCAGAAAACCCCAGTACAGGATCAAACTATGGAAGTTAATTCTTCTAATATAGGAGCGCAGGCTCCTCTGATTGATTACCAGACCCAACCGAAACCTTATATGAATAGGAGCCTACTACCTAGGGATCCTCCTCCAACCCAGGGTGGTCGCCCCCAAAATGTACATACCCCTAGGAGCACACAGAGGGGTAGAGGACATAATTCTAATAGAAGGGGAGGGAGAGGACATAGAGGGAACCATTCTAACCCTGACGGTCATTATTATGATCGTGAGCCATCCTATCAGAGGGGGTCTCCCTATTATAGGGGATCACCCGCTAGATATCAAGACCACCATAATGGTTACCCTAAACCGTCCCACTATAGTCATCCACCAACATCCACTTATAACAGATATTCTCCACTTCAAGATCAGTATAATGATGGAGTATATCCGTATCCAAATGCCGAGTATGATCAGCCTTCCTATGGATATCAACAACCAATCTCCCAACCCCGCCCAAATCAGGGTTTTCACGAGGACCCCCCAGGGAGAAAAAGGGGCCGAGACCCAAGAGAGGGTCCAGAGGAGGGAGGAGGAGCCAGAGACGAAAAGCGAGGGCGAACATAATCTGTAAAGGAGTGTTCAACCTGAGTAGTACTGTTTTAACACATGAAGAAAAGATTGTTTTGGACAAGGGTCTCAAATTTGCTCCCCCGCGGAGGTTGAACAAATTTGACACCTTTGTCGACATTCATAAGTACATTAGGAAGATTAACATACAGCGCTATATTACTTCCAATCCTACTAGAAGTATAGCGAGGGCAGCTACGTCAGGTACTGTCCATTCAGGTTTATCCAATCCATCCCTGTTCAACCCCCCTAACCAGCTTGCTCCAGCAATAAACATGTTTAGAGATCTGGTATTGAAAGATCTTGCCAAATTACCTCCTAAACGAGTTTTCAATAATCCTTTACCTAGTCAGGGTCTTAAATCCTTGTGTGACAATAAGGATCTGGTTATCCGTCCCGCTGACAAAGGCGGAGGCATTGTATTGCTGGACAAACAGGACTATATGGGGGAGATGTACAAAATTCTGAGTGATCAGTATACGTACAAAGAGCTACCCAGTAATCCGACATCTAAATTCAAGAGACAATTAACCAGTCTTATCGCTCAGGGTTATGAGTCCTCAATTTTAAATAGTAAAGAAAAATCGTTCCTTGTTCCTTTAGCCCCCCGCATTCCTGTTATTTATTATTTACCTAAGGTTCATAAAGATTCCCTTCATCCCCCTGGACGTCCCATCATTAGCGGGATAGATTCCGTCACCTCTAGAATTGGTAGGTACATTGATTTCTTTTTGCAACCATCTGTACGCAAAACTCCATCCTACCTTAAAGACACGAAGGATGTGATTAAACGGCTGTCTGCTATCACCTTTGAAGGCGATTTGATTATGGCCACAGCGGATGTGGCATCCTTATACACCTGAATTCCTCATCAGAGAGGAGTGGAGGCTGCTAAGGATTTTCTAAATAGGGATGTCACTCTCGCTAAACCTCAGGTGGATTTTATAGTTGATTTGTTGGAGTTTGCCACCCAACATAATTATTTTTGGTTCGATGGTCGCTTTTATTTGCAGCATAAGGGAGTTGCGATGGGAGCAAAGTTTGCTCCCAGTTTAGCAAACCTTTTCATGGCCAAGTGGGAGGAGGATGCCGTCTATGCCCTGGAACACCCGCAGTTAACTATGTGGGCCAGGTACATAGACGACATCCTCCTCCTTTGGGCTGGCACCCCTGAATCTCTTGAAGATTTCTTCTCAGAGCTCAATGAGAATGACAGAGGGATTTCACTTACATACGAATTTAGCCAGTCTAAAATCCATTTTTTGGATCTTGAAATAGAAAGGTTTGAGTATCAATTCAAGTACAGTACGTATTTCAAACCTACGGATAGGAACGGATATATACCCACAGACAGTTGCCATCATAAGTCCTGGCTAAAATCCGTTCCCAAAAGTCAATTCCTGCGACTCCGCAGGAATTGTACTGACACAGAAACTTTCAGGATACAAGCTGACATTCTAAGAGGCCGGTTTATTGAAAAGGGATATGACAATCGAGATGTCGAGAATGAGATGACTAAGGTTCTGAATATCGACCGATCCCTATTGTTAGCAGATAGACCTCAAAGAGAAAGGGAAGACAATTTTAGATGGTCTTTTCTTACAGCCTTTTCTACCCAACACAAGCAAATCAAGGCTATTTTTGAACAACATTGGGGTATCTTGAGGAATGATCGAATCCTCGGTACACTTTTACCAGAAAGACCTAAAGTGATATACTGAGGAGTGCCCTCACTTAAAAGTAAAATTGCACCAACCATCATTAATCCTCCGATTAGGCCAACATTTTTTCATAACTGGACAGGCTACTACCCCTGTAAGAAATGCCTTGTATGCCAGTATAACACCTGTGGGAGAAAGGCCAGTAAAGAATTTAGGTCCACAGCGACTAACCGGGTCTATCCAATCAAACCATTTTGTACATGCGCAACCATTAATGTCGTGTATTTACTGACATGTCCATGTGGTAAACAATATGTTGGGCGGACCATTAGGTCATTCACGACCAGGGTAACCGAACATATCAACTTAATCAAGTTTGGGAGCGTCAAACACACGGTCCCTCTGCATTATCGGCAAAACCATGCCCGTGACCCAACAGGGACCCAATTCTTGATTATTGACCGTTATGTTGCTCCATGGAGGGGTGGGGCCAACACTAGAGGAGTTTCCAGACTCGAAACTTTCTGGATTTACGAGTTACAGACTCACCACCCACAGGGGTTAAATGTGGAGTGGGATATTAATGCTTTTATTAATAGATCTTGACTCCAAGGACGATTTTTCATAAATTTTTGTAGTAATTTAAAATTTTATCTTTTTTTAATAAAATGTTTTAATAATTTTAATACCCATTTCAACCTGTCAACTATCTAGTCGCCATTCAAATGGCTAGTTTGTGTTTGACAGCTGAATTTGTCGGTTTTGGAACATTAACCAATATTAGCATTTTAGATTTTTAGGGATGACCCCAGTTTGATTTGACTTCAAATTCAGCATGCCAAAGCGGGGATTCGAACTCACAACCTCCCGATAACACATCAGGCGCTTTGCCCATAGCACCACCACTGGAAGTGTTTGTTAGGGCTCATAAAAAACAGTGCCATATCAGACATAGTGAGGCTTGGGGATCTTTTCCAATGTTCTTGTGCAGAGCGGAAGTGATGTCATCCAGCCTCGTCTTCATAGAGAGGCTTGGATGGCGCTTCCTGTTCTATATGGCTGATATAGAAGTTCTGGCCATGTCTATACTGCTTATTTATCTATTGATCTAAAACAATCTAATAAATATTCATTGGCAGTATTATCCTATATTATGGGAAGATTTTTTGAGATCAAATGGGATATTTTAAATAGCAGCCGCCACTTCCTGTTCACCAACAGGAAGTGATGTAATTTCCGGGGTCACTCCAGCTGGGGTCATTCCATCTATAAATAGCGGTGTTGTTGTGGGGGTCCACACCCCAGATGATGACTTTTTAGTTGAAACGCATCGGGTGGACCCATTCACACACATCGCTCTTGCATTTTGTGATATGCCTATGATGTTCTTCCAAATGTGAGTGTACATTTTTTTATCTTTTTTTAAATAAATACTTCCTTGTACGGTATCACACTATGTGAGTTTTTTTCCCCATTACGCATGTTATGTGGTTACCGTATCTCTGGCTCCAACAAGACTATATGTATTCACACTTCCTGGTGTTTACGGGAATTTGCAGTGCCGACTGATATGCGGATTCAGGACCAGCTGGATACACCTTGCTGACTGATTATTTAAGCCTGTTTTGACTTGGGTGGTATACACCTTACCAAGTCAATACCATCTGGTAAGCCTCCTCCTTATATCGGTGGTGGTGTCTCTATCCTTTCACAGAGAGGGTCATATCCATGTGGGACTCTTTATTTCAACCTTGCAGTTTTTTCTACACTTTTGGACTGTTATTTGTGTGTGGTCACAATAGAGGACTGTTTCGTTTTGATTTATTTACAATTAATATTTTTTTTCACGGATCACACTCAGTCACTTGGTGTCACTGAAATTAATATATATATGCATGTTTGCAACATTTGTTATGTGTTGGTAACTGACTCTTTCACAAAATAAGCAATACAGTTATTCCCGCCCGAGCATCTTACTAATTGCTGTCTTTGATGCTTGCTACTGCTGAGGATCTGTGCCCTATACATGTGTCACAGTCTCTGTCGTGAAGTTCATATGCATGAATAGACTACACTGGTATTGTCCGAGAAGATCATAGCTGAGGGAGAGAGATTTATTTCCGTCTGAGCATTTCACAAATTTGCTGGTTTGGGCGGTTTGCACAGCTGAGGATCTGTACTGCCTTGTACATCCCTGGATCTTTTTGTTACCTTATAGGGCATATTTTAATCATTATTAGCCCCTACCTGTATTCATAAGAAGAGGGGTTGGTCTAACATACATCGCTACACTTGATGATCGCATAGATACCCATTTTCTCTCAGGCCGACACTCCTTTGAACAGGGAATCCACTGCCTATGTGTGGTGTTATCTGATACATCCCCCTATTGAGGGGTCGGTACTACTCAATGAGCTTATCTACCTGTTGCTCTCATACCCACACAGTTGATAGAGGACATATGCACCCGCTCATACTAGTCTGTGCTTCTTTGGCTCTGTATGTGTTACATTTTAAATGATTGAATAGCAACGTTGTTATTTGCGGTGTTTGGTGGAGGTTTTATATTGACTGTTTTTGTCTTTTTGCTACTAACATTTTATGTCCAATCAATTATATGTATTTTGATAGCATACTGTCTGGGGTCAATGTATACCAACCTTTTGAGAATTCTGCCCAATTTTTTTGCGATATTGTCCTTCTGGTATGTTGATCCACACATGGTCTTGTGGAATGTCAGATGCAATATAAGTCCTCTGGAGATTCCCCTTTATTAGAGTGAGTCACCAAATCTGACTATGTAACACTTCTAACACATCCCAAAAGTTAAAACATAAAGTAAAATAAAAATTATAAAATTATTGTAGTTCTTGGCTATAGTAGCGCGAGTCACTAAAGGCTGTGTGCCTTAAGGAAAGTCAGCCCTGAATCCATTACATCAGTTTATTTTTGGTAAGATTGATAAATGATAACATACTTTGTATCTGATGAGGTCATGGATGTGGAAAAACACAGGCAAATGTTATTGCGTATACTACATTGTTTTTATTAGATGTTTCCGGTTAACTTTTAAAAAGAAGACATTATTTGCTCTGTTAGAAGTTTGCATAATGTACAATGCAGATACAGTCTTACTGCATCCCTCCCTCTGCAGTGGATATTTTCTTTAGTTGGTTATAAATCATTTACAACAAACATGTTGTAAAGCACTTCTCTTGTAAACACTATAAAACTTCTTACAGTAAGCCACATTAATGATTCTGAACATATTACTCATTCATAGTCAGTGAATGTAAGAATGTAAGATGTACAGCAAGTCATGAGGTTATAAATTCTTATCTTATGAAAGTTGTAGTGAAATTACATTGATTTTCTTAGAAGTCCTCATGACAGCATAACTTTTCAGTCTTTTTGCATGAGAACAAAAATACAAATATAATTAAAAAAAAATTAATTTAGAAAGTCCCGATCATGTCACCTCATCTCCTGAAATAATACCACTGAAGAGCCAAAAAGTAAAAAAAAACAAACTTATATGCCAACCCCTGGAGCAGACCAGTTTGTTTATTAGTCAAAAAACTGCGAATGTACTTGGCCATTGTGATCCAATCTGGCTTTTCTGTCAGATCACGGCAACATACAATGGGTTGTGGCTCCACCCCAGCAACCTGATAGAGATAATTATTGAGTAATGTAATTATATACATTATTGTGGTAAAATCCTGGTGAGGTTTGTCTTGTCTTTATATTGTATTTCATGCTATCTTTTTCTTTTAAATACATAAAAATACAGTTAAAAAGGGTAGTATCTAGTGATCTGCTGTCTCAGAGGTTTTCCAAATAGCAACACTAATAGCTTATGGCAGTATCAGGAAGTGAACCATTTAGCACCACTGCTAAATGTGACAGCTTCCAGCTCAGGGATCCTGGTTGCTAGGCCACTGAGGTCCTAACTAGTGAGGTATTCAGATTTGGCCTATTCAATCCCTGGTTGATAGGAAATGCAAACAAAGGGGCAAGATACCCTGCCCATATTGAATGGAAGGTGGCTTGGTATGGTTTAGGGGAGAAGGTCGCATACTCACCCCTTATTTCCAGGCTTGTTAGGCTACTGTTCAGATAAGAGTTTGATTTTGAGTTTGGGGGAAACTTCACACTTTTTGTTTTTTTGCATAGCCTTGACTTCCATATTAGATCCTCATTAAGAATAAGGGTCTGGTATTGTAATTTTAGGGGTACCCCACACTGATGCTTGTGTGTTGGGTTCCCCTTTACCATCTGTACCAAACTGTCATTTAGGATAGGTGTCTGGTATAGATAAAGGTAAGAGCTATGAAGCAGCTGGGACCTGTTATTTTCAGTTCTCCTTTAAAAGGTTGTATACATCATGTATATGTGCCACTTCACAGCCAGGCTAAGGGCATCCTCCAAGTATGGTGTTTTAAGGGAATTGTGCATTTTTGTTTCACTTAAAACATTATTAAAATTACTGCTTCATACCAAATGAAATGTAAAGAAAAAATATTTTGCTTTGGTACATGTCCCTCGGGTAGTGACTAGACCTGCATGTCATTTGTTTGTCAATTCATTGACTATTTAGCATACAGGGGGTCCCCGACTTACGAACGCATTAGGGACTTTCCTCTTGTTTGTAAGCCGAAAATGTTCGTAAGTCGGGCCACGCATGTGCAGAACAGCAATTACGGACATTTACGATGTTTTCCGTTGTTCCGTCAAATGGCCTCGCATGCGCAGAACGGCAATTACGGACATTTCCGACATTTTCCGATGTTTTCCGAGGCTCCGTCTGGCCGCGCATGCGCAGAACGGCAGATGGTCCCTGCAGCGTTCCGTTCATAAGTAGGAGTTGTTTGTAAGTCGGGCGTTCGTAAGTCGGGGACCCCCTGTAAGTGGCCATTGCTAATTTCTAAGATTGGGCTCCTATTGACTTTAATGAGGTTTAGATTCAGCACCTCTGTAATGTTCAGTGAACCCACCCCAAATCAAACCTAGTTATGTTCGGCTCATCACTAATCATTTTATTCAGTTGGTCCTCTGCTTGTGGTTCATGAAACCTTTAGCGTAGCTTAGGCACAATAGTATTGAGCAGAAATTTGTTGTGACTGTTCCTGGTATACCAGATGCAAAACTGTCCCACCACTGGCTAATTTCTATCAAACTGTCATTAAGAAGTAAATGATGGCAGATGATATAACAGTGTAAAAATTAGCCAGCGGCAGGAAATAGAGAAAAAGTGCAGGCAAGTGTTCAAGAATTAGGAATATAAATCTAAAAATAATTTAACTCAGCTGTATTAATACTGGTCTGCAGAAGGACAGTTTTTAATAAGCAAGATTAGGCAGAAATTACAAGAAGTACAAGAATTAAGAGATACAGATAAATATATGTGCATATTGGCCAGGCCAAAATGTACTAAAAAAAACTAATGCAGGTGTTTTCCAAAAAGAATTAAGAGACTACAAATGATGAAGCAGTGTAAAAATTGGCCAGCGGCAGGAAAGATTCAATGAATAAGACTAGTATTCAAGGTAAAGACACAAGGCACAGGAAGGTGTTCTCATACAAGAATTAAAAGAGTTGTAAAGAGAGGGTTTTTTACCATACTTCATTGTATGCAGTAATGTAAAAACCTTCTGCATGCAGCTTCTCCCCGCAGCCCCCCCAAAGCTTACCTGAGCATGATCTCGATCCAGTGCTGTGCAGGAGAGCTTGAGGCCCTCTCGGGTCTCTCACTCCTGATTGGCTCCGATACAGCAGCAGGAGCCTTTGGCCCCTTGTGATGTTGCAACTCAGCATACACCAGTCCATGATGTCAGAAGGAGGCAATGTCAGAAGGAGGCGGTGCCACCAGCCAGGTGATGTAACCAGGTGGCCCCACCCCTTACCTATATAAGAAATGTCAAACAGCAGAGCAAGCAGTAGGCAGCCAGCCTCCATGTCTGCGGGAGCATTTTTTTATTATTTTTATTCAGGGGCAGCGTGAATAACGATGGATTTACATTGGGGGACACTATTTTTTATATTTTTTTGTCAAAAACTGTCTCTGTGTTTTTAGTACTTTTTGACACTTTTTTGGTAAATGGGTAGGGGTACCTGATACTCATTCACATAGGGGGGATGGGATATTCCAGATTCCGATAAGCCCTCTGCCCGCAGACCCCCGCAACCACCGGCCATGGTTGTGGGGATGAGGCCCTTGTCCCCATCAAAATGGGGACAAAGTGGCCCAGCCCCCCCGCCCCAAAGCACCCACCCCCCCCATGTTGAGGGTATATGGTTTGATTTGACTTGTTTTGTTTTCTTTAGAAATATATTTTTTGCTGCAGCATGTTCTACAGTATATGTGTTACATTTGAACCACTTTACAGACAGACTAAGAGGACCACCCAGGCACTATATTTAAAGGATTTTTTTATTTTTATTGTTGCACTTTAAGCATCATTAAAATCACTGCTACTGAAAAAACGATCATTTATAAAAAAAAAATAAAAAAAAATAATACAAGTTCCCCAGGGCAGTACTCAGACCCCCATACCCCTTTTACAGCCAATTACTTGCATATAAGCCTTCAAAATGGGCACTTTTGATTTATCCTGCTCGGCTACTATAGACTTCAATGGGGTTCGCCGTTTGTGTTAGAACTTTTCCCCTTGTTCAGGAGTTCTGCTGCGACCCAGACAGGGGGGTGTTCGACCCATCTCTACCAGCAAAATTCACTGCAAAACCATAACTTGAATGCAGTGATTAATAGAACAAAAACTGTCATGATTATCATTTACTGGCATAAGATATACAGTAATTTTTTTCTGCTATACTTATTGATCTTTCTGCATAGATTGTTGTCTCTTTAGGAACCTTTCTTTATGAAAAGTCAACAGGCATTACTGAATGAATTTTATAAATGCTAGAAGGGAAAATACACAATTACTGGACCACATACCTGCGCATTTAAAACCCTAACTGATATAATAGCCTGTAATAGCAGTTGAAAAAAAGCACTTACATGATATCAAACCATACACATAAAAAGGCATAATTATCTCCTGTGATTGCCTATATTGGTAACAGCAGCTGAGATGAGGACTTGTTCGTATGGACATACTAAAAATTACATTAATTTTAATGTGCCTATGCACACAGGTGCATAAACACGACCCTTGCATTCTTCAGTAAAAATAAATAAAAAGAAAAATCTGCATTTTTGGTCAGTAATTTAATGCCATATACATATTTTGCAGACCAAAACACGAGAATACGTTTTTGCATGCCCGGGCGAGTTTGTGCGAACGCATATGCGCAAAAATGCGTGCAAATACATACAAAAAAATCTGAAAAAGTACATGCTCAAACAGGAGTATCGTGTGCAAGATGCCTAACTGAAGACAAAGAACACAAAGTAGCTTTTAAGGGGAGTATAGAGACAGTATCATTATGTTTTGCTGAAGGGTAAAAATAGCTGCCTACAGATAATGTACATGGAACTAGAACAACGAAAATGCTAAAAGGATAAAAACAGAAAAACAGAAACAAAATCAGCTGAGCAAGCAAAACTCTAAGGTTCTGGAGAAGTAAGGTCTATACAAGTACATACTGTGCTTTATATACAGTAAACCGTATGGACTGCATATACTCCCCCACATGTAACAGTCTTAAATTACTATCTCATGGCAGGACTGAGGATATAATTGATAGATTTAAAGCAAATTTCTCACCAACATGCAAGGAAATTTCTGTTGATGCGGCAAACCTGAGACATCTGTCATCACATTTTTATTTGTTGTAACTAGGGTTGTACCGTTACCATTTTTTTTTATCGCCGAATACGAGTACTGATAATTTCAGTCAACTGTTTGCTGATAATGAGTACTGATACTTTTCAATGTGATTTTCATCAATATAAAAAAAATAGGCACAAATAGCACTGCAAAGAATCGCATGCAATTTTAAACCGGAATGCAGTGTGATTCCTGTCTGAAATGCATGCAATTTCCCCCACTACTCCTGTGTGTGCGTGTGTATAGAAAGGAAAAAGCGCCATCCAGTGGGCAGTTTAAAAAATGTTATAACTCACAGTATATATCTGGCCACATGCAAAATAATCTACATAGGTGTCCCGGACCGGCGATGATAGCAAATCAGGGCCGCTGGAGGTGCTCACAAGGCTAGAGGATACGTTCCAGGACTCGGTGGGTATAGGGCGGCAGTGATGTCAGCTTGGGGGTGGACCGCCTCTACATCTCCCCCAGCCCTGTGAGAACCTCCAGCAGCCGTGATTTGCTATCATTGATGTACTTCATTTGTGCCCAACCTTGAAAAAGGGGGGCTTTGTCTGACTCCCAAAAGGCATTGTTTGTGTTGTATTTTTCTTTCCATGAGGCAGTTACAAATCAAATACAAATCTAACCTCCTAAATTCAATTCCTACATCTGTACCACCTAACAAACCTATTTTGTCACTCTCAACACCTCCTCCATTCCTTGTCACACTCTCTCTACGTTTAACAATTAATCCATCCTCCACCCACGAACTCACTCACTGCCCAGGATATTGTTAATTATTTCAAAAACAAGATGGATTCAATTCATAATGAGATATCCTCTGTCTATTTACCTCCCCCATCCAGAATACCATGTCTTCCATCATATTTTATAGGTTTCCTCTTTTAATCCTGTTACCATAGAGGAGGCCTATATAACTGCTTGCTCCCTGGATTCCGATCCCTTACAACTATTGTGGCCACCCCCTTGCTCTGTTCTAAGCTTCCTAAAGGCTAACTTGCTTCAAAACAAGGCTTTGGACAGGCTTTGTTAAAGCTCTCTGAAGGCCAGTCAAAGTCCCTATTACTAAATAAAATGGTTAGCTTACAGTCCTGTTTACACCTTGCATTTTCTTTGCTTCAGCTTTGCATCAAAAAGTATACCCCATGTCGCTTTAGTGGTGCTTCAAAGTGTCTTCAAAGTCTCCACAGAACTCTATGACAAATCTCACTTGAAGCACCTGCAGCTTTTGTGAGGCTTTAATTCAGCTTTAGCTTTGCTTTGTTTTGTAGAAATTGCAGCTATGAGATATCCACACACACAGGGCATCTGTCAAGCTTCAACAAAGCTTCAAAAGAGCATCACAGAAGCATCCCCAACGCTTTACCGAAGCATCACTAAAGCTTCATCGAAGCACCTACAAAGCATCAAAAATACATCATAAAAGCATGTTGAAGCCGTAGGCGCTTTAATGTGTGTTGAAGCCAATGCAAGTGTAAATGAGCCGTATCTCATATTTTCAATCACTTCTTCTGGAATTTTCCCCACCCCTCTAAAACATGCACTGAGCACCCCTTACTTTAAATGTCCTCACTGAACAACGTAAGACTCATTTCCATGTTTCTTCTCATCTTCAAACCTCTCGAATATCTACAACTATCTGGGCTGTTATCTCACAGATAACTTTCTCACTCCCTTACATTCTTTGTTATGTCCTCCACTACTGTGTACTCACACTTATAGACCTAACTGCTGACTTTGATACAGTTGCTCACTCACTCTTCAAAAAAAACTGTACTCCCTTGGACTCAGACTCTGCTCTTTGCTGGTTCCCCTCCTACCTATCTCAGGTCACCTTTAGGTCCACTTACAACTGTATTTCTTCCTCTCCTCTGTTACTTTCTGTAGAGGTCCCCCCAATCTCTGTCATCATTTCCCTTCTATTCTCCATATACAACTCCTCCCTGGGTCACCTGCTTCCTTGACTTCCAATACCATTTGTACAGCAACAAAACCAAATCTATCTTTCTACTTCTCAGCTCACTTCCTCTGTGCCCTTATGCATCGCATCACTAACTCAATAATTCAATCTTTCCAAAACCGAGCTCTTAATATTTCATTGGAATTGCCATTTAGGTGTAACACACCGCCACACAGAACAACAAAACATGGGGCTGTTCTGTAACACCTCATACAGATTTACTACATATCCCATACCTGTAGTTTCAAGAATTTGCATATCTTTAATGTAGCTCTCAAAACTTCATTAAAATGTGTTATCGCTGTTGTATGTTAATATTTTCTTTTTTTATTGCCACTGGTACACGAACACCATGGCAGTGCTAAGTTTCCTGTGCCTTTTTTTTTTTTTTGCCATAGATTTCAATTGTGTTTGAGAAGAGCTTGGATTTTCAAATTTTTGAGGATGTTTTACTAAACTGGTCACAAATAGAACCAGAGCAGATTGGCTTATCTTTAGTATCCATTAGGGTTGAGATCAGGGCTCTGTGCAAACCATGAAAGGTCCTCTCTACCAAACTAATCAATCAATCATGTCTTTATGGAACTGACTTTATGTACAAGGGCACAGAAAATAGCTTTAACAAAATTGCTAACACAAAATTGAAAGTTCTCTCTAAAGTGTCTTCTTATATTATAATATAAAGCATACCATTAACCTGGAGCGGTGTAACTCAAACACTTGGAGCAGATGAGATAGAAAGATATCCACAAACTTGTGGCTATAGGTATATGTGTATTTGTTATTGTTTTCCTGAAGGAGCCTGGACAGCATTGCACCCATAATCAGTGGAATCAGAGGTTCAATGTCAGGCTTCTGCAGACAAACCCTTGTGAAAAAACTATGATAGTGCTCATCAGCACCCTCACAGTTCATTCTGAACTACAAGATGCCAGCTGCAGTGGGTGACAGTACTTGTAGTTCATTAATTTATGGGAAACTTTGAGTGAATGACACAGCCGTGTGGGTGGATCTGTTTTTAAATTGTGATAGCTGGTGCAGGGAGAAGATCCACTGCCTGTTGGTGCAGGAATCAGGGGAACTGGTGGCAGAAGCTGGAACATGTTTCATGTTCCACCGTAAATATGGCTGGAATATGTAACATATTCCAAAAGGTGTACTTAGCCCTTATACCAAACTAATAATTGAAGTCTACTGACCTTTTAGCCAAATGTATTATTATACCTCTAGCCAAATGTATTATTTTACACATTTAAATTTCTCAAACTGGTGTATGGGCACAAAACAAAAGACACATTTTTGATAGAGTGGAAAAGGTTTGAATATCTAAATATATAAAGACAAATGTGAATGCAAAAAAGAGAGAGGCAAATACTTAAAAGAATTTAAATTGTATTTAAATCCAAGAACCCAAGTGTAATACACTGATGTTTACTAGTCATTAGATGTGGTGGCTGCAATCATTTTTCTTAGGCTTTTTACCTTTATTTTCACTTTGTTACCCGTAAGTTATATTTGAGATTTAATATCTCTCAGATATGATTTTGGTTAACAAGAGTTTTTTGACCATGAGTGAAAGCTTTAACACAATAAGAAAAATGTATTGGTATATAGTAAGGAGGCCTAAACTTAATACACAGAAATATATCTATTATACAAAAAAAAAGGGTAAAAATCATGGATTACATGAAGGAATACAAAGTATAATACTCAAAACATTAATCTACAGGACTATCAAGGTGTTGGTGGGTCTTCCTATTTCTGGTTAAGGATTAGCTACATCTCCAATCCCTATACTTTGCATAAATCAGCCCCCTTTAATGCAAATCCTTGGCACAGGCTATTTTGAGCTGGAGATTTTACTTGACCTTTTCAGGGAAGTTAAAGGGGTTGTAAAGGTTTGTTTTTTATTTTCTAAATAGGTTCCTTTAAGCTAGTGCATTGTTGGTTCACTTACCCTTTCCTTTGATTTACCTTCTAAATGTTTTTTTTCTTTGTCTGAATTTTTCACTTCCTGTTTCTCCTCACGAAACTTCACACCATCATCCAAGTGGTGTGGAGTCAGCCAGAACAGCTTACTGAACAGCTTACTGAGGAGGAACAGGAAGTGAGAAATTCAGACATAGAAAACAAAGAAAATAAATATTTAGAAGGGAAACCTAAGGAAAAGGAAAGTGAACCAACAATGCACTAGCTTAAAGGAACCTATTTAGAAAATAAAAAACAAACCTTTACAACCCCTTTAAGTATTGATGATGGGTTGGCCACCCTCATTGCATATCTAAATGAGGCATCCTTTGAAGTGAATATTTGTAGAACAAAGAGGTTAGGGTCCCATTGTTTAGATACACAAGCTTAGGCACTGAATCATCTGCATACCAGGGCCTTCTGGGAAGCTATGTTACACACCTACATAGATACAAATCTAAATGAAATGTATTCATAATTACAATTATTTTACAGCTATTAATGAAGATTTCACATAAACTCATAAGGCAACAACTTGATGATTCTGCCAGTAAAAAAACTTTCTGACCTAAGGTGACTACTCTGATTTACTATACTGTATCTATAGAGTAGTATCATTGATACAGTAGGACAGAACTAATCAGTGGTGGCTGATCATCAGGGGCCCCCCTAATCCATGCGCCCGACCCCTAATCTCTATGCAGGATGCCAGATGCATAGATTTCAATGGTTTTTTTTTGAGCACATGATTGGAGCCTGAGGCTCTAATTTGCTTCAAAAAGGGTGGTCTCGAGGTGCAGAGCCCACCCTCATATGTGTGACATTAGCAAACTAATATTCGCTAATGTTTTCCTGCTTCTCCTTCTGGCCTGAGACCCAATTGGCCGAGAGCCCTAAGACCCGATTGGCCGACATGAAAAGCGACTTGGGAGGAGATGTAGAGGGAAGCCGCAACATGGATGGGGCAATTGTGGGGCTGGCGGGCTGCCTGGTGGGTGATGGGGGATCAGGCGAGTGAAGTGGCGATCAAGTGGGCGATCGAGTGATGGGTAGGATCAAAAGTTTTTTGCATAAACAGATACAACTAAATACTTTCAGTAGTATATTTAACAAACCAAAACAACCAAACAAGAGAAGTATATAACTGTGAGTAAATTTAATTATGAATTAATTTAATTGCAAACTTAACTGTAAATTTTATTGTGGGATGAATTTGCATTGCAGTTTGTGATGTGCCTTCCAATAGTTCATGTTAAATGGCATACCTGATTTGACATTTTGTATGTTCCTGACTGATGTGTAAAGTGTACTGATTGCTTCAATAAAGCGCAATAAAGCTTGTTTTTTTCTCTGACGCATGTTCAGGTGAAATAATTGTATGTGTGTGGCTGCATAGAGAAAATGTGTAAGCAGCTAAGAGTGTGAGAGACTGCCAGCTAAAAAGATTGCAAAAGAAATAAAAATATTGCTTTAGAGCAGAGAAAAAAAAAAATACAAAGTGACACGTTTATAGCGACCACTGTCTATAACTGATGCTGAATACACTATTATCTATTATGTCCATTTTGCCAAAGACAAATACTATTTAGCACTGAGCTGATTAATACTTGTTCTGCTGCTACTGTGGGAGATATGATATTCAAGTGACCCCTGTGTAATATTAAAATAAGCAGCAAAATTAACAAAGGATGCTAAAAATGTGAATAGCATTGAATGCTGATCATTATGTGCCATCCATGCTTATTTCTGCACAATAGTCAACAAATGAATTGGTCATTTTAATAAAATTGTCTTCTAGAGCGGTGTAGATAATTGCCAATTGGTTGCTAAGGAGGATAATTAAAAAAATAACAGCTCATTATGCGTCTAAGTGCAAGGGTACTCCACTTTTTAAATAAAGCAGCTAAAGGATTGGGGATCCAAGTTATTGTTGTCATTATAATTATTTTCTTTATACCTGTCCCTACAACCCATTCTGCAATAACCTTCAATCAGAAAAATTGTATTCAGCAGCTTTGGTTCCAGCTTTAGCAGGGCAAGCATTTTAATTTCCTTGCTATAAACAAAAACTTAAAAGCCTGTTAACGTAAATTCAATCATGCATTAGTTAAAGGGGCAGGCTACCTTTTACATAAAAAAAGGGGAGAAAAAATGGCGCAGAATGAGTTCTAGGCAGAGTAAAAATCAAAGGGATCAATGAATGTTAATGTTGATGTTGCAAGCACTAGCGGCAGCTACCATGAGCAGAAGCAGACTCTGTAAAATATAATGAGGAAAGGAAGGTGCGCCAATCTAAGTGCAGTAAAACAGGCTTTAATTAGCAAATTTGTATAAAAACAGCCAAATGGCTACTCACAGGATACAGGAATAATACAGGCATGTAAGGAGTTAAAGGTGGTCCGGAGTCATCTAAGGCGGTCCTCAGGGGAGATGTTGGTTCCAGATGGAGAGAGGTAGCTGAAGATGGCTGAAGGCAGGAAGGCAGGTTGCGGTGTCAGCAAGGGAAGTCAAGAAAAACCAGGCATCCAAGCTGCAGATGTAGTGAAATGCGCCCTGTGTCATCAGGGTAGACATGGGATAACCAGGAAGCTGCAGTTCAGCGAGGACTTCAGCGTGCGCTTCAGCGTGGAGCGCAGCGTGCCGTCGGACCGGAAGTGACGTGTGGATAGAACGGACCAATGGGATGACGCGTTTCACAGCATCCGCTGTTTCATCAGATCCATAGAAGGCATTATCATAGGTGGGTGTGATATAGTAGAGAGACGTGGCGTGATTGGTTGAAATCATACTGGTGGAAGTAAATCAGCATGGTGATTAGTGATGAGCCGAACACCCCCGGGTTCGGTTCGCACCAGAACCCGCGAACGGACCGAAAGTTCGAACGAACATTAGAACCCTATTAAATACAATGGATGCGAACGTTCGAATTCTAAAGTGCTAATTATAAAAACTATTATGCATGTTATTGTCCTAAAAAGGGTTTGGGAACCCGGGTTCTGCACCAGGGGACATGTATCAATGCAAAAATAAGTTTTAAAAACGGTCGTTTTCCGGGAGCAGTCATTTTAATGATGCATAAAGTGAAAAAAAAAAAGTCAAATATTCCTTTAAATATCGTACCTGGGGGGTGTCTAAAGTATGCCTGTGAAGTGCCACGTGTTTCCCGTGTTTAGAACTGTCCCTGCACAAAATGACACTTCTAAAGGAAAAAAAAGCCATTTAAAACTGCTTGCGGCTTTAATGTAATGTCTGGTCCCGGTAATATGGATGAAAATCTTTAAGAAAAATGGCATAGCTACCCCATGACCCCCCCCCTACCCCAGCCCATTACCAGCCCCTTTGGGTCTTGTATGGATATTAAGGGGAACCCCGCACATAAAATAAAAAAGGCCCTATATACTCTGAACAGCCGTATACAGGCGGTGCATACAAGACAGGGACTGTAGGTTTGTTCTTATGTAGAATCTGTTTGTAATTTTGAACAGGTACATTGTTGAAGTGTAGCTCCAGACCAAAAATCTATTTTTAAACTTTTTGGAAAACATAGGTAAGGGTTATCACCCCTGTAACATTTGTTTTGCTGTCTGTGCCCCTGTTCAGAACATTTCACCTCACTTTCCGTCCTAATGACAACTGTTTTTGAAATGTGGTGTTTTTCTTGAAACAAGGATTGCTGATAAAGCATCAGTACAGAGGAGACACCTTTCTCCCATATTTATTCTTACAGGAGAGAATTTTCCTTCCTAGTGGTAGATTTCCTCTCACTTCCTGTTGTCTTCTTGCGTTTGCAAGTAGGAGTCGTTTGTAAGTTGGATGTTTGAAAGTAGGGACCTGCCGTATATACTCTGCAGAAATAGGCCCCTTAGTTGTTGGTGTTGGCACAACA
Source organism: Rana muscosa (assembly GCA_029206835.1). Lineage (NCBI taxonomy): Eukaryota > Metazoa > Chordata > Amphibia > Anura > Ranidae > Rana > Rana muscosa. The sequence continues at coordinate 96,580,204 of CM055123.1, read as the reverse complement.
CTGTAAGCACTCACAGTTACTCTTGGTTGGTGCTGGAACGCCCTGCTGTCAACTATTATATCAGGAATTTTAATTACATATAATTGTTGAACAGTGGTAGTAAAAATTGGGCCTTTGATGGTGGTGCTGGTGCCACAACACTGTAAGCCCTGACAGTTACTCTTGGTGGGTGCAGCAATGGGCCCTGCTGTGAATTATTAGATCAAGAATTGTAATTACATGCCCCTGTTGAACAGGGGCTGAAAAATTGGGCCTTAGGCACTGGTGGCACAACACTGCAACCCTTCACAGATACTGTACTTGGAGCACAGCAATGAGCCCTGTTGCAAAGTATTGCTTCAAAAATTGTAATGACACGCCCCTGTTAAACAGGGGCTGAAAAATTGGGCCTTAGGCACTGGTGGCACAACACTGCAACTCCTCACAGATACTGTACTTGGAGCACAGCAATGAGCCCTGTTGCAAAGTATTGCTTCAAAAATTGTAATTACACGCCCCTGTTAAACAGGGGCTGAAAAATTGGGCGTTAGGCACTGGTGGCGGCACCCATAAACAAAAATGATCTTCCAAGCTATCATCATCAATCGTATCATTGAGGACTCGGAGGAGGAGGATAGCCAGTCAACATAACAGCACAGGCACTCAGCATCAGCATCAGTCTTGAAGGGATGTGACATTTTAAAATCAATTAGTCTGTTATATCAGCATCAGGTGTGTGGTAGCTGGTGGTGATCCAAGACTGGTTCATCTTGATGAAAGTCAGTCGATCAACCGAGTCGGTGGACAGGCGCACCCTGTGATCCGTGACAAATCCTCCAGCAGCACTGAATGTGCGTTCCGAAAGAACGCTGGATGCAGGACAGGCCAGTAGCTCAATTGCATACTGTGCAAGCTCTGGCCAGTGATCCATCCTCAAGACCCAGTAAGCCAGAGGATTTTCGGTGGGGAAGGTGTCCAAGTCTGACCTTGCCCCTAGATATTCCTGCACCATGTTTATCAGACGCTGGCGATGGTTGCTGGAACCGATCATACTTTGGGGCTGCGGACTAAAGAATTGTCTGAACGCATCGGTCAGACGGCCACCTTCCCCACCGCTCCTTCTTTGACTGGCCGAAGCCTCAGCAACTCGTTGTCCAGGACCAGGAGTTTGCAACCTCCCAGTCTCTGGGAACGCGTTGCACAGACCTTTCTGCAAGGCCTCCCGGAGTTGTCTCATCCTCTGCTCCCTCTGCGACGGTAACATAAGGTCCGCAACCTTACCCTTGTACCGTGGATCAAGGAGAGTGGCCAGCCAGTAATGGTCCCTCTCCTTGATCCGAAGAATACGAGGATCCTTCCGCAGACTTTGCAGGATCAGGGAGGCCATGCAGCGTAGGTTTGCTGAGGCATTCGCTCCGGAGTCCTCTGGGTCACTAAGGACGACATGATCCGCAGCCACCTCCTCCCAGCCACGTACAAGTCCACTGGTTTCTTGGGACTGTAAATCATCCCTAAAAGACTGCTGCTGATGATGCTGAGTGCCAGCCTCCACCTCCATGCTGACACAATCCTCCTCCTCCTCCTCCTCCTCCTCCTCCTCTTCCTGTGCGATGGGTGGGACAGAAGGAACACTGTCTGGGTAAAGGGGGCCTTGAGAGGCAAGGAAGTCCTCCTCTTCCTGCCTCTGTTCTGCCTCAAGTGCCCTGTCCATTATTCCACGCAGCGTGTGCTCCAACAGGTGGACAAGAGGTACAGTGTCACTGATGCATGCACTGTCACTGCTCACCATCCTCGTGGCCTCCTCAAATGGTGCCAGGACAGTGCATGCATCCCTGATCATGCCCCACTGGCGTGGAGAAAAAAAACCAAGCTCCCCTGACCCTGTCCTGGTGCCGTAGTCGCACAGGTACTCATTGATGGCCCTCTGCTGCGTGTGCAGCCGCTGCAGCATGGCCAACGTTGAGTTCCACCTGGTGGGCATGTCACATATAAGGCGGTTCTTGGGCAGGTTCAACTCCTTTTGCAGCTCAGCCAGGCGAGCACTGGCATTATAAGATCTGCGGAAATGCACACAGACTTTCCTGGCCTGCCTCAGGACATCCTGTAAGCCCGGGTACCTGCCCAAGAAGCGCTGCACCACCAGGTTAAGGACGTGAGCCACACAGGGCACATGGGTCAGTTGTCCCTGTCGGAGGGCGGAGAGGAGGTTGGTGCCATTGTCGCAAACCACCATTCCTGGCTTAAGCTGGCGTGGCGTCAACCACCTCTCGGCCTGGCCCTGCAGAGCAGACAGGACCTCTGCCCCAGTGTGGCTTCTGTCCCCCAAACACACCAGCGCAAGCATGGCATGGCATCTTTTTGCCTGCGTACTTGCGTAGCCCCGTGAACGGCTACGGAGCACCGCTGGTTCATAGGACAAACCACAGGAAGAGGCCATGGAGGAAGAAGAAGAGGAGGGGGTGGAGGAGAGAGGTGTGTCACAACCAGTAGTAGCATTTTGGAGGCGTGGCGGTGGGACAACCTCCAACACTACTGCACCTTGTCCTGAATCCTTCCCAGCTGCCAAAAGAGTGACCCAATGGGCCGTGAAAGAAAGGTAACGTCCCTGTCCATGCCTGCTGGACCATGAGTCAGCGGTAATATGCACCTTACCGCTGACCGCCCTGTCCAGCGAGGCCAAGACATTGCCTTCCACATGCCGGTAGAGAGCCGGAATAGCCTTCCGTGAGAAAAAGTGGCGTTTGGGAACCTGCCACTGAGGAACCGCACATTGCACAAACTCACGGAAGGGGGCCGAGTCTACCAACTGAAAAGGCAGCAGTTGAAGCGCTAGCAATTTAGCCAAGCTAGCATTCAACCGCTGGGCATGTGGATGGCTGGGAGTGAACTTCTTTCGACGGTCCAGCAGCTGGGGCAGGGAAATTTGCCTGCTAGAATCGGACGTCGGTGTACTGCTAGCAGAGTGGGCGCAAGTACTTGGCTGTGACACACCTAATTCTACACCTTCATTCCTCTCAGTGCATGTTTCAGAGAGGACTGAAGTTATAGTGGGGTTGGAGATCCCAGCTGATGCGGTGCAAGGAGAGGTCCGCTTTGTTCTTTGGTGTGGGTCTTTGAGGTAGGCTTGCCAACGAGCTGCATGGCAGGTCAACATATGTCTGGTCAGGCATGTGGTACCCAAGCGGCTGATGTTTTGGCCACGCGATATACGCTTGAGACATATGTTGCAAACAGCAGCTGTGCGATCTGATGCACTAGCCTCAAAAAAGGCCCACACCAAAGAACTTTTTGAATGACGGGCAGAGGCAGCGCCCTGCACAGGCGGAGCTCTGCGGTGTGATTCCGTCGGTGTACTGCCCTTACGCTGGCCACCAAAGGGCATCCTGCCTCGTTGGAGATGTGCCTCCTCCTCATCCTCCTCCTCCTCCTCTCTCCTATTAGGCACCCACGTGGAGTCATTGACCTCATCATCCCCTCCCTCCTCATCACTGGAGCCAATCTGGCAGTATGCTGCAGCTGCTGGAACATGACTGCCAGATTGGTGTCCTTCTTGAGCATCCCCTCTGTCTGCTCTCACGCTACTGCCTTCCTCTAGCTGGGTTTCATCATCAGACCCTTCGAAACGCTGGGCATCCTCCTGGAGCATGTACCCAACACTGTGCTGAAACAGTTCGGGGGACTCCTCAGGAGGAGGACATGGTGGGTCTAGGGAAGGAGTGACTGATGATTTGTCTGACATTGATACCAGGGAAGACGACGCTTTGGCAGCTGCTTTTCCAGTACCCTGAGCCTGGGTGAGAGAGGATGAGGAGGAGGAGGAGGGCTTGGTCATCCACTCTACCAAGTCTTCGGCATGATGTGGCTCAACATGTCCAGCTGCCGAAAAGAAGGACAAGCGTGTCCCATGGCCATGTGCTGATGACAATGCACCGCGTCCACGACCAGCACTGTTGCCCCCAGACACAGAGCCTGCTTGCCCTCTTTTATTGCCTCCTGAATGTCTGCCTCTCCTTGTTTGCCTTCCAGACATTCTAATAGATGGCCTGCAGGGAGATGGGAAAAAAGCAATAAGGGCTACCTTGAGGTGTCCTTCTCTGTCCCTTGAAACAAGGACTTTCACAGTGAAAGAAACTGACACTGTCCCTACCTAGAGTTTTCTGTCCCTAGAATAAATGTTTTTTTTAATCACAATATAGCACAAGGACAATTCACTCAATGTCTCTCCAGGTCCCTGGAAACAAGGACTTGCAGAGTGAAAGAAACTGACACTGTCCCTACCTAGAGTTTTCTGTCCCTAGAATAAATGTTTTTTTTAAGCACAATATAGCACAAGGACAATTAACTCACTGTCCTTACAGGTCCCTGGAAACAAGGACTTGCAGAGTGAAAAAAAAAAAACACTCTCCCTACCTACAGTTTTCTGTCCCTAGAAAAAATGTTTTTTTTAATCACAATATAGCACAAGGAAAATTAACTCACTGTCCTTACAGGTCCCTGGAAACAAGGACTTGCAGAGTGAAAGAAACTGACACTGTCCCTACCTAGAGTTTTCTGTCCCTAGAATAAATGTTTTTTTTAAGCACAATATAGCACAAGGACAATTAACTCACTGTCCTTACAGGTCCCTGGAAACAAGGACTTGCAGAGTGAAAGAAAAAAAACACTCTCCCTACCTACAGTTTTCTGTCCCTAGAAAAAATGTTTTTTTTAAGCACAATATAGCACAAGTAAAATTAACTCACTGTCCTTACAGGTCCCTGGAAACAAGGACTTGCAGAGTGAAAGAAAAAAAACACTCTCCCTACCTACAGTTTTCTGTCCCTAGAAAAAATGTTTTTTTTAATCACAATATAGCACAAGGAAAATTAACTCACTGTCCTTACAGGTCCCTGGAAACAAGGACTTGCAGAGTGAAAGAAACTGACACTGTCCCTACCTAGAGTTTTCTGTCCCTAGAATAAATGTTTTTTTTTAATCACAATATAGCACAAGGACAATTAACTCACTGTCCTTACAGGTCCCTGGAAACAAGGACTTGCAGAGTGAAAGAAAAAAAACACTCTCCCTACCTACAGTTTTCTGTCCCTAGAAAAAATGTTTTTTTTAAGCACAATATAGCACAAGTAAAATTAACTCACTGTCCTTACAGGTCCCTGGAAACAAGGACTTGCAGAGTGAAAGAAAAAAAACACTCTCCCTACCTACAGTTTTCTGTCCCTAGAAAAAATGTTTTTTTTAATCACAATATAGCACAAGGACAATTAACTCACTGTCCTTACAGGTCCCTGGAAACAAGGACTTGCAGAGTGAAAGAAACTGACACTGTCCCTACCTAGAGTTTTCTGTCCCTAGAATAAATGTTTTTTTTAAGCACAATATAGCACAAGGACAATTAACTCACTGTCCTTACAGGTCCCTGGAAACAAGGACTTGCAGAGTGAAAGAAAAAAAACACTCTCCCTACCTACAGTTTTCTGTCCCTAGAAAAAATGTTTTTTTTAAGCACAATATAGCACAAGTAAAATTAACTCACTGTCCTTACAGGTCCCTGGAAACAAGGACTTGCAGAGTGAAAGAAAAAAAACACTCTCCCTACCTACAGTTTTCTGTCCCTAGAAAAAATGTTTTTTTTAATCACAATATAGCACAAGGAAAATTAACTCACTGTCCTTACAGGTCCCTGGAAACAAGGACTTGCAGAGTGAAAGAAACTGACACTGTCCCTACCTAGAGTTTTCTGTCCCTAGAATAAATGTTTTTTTTTAATCACAATATAGCACAAGGACAATTAACTCACTGTCCTTACAGGTCCCTGGAAACAAGGACTTGCAGAGTGAAAGAAACTGACACTGTCCCTACCTAGAGTTTTCTGTCCCTAGAATAAATGTTTTTTTTAAGCACAATATAGCACAAGGACAATTAACTCACTGTCCTTACAGGTCCCTGGAAACAAGGACTTGCAGAGTGAAAGAAAAAAAACACTCTCCCTACCTACAGTTTTCTGTCCCTAGAAAAAATGTTTTTTTTAAGCACAATATAGCACAAGGAAAATTAACTCACTGTCCTTACAGGTCCCTGGAAACAAGGACTTGCAGAGTGAAAGAAACTGACACTGTCCCTACCTAGAGTTTTCTGTCCCTAGAATAAATGTTTTTTTTAATCACAATATAGCACAAGGACAATTAACTCACTGTCCTTACAGGTCCCTGGAAACAAGGACTTGCAGAGTGAAAGAAACTGACACTGTCCCTACCTAGAGTTTTCTGTCCCTAGAATAAATGTTTTTTTTAAGCACAATATAGCACAAGGACAATTAACTCACTGTCCTTACTGGTCCCTGGAAACAAGGACTTGCAGAGTGAAAGAAAAAAAACACTCTCCCTACCTACAGTTTTCTGTCCCTAGAAAAAATGTTTTTTTTAAGCACAATATAGCACAAGTAAAATTAACTCACTGTCCTTACAGGTCCCTGGAAACAAGGACTTGCAGAGTGAAAGAAAAAAAACACTCTCCCTACCTACAGTTTTCTGTCCCTAGAAAAAATGTTTTTTTTAATCACAATATAGCACAAGGAAAATTAACTCACTGTCCTTACAGGTCCCTGGAAACAAGGACTTGCAGAGTGAAAGAAACTGACACTGTCCCTACCTAGAGTTTTCTGTCCCTAGAATAAATGTTTTTTTTAATCACAATATAGCACAAGGGAAATTAACTCACTGTCCTTACAGGTCCCTGGAAACAAGGACTTGCAGAGTGAAAGAAACTGACACTGTCCCTACCTAGAGTTTTCTGTCCCTAGAATAAATGTTTTTTTTAATCACAATATAGCACAAGGAAAATTAACTCACTGTCCTTACAGGTCCCTGGAAACAAGGACTTGCAGAGTGAAAGAAACTGACACTGTCCCTACCTAGAGTTTTCTGTCCCTAGAATAAATGTTTTTTTTAATCACAATATAGCACAAGGACAATTAACTCACTGTCCTTACAGGTCCCTGGAAACAAGGACTTGCAGAGTGAAAGAAACTGACACTGTCCCTACCTAGAGTTTTCTGTCCCTAGAATAAATGTTTTTTTTAAGCACAATATAGCACAAGGACAATTAACTCACTGTCCTTACAGGTCCCTGGAAACAAGGACTTGCAGAGTGAAAGAAAAAAAACACTCTCCCTACCTACAGTTTTCTGTCCCTAGAAAAAATGTTTTTTTTAATCACAATATAGCACAAGGAAAATTAACTCACTGTCCTTACAGGTCCCTGGAAACAAGGACTTGCAGAGTGAAAGAAACTGACACTGTCCCTACCTAGAGTTTTCTGTCCCTAGAATAAATGTTTTTTTTAATCACAATATAGCACAAGGACAATTAACTCACTGTCCTTACAGGTCCCTGGAAACAAGGACTTGCAGAGTGAAAGAAACTGACACTGTCCCTACCTAGAGTTTTCTGTCCCTAGAATAAATGTTTTTTTTAAGCACAATATAGCACAAGGACAATTAACTCACTGTCCTTACAGGTCCCTGGAAACAAGGACTTGCAGAGTGAAAGAAAAAAAACACTCTCCCTACCTACAGTTTTCTGTCCCTAGAAAAAATGTTTTTTTTAATCACAATATAGCACAAGGAAAATTAACTCACTGTCCTTACAGGTCCCTGGAAACAAGGACTTGCAGAGTGAAAGAAACTGACACTGTCCCTACCTAGAGTTTTCTGTCCCTAGAATAAATGTTTTTTTTAATCACAATATAGCACAAGGACAATTAACTCACTGTCCTTACAGGTCCCTGGAAACAAGGACTTGCAGAGTGAAAGAAACTGACACTGTCCCTACCTAGAGTTTTCTGTCCCTAGAATAAATGTTTTTTTTAAGCACAATATAGCACAAGGACAATTAACTCACTGTCCTTACAGGTCCCTGGAAACAAGGACTTGCAGAGTGAAAGAAACTGACACTGTCCCTACCTAGAGTTTTCTGTCCCTAGAATAAATGTTTTTTTTAAGCACACTATAGCAGAAGCACAAAACACACTGACACTCTCCCTACCTATCCTTCTCTTTCCCTAAACTAAAGGAATCCAGGTTAAGCAAGAAAGAAATAACAGTCACTGTCCCTGCCTATGCTACTCTATCCCTGCTCCGGAACACACTACACTGGGCCGCCGTGCTGGCGGCCTTTTATAGTGTGGGGCGTGTACTAAACACCCTCAGCAATAATTGGCCACAGGCATCCTGCCTGTGGCCAATCATTGCTCTCCTCGCTGCCGGCGCTGTGATTGGCCAAGCATGCGGGGTCACAGTGCATGCTTGGCCAATCACAGCGCCTGGATGACACTGCGATGGCGTAGTGCATTGTGGGCCGTTCGCGTCACTCGAATTTGGCGCGAACGGCCCAAATCGTTCGATCTTCGTCGAACGATCGAACAGCCAATGTTCGAGTCGAACGTATGTTCGACTCGAACACGAAGCTCATCCCTAATGGTGATTGGTTGGAAGCAAGATGTAAGGGAGATGATGACACGGAATTTTTAGGGGGGTGCAGGGGGGCGAGGAAAAAAGGAAAATGGATGACAGGGGATTATGATATGAAATAAAGATACAATGATTATATGGTGGTGAACAACGCTAATGTGGAATTTAAAATCATAAAGGATATAAATACATAGATGGTATTAGTACATAGGAGAGAGAGAAAAAAAGGAGCAGCACTATAAAGGGGAACGTATGTGGAAATAATTATATTGAAATTATAGGGGAAAAATTATTTAATTAAATATTAAATTAGTTGGAGGGTATGAGAACAAGCTATGTATGGCATGAGAACAAATGGGTGCAACATGTAGGAGATGGGAACATATTAATGTGGACAAGGGAAGGAAAGGGAAAGGGGTGGTAAAAAAAGAGGGGGGGGGTAAAAAAACAAAAAAAAAAAAACTAAATATAATAATAATGAAGAATAATAATGAAAAAGTAATAATGAAAAATAAAAATAAATATAAATAAAAATAAAAATAAAAATAAAAATAAAAATAAAAATAAATGGACAATAATAATGAAAACAAAAATGGGGGGGGGGAAGGAAGAAAAGAGGACAAGATGGGGAAGCGGAAGAGATGGGTCAGTGAATGAATGATAAAGGCTGGCTATCATGTAGAAGTAGTACAGAAGTATGATTCATAGTATAGAAAATACACATGCATGTGTATATATTCACACATATATATATACACATACACACACATCTGGAAGGGAACATCCATATATATATATATATATAAAAATGAATGGATAATATAATAATATATAAAAAACATATGTAAATTGCACATGGAGAAGTATAATATAACAAGTCAAAGCTTATTACCAAAAAAAGGGGGGGTACATAATTATTGGTATAAAGGATATACCAAAGATGCAAGGCAGCATGAATGGTAACAGATCTATGAGGGCAACACAAGGTGCACACATGCACATATGACCAAGCATATATGAGAGTTGTGAGTAAACGCACACACATACACACATATACACGTATACACATATACACGTGTGCATACACATGCATGCACATAAATCTCCGACAGATGAAAGCACTAGTACGTGGGATGGACGAGCAGCACAGAGAAATATTAAAAGTAATTTGGAAATGAAAGCTTATTATAAAAATTATGTATCATAAAAAATAGGATGATAATCAAATCTGAATAAAATCGAATCAAATACAATAAAATAGAAAGAATAAATTAAAGAATCATCATAAAAAATATATATATGAGAAGATCGAATAAAATGATATATGAGTAAGAACGCACAAGAAATCGCACAGATGGAGAAATGCGATTAATAGAATGGTGGTAATATAGGAATATTAGATTATGTTGTTGGTTTCGATTTCTTCGTTGAGGCCATTGGGTGACATGGTATTTAAAGAAAAAATCCAATAAGTTTCTTGTCTACAAAGGCGTTGGAATCTTTCTATGGCAGTTGGGGTTTCTGGTATTGCCTCGATAACCCAAACCTGAAGGGCGCTGGTATCTTGGTGGTGGTGTGTTGCAAAGTGACGTGCCACGCTGTATTTGGGATTGTTCTTTTGGACTGCACGGCGGTGTTCTCCAAATCTGGTCCGTAGAGCTCTGATAGTTCTGCCTATGTATAGTAGGCCACATGGACAGGAAATACAGTACACTACATACGTGGTAGAGCAGTTGTAGAAAGAGCTGAGATTGAAGGTCTTACTGTTGGCCTTGAAGGTTTTTTGGCCATGGGTGACATGGGAGCAGGTAAGGCATAGGGCTTTTTTGCATTGATACATCCCTACAATGGGAATTAAAGTGAGCTGTTTGAGCATGTAGTTTTGGTGATGATTAGATGTTTTGGTTTTGCTGGGGGCGATCTTGCTTTTAATATTGGGGGCCCTTCGATAGGCAAACTTGGGAGTAACTGACACAGTTTTTGATAGGTAGGGGTCTTGGGTGAGGATGCTCCAGTGTTTTTTAAAGATATTCTCCATTTTTTTGTGTTTTGCGTGGTACTGGGTAATGAAACGAATATTGGGTTCAGAGTTGGATATTTTGGGGAGGGGCAGGGATTCTTGTTGATAGGTGGTGCGAGCTTCTTTAATCAAGTTGGGGGGATATCCTTTCTCGATGAATTTGTTTTCGAGTAAAGTGCTTAAGGATGTATAATCTTCTAATCTGGTACAGTTACGTCGGAGTCGATTGAATTGACTCTTCGGGACGTTTTTGATCCACATGGGATGATGGCAACTAGAAAAATGTAAGTACGAATTTCCAGCTGTGGGTTTAGTGAAATTTTTGGCGAATATGGTATTGTCTTTATGGAAGAGCTCGAGATCTAAGAAGCATAGGGATACAGGGTCCATAACTATAGTGAAAGATAGTCCAAAATTGTTGCAGTTGCAATAAGTTAAAAATTCTTGGACTGAAGTGGTGGGCCCATCCCAAATGATGATAATGTCATCTATGTAGCGACCATAATAAATAAGGTTGGCTGCAAAAGGATTGTTGGTGTCAATGAATCTGGACTCCCATAGTCCCATAGTGAGGTTAGCGTAGCTCGGGGCAAAATTGGCGCCCATGGCAGTACCTTGCTTTTGGAGGTAGAATTCTCCTCCTGATAGGAAGTAGTTGTGCTGTTAGCAAAAGCAAGGTACTGCCATGGGCGCCAATTTTGCCCCGAGCTACGCTAACCTCACTATGGGACTATGGGAGTCCAGATTCATTGACACCAACAATCCTTTTGCAGCCAACCTTATTTATTATGGTCGCTACATAGATGACATTATCATCATTTGGGATGGGCCCACCACTTCAGTCCAAGAATTTTTAACTTATTGCAACTGCAACAATTTTGGACTATCTTTCACTATAGTTATGGACCCTGTATCCCTATGCTTCTTAGATCTCGAGCTCTTCCATAAAGACAATACCATATTCGCCAAAAATTTCACTAAACCCACAGCTGGAAATTCGTACTTACATTTTTCTAGTTGCCATCATCCCATGTGGATCAAAAACGTCCCGAAGAGTCAATTCAATCGACTCCGACATAACTGTACCAGATTAGAAGATTATACATCCTTAAGCACTTTACTCGAAAACAAATTCATCGAGAAAGGATATCCCCCCAACTTGATTAAAGAAGCTCGCACCACCTATCAACAAGTATCCCTGCCCCTCCCCAAAATATCCAACTCTGAACCCAATACTCGTTTCATTACCCAGTACCACGCAAAACACAAAAAAATGGAGAATATCTTTAAAAAACACTGGAGCATCCTCACCCAAGACCCCTACCTATCAAAAACTGTGTCAGTTACTCCCAAGTTTGCCTATCGAAGGGCCCCCAATATTAAAAGCAAGATCGCCCCCAGCAAAACCAAAACATCTAATCATCACCAAAACTACATGCTCAAACAGCTCACTTTAATTCCCATTGTAGGGATGTATCAATGCAAAAAAGCCCTATGCCTTACCTGCTCCCATGTCACCCATGGCCAAAAAACCTTCAAGGCCAACAGTAAGACCTTCAATCTCAGCTCTTTCTACAACTGCTCTACCACGTATGTAGTGTACTGTATTTCCTGTCCATGTGGCCTACTATACATAGGCAGAACTATCAGAGCTCTACGGACCAGATTTGGAGAACACCGCCGTGCAGTCCAAAAGAACAATCCCAAATACAGCGTGGCACGTCACTTTGCAACACACCACCACCAAGATACCAGCGCCCTTCAGGTTTGGGTTATCGAGGCAATACCAGAAACCCCAACTGCCATAGAAAGATTCCAACGCCTTTGTAGACAAGAAACTTATTGGATTTTTTCTTTAAATACCATGTCACCCAATGGCCTCAACGAAGAAATCGAAACCAACAACATAATCTAATATTCCTATATTACCACCATTCTATTAATCGCATTTCTCCATCTGTGCGATTTCTTGTGCGTTCTTACTCATATATCATTTTATTCGATCTTCTCATATATATATTTTTTATGATGATTCTTTAATTTATTCTTTCTATTTTATTGTATTTGATTCGATTTTATTCAGATTTGATTATCATCCTATTTTTTATGATACATAATTTTTATAATAAGCTTTCATTTCCAAATTACTTTTAATATTTCTCTGTGCTGCTCGTCCATCCCACGTACTAGTGCTTTCATCTGTCGGAGATTTATGTGCATGCATGTGTATGCACACGTGTATATGTGTATACGTGTATATGTGTGTATGTGTGTGCGTTTACTCACAACTCTCATATATGCTTGGTCATATGTGCATGTGTGCACCTTGTGTTGCCCTCATAGATCTGTTACCATTCATGCTGCCTTGCATCTTTGGTATATCCTTTATACCAATAATTATGTACCCCCCCTTTTTTGGTAATAAGCTTTGACTTGTTATATTATACTTCTCCATGTGCAATTTACATATGTTTTTTATATATTATTATATTATCCATTCATTTTTATATATATATATATATGGATGTTCCCTTCCAGATGTGTGTGTATGTGTATATATATATGTGTGAATATATACACATGCATGTGTATTTTCTATACTATGAATCATACTTCTGTACTACTTCTACATGATAGCCAGCCTTTATCATTCATTCACTGACCCATCTCTTCCGCTTCCCCATCTTGTCCTCTTTTCTTCCTTCCCCCCCCCCCCCCCATTTTTGTTTTCATTATTATTGTCCATTTATTTTTATTTTTATTTTTATTTTTATTTTTATTTTTATTTTTATTTATATTTATATTTATATTTATTTTTATTTTTCATTATTACTTTTTCATTATTATTCTTCATTATTATTATATTTAGTTTTTTTTTTTACCCCCCCCCTCTTTTTTTACCACCCCTTTCCCTTTCCTTCCCTTGTCCACATTAATATGTTCCCATCTCCTACATGTTGCACCCATTTGTTCTCATGCCATACATAGCTTGTTCTCATACCCTCCAACTAATTTAATATTTAATTAAATAATTTTTCCCCTATAATTTCAATATAATTATTTCCACATACGTTCCCCTTTATAGTGCTGCTCCTTTTTTTCTCTCTCTCCTATGTACTAATACCATCTATGTATTTATATCCTTTATGATTTTAAATTCCACATTAGCGTTGTTCACCACCATATAATCATTGTATCTTTATTTCATATCATAATCCCCTGTCATCCATTTTCCTTTTTTCCTCGCCCCCCTGCACCCCCCTAAAAATTCCGTGTCATCATCTCCCTTACATCTTGCTTCCAACCAATCACCATGCTGATTTACTTCCACCAGTATGATTTCAACCAATCACGCCACGTCTCTCTACTATATCACACCCACCTATGATAATGCCTTCTATGGATCTGATGAAACAGCGGATGCTGTGAAACGCGTCATCCCATTGGTCCGTTCTATCCACACGTCACTTCCGGTCCGACGGCACGCTGCGCTCCACGCTGAAGCGCACGCTGAAGTCCTCGCTGAACTGCAGCTTCCTGGTTATCCCATGTCTACCCTAAAGACACAGGGCGCATTTCACTACATCTGCAGCTTGGATGCCTGGTTTTTCTTGACTTCCCTTGCTGACACCGCAACCTGCCTTCCTGCCTTCAGCCATCTTCAGCTACCTCTCTCCATCTGGAACCAACATCTCCCCTGAGGACCGCCTTAGATGACTCCGGACCACCTTTAACTCCTTACATGCCTGTATTATTCCTGTATCCTGTGAGTAGCCATTTGGCTGTTTTTATACAAATTTGCTAATTAAAGCCTGTTTTACTGCACTTAGATTGGCGCACCTTCCTTTCCTCATTACCTTTTACATAGAATACACTATTACCATATTTATTGGCGTATAACACACGCCGTCGTATAACACGCACCCCAAGTTTAGGAGGGAAGTTTAAGGAAAAAAACTTTTAGGAAGTTTAAGGAAAAAAAATAATTAAATTTTAAATGTCCATCAATGCAGCCTTATCAGTGTCCATCTACAGCCTTGCCCAGTGTCCATCTGCAGCCTTATCAGTGTCCATCTGCAGCCTTATCGGGGTCCATCTGCAGCCTTATCAGTGTCCATCTACAGCCTTGCACAGCGTCTATCTGTAGTCTTGCACATTTTAAATTTAGCGCCGCAGAGATACACAGAGCCTCGCAGTCCCGCCCTTTGGCCCAGCTCCTATGATGGACACGACACCGGTCCAATGGTGGGACGTAAAGGCTAGGAGACGGGACTGGGCGTGACTGTGAGCGGAGCGGAGCCTAGCCGAGTACACAGTACACTTGGCTCCACTCGGTCTATGTCGGCGGCACTCCTCTTGCCCTCAGAGACAGCGGGGATCGGCGTATAACACGCACCCACAATTTTCCCCTGATTTTAAGGGGGAAAAAGGGCGTGTTATACGCCGATAAATACGGTAGTTAAGGTTTTTTTTATATGTTCATTGTAGTCTGCATTTGCAAATGCAACAGCAGTGCTTTTAATTTCATAAATATGAATCTACAGTGATCCTAAAAAGTGCCTTTTCATTAATACAGCATGTAAACACACAGATACATTCATATTATGCTCCATCAACTGTTTTAACCACTCTTCCTTACCTCAAAATGTGAAGCTTAAGAAGACCCAACAACATTGGCAGAAGAAAATTCCTAACCAGCATATAGAGCGATCATACTGCTTACCCCTCAGCAAAGCTCCAAATTTATTCCATTGAGTACATGCTTTTTTAAACAGTACCAAGCTCTGGTGAAGAGGGGCATCCTTTAAATACCCAAATAATGCTGGCTTTTTATGATATAGGATTGGTAATAAAATAAAATCTAGACTTGTTCTCAACATGTTTTTATTAGCAGATGAACACTAAATTACACATAACTGGCTGCTTTTGCAGCTTATTCTTCCCCCAGCCTGAGCTCTGCTGTGTAGTAGGTTGCAGTGGGCTGACAACACATGTTACAGCAGTCTGCCTTCTGTCTTATTTATTGTATTTAGTATATTCCTTAGTTTCCCCCTCCTGTTTTGATGCTAATTAATACATTCACTGGCTAGCCCCTGCCTATCATTCTACTGCTCAGTTCTAGTTTCACCTTTTAACCTCCCTGGCAGTATGATTCTGTCTGAAATTATGTACCAAAAGCGGTACAATTATTTTGCATGGAAAAATGGTGTTATGTATTGTAGGCCTGCGATTCTTAGTAATTACTTACTTAAACCTGACCAAACAAGAGTCTAGTAGACATCCCGGGTATGATAAAGTTTGAAACACAAAATCATAAATTATAATATAATAAATAACTATAAATAATTATAACAAATAGTAATGTAATTATAAAAAAAATATTTAATAATGTAATCAAATCAAAAACACAGAAATTTGCTCAGCTGCAGAATTGTCGCTGTCATTAGATTTAGTGTTTGATGACGAATTTCCCCACAAATCGCTATCGCTCAATTCTGCGAGTGATTCTAATTTATTGTCGCTGTTTTTTAGCTGGTCTAAAACCACTTTTGACATAAAGGGAATTTTTTTGGTTGCTATGGACAATCTCCAGTTTCCAGGCAGAAAGAAAAGTTTTTATTATATAAAACTGCATGCAGGACACTGGGCAGACCACTAGGGACAAAGGGGGTGTGTAATTATTACATACAGTACTGTAATCAGTAAGATTACAGTATACTGTATGTATACTATGTGTTTCACTGTTTGAATTTGGCGCCGAACTCCGTCCCCGTGCGCCACAACGTCGCAGGGAACAGAGCTCGGCACTCGGCAGTGAGGATCGAGCGAGACACGGCTTGCAGACACTGCAGGAGGACATCGCAGGATCCAGGGAACAAGGTAAGTAACTTCCCCTGGATACTGCGATGCGATGCGATGCGAGTCTGGCTCTGGGTTACCGCTCTTAGCATAAAAAAATCACCCCGAGCCCGACTCGGGAATATCGCTAAGGAGGTTAAGCAGACGCAGGGCTTAGTCATTATCTTCTTACACTTTAAAAGATAAGAAAAACATGCTCTCCCTTTTTTCTGAAGTAAATCTACATTGTAGTTAGCGTCTCTGTCTACGTGAAGTTGCCTGTGGATTCTGCCAAGTCAACAAGTGGCTACACTGAGTCTGGGAAGTATAGCACTGCATTTATTTGAATTTGAAACATAACAATAAGAGAATTTCTAAAGCCTTTTACACACTTTGCCATCAGCCTCAAGTTTTTTTTTTTTTCTTTAAGGTTTTAGGTCAGCCTCACAGCCAAGATAAGAGGCTCTCAGAGAATGTGAAAGTCTAACAAAAAAGTTATAATCCAAACATAGTAACTGCTACCTATTTAGCATTTCAGTTATAAGTTGAATTCAAAATGACAAAAGCATTGAATCAATTGTGGAATAGGAATTGACTCATCAGTCTCGAGGAGTTAACGAGAGTGCGTCTTCCACAAGATATCTCAAGTAGACATTAGCTGGGATATGGGGAAAAAAAAGGAACAAAGAGGGCGGAGGTGGGAGAGTGGGGGGAAGAGTGAGGCTGGGTTCACACTTATGCAAATTGGATGCGGGTTTCACCACATCCAATTCGCATAGCAGAAAATTGTGACCGTCTTTCTGTGGAGCCGGTCCACACATCTCCGCAACGGCCCTGGTGTGAATTGCACACAGAGCCCTGTGTGTCTTTTAGTCTGTTGCTGGTCCGAATTCAGACCAAAATTTGGGCTGAAATCGGGCCTGAAATGGTGAATGGAGACGCACCGGACTCCTGCTGTGAGCCGCTGCGTATTCTAGTGTGAACTCAGCCTATGGAAAAAAAAAAAGAGTAAGGGGGGGGGGGGGGAGATGCGTTGTAAAGTAACGTTTCAATAACCATAATTCTTCAAGAACAGGGGAACCAGCTCCCAAGTTTATCTACATGAAAGGAAAAATAGAAAAGCGCCTCTTAGCAAAACAGATTTATTATGTAGCAGACAATTTGTATCAAACACTTACATCATGGTAAGTTTCAGGTGTCATCCAGTAGGATCAATGTTTATATTGCGTCCAGGATCTCTGACGCTAGTCCACGGATTTCCCAGGTCCCGGTTATGGCGGCCGCAAGTAGCCGGGATGCAGGCTGGCTTGTCCGTGATAGGAGACAGCAGCGAAAGATGGCAACGGTCGGTCCGGAGAGGAGCGTCTGACGTCAGCTGGATGGTGCAGGGAACCACAACGCGTTTCAGAGCATGCGCAGCTCTCGTACAGGGCATGCGCGCTCCTTTCTCAAGTGTACAAGGAGACAGGAAGGACGGATGTTTTAAAAGTAATTCTGCCCGTCAGCGCAGCAGAATTCAATAAATGCTATGACAAGTGTGTTGCATGGAACAAAACGGGAGTTTTAACCCCACTAACTTGGGATAGCTTAAATAGCAGAAAAATAATAATAAAATAGAAAATAATAAAATTAATAAAAAAATAAAAAAAAATATATATAATAAAAATAATGATAATAAAGGTAATGAATAGTAATGAAATAATATTGCTCATAATGAAATAATTAAAGAAGTAATGAAATAATATTGCTCATAATAAAATAATTATGAAGTAATTAAGGCATAACGTTTATAATAGCAAAAAAATATTATTGTATGATAAAAACTTTTTAAGGGAATGTCTATATAGACATTTTAGTGTTAAATTTATTTTTATTTTTTTAATTTTTTAAAAAAAATTATTAATATATGACAGGGATATGATGCCTGCCAACAAAATATTTGGGTGCAAGCTCTTAAATGTTACGATAAATACAATCAAAGTGATAAAATATAATGAGTATGATATAGGCACAGTGAATAATCATCAATCACTAGTCATTATAGAGGATTATCAGCGTAGCTGTATACAAAACAGAAGGAAATAATAAGAATAAAATATATATATATATATATATATATATATATACACATATATATATATATATATATATATGCTCGTGTGCCTATGTGTGCCCACGTGCACACACACGTATAAAGGGACACACATACACATATATGCTAGTGCACACAAGCGCTCGCCCACACATGCGTGGAGGCTTGCGCTGTGTAACAGAAGAGCTAAAATTAAAAAATGATAATGGTAATAATAGTATTGTATAATTATAATAAATGATAATAAATGAAGGGATTATATATATGTAAGTATGTAAAAAGAGAATTCACTAATACAGACTAAACTAGGCAAATTTCACAGGGATCTAGATGATTATCGCCAAAAAAAGATTTTTTCTTGGAAAAATAATACAAAAATACCAGCACTCATGTCTATAGTACCCTATGCTAGAGTGATTCCTAATGTTATATCCAGACCCAAGGATAAATTTAGTTTTGTTAACACCAACAATTCACATACAGCTAGCCCACTACCCCAACAAATTCATTCTAGACGAAGATTTGGAAATAAATGCCAACCACTTAGGGAAATTCCCTCGCCTAGAGATAATGTGGCTTCCGTCCTAGATGAAAACACATTGTCTACTGGCATAGTTTCTGATGGTAATATGCCGCTTGTATCTATAGATGATATCCCCTCTGGCACTACCTCTGATTCCAATTCCATTGATATACCAACACAATCTTCTATTACCAGTCTTGGTATTGCAGCTCAAATTGTGAGCCAAGATGACTCTTTAATCCCTACCACTCCCCAAGCATCTACCACCTTTGATCTTCTCCTCGGTGATTTTAACATCCATGACATACCAACTTATTCTGCCTCCCTGTCCTTCTCGCCTTTTTTAGAAAAGGGCTCACACCCAAAACACAGATTAAAAAGAAAGCACACAGACGAGGATGTAGGGGAGGACGCAGAAAATCCAAAAATCAATGCAAAACAACAGAAACTATAAAGTTGTTCAATCTTTCCTCCCATGTATTGTCACCTGATGATGTCTCCCTTTTGGGTAGAGGCCTCACTTTTTCTCCCACCATACAACCCAATTCCTTCCAATTATTTAAGGATCTTAACAAATTCATAAGAAACCTTACCTTACTCTTAAAAGATTTTATAATATACAATCTACCAAAGGCAAATTAGCTGATCCTGACAGCACACTTTCTCCTGCCACTGTTGCTGAGGCAATTACAGAAGCTTCTTCCTATAGTCCTGATAGCCAATTTAACATGTATGATCTAGAACCTGGCGAGCTGGATCTAGACGTTGATCTTGAATTATTCACTCAACATTTTCAAACATCACCCCCGGTTACACATACACCTTTACAGCCCAAGTCCATCTTTTACCCTACCAAATCCAAGGGACCCTATCTAGAATCTTACTATAGAGTTGTGTTTGCTGACCTCCAAAAATTATGCCAAGCTACAGAAAATGCCGGCAAACATCGCCATTATAATCTTAAACCCGGTGAGAGAGCTTCACTTAAATGCTTCCTTGACAACCCCAATCTTATCATTAAGCCTGCAGATAAGGGGGGTGGGATCATTATCCAAGATCGAACAGATTATGTGGCTGAGGCCATGAGGCTGCTGTCCGATCAAAACACTTATAGAAAACTTCCATCTGATCCTTTACCTCTGTTTCGTATAGAAGCAGAGACATTGGTTAAGAAAGCTCTAGTAGATCAAGTCATCGACAAAAAAGAAGCAGCCTTTTTACGAAAAAACTACTACAGTACGCCGTACTTTTATCATTTACCTAAAGTACACAAAGATCTAAAGAACCCTCCCGGTAGGCCGATCGTTGCCTCTATGAACAGCGTAACTGGTGGCTTCTCACAATACATTGATTCTTTTCTACAACCACTCGCTCAGGATCTCCCATCATATATACGGGACTCTATACATCTCATGGAACTTCTGTCCCCATATACTTGGCTTGACAGCTATTCTTGGCTGTCATTAGATGTTAATTCCCTATATACCTCCATCCCCCATAATATAGGCCTTTTGGCCGTACAACATTATCTATCCTCCAACCCTATGCTCAACAATAAACAAGCTGAATTTATTCTGGACGCTACTCTGTTTTGCCTTACGCATAATTATTTCCATTTCGAGGGAGATTTCTACCTACAGACCCATGGTACAGCGATGGGGGCTAATTTTGCCCCCTCCTATGCCAACCTGACCATGGGACTGTGGGAGAATCTACTCATATGGAAAAATAACCCCTTTGCTAGATACATAGTATTCTATGGCAGGTATATCGACGATATTGTCATCATCTGGGATGGCTCCTCCTCCCAGGTTGATGACTTTGTCACATACTGCAATACCAATGACATGGGACTCTCCTTTTCCGCTGTCTGGAATAAGGACAGTTTGGCCTTCCTTGATTTAGAACTCAATCATGAGCTAGATAAGATCTTTACTCGTAATTATACTAAACCCACTGCAGGTAACTCTTACCTCCATTACGATAGCTGTCACCATCCCCTCTGGGTAAAAAATATACCCAAGGGACAATACTGTAGATTAAGACAGAACTGCACCAGGGACAGCGACTACATACTACAAAGTGCACACTTGAAACAAAAATTTTTGGATAAAGGATACCCAGAAAAAATTATAGACCATGCCCATACCATCTATTTTTCTGGCAAGAAACCCAAGAGAATAAAATCGCCAGAAAAACCGGTTGTTCGATTTGTCACTGGGTTCCATGGACAGTATAGAAACATGGAACATATCATTCATAAACACTGGAACATCTTGAAGCAAGACCCCCACCTAGCTACAATTGCTTGTGATAAACCTAAAATTACCTACAGAAGGGCACCGACTCTAAAAAACAAAATAGCGCCTAGCAAGTTAAAACACACTAAACCAATTAGTGCTATTTGTCCGGCCCCCTTAAAGGGATGTATAGATGCAATAAAGCCCTGTGCAAAACTTGCAATTTTGTCCAACATGGACAAAAAAACTTCTCTCATAGGGATAAGACTTATCAACTTGACAATTTTTTCAACTGTTCAAGTGATTATGTCGTTTATTGCCTAACATGCCCATGCAAAATGCTATATGTGGGTCGCACTATTAACCCACTAAGACAGCGTTTTGGCAAACATCGTCGCTTTGTGGAAACTGGTTGTGATGAACACAGTGTACCACGGCACTTCTTGGAATTTCATGGCCAGTCCACGGAGGGCCTACAGGTTTGGGTGATAGAAGCCATACCTAAAGGCCTATCTGAGGCCGAGCGTTTTTCCAGACTGTGTGAGCGCGAAACTTATTGGATCTTTACTCTGGATACCCTTGTGCCGAATGGGTTAAACGAGGAACTAGAGGTTAACACGATCCTCTAAAAAATGTTCCCCTTTTCTTATTTGCCCTCTCCCTATGATGCACGGTTGCAAGTGTGCATGTACATATTGTAGTGTTAGCACCTATATATGTGTGTGCTTTTCCATTAAGGAATCTTATGGCTTCTTCTTTTTACATACTTACATATATATAATCCCTTCATTTATTATCAATTATTATAATTATACAATACTATTATTACCATTATCATTTTTTAATTTTAGCTCTTCTGTTACACAGCGCAAGCCTCCACGCATGTGTGGGCGAGCGCTTGTGTGCACTAGCATATATGTGTATGTGTGTCCCTTTATACGTGTGTGTGCACGTGGGCACACATAGGCACACTAGCATATATATATATATATATATATATATATGTGTATATATATATATATATATATATATTTTATTCTTATTATTTCCTTCTGTTTTGTATACAGCTACGCTGACAATCCTCTATAATGACTAGTGATTGATGATTATTCACTGTGCCTATATCATACTCATTATATTTTATCACTTTGATTGTATTTATCGTAACATTTAAGAGCTTGCACCCAAATATTTTGTTGGCAGGCATCATATCCCTGTCATATATTAATAATTTTTAAAAAAAAAATAAAAAAAAATAAAAAATATAAAAAAAAATTTGAACACTAAAATGTCTATATAGACATTCCCTTAAAAAGTTTTTATCATACAATAATAATTTTTTGCTATTATAAACGTTATGCCTTAATTACTTCATAATTATTTTATTATGAGCAATATTATTTCATTACTTCTTTAATTATTTTATTATGAGCAATATTATTTCATTACTATTCATTACCTTTATTATCATTATTTTTATTATATATATATATTTTTTTATTTTTTTATTAATTTTATTATTTTCTATTTTATTATTATTTTTCTGCTATTTAAGCTATCCCAAGTTAGTGGGGTTAAAACTCCCGTTTTGTTCCATGCAACACACTTGTCATAGCATTTATTGAATTCTGCTGCGCTGACGGGCAGAATTACTTTTAAAACATCCGTCCTTCCTGTCTCCTTGTACACTTGAGAAAGGAGCGCGCATGCCCTGTACGAGAGCTGCGCATGGTCTGAAACGCGTTGTGGTTCCCTGCACCATCCAGCTGACGTCAGACGCTCCTCTCCGGACCGACCGTTGCCATCTTTCGCTGCTGTCTCCTATCACGGACAAGCCAGCCTGCATCCCGGCTATTTGCGGCCGCCATAACCGGGACCTGGGAAATCCGTGGACTAGCGTCAGAGATCCTGGACGCAATATAAACATTGATCCTACTGGATGACACCTGAAACTTACCATGATGTAAGTGTTTGATACAAATTGTCTGCTACATAATAAATCTGTTTTGCTAAGAGGCGCTTTTCTATTTTTCCTTTCATGTCATTTTCCTTGAGTCGGCTTCAACTTGGAGAAGAGCTGCCCTGGGCAACTGAGTTTTTATTAAAGACTTCCTATCCACAAATGTTACTATAGAGTTTTTCAAAACCTTATGCTACCTGCCATCCCTTGGTAACAACAATAACTTTATGTCCACCCGATTGGAATACTTTTTTTGTTTTTTGTTTTTTGATTTTCAACCTTTGTATAATATCCTTCACACATTTAGGATTAATAGTGTTTGTCTGTGCAGGCTTCCCAAGCGCTTGCATTTGCGATTGTTTTTCAAGTTTATCTACAGGCTCGGAATGCCGGGTCCTTGCGCTAGGGAGGGAGAGGAGCACATGTAATTCTCATGAAGCTAAATATGTCAGATAGTTGGAGGATATATAAATATAGGGGCTAATTTACTAAAACAGGAGAGTGCAAAATATGGTGCAGCTGAGCATGGTAGCCAATCAAATTCTAACTTCAGCTTGGTCAATTAACCAAAAAACCTTTGAAGCTCATTGGTTTCAATGAAGAGCTACATCAGATTTTGCACTCTCCAGTTTTAGTAAATCAACCCCAAAGTGTATGGCAACTTTCATAAAATACCCAAAATAAAAATGCACACATGTCACAGTTAATGATGCATATGTAGAAGAAGACAGATTTCACATTTGTCACAGTGGTGATTGGAAGCACTGTTTTCTGTGGACTTTATATACTGTATTTATTGGCGTATAACACTCACTTTTTTACCCTGAAAATAGAGGCTAAACTGTGCCTGTGTGTTATACGCAGGGGGCTGTGGAAAGTTTTTTTCTTGAAACTTCCCTCTTAAAGTTAGGGTGCGTGTTATACGCCTGTGCGTGTTATACGCCGATAAATACGGTATTTGTTTTGGACATCTATTACCATTTTTTGTGTGGTTCATTCTTATTTTGGGTATTTTGTGAAACTTGCACTACATGATATTTATATATCTTGTTTATCTCAGCGGGTATTGTCAAATCTCTCTCATATGTTTTAGTAAGCAACTTTTTTACTTTTTTGTTTTGTTATTGTTGATTTTAGGATATTTATTGAGTCGTGACTGCACAGATTGCTTTCACGTTTTCATAGAAAACTGAAGGAGAAAGTATATTCTGTCCAGTTTTACTAAACTGTTCTTTATGGTTTGCAGAGGCCAAAATATCTTCCACAATTTTGCGTAACCAAGCCCCGTTGGGGGAGGATTCGGTTGCTTCCGGTATAAAGGAATACAGGCCTAAGTGGCAGTGAGTCAATCAGGAGATGGAGGGGTGGGGCTGAGCCATGGCTCTGTGTGTGAATGGGCGCAAACAGAGTGTGTGAATGGACACACACAGAGCCATGGGTCTTGCTGTGGGGACACCCGGCAGGAGGGAAGAGCACTGGCGGGGGACCCAAGAAGAGGAGAATCTGGGCTGCTCTGTCCAAAACTATTGCACAGAGCAGGTAAGTATAACATGTTTGTTATTTAAAAAAAAAAAAAGGCTTTAATATCGCTTTTACTCCATGTTGAGCAGCGAGATAAGGCAGAAGTTTGCACATTGGCTCTTATCCTTCCCCACCTTCAGAATAGCGGTTATAGTCACCCGTACCAGAGCTAAGAGTAAATTATGATAAATTATGACTGTTTTGTGGGGCATGTGTCAAGATGTAAGTGAAAGTTTTGTAGCAGAATAGGACAAATCCATCTGTGCTGAAAGCTTTACAAGGTTTTAAGTCACTAAAAGCTGCAAGGGACTCTTCTCCTGTTAGGGGAGCATCCAGGGAATGACTCACCTCAGTGGAGAGCAGAACACATATAATAGGTGTGAAGAGTTTGTGATCTATCAATCAGTGGATCCATAGAAGACCTAAACAGCATTAGGAGTCCCATCAACCCCTTCCAACGACCCTTTAACAAACAAGTACCTGCTAAGGGCATCAGCTTTAGTGTCTTTCAGTGACCATGTAGCATTATGAGCCAGAAGAACACTAACCCCTCTGGATTTAGAAGCTGGTGAAGTGCTGTGTTAGGCATGAGAGGATTGAAAATTATTAAAATGCTTTATCTGTCCGGTTATAAAATGGGTCTCCTGGAAGGAAGGCCACCTGCATCCTAGATCTCCACAGATCTTTCAAGACCTGCAATCGCTTTTCCGGGATATTAAGGCTCTTTACATTTTGGGACATTTGGTAGGTGGTTTAGAAATAAGCGTATATGTTTGGTCAGGGGGAGCAGACATATCGTATTATATTAGGGATTGTTGGAAGAGATCAGTTGCAGAATTCCACTGGTAGCCAGGGCAAGTCTGAGGCATGAGTAAAAACAGAAAGGGGAATCAGGAGTAAATAAAAGCACACAGACTCCTGTTAGTAGGACAGAAATGAAACAGGGGAAGGTATCTTAAACATCTGTCCACATGATAACTTAAAAACATTCCAATGATACGAAAGCTCCCGCATAGACCGCCTCTTCTCACATGAGCTGGAGCTCCCTATGTGGGGTAAAGAGGTAGCAAAGCTTTGGGTGTGAGAGACGAACCATAAGTGGATTACACTGTAGACTAGTAACAATTGTATCTAGTAACAGAAGCAAATCTCAAGTAGAACCATAGAGCGCTTCCTACTGTATGTCCCCATTGATGGGGTTGTTTGCCGTTTTCAATCAACCAAAAGATGAGGGGGGTATGGCTAGTGTTGTAAAAGTGCTGTATTAGGTCTATGGTCATCAGAGGTACCCCCTAAAGATGCAAAAGGTGGCTACTCAGGGATCACAAGTAGGGTAGCCATGAGACACCTTATCGGTCGATGTTAATTAAATTTAATTTAGGGTCAGTCTTTAAAGTGAACCCCCCCACCCCCTTCCCAACTTCAGTCTATTCCAAACCACCAGAGAGGTAAGTTAAGCATTATAAAGTGCAAGGAAAATGAGAACAACATTAAACAGTATAAAATCAACAGCAGTACAGTCACCTTGTGTCATGAGTGAGGGGGACATAACATAATATCTTTGCTTGCTGAGACAGGTTCTGCTTCCAAATTCCCCAAGGAATATGTTACCAGGCTTTGGTTCAGCAAAATGATAGACTCCCATCCCATCGACTCTGTAGAAGTTGCACCCTGCATACCGATGATATAGATCAAAGTAATATACTCAAACATGAAAAGGGTTATCTATCACAAACCATTGAAGAAGTCTTTACTACATTTCTAAATCATCCAGCTAAGGTTTATCACTCAAATCCACAGTAAAAAAAAAAAAAAAAACATGGAGAAGATCCTCACTAGACATTGGGGCATCTTATTGCAAGATCTAAAACTAAGATCAATACTTCCTTCAAATCCCAAGTTTGCATATTGCTGGGCACATAATATCAAGAGTCAGATAGCCCCTAGTAAACCTATAAAACAGATCAAAACTCGTCTGGGTCCAGGCCATCTTTTTGGCCATCTGGGAGAGATGTTCCAGTGTCCTAAGTTAAAATGTCTCACCTGACAGTTTGTCCCACATGGCACAAAAATCGTTTTATGCCAACGGTAAGGACTTTCCCACTTCCACCTTTTATAACTGCTCTACAGAATTTGTTATCTATAGCTTAATATGTTCTTGAGGCCTGCTCTATGTTGGCAGAACCATCATGACATTAAGAGTGAGATTTGGTGTTTATCGTCAAGTCAACGAACAGGAAAGCACCAATTATAGTGTACCAAGGCATTTCAACAAAGTACATACTGTAGATAATCCACTAAAGGATTACAAGTGTTGGTGATAGACTATTTTCTGAATTTATAGTAACAGAAAAACAACAAAAACTCATGCGCACGAGATGACCATCAAGCATTCAATAGTCTATAACGAAGACACCGGCCTTGCTGCCCTTCATGGATAGGGGTATCCTAGTAGCAAACGGAAAAAGAAAGAACAGGGGCGCACCAGCCTAGTGTAATATCGTTAAAATATTTTATTTAAAATAAAAGCAACAGAAAGGTACTCACAAAGATAGTACAATTGTTCGCAATGTACAAATGGTGCCTTGGAGGGCTGCAGCATGTGGAACCCAAACCACACTCCAACCGATCATGAAGGATGTGATGGGACGCACTACTGGCTGATGCGTTTCGAAGCTCACAGCTTCTTCATCAGAGCCAAGCAGTGTAGATCACTCTAACCTACCCTTTATATAGGAACATGTGCATGTGGGCCACTGGTCGGGTGGAAGGGGAGGAGCTCCCAGGGGCCCTGGTGGTACCTCCCTCATAGGGCGAAAGAAAACGCCATTTAGGTGGAACTATACAATAGGCCAAACCTCAACAGACAGCAGACATCACTAGTAGTTGATAGTAGGTAATTGGTAATACTTTGACAGGCCAAATCCTCCCACATATAAGCAGATGGATGAATGAATAGACAAATAGCAATGAGCCAGCAGAAAGGCCCACCACTGGGAGCATCACAGCCAGAGCCAGATTCAGATCTAGATGTCACACTATGGGTCGCAAATAGAAATACCGCCATGGGTAAATCATGACACTTACCCGTATATAGGTGGGAGAGAGGCGGCGACCATCGCGGGGAGTAGAGGCCAGCAGCAATGGTGGTTTTGGAGGAGTTGTGTGCTTGTACACACAACTCGCGCGTGGAACGCAAACGGACTCATCTGCGCTCCATGCTATCGGAAGTGATGGCTCAGCGACATTGGCTGGGCATCAGCCGTCGCCCAATGGCGACACTCAGATGTAACATACGTGGAGCGCAAACAGACTCATCTGTGCTCCACGTTACTGGAAGAGCTAGCAGAGCGTCATCAACAGGACGTCCGCCGTCGCCCAATGATGACACTCAAATGGAACAATACGGCCGCCATATTGGAGTGGACCAGAAGTGCTAGATGCCAAAGCGGGACACATCAGTGACACCTATGTCACCTATTACACCTATTGTAAAAAGGGACTAAGCTTACAGCCACAGGACCATAGGGGGACCGCCACAAATAAAAAATATAGAATATACAATATAATATATGTTATATATTATATAGAACGCCAGGCCTGTAGGCCAACAGGAAGGTCCCACCAAAGGCCCAGAGGGCACACACATGCACATATCTCTACACAGGGGCGCCAGAGAACAAAGTAGTGTAGCTGCAAACAAGATAGTAATGCAGCATCACAGCTAATGCTCTCAGTGACACAGCAATAGTAAATAAAATTTAAGTTAAAATAGCAATAGCTGTATGCATTACAATAAACGCTGTGAATGAACTATACCCAGGGATGGAGGTAGAGGCAAAAGGTACCATATATGGTGGTACTAATAGAGTACACATAAAAGGGAAATATAAGTGTGTAAAAGCCTAAATAAACATATGCAATAAAAAGCATGTACACTGGATGTATCGTAGACAGCTAAAAGCATATATAGACCATGTGGAGATCATATAGAAACTTTTAAAAACATATATATATGAATAAATACTCAAATGGAGTATAGTGGTCTAAAATACAAAAAAAAAAAGAATAATAATAATTAGACATTGGATACTAGACATGCCGATAGAAAAACCACACATATATAAAAAACCACATTAGAAACCTCATGGGCAGCGCCGGCCCAAGACATGGTGCTGCCTGGGACCAAGAATGAAATGCTGCCCCCCCCCAAAAAAAACACGCCCACCAAAACGCCCCCACATTCATTATTTTATATCATGATAAGTAAAATTTAATTTATCAGAAAAGCAGTTACATGCAACAGCACCATATGCAAAATTACATGACATACCATTATGTTCAAATCCAAACCACAAACTCCAGTGTTATTTTGTTTTATATATATATATATATCTTTATTTATATAAATGGTGAAAAGATATTGCAAAACTGCTTGTCATAAACAACAGACAAGAACAACAACAATATTGCACTCAACTATATATCAATTGACTATCAGTGCTTTATGTGCCATCTTGGCTGTAAATATAGACACAGTGCTTTACAGAGCGTTATATAGTTTATGGGCACTGGTGAGACTGCATCTCATAGGCACTGATGAGACTGCATAGGCTCTGGTGAGACTGCATATCATGGGCACTGGTGAGACTTCATGGGCACTGATGAGACTGCATAGGCACTGATGAGACTGCATAGGCTCTGGTGAGACTGCATATCATGGGCACTGGTGAGACGTCATGGGCACTGGTGAGACTTCATGGGCACTGGTGAGACTGCATAGGCTCTGGTGAGACTGCATAGGAACTGATGAGACTGCATATCATGGGCACTGGTGAGACTTCATGGGCTCTGGTGAGACTGCATAGGCACTGATGAGACTGCATAGGCACTGATAAAACTGCATAGGCTCTGGTGAGACTGCATCTCATGGGCTCTGGTGAGTCTGCATGGGACTTCAAAATCTTGTTTTGGAACAGTACTACTAAAAGGTAGCCTACCCCTGTTCTATTATATGGCAAAAAAGTTTGTCATGGACAAACAACATTAACTATATTGTAATCAACCACAGATTGAATCAAAATGGTGCTTTCCGTGCCTCCTTGGCTGCAAATAAAGACACTGCTTCCTTCAGGTCTATAGTTTGGGCTAGTTCATGTTCAATTGATATGGTCGCCAAACCCACCAACCTTTCTTGTGTCATTGTGGAGCGCGGGTATGTTTTTATTAGCTTCAGCTTTGAGAAGCTTCGCTCTCCACTAGCAATGGTCACAGGGAGTGTTAACAGTATGCACAGAGCAATGAAGGCATTTGGAAAGAGGGTAGTCAGATTGTTTGTGTAGATATACTCCGGCACGCCCTTTGGCGACAAGTCTGCAGGGACCTATTTTGACAGAGCTTTCAGTTCATCGTTGAGATCATTTGAATCTATATCCCGCATGTTATCCAATTGCGCTTTCCAATTTTTTGCACTGCTGGAGTAGGACTTTAGGTATTGCATCCTTGAGTTTGGGAATGTTATAGAGCACCCCAAAGACATTGCTGTGTTCATGGAGCTGTAAAAAACGTTCTTCCAGTGACTGGATAGCAGAGTCTAGAACTTGGAAAAAATTTTTACTTTCATCTGTTGTTTAGGATCACTGATGCTTTCATCCTCTGCCTCATAGTCAAAATGGGTTCTTCTGCGGCGATTTCGAACGTCTGCAAAGTGAAAAACCGGCTCAATGTCAAGTTCCTCTGCCATCTTTTCTGCACTTTTCAAAACCTTTTCAAATTCCTCATCTGATCGGTAAGTCTGGAGGAATGATTTTGTCATCTGAAGTTGTTGAACTGCTCCAGAAATATCAACCTCAATCTCTTGCAGTCTTTTGCTCACAATATTTACATGGAAGAGTACATCATGCCACAACACTAGACCACAAAGAAATTTAAAATCACATATATTCCTTGTAATTCCTCTGCACTCTGTCTGTGTTTTGCCACAAGCTGCTCCTGTTGAAGTACCATCATCCATAACAGCAGTTATGGCATCATAAATTTTTCCAATCTGGTTTCGGATAGCTTTCACTGCTTCCATGCGACTCTCCCATCGTGTGGTGCTCAGTGGTTTCACTGTAATTTGTGAATGTCCAAGGTGTTCTTTTAGGATTTGCCAACGATGGGTAGATGCAGAGAAAAATGCATATACACTTTGTATTACATTAAAGAATTCAGAAGCTTCAGAACATGCCGAGGCAGCATCGCTGATGACCAAGTTCAAAGAATGGGAACTGCACGGGACAAAAAAGGCTCTGGGATTTAACTCTCGTGTTTGTACACCACTGTTTTTTCCCTTCATATTGGCTCCATTGTCATATCCTTGTCCTCTCATATCCTTAAGATCAATTCCCATTTCTTCAAGCTTCTCAAGAAGTATCTTTGTCATCCCAGATCCTGTAGTATCATCTATGTTGATGAACCCCAAGAAATGTTCTCTGACATTTACACCTGAGTCTCTTGCTGTTAAAAAACGCACCATACCGTAATTTGTTCAGAATGGCTTATATCCGGTGTACAGTCAAGAATTACAGAGTAATATTTTGCAGCATTCAGGTTTCCCACAATTGTCTGTCTGATTTGTCCTGCCAGTAACTGGATG
Organism: Rana muscosa; assembly: GCA_029206835.1. NCBI lineage: Eukaryota > Metazoa > Chordata > Amphibia > Anura > Ranidae > Rana > Rana muscosa. The sequence continues at coordinate 96,548,927 of CM055123.1, read as the reverse complement.
ATTTCATTCTGAACAGTTTTGCCAAGATAGTGAATGTGGGTTTCTTTGCTGGTTACTCTTCTGGGATGTTCTTGTTCAATAGATTTTTATTTTTCAGAATAATCATAGAAATTACAGAAATATAATATGAAGAAGGGTTCAATCATGTATTACAAGGGAAAACATAAAAAAGGGATAATAATTAGAGTTGAGCGGACACCTGGATGTTCGGGTTCGACGGGTTCAGCCGAACTTCGGAAAAAAGTTCGGGTTCGGGACCGAACTTTAACCCGAACCCGAACCCCATTGAAGTCAATGGGGACCCGGACTTCTAAGGACTAAAAGGGCTCTAAAAAGTAATGGAAAGGGCTAGAGGGCTGCAAATGGCAGCAAAATGTTGTTAAGAGCATGGCAAGTGCTCTGCAAACAAATGTGGATAGGGAAATAACTTAAAATAACTTTAAAAAAAAAAAAAAATGCTGGAGGCCCTCTTTTCAGCAGAAGAGGTACGGGAAGTCATTAAGAACCTCAGAAACTCAACGGCACAATGCCACACATATGGTGGGAATGCCCCAGAATACGCCCTTTCTGGAATAAATTATTCAATTTAATGGATAAGCTAGTGGGAAAATAAAATACTTTGAAATAAAAATGTAGCGGGGTGCTAAATTTAAGGGAAGTGTTTGAGTGTTAAATAGGCTCAAACACCCTAATTCTGTAGGATTCATGGACCATTTTGTCCTCGGGGGACAGTATTGGTGTGCAGTTCCCTGCGGCCTACAGGTGGCGCTGCCATGGTAGGCTAGGGTTGAACCGCCGATACAGTGCTGTGCCTTTTGTGTCCCCTCTTGGCAGTAGTACAGTGGGGCGGGGAACCTGCTGTGCATGCCGGGAGAGCATATAAAAGGGGCAGACCTTTGGCCTGGGGGCTGATGTCCAGTGGGGTCCACGCCCAGGTGCCTTCGGCCTGGGTGCATGTGTTCCTGTTCCATCTCGGGTACCTTTAGCCCGGGGTGAGGTACTATCCTGGAGTTCCTGCTGCCCTGGGTATGGAGGCCTAGGTGCGGGAGTAAAGCCTGGAGTCCAGAGCCTTCGTCTGGAGTCCGCTAAGGGTCGAGGAGTCTTAGGGTGCCGCCTCGTGTAGGGGACCATGTTCCAGGGAAGGGAGGATCATTCTGATGGACCGATGCGGGAGTCACGGTGAAGGAAGGGTCTGTTGACTCCCTGGAGAGATGTCTTCCCCTTGATATGGGCTAGGTTCGTAGAAGGAGAAGCTCAAGGTCATCTTGACTGTATCAGAGGCCTTATTCACCCGGCCCGTGGCAGGGGCCTTATACACCCTGGTCTGTGGCAGAGACCAAAGTTCTCCAGGTCCGTGGCAGGGGCCTTGTACACCCGGTCTGTGGCAGAGACCAACCTCAAGGTCCGTGGCAGAGACCGTGCACCTAAAACTGTTTGAGAAACCTAAGCAGTGAAGTGAATGTGCTACGTTTGTGCCTGGACCTCCTCCACACCTTAAGCTGTCCTGTTTCTTTGCTCTAACGTTTTCTATCCGAGTAGAGTTTATTTTGCCATGAGAGAATAAGAGTTGTAATTTCAGCTGGTGTGGACATTGACTTTACTGGGAATTAAAGGACTTGCCTCTACCTACAGTAGAGGTGAGAATCATCCTCTGGAGGAGTTTTGACTCCGGCTGTGGACACGGCCCGTCAAGTACACTGCTCAACCTCTTTATATAGGAGGGTACGGGCTGGTAGTGCGGTGTGCCTTTCTCCCTCCTGCGAGGAGCCAACAACATAAAGGCAGGTAAGGGGGAAAGGATCTGTGCGCTACAAAAAAATAAAATAAAAATTATAATCTTGACCTAGGAGGACGAGGTCCATATGGAGTAGGAGGTTGAGGTGGCGGTGGATGTGGCTGTGTAGGTGGAAGCGGCGGTGGAGGAGGACGAGGTAGCCAACACTGGTTCAAAAATACAACAATGGCTGGGTAAGGCCAGTGATGTGTCGAATTCTGTCCCCCGTCAAATAGTGTCCACCCTGTACTGCGCTTGCTCAGTATGTAGGACAAGAGGATTTCGAAAATCTCCCAAGATGAACGGCGCCTGCGTGGTGAGTTCAGGTGAAGGCCACACCATCTGTGGTTCAAGCCGAGCCAAGTGAGGCCGTGCCCGAAGCGTGGCAATTGAAGCGAGCCCGTTAGGGGCCCTGTTACTGTAACGTACCTTGGGTGTGAGCCTGACGTGCGGAGAGGGACCTCCCGTACAACCCCAGCTCGGAGACCACTGGAGTGGGGACAGTGGTGGTAAGAGCACGGTGAGGTAAGGGTGCCTGTCTGATCCTCACTGCTTGGAGTGGTGGAGCCGAGTGGAGACTGGAACGGCTGGTTCCGGAAGCAGCGGATGCAGGTCAGCAGGTGCAGCTTGCAGAGCAGAGGATGCAGGTCAGCAGGTGCCGGTTTGCAGGGCAGGGATGCAGGTCAGCAAGTGCAGGTTTGCAGAGCAGGGATGCAGGTCAGCAGGTGCAGGTTTGCAGAGCAGGGATGCAGGTCAGCAGGTGCAGGTTTGCATTGCAAAGGATGCAGGTCAGCGTGTGCAGCTTGCAGAGCAGAGGATGCAGGTAAGCTGGTGCAGGTTTGCAGAGTCAGACAAGCCGGGTCATACACATCAAGGTAAACATCACAAGTGGCAGGCAGAGAGTAGTCAAAGTCCAGGCCGAATCTTGGCAACAGGCAGACTGGCAGATAACTGAGCAGGGTCAAACGAGCCGAGGTCAGGACTGGAGACAGAAGCGTGGTCAGGAAGCCGGATCAAACACAGGAACAGGATACAAGCACAGAATCAGGAACTCAGGGAACAGAAGCAGATCAAACCGCAAGGGGCAACATCTCTGGAATGTCTTTTATAGGAAGTACATGGGAGGAGCAAGGGGTTCAGAGTTCAACAGTAATCAGACACCAAGCAGAGTAGTCTAATGGATCAGATAGGTTATCCAGCAGATCAGGGAGGGAACTGTCCAGCATCTCAGATAGCTCCGCTGGAAGAGTCAATGCCAGACACAGAAGAGGTCCCAGGTTCAAGCCCAGCACGTCCCTGACAGTGCCCCCCCCCCCTTAAGGGCAACCTCCGGGTGCCCAATAGATCTCTTTTCTGGGGGTGACTGCGAAAAAAGGCCTGGATTAACTCTCGGGCGTGGATGTTCTGTTGGGGTTCCCAGGAGTTCTCCTCCAGACCGTACCCCTTCCACTTGATCAGGAATTGAAGCTGGTTCCCTCTTCTTCGGCAGTCCAAGACAGCCTCCACCTCGAACTCCTCATCACCGTCAATGATTACAGGCTTGGGTGGTCCCGATCCCCTGTCTGGAAACGGGTCGGGCACTGCGGGTTTCAGCAAGGAAACGTGAAAGACTGGGTGAATCTTCAACGACTCCGGTAAGGCAAGTTCATAGGAGACCTCGTTTAATTTCCGTTTTACTGGGAAAGGACCGATGAACTTGGGTGCCAGTTTCCTTGCGGGGCAAGCCATCTTAAGGTTGGTGGTCGATAACCATACTTGGTCACCCTGTTGCAGGCATAATTCCCCTCTCCTTTTCCTGTCAAAGATCCTTTTATTGGCTGCTTGTGCCTTAGTCATGGCTTTCTGCAATATCCTGCTGTTACGGGTCAGGAAATCAACAATACTCTGGACCGCTGGGACTGTTGAATCAGGGATGAGATCAGGTAAGAAGGTCGGGTGAAACCCGTAGTTGGCAAAAAATGGCGATTGACCTGTAGCCGAATGACTGGCGTTGTTAAAGGCAAACTCTGCCAAGGGTAGTAAAGCTACCCAGTCGTCTTGAACGAAGGTGGTGAAGCATCTGAGGTACTGTTCGAGCGTCTGATTCGTTCTTTCGGTTTGCCCGTTAGTTTGGGGGTGATAGGCCGAGGACATGGACAACTCAATCTTCAGGACCTTGCACAAAGCCTTCCAAAAGCGAGAGGTGAACTGCACCCCTCTATCCGAAACGATGTCCGCAGGGACCCCATGTAGCCTTACTACTTCCCTAATGAAGACCTGGGCAGTTTCCATGGCAGAGGGCGTGCCTTTGAGAGGCACGAAGTGGGCCATCTTGGATAGACGGTCAGCCACTACAAAGATGGCTGTGCAACCTTCAGACGGGGGGAGTTCCACTATGAAGTCCATGGCAATCATTTTCCAGGGACGGTCAGGGACTGGTAAGGGTCTGAGCAGACCCCAGGCCTTGCTTCTAGTGGTCTTGCTACGGATACAGGTGGCACATGAACCTACATATTCCCTGCAGTCTTTTTCAAGATCCGGCCACCAAAACGTGCGTTGAATCAGTTCAAGGGTTTTATGCATTCCGAAATGGCCTGCCAGGGGATGATCATGACACAAGTTTAACACTGTGACTCGAACTTCTTCTGGCACAAAGATTTTGTCATTCTTCCAAAGTAACCCGTCCTTGGGTACCAGAGTGATTCCAGAGGGACAAGACACACCTGTAGAAGCTTGCTTCAAGACAGACATCAGGCTAGTTTGTAAAAGTAAGAAGTTGCCTTCAGATAGAATGGTATCTGGAGCTGACACCTCTTTTGGATCATCAAACATGCGGGAAAGAGCGTCTGGTTTGGTGTTCTTGGAGCCTGGCCGGTAAGTTATGTGGAACGAGAACCTAGAGAAAAATAGTGCCCAACGTGCCTGGCGTGGTCTCAGACGTTTGGCAGCTCTCAGATACTCTAGGTTCTTGTGGTCTGTGTAAATGAGTATAGGATGCGCTGCTCCCTCCAACAAGTACCTCCACTCCTCAAGGGCAGATTTAATGGCCAGGAGCTCCCGGTCTCCAACATCATAATTCCTCTCGGATGGGGTAAGCTTACGGGAGAAGAAGGCTACCGGGTGTATCAAGTCCTTGAGACCTTGGCGCTGGGAGATAACAGCTCCAACCGCTGTCTCTGAGGCATCTACCTCAAGTAGATACGGTAGGGCAGGATCGGGATGACTTAGAATAGGAGCAGACGTAAAAAGTATTTTTAGGTTTGTGAAAGCAGCCTGTGCTTCAGATGTCCACTGGAATCGAGCATTTTGCTTCGTTAGCTGCGTAATCGGGGAAATAATAGCAGAGAATCCCTTGATAAACCTCCGATAAAAATTGGCAAAGCCAACGAAGCGCTGCACCCCCTTTTTATCTGAAGGTGCAGGCCAATCCAGAATGGCTGAAACCTTCTGTGGGTCCATCTTGAATCCCTCTGAAGAGATCACTAGGCCAAGGAACTGGATACTTTGTCGCTCTAATTCACACTTTTCTGGTTTTGCGTACAGTCCATGCTGGCGGAGACGACAGAGTACACTCTTGACGTGTTTCCGGTGCTGCTCAAGAGAGGAGGAAAAAATCAAAATATCATCAAGATAGACAACTACATAAATGTCCAGACAGTCTCTGAAAACATCATTGACTAGATGCTGAAAGGTGGCAGGGGCGTTACATAGGCCGAAGGGCATTACTAGGTATTCGTAATGGCCGAACCTGGTATGAAAGGCAGTCTTCCATTCATCCCCTGCTCGAATGCGTACCAGGTTGTACGCCCCCCGCAGGTCTAGTTTGGTAAACACAGAGGAAGTCCTGAGTCTTTGAAAAAGTTCAGGTACCAGAGGCAGAGGGTACCGGTTCTTGACCGTGATTTTATTTAATTCCCGGTAATCTACACAGGGCCGAAGAGAATGGTCTTTTTTCTCCACAAAGAAGATTCCTGCCCCTGCTGGAGAAGTGGAAGGACGGATGAAACCCCTCTTAAGGTTCTCATCAACGTATTCTTTCAGTACCTCAAGCTCCCGTTCAGATAGGGGGAAGATCCGTCCGAAAGGAATCTCAGCACCGGGAAGAAGCTCGATTGGACAATCGTAAGGACGATGAGGCGGGAGGACTTCGGCCCCTCGTTTGCTGAAGACGTCCAGTAACTCATGATATTGTTTGGGTACAGAAGCTCGTATCTCTGGATCTGAATCCAGGCATAACAGAGGCCCCAAGGTGCTGGGACGTGGAAGCATGCAGTGGTGTTGACAGTATGGTGACTGGAACTTAATACTTCCGGTTCCCCAATCAATCTGTGGATTGTGTGCCTGAAGCCAGGGTAGACCCAGGATAACTGGAAACATGGGAGATGCAATAGCATCCAAAGTCAATAGTTCCTTATGGTCCATGGAGGTGATCACAGGCAAAGGAGGGGTCTCCTGGGTCACTACTCCGGACTTGATGCGAGACCCATCTGCCAGGAAAATGGAAAGTCCCTAAGTCTTAGGTTGGAGTGGGATGTGTTGTTTTGCTGCAAAGTCTAGATCGACAAAACAACTACATGCCCCTGAGTCGATTATTGCAGTTACTGGTATTGTCCTCCCTGGTAGTTGGAAAGAGATAGGAAGAGCCAGGTGAGTAGCATTGGTAGATGGAGGTGAGTAGTTGGGAGAAGAGGTAGCCAGGACCTTGCGCAGCTTAGCAGGACAAGAAGAGACATAATGACCGGGTTCACCGCAATACAGGCATAGATAATTCTGCAGCCGACAAAGTCGTTCCTTGGCCGATAGGGAATGTTTCATTAGTCCAAGCTGCCCTGGCTTGACGGTCTGGTTGAGGGAAGAGGGTTCAGTTGGAACCGTACTGGCACTGGCAGGGTACACAGGGGCTCGTATCCGGGGTAGCATCCAAGCTGGGCGGAGCTGTTGGGTAGACCTTTCTGCTCTGCGCTCCCGGAGTCGTCGGTCTATCTGGATAGACAAATTAATTAAAGTCTCTAGAACATCAGGAACACCGACCCGTGCTAACTCATCCTTCAGGCTTTCAGAGAGACCAAGACGGAACTGATGCCGCAGAGCCGCCTCATTCCACTGGGTATCCGCGCTCCAGCGTCTGAAATCAGTCACATAGTCCTCGACCACTCGGCGGCCTTGCTGGAGCGCATGGAGAGCAGCCTCGGCAGTAGAAGTCCACTGTGGATCGTCATAAAGTCGGGCCATGGCATCAAGAAAAGAGGGCAGAGAGTCTAGAACTACATGGCGGACTTCAAGTAAGTGATGGGCCCAAGCTTGAGGTTCCCCCTGCAGCAAAGCGATAACGAAGCCCACCTTGGTGGCTTCAGATGAAAAAGTCAGAGGTAGCAACGAAAAGTAAAGTTCACATGCGTTGCGAAACGCACGGAATTTACTCCGATCCCCGAAAAACTTCTCAGGAACAGGGACCCTGGGCTCAGGAGATGGTAACATTCCAATAGAGGAAGTTGGGGTTGGAGGTGAATCTGCAGAGGTGGCTTGAGTTTGTGTCTGCTTATCCATTCGGGCATGGCTGCCCTGCAGAGACTTCACGATCTGAGTGAGAGCTGTAAGGTGTCGATAGACATTGTCCATAGGCAAGGTATCTCCTGCAGGCTCAGGCATGGCGGTTTGATACTGTAACGTACCTTGGGTGTGAGCCTGACGTGCGGAGAGGGACCTCCCGTACAACCCCAGCTCGGAGACCACTGGAGTGGGGACAGTGGTGGTAAGAGCACGGTGAGGTAAGGGTGCCTGTCTGATCCTCACTGCTTGGAGTGGTGGAGCCGAGTGGAGACTGGAACGGCTGGTTCCGGAAGCAGCGGATGCAGGTCAGCAGGTGCAGCTTGCAGAGCAGAGGATGCAGGTCAGCAGGTGCTGGTTTGCAGGGCAGGGATGCAGGTCAGCAAGTGCAGGTTTGCAGAGCAGGGATGCAGGTCAGCAGGTGCAGGTTTGCAGAGCAGGGATGCAGGTCAGCAGGTGCAGGTTTGCAGAGCAGGGATGCAGGTCAGCAGGTGCAGGTTTGCATTGCAAAGGATGCAGGTCAGCGTGTGCAGCTTGCAGAGCAGAGGATGCAGGTAAGCTGGTGCAGGTTTGCAGAGTCAGACAAGCTGGGTCATACACATCAAGGTAAACATCACAAGTGGCAGGCAGAGAGTAGTCAAAGTCCAGGCCGAATCTTGGCAACAGGCAGACTGGCAGATAACTGAGCAGGGTCAAACGAGCCGAGGTTAGGACTGGAGACAGAAGCGTGGTCAGGAAGCCGGGTCAAACACAGGAACAGGATACAAGCACAGAATCAGGAACTCAGGGAACAGAAGCAGATCAAACCGCAAGGGGCAACATCTCTGGAATGTCTTTTATAGGAAGTACATGGGAGGAGCAAGGGGTTCAGAGTTCAACAGTAATCAGACACCAAGCAGAGTAGTCTAATGGATCAGATAGGTTATCCAGCAGATCAGGCAGGGAACTGTCCAGCATCTCAGATAGCTCCGCTGGAAGAGTCAATGCCAGACACAGAAGAGGTCCCAGGTTCAAGCCCAGCACGTCCCTGACAGTTACTATGTGCTACCGTATGTCCACTTGGATGTTGGAGCTTGAACCTGCACTCACGGCGCAGGCGCCGTTCATCTTCGGAGATTTTGTGAATCTCCTTGTCCTCTGTACTGCGCAAGCGCTGCGCCTTCGCAGTACGGGCCGGACACAATCCGATGGCCGGACAGTTTTTGTCACAACACCGGTATACATGTCTATTCTGCAGAAGGTACGGACAAGTCCTGTGGGATCCATGCCTGGTTCATTTTAATGAACGTGAGCTTGTCCACATTGGCTCTGGACAGGCGGCTGCGCTTGTCTGTGATAACGCCCCCTGCCGTGCTAAATACACGTTCAGATAATACACTGGCTGCAGGGCAGGCCAGCACCTCCAAGGCATAAAGGGCAAGCTCAGGCCATGTGCCCAATTTGGAGACCCAGAAGTTAAAGGGGGCAGACCCGTCATCCAGTACGTGTAGGCCTGTGGACACATACTGCTCAACCATGTTGGTGAAATGCTGCCTCCTGCTAAGACGTTCCATCTCAGCTGGTGGTGCTGGTTGTTGTGGCGTGCTGACAAAGCTTTTCCACATTTCAGCCATGCTAACCCTGCCTTCTGAGGTGCTGCCGGTGCCCCATCTGCGTTGGCGACCTCTTCCTCCGCCGCAGGCTCGGTCACCTACTCGCACCTGAGGAAGGTGTTTCACTTGTGCGTGTATCTGGCACAGATACACCACGTCCTCTCCCTGCAACAGGAGCTCCACCAGCAGCACCACGACCGGGGCCACCACGTCCCTTTGACCTTCTCCTCATATTTTCCAAATTTAGGATGTTGCCCTAAATGGGTGTTTTTGGAAGAGCAGAACACACCCACAGTACGTAAACGCTGAATCGCACAGCTACAGAACTGCAGAAAATGCTATTCAAAAAATTTTTTTTTTTTTTTAGTATAGCACAGTAGAAAACAAATATATAGAAATGGTTTATTTCACACGCCTCCACATATGTATAACACACTGCAAAATATTTTTTGTGGCCCTAAATGGCGTTTTTTGGAAGACCACAATACACCCACAGTACGTAACCGCTGAATCGCACAGCTACAGAACTGCAGAAAATGCTATTAAAAAAATGTTTTTTTTTTAGTATAGCACAGTAGAAGAAAACTATATATAAATTGTTTATTTCACACACCTCCACATATGTATAACACACTGCAAAATATTTTTTGTGGCCCTAAATGGCGTTTTTTGGAAGACCACAATACACCCACAGTACGTAACCGCTGAATCGCACAGCTACAGAACTGCAGAAAATGCTATTCAAAAAATATGTTTTTTTTTAGTATAGCACAGTAGAAGAAAACTATATATAAATTGTTTATTTCACACACCTCCACATATGTATAACACACTGCAAAATATTTTTTGTGGCCCTAAATGGCGTTTTTTGGAAGACCACAATACACCCACAGTACGTAACCGCTGAATCGCACAGCTACAGAACTGCAGAAAATGCTATTCAAAAAATATGTTTTTTTTAGTATAGCACAGTAGAAGAAAACTATATATAAATTGTTTATTTCACACACCTCCACATATGTATAACACACTGCAAAATATTTTTTGTGGCCCTAAATGGCGTTTTTTGGAAGACCACAACACACCCACAGTACGTAACCGCTGAATCGCACAGCTACAGAACTGCAGAAAATGCTATTAAAAAAAAATGTTTTTTTTAGTATAGCACAGTAGAAGACAAATATATAGAAATGGTTTATTTCATACGCCTCCACATATGTATAACACACTGCAAAATATTTTTTGTGGCCCTAAATGGCGTTTTTTGGAAGACCACAACACACCCACAGTACGTAACCGCTGAATCGCACAGCTACAGAACTGCAGAAAATGCTATTCAAAAATTTTTTTTTTTTTTTAGTATAGCACAGTAGAAGAAAACTATATATAAATTGTTTATTTCACACACCTCCACATATGTATAACACACTGCAAAATATTTTTTGTGGCCCTAAATGGCGTTTTTTGGAAGCGTACATTAAAGTGCAAATTTTATTTTTTATTTTTTTGCCCTAAACGGGTCTTTTTTTGCACGAGCAAAATAAAATGGATTTTTTATTTTTTTTGCCCTTAATGGGTCTTTTGGAAAAGAGCACAATAAAGTGCCTTTTTTTTTGTCCTAAATGGATCTTTTTCCAAGAGCAGAATACACCCACAGTATGGAAACGCTGTATCTCTCAACGTAATATATGCAGTGCTGGTGCACTGAGCTTGCAGATAAAAGGTAGATTTTCTCTGACACTGGGCTCATAGCAGTGTAAAAAGACTGCACTGCAACACAAACAGGTAAACCTATGCAGATCGCTGAGTTATATCTCTGAATCTGGACTCCTATTCCTATATAATATATCTCTCTCCCTAAAAGCAAAAAACAGGAACCTGGCCCTACACTACACTGTCTCTATCTTTTCCCTCAGATTCTAGAATCAGGACTAACTCATGTATTTTTCTATCTCTCCCTAAAAGCAGCAGCAGCAGACAAGATCCTCTCCCTATCTATTCTGAAGCAGAGTGACGTGTGTGCTGTGTGCCTCTAGCTTATATAGAAGCTGGGTCACATGTTGCACTGACCAATCACAGCCATGCCATAAGTAGGCATGGCTATGATGGCTTCAAAGGGCACACCAGCTAATCAAAAGGTGATTGGCTGGCCCCTGAAGCATTTCTAACTGCGTAATTAGATTGCCGAACCCGAACCCGAACCCGGACTTTTGCGCAAAGTCCGGGTTCGGGTTCGGGTTCGGGAAAAAGCTAAAGTTCGGTACGGACCCGAACTTTACAGTTCGGGTTCGCTCAACACTAATAATAATACATTGTTTTTATCATCACTAAACAGAAAATTAATTATAAGACCATCACTGAAATTTCAAATAAAAACCCAGGTTTGGAGAAATAATAAACAAGAGTGTACTCCTGGTAAGCAACTAAATAGATGCATAAAAATTAACCATAATGATGGACTGTCTGCGAGGTCCTACCCAACCTGGACACCCCAGATGGGATCTTCCTGTGCCCCGGTCAGGCCCCCCTCCCAGCTCGCCCATCACATTAACCAACCCACCAAATTATGAGGAAAGCTAATGTAGAAAACATTGAGACTATAGAATCCAAATACATATTTATAATAAAATACAGAATTGCTGAAGCAATTTTTCCAATAGTCTATTATTTAAAAGCCCTAAGTCACATTTATCAACCAAAAACCAAAACAAAAAAAAAAAAAAAAATAAAAAAAAAAAAAAAAAAAATAAGATACAAAAAGACAAAGAATAGAGAGAAAGAAGAAAAGAAGGAAAGACATAAAAATAGGAAAGAAATCATGTGCCTATTATCGAGTTTTATGGAACTTAGCGAACAGGATCGAGTTTGATCGTTAGAGAGATACCACAGTAAGCAGCCCAAGGTTCCCAAACAGCTTCGAATTTAGGAAATGTATTTGATAAGATACTAGATAACTTCTCTTGTGTCATAATCGAAGAGATCTTATTGTGTATAGCCTGAAAGGGAACCCTGGGTTGTCTCCAAGCCCTAGCAATGGAAATTTTTGCCCCGAGTAGCATAAAGCGAATCAGCTGCTGAGTAAGCTTGGGGGTACTAGGAATACGAGCATTAAGGAGAGCGATAGCTGCTGACCTGGGAATCAGGAGCTTAGTGACCTTAAATATGAGGTTGAATATCCTTTTCCACACAGACCTAATCCTAGGACACTCCCACCAGATGTGCACCATCGAACCCAAGAGTTTGCAGGCCTCTAAAGCAATTGGGATCAGTATCAGGGTAGATGGTCGCCAGCCTGGCGGGGGTCATATACCACCTCATAAGAATCTTTACGTTAGCTTCTATAAGAGAAGTATTCAGAATACCCCAAAATGAATCAGAGCATACCCTCTGCCAGGAGCCTAAATTCCAGCTCAGCTGAAGGTCTTCCTCCCAAGCCGTCATATATGAGGATTTCATAGTAGGACTAGTAAGCGACGAATAGATGATAGAAATACCTCCCCTTTGTCCCATGGCCAATTCACACCAAAGCTCGTAATTTGTAAATGTTGGTGGATTAGGTTTATCCCTCCAGATATCATGTAAGAATTGTGAGATTTGTTCAAATCTAAGTTTTTCTAAATCTGGAAGATCTAAATTACTTAGACAATGGGACATGGTAATAGGGCCTCGAGATGTAAAGTAGTATCCTATTCTATAAAGACTCTTGTTCATCCACCAGCTAAAAGCCGTGTTATCCATTCCAGAGGGAAAATTAGGAATATTAAATATGTGTGCTAGTGGCTGAATTTCGGACGCTAAAGCCAGAAGAGAGCGTAGTCTGTCCCACAGGGCATAGGATTGAGATAGGGAGGGGGATAAAATGGGAGGTCTCTGTTTTAGGGGACACCATAGTAGAAAGTCTAAGGAAAAATGGGGGGTTGCCTGTCCCTCTATAAATACCCAGTCCGGTTTTTCATTACTAGAGTATACTACTGATAATTGGGCAAGTCTAGCGGCTAAATAATAATTATATAGGTTAGGCAATCCCATACCTCCCTTTTTCCTATGTAAATAAAGAGTGTTCTGGGGTATTCTGTAACCAGATTTTCCCCATACAAATTTGAGAATCATACTTTGTAAAGGCTGTAACTGTTTTTTACTGACAGGTATGGGTAGGGAGCGAAATAAGTACAGAATTCTAGGTAGAAAGGTCATCTTGATGGAGTTAATCCTACCTAACCAGGAAAGTTCATGTTTTGACCAATTTTTTAAATCTGATGTAAGTTTGCGGAATAGGGGTGGATAATTGCTTGCGTAAAGGGACTCCGTTCGTGCAGTAAGGGAAATTCCTAAATATTTGATAGAAGAGGGCTCCATTCAAATTTGAAGGACTGTTGTAGGAGTGAGACTGTGGAAGACCCCCTTTATGTTAGGATTTTTCCAAATGGCAATGGCTAGGGACTCAATTGCTATGGCAAAATTAATAGGGGACAATGGGCATCCCTGTCTCGTGCCTCTGGCAATATGTGTTGGGGAGGAATAGTATCCCTGCAATTGGATTTGGGCTTTGGGTTGGGAATAAAGGGCTCTGATTACACCCATAAAACGTGGACCGAAACCCCATCGATCCAGAAGGGAGAGAAAATACTGCCAAGACACAGAGTCGAAGGCCTTCTCCAGATCAAGTGCCAGGAGAAAACCCTGTTGTTTATGACCTCCTTCCCAGTTGGACTGTAAAATGGAAACAATGTCAATTGCCCTTCTCACCTGATCCAGGCCTTGTCTTCCCGGTACAAATCCTACCTGATCCTTCTGGATATATTTATTAATGAAAGAAGAAAGGTGGTTTGCCAGAATTTTAGTGGGAATTTTTAAATCATTATTTATCAACGAGATAGGGCGGTAACTAGAGACTTCTTCCGGATCTTTATCCGGTTTTGGGATAACAGAAATGTAAGCGGTATTGAGTTGGGTACCTAATTGGGTACCATAGGTTTTAAAATTGAAAAATTCAGTCAAATGAGGAATAAGGGTGTCTGTGAAAGCTTTGTAATAGGGAACTGATAAACCATCAGGTCCCGGAGCGACCCTGTTTTGAGACCACCAATAACCGTTGCCACTTCCTCAACCGAAAAGGGAGTTTCAAGAAAGTCTCTATGTTCCGCATCCAAGGATGGAATAGGTAGGCCATCCATGAATGCGGACACTGAGTCGCTCGGAAATTGTGAAGGAGCAGTATATAGTTTGGAGTAATACGTATGAAATGCCTCAAGAATCTTCTCTGGGTTTGCCGTGGGTTCCTGTCCAGCTATGAGGATCTTAGGCATAGAGCAAATCCTAGTCCTAGGGGATAATTTAGTCGCTAACATCCTACCCATTTTTCCTTTCTGAGTGTAAAACCTATTACTACTCCAACGTAAGGATCTTTCCGCTTTTGTTGTGAGAGTTCCAGTCTTGTTTTATCAATTTCAGCCAATAAAGTTGGAGAAGGATTCTTTTTTTGTTGTGTTCTCAGGGACCTGTATGACCTCTCCAGTCGCACAATGTCCGCTTCGCGTTCCTTTTTAATTCGTGTGGAAATTTGAATAATTTTGCCTCTAATAAAGGCTTTGTGGGCAGCCCACAAGGTTTCAGCGGAAATATCCTCCACCTAATTCAAGCGGAAGTATTCTTGAAGAGCGACATCAATTTCTGCCTTTATTGTCGGGTTGGAGAGTATGGACTCATTTAGTCTCCAATGGCTCCTCTTTGCCAAACCGGCCATAGAGCAAATGGACATGATCACCAAGGAGTGGTCAGACAGGATCGTGTCTATAATTTGGGATTTAATCACCGCCGGGAGTATATAATAAGGTACAAGGATATGGTCAATCCTGGCATAGGTATCATGTGGGTGGGAATAATGGGTGAAATCTCTCATAGAAGGATTAGATTCTCTCCAGACGTCCGCTAAACCTCTATCGTGGAGTAGCTTGGCAATCTTTAGGCTAATCCTAGTGGGTCTGGTAAGTTGGGCAGGGGGGGGGGGTTTGGATTTATCCAACCCCTGGTCGAAAGCTGCATTTGAATCTCCTCCCCAAACAACTGTGCCTTCCAATAAGGGAAATAAGGTCGGCAAACAGGAACGAAAAAGTCTTCTGAACTGCAGCACTCAAAAATAAAAGCCTTTATTTTAAAATAAGGAATCCAAAATACACACTGTACAACGGTACACAGGTCAAAAAAATATGGCTGACATGTTTCGCACTGTGCTAGTGCTTATTCATAGCTGCCTAATGAACAAAAATCAAACTAATATATACCCTAAGAGAAAAGATCATGTGATCCAACACCAAGTGAAAACAATAATTCAATGATTGGCTTGTGAATGAACGATTTAAATACGGCTACAATTACGTCAAGAACGATTTAAATGAAATAGTAAAAAAATGTGATCTGCTGATCACTGTGATGAGAGAAGGAAAACTAATTCTTAAAGAAGTACAATCAATGAAAAAGAAAATGTGTGGGAGATATATATGTGTATATGAAAAAAAAATATATATGATATAAATAATGATAATGAATCATGTGATGAACACTGAAATAGGAATGAAATTAGTGAAAGTGAAAAAATGAAGCAAAAACTAGTCTAGAGTGTATCTGGCCAAGATCAAGAATTGGTTTAGTGAAACACATTCCAAACCATACGATACTGCGCATGACAGATAAAAAATATATAAATAAACTGTAGCATTATTATGCCATTGTGTATGGTATATATATTTATATTATGCATATTTTGTTTATTACTTGATTTTTATGTAAACATGTCAGTGCATTCAAAATATCAGTATGTTATTCTTGATCTTGACTGCCTTAACACATTCCTATTTTTTGTGTTATTTATTTAAAATAATAAGCTATTTGTTTGAGGTAATAAGCTATATATTAACTATATCATAATTATTATTGTATGTGTATTAACTGTGGATGAAAGACTACCATTTGAATTAATTTAGTTAAACTTATACTGTGTTGTGGTTTTTACTATATATAAAATTGTGTGTCCTATTTACAGCGTATCAAGCCGGTGTTGAGCACATGCAACGTGTACAATTAATGTGCACGTATGTACGGGAAATGGTTAGACTCATGCCGGTAGCTGTCACTTATCAGTGGATTATTCTAAGTGTAGGTCGTGTATTAAGTGATGTAAAATGTGGACTCACTGATTAGGTGTGGGAATATGTTCGTATAACCCAAGCCAAAACCTGTGTGATGTGAGTAGAAAAATGAAATAATGAAATAATAGAGAAGAAAAAAAAATGCATGTGTAAAGGGTTGTGAAAAAAAAAATAATAAAAAAAAAATGCATGTGTGAAGGGTTGTGAAAAAAAAATAAAAAATGCATGTGTAAAGGGTTGCACTAGAATCTAGAATTTCATATTGCAAATTTCAAAGAGAGGCATGTGTGTGTGTATGACGTGGGTGGATTATAATATGGGTGACAAAAATTGTCTCAATGACCAGTCCAGTTGTTTCTGCCTGTGTGCGCGTAGTGCATTAAATTGATGCGCGTAGTGCATTAAATTGATGCACGATATCGTTACATATGTGACATGAATTAAGGCAAGTGTCTCATAGAGATCTAAAGCCTTGTTGTAGGATCCAGATGCATATAAAATCAAAAAATCAACCCCATAAATATATAAAACAAAAACGCACATTCCTGTCTATCATCAAATTAACATAAGATGCCACAAATAAAGGACGTGTAGCTCATGAATAATAAATACACATCAACTTGTATAGACAACACAGTAATCTCTATATATATGTATGTATCCATGAAGGCTAGACATAATCCCTAATCACAAAATTGGGCACAATATGACCTAAAACAAGAAATAATCAAAACACACATGTACAGTATGTGGAATACCTGCGTATAAAATAACACAATTAAAATTGGGATCAGTCGACCATCAGTTAAAAAAAAAAATTGTGCAAAAGAGGAGACCAAGTCCCTTCCATTTCCTGAATGGTATATGGATAAAAGTCTAAAACTAAAAATGAAAGGAGGGAAGGACAAAAGGTCCCCGAAAAATGACAGAACTTAAGATGGTATATGGCTGGCAAGCAACAATGGAGAATAGTGGTGTAGATATTGGGAATGTTACAACAGAGACCTAGTCAGCACTCAATGATATGTGTGTACGGCAGTGTCCCCGCAACCAAAAGGCTAAGTCAAAGCAGGATGGAACAAGAATTAGTTATCGACTATATGCTGCAGCTTCCATGCCGTGTGTTGAAAAAATCTTATCCCCTGGAAAGGACACTGTGCAGGCGCGAGGACTAGTCATAGTAGTGGGAAACATCCCATTCAAAGTTAAGGCCAGACGGTATTCTCGTATCCAATGAGAAAATCCAAAAGACCTCACGCCTGCACAGTGTCCTGAACCTGTCACCTCCCCTGACAGGGGTGTTGATCCTCTCAATTCCCTGGATGGAGAGACTTGATACGTTCTTATGGTGCACAGAGATCCAATGCCTGGCAACATTTGTATTCCTATCCTTCTGGATATCATACAAATGATCGTACAATCTGTCCTTGAGTCTACAGGTCGTTCTTCCGACGTACTGGATGTTGCATGATTCACACTTTATCACATATACCACAAACTTAGTGTTGCAATTTATAAATTGCTTGATGTTAAAGGTATTCTGATTGGTGCTCGATTGGACTATATCGCCCATTTTGATATGTTTGCAATAATTGCAATGAGTCATGCCACATCGGAAGGTGCCCTGGAAGTGCAACCAATTAGCTACTAGGGGTTTACTGGAAAAAAAATTGTCGGGTTGGAGAGTATGGACTCATTTAGTCTCCAATGGCTCCTCTTTGTCAAACCGGCCATAGAGCGAATGGACATGATCACCAAGGAGTGGTCAGACAGGATCGTTTCTATCATTTGGGATTTAATCACCGCCGGGAGTATATAATAAGGTACAAGGATATAGTCAATCCTGGCATAGGTATCATGTGGGTGGGAATAATGGGTGAAATCTCTCATAGAAGGATTAGATTCTCTCCAGACGTCCACTAAACCTCTATCGTGGAGTAGCTTGGCAATCTTTAGGCTAATCCTAGTGGGTCTGGTAAGTTGGGCAGAGGGGGGTTTGGATTTATCCAACCCCTGGTCGAAAGCTGCATTTGAATCTCCTCCCCAAACAACTGTGCCTTCCAACAAGGGAGATAAGGTGTCCAATATGAGACGGAAAAATTTATCCTGCCCAGAGTTAGGGGAATAGTATGAGATCAGGGAGTATAAATGACCCTCTAGTGTGCCCTTAACTAAAATAAATCTACCCTCAGGATCTTTAAATTCAGAGACGAAGTGAAAATGACAGGATTTAGAAATAAAAATTGCAGCTCCTTTTGTTTTATTTTCAGCACTTGCCAAAAAGAATTGGGGGAATTGGGGATGGATGTATTTGGGATCATACTGCCTAGGAAAATGGGTTTCTTGAATCATAAGAATATCAATACCAAGAGATTTATAAAAATCAAATAGTTTACGCCTTTTAATGGGGGAATTCATACCTTGAACATTATGCGTGGCTATTTTAAGTGAGCTCTGTATAGAATAAGCCATGGGAGTCAGGGGAGGAGCTGTGTCCACCATCTAAGTCACTCACCCCTCCAACCACTTTGTTCTCCAGGCATAGCAAACCGTCAAGTCCGCCAGCGGAAAGCCAGGACATCATTCTGCGTAGACGATCATTACGATCCAGAAAACATTCTGTAACATAAGAGCAGATTAGGCACGTGGAAGAAAGATCAGATAAAGATAAGGAAAGAAAAGATCTGAAAAAGAAAAAGAAATAAAAAAAAGATTTCAAAGACAAAAAATTAAGAATAATTACAAAAAACACCAAAAAGAAAAAAACTCTGGGAGAGGGGAAGTTCTCCCCCAGAATCTCTACCAAGGTAGAGCAAATAAGGCCCATTCCCCAATGGGAAAAGGCTACCTTTTCCCCAAAGCTCTTTGGGAGTCTCGAGGGAAAGGAGGAGGTACATGGGGCCCACCCCAGCCTGGGCGCCCCTGAAAAACTATATATAAGAAAAATATATATATTATAGCAGGAACTACCAACAATGCAGTATCCTGAGGTAAGACTATATACCCCAAGAACCGGTCCAATCTGAACCTGAACTATCATAAGTCACCCTCAGTCCTTCCTCCCAAAGGGGAACAAGGAGTGGGGGCCCTCCTAATCAAAAAGTGGAGTAAATACCCTATAGGATGAAAATCCTCTCAGGATATATAAAACATATTTAATAAAAAATGAAATTGCAACAATAGCAAAAATATTATATAAAGAAAAAGTACTGCATAGTCATTCTAGTCCCCTTAGTATAAATTCATCCCTGGACCTTAAAGGGTCAAGGTGTAAGTGAAAAGATCTATCATTGGAGACTAGATCAAGTGGGATCATTGTCCTTAGCCTTCTTGGATCTTGATCTTGTCCACAACGGAGATTGAGGACTTGTAGGATTCGGTCTTTTGGACGAATTCTGAACAGAACGGGAAGTGTCCATATCAGCCTCTTGCGAGATGAACTTGAGGTTCAATAGCAATACCATCCTGAAAAGTGGAGAAAGAGTAATTCTTCCCTTTATCCATGAATTTCACTGCAAATGGGAATGCCCATTTATATTTTATGTCCTTTTGAGTTCAATTTTGTGAATTTCAGGGTCTTCATTTAGCCCACCGAGGGTGAGGCTGCCAAGGGTGAAGATCCAGTAGGCCTCGCGTTTGCAGAGCCTCTGGTGTCTCCTGCCTCTATCTAGATTGCCTCCAATGGACTCAATTCCAAAGACTCTCATACCAGATGGATCGCCCTGATGCACATCCTGGAAGTGTCTAGGGACCGGGTATTTGACCCTGGTATTAGTGATGTCACACTTGTGTTCGCCTATGCGCACTCTCATAGGACGAGAGGTGCGACCTACATATAGGCGTCCACATGGACAGATAATACCATAGACCACAAAATCAGTCCCACAGTTAATGAACTGCTTCAGCTGGTGAACCTTACCATCTCTACCTGTCACTGACTTCTTTCTATGCCACATGAATCTACAGGTGCCACAATTTCTAACGCTACATTTGTAGCTACCCTTCTGATCGAAGATGGTTGACCAGGCATTAATAGTTTTACTAATAGGCTTCTTGACCCTGCTAGGGGCAACCATACTTCTCAGATCGCGGGGCCTTCTGAATACTATATTAGGTATATCAGGAAGATGTTCTTTCAGCACTGGATCATGTTTTAATATACCCCAATTTTTCTTCAAGATGTTTTGTATCTCAAAGGCCTTGTTGGTATATTGAGTAGAAAAGCGGGCTTGGGCAAAGGCAGAGTTGTCAGTAGAAATTGGTCATGCGGTACTCTCAGATGGGTAATCATATAAGTCTGCATATTTTTTTAAAACTGTTTCAATAAGTACCGGGTCATACTCCTTCTCCTGAAATTTCTTAATAAGCAGCTCACTCTGAACCAAATAGTCCTCTTTACTAGTACATGTCCGTTTTAAACTGCAAAATTGTCCATAGGGGATATTTCTAATCCATCTAGGATGGTGATTGCTTTTGGCGTGTAGAAATGAATTGCCCCCACTAGGCCTAAAATGAGTCTTAGAAAAAATATTTCCATCAGAGTCACTCCCAAGTTCTAGGAAAACAAGAGTATCTTTGCTAATGACATGGGTGAAATCTATGCCAAAGGGGTTGGCTCTACAGTATTCCAGGAAGTTGTCTAATTCAAGGTCTGTTGCGAACCTGGCTCCCATGGCGGTACCCCTAATTTGCAAAAAGTGATCACCCAGGAAGGAAAAATGATTATGCGTAAGGGCAAACTCAACACAATCTAACAGGAACTTAGCCTGCAAGGAATTCAGGCTGCTGGCTTCTAACAGATAGTGATTTAATGCTCTTAGACCATGTTCATGGTTGATAGATGTGTACAAAGATGCTACGTCAAGTGAGAGCCATCTATAATTAGGCTGCCAGACATAATGTGACAACACTTCCAATATATGGCCAGAATCTCTAACAAATGACGGAAGGCATGTAACCAAATCCTGCAAGAAGTGATCGATATAGCATCCCAAATTACTAGAGATGCTATCAATACCCGCAATAATAGGCCTACCTGGGGGATTGACCATACTCTTGTGTACCTTGGGGATGTAATAGAAATGTTGAGTGGCAGCGTGCCTATTAAAGAGGAAATAGTATTGGTCCTTTGTTAGGACTGTATCCAGGAGAGCACGATCTAGGAGCAGCTTGAGCTCTTTAGTTTACTCAATGACCGGATCTCTTTTAAGTTTAGTGTAGGTATCCGTATCAACCAGCAATCTCATTGCCTCTGCAATGTAATCGACCCTGTTTTGAATAACTAGACTTCCACCCTTGTCGGCCTTTCTTATAATGACATCCTGGTTCTGTTTTAGGCTGTCAATGGTCATCCCCAGGCTGTCAGGGTGTTCACCATATTGATTTTTGTTGTTAGTTTTACCTTGATGGAATTTATTTTTAAAAGACTCAAAGACCATGTCATAGAAGGTGGAGATAAATCTACCTTTAGCCCAATGGGGAAAAAACATTGACTTTGGATAATCATCATCGCAAGTAAGAATGGTCAAATGAATTGAAGAAAGACAGCTAAGAAGGTCTTCCTTGGCTAGAGGATTTACCACTAGTATAGATACTTCCGAATCTGAGAACATTACTAATGAAGTTGTCGCTGCTGCAACTGTTGAAAACAAACCGACTCCATCGAGAGAGGACATAGACTCAGGGATGCATTAGAGAAAAAGATGCTACAGTGGTGGGATATTCTGTTGCTACAGAAATATTTAGAATTCAAAAGGATTCCTGGAGGTTTAAGAATCACTAAACTGTGCTCTTTCCTTGACGAGGATCTTAATGACAAATGGATCTCATGCCTGCGCGAATGCAACCAACTATGGTTGCAATTTATCATTGCTCAAAGGGAGCGTAATCTTGTTAAAATTCATGCTGACATTAGCTCCTTTCAGGATGAATTATCCCAACTCTCTGATGTCACATCATTTGAAAGTTGGGATACTAAGAATAATGAACAAATGATGAAGTATGAAACAGACCTCATCAGTAAAAAGTCAGGAAAGTTTGAACGGGACCGGTTGGATTACCTAAATAATCAGGAATTCAATTGGAAGAAACCCAGGTCAACCCGTAAAGGTGGCACATACCCTAAACCTAGTATTGACCCTAACAGTCAACCTGTCATCAATGTGGCTTCCAGCCTTATAGCTTTATCCCAAACCACTTGTCCATCCCAGAATCACCCTAACCCTCGGAGAGATGGTCCAGGTCACCATCATCTCCGAATCATCAATCTAGTAGATTCCATCACAATCAATCTAGACCCAAAGGGAAATATAAGGGTAGACACAATAAATCTAAACATCAGCACCAGTCACCTGCTAGAGGTCGACCAGCCACCCATTCATCCCAACCAGTTTCCTCTAGTTTAGAGAAGGCCCCTATCCCTAGCTCTATAGACATTCAACTTGGCCTTGAGTCCGCTGGTAGATTTCAGACCCATAACCCTTTCACTATCCTCAATAATCTTGGCACCGATCCTACTAGTGATAGTATAGCCAACATTACCCCTCCTATTATTTTTAGGGGTACCGCCAGGGGTACCACCATGGGAGCCAGGTTCGCCCCGAGCAACGCCAACCTATTTATGGGTTTCTGGGAGAATGCTTCTATCTGGAATAACAATCCATTCGGGGCCAACCTGATTATTTTCGCCCGCTATATTGATGACATTCTCATTATTTGGGATGGAACAGACCTTGAATTAGACAACTTCCTGGAATACTGTAGAGCCAACCCCTTTGGCATAGATTTCACCCATGTCATTAGCAAAGATACTCTTGTTTTCCTTTATCTAGAACTTGGGAGTGACTCTGATGGAAATATTTTTTCTAAAACAAATTTTAAGCCTAGTGGGGGCAATTCATTTCTACGCGCCAAAAGCAATCACCATCCTAGATGGATTAGAAATATCCCCTATGGACAATTTTGCAGTTTAAAACGGACAGGTAGAGATGGTAAGGTTCACCAACTGAAGCAGTTCATTAACTGTGGGACTAATTTTGTGGTCTATGGTATTATCTGTCCATGTGGACGCATGTATGTAGGTCGCACCTCTCGTCCTATGAGAGTGCACATAGGCGAACACAAGTGTGACATCACTAATACCAGGGTCAAATACCCGGTCCCTAGACACTTCCAGGAAGTGCATCAGGGCAATCCATCTGGTATGAGAGTCTTTGGAATTGAGTCCATTGGAGGCAATCTAGATAGAGGCAGGAGACACCAGAGGCTCTGCAAACGCGAGGCCTACTGGATCTTCACCCTTGGCAGCCTCACCCCCGGTGGGCTAAATTAAGACCCTGAAATTCACAAAATTTGTTAAAATTTACCAATGAACATTATAGTATGATTCCTCTTTTTTTTTTTATAATTTTTCTGCCGCTCCCCCCTCTGATGTGGCACCTAGTGGTTTTGCTCTATGCTTAAGTTAGGGATTCCTCTAGGTTTGTTCTCCCTTTGGTATCCCCCCTTTTTTTTTTCCTTTCCCCCCCAAACCCAAGTGTATTTCTCGTATCCGTTCCATTTCCCTATTAGTATTCTTGAGGTCTATTTTAATATACCGTCTATGATGTGAGGGGGGTTTGTTATGACATCATAGGTCTTCTCTATTATCATTTTTGTTCTGGTCCATATACATCGCATTGATGACTATTTGTAGTACTTCTAGTATATACATACCCATGAGGGTTCTAATGTGGTTGTTTATATATGTGTGGTTTTTCTATCGGCATGTCTAGTATCCAATGTCTAATTTTTTATTTTTTTGTATTTTATATCACTACACTCCATTTGAGTATTTATTCATATATATATATGTTTTTAAAAGTTTCTATATGATCTCCACATGGTCTATATATGCTTTTAGCTGTCTATGATACATCCAGTGTACATGCTTTTTATTGCATATGTTTATTTAGGCTTTTACACACTTATATTTCCCTTTTATGTGTACTCTATTAGTACCACCATATTTATTTACCTCCATCCCTGGGTATAGTTCATTCACAGCGTTTAATGTAATGCATACAGCTATTGCTATTTTAACTTTAATTTTATTTACTATCGCTGTGTCACTGAGAGCATTAGCGGTGATGCTGCATTACTATCTAGTTTGCAGCTACATTACTTTGTTCTCTGGTGCCTCTGTGTAGAGATAAGTGCATGTGTGTGCCCTCTGGGCCTTTGGTGGGACCTTCCTGTTGGCCTACAGGCCTGGCGTTCTATATAATATATAACATATATTATATTGTATATTCTATATTTTTTATTTGTGGCGGTCCCTCTATGGTCCTGTGGCTGTAAGCTTAGCCCCTTTTTACAATAGGTGTAATAGGTGACATAGGTGTCACTGATGTGTCCCGCTTTGGCCTCTAGCACTTCTGATCCACTCCAATATGGCGGCCGATATTGTTCCATTTGAGCGTCATCATCGGGCGACGGCGGACGCCCTGTTGATGAAGCTCTGCTAGCACTTTCGGTAACGTGGAGCGCAGATGAGTCTATTTGCGCTCCACGTACATTCCATCCGAGCGTCGCCACTGGGCGACGGCTGATGCCCAGCCCATGTCGCTGAGCCATCACTTCCGGTAGCGTGGAGCGCGGATGAGTCCATTTGCGTTCCACGCGCGAGTTCTGTGTACAAGCACACAACTCCTCCAATACCACCATTGCTGCTGGCCTCTACTCCCCGCGATGGTCGCCGCCTCTCTCCCAACTATATACGGGTAAGTGTCACGATTTACCCATGGCAGTATTTCTATTTGCGACCCATAGTGTGACATCTAGATCTGAATCTGGCTCTGGCTGTGATGCTCCCAGTGGTGGGCCTTTCTGCTGGCTCATTGCTATTTGTCTATTCATTCATCCATCTGCTTATATGTGGGAGGATTTGGCCTGTCAAAGTATTACCAATTACCTACTATCAACTACTAGTGATGTCTGCTGTCTGTTGAGGTTTGGTCTATTGTATAGTTCCACCTAAAGGACGTTTTCTTTTGCCCTATGAGGGAGGTACCACCAGGGCCCCCGGGAGCTCCTCCCCTTCCACCCGACCAGTGGCCCACATGCACATGTTCCTATATAAAGGGTAGGTTAGAGTGCTCTACACTGCTTGGCTCTGATGAAGAAGCTGTGCGCTTTGAAACGCATCAGCCGGTAGTGCGTCCCATCACGTCCTTCATGATCGGTTGGAGTGTGGTTTGGGTTCCACATGCTGCAGCCCTCCAAGGCACCATTTGTACATTGCGAACAATTGTACTATTTTCTGAAGACCTGTTCCAAAACTAAATGGTTCAAAAAGCTTTGTGAGCAAGATACATTTTAGATATTCTCTTTGAATACCCTGACTCCCACTATGCTCAATTAAGAAGTTGAAAATAAAACTGTATTCTAGTACATGTTACAAGATATTTTCATAATATTATTATTATGCCCATGTGTAATTTATGTTATCTTCAATGATGATTATTTTTATTTTTTTTATTATTTATTTATTTTATTAATGGTTTGCACATTATCGTTGATGGCTTGCTTTGTTGGTTTATTATTTTATTTTTTTTATACTTTATTGTTATTATTTTTTATATACTTTTTTTTTCCTTTTTTCAATCGTTATTTTAATTTTGTAGAATAAGCTTACTTTTTTGTAAATTTTCTTTTGATTGCTGTGTACTCTATTGTATGTTTCTGCTTATCTCATCCAATTGTGATACTTGTGATGAGGATGATTGTGGTGATAATATGCTTGCAGTTCTGGGCCACTGGTGAGTGCATTTGCTGTTTTAATAAATCTACATTTAGATGATTGCGCCTTCTTTTCTTTATTTTCTTAGAATGTAGTACAGGCCTTATAGAATCCTATAGGTAGAGCTGGTAGGGCCAGGGGGGAGAAGTTCAGCAAGACCCACCCCTCCCCCCGAGTCCAGAGGATATGACTTGGAAGAATATAAATAAGGGGGACTCCCAGCCGCTGCATTGAATCGGACACCAGACATGCGTAAATTACCAAACCTGGCCTCACCATTCTTTTGTTGTCAGATTGTTGTCAGATCAGGATCCCAGGTTCTTTGAGTGGACCTGGATCTCTGGTGTCTGTGGCGTTGGGATAGTGGAGAATTCAGTTGACGAGACTGACGATCAGAGAAAGAGAAATCCAATCCAGGATCTTAATGGGTTCTCTGTTTGCAACATCCAAACCAGCTGTGATTGGTCACAACTAATCACATGGTACAGATGGGCTGTGATTGGCATTGTTTGTAACATATAACCACTGTGAACAATTACAGGGATCAATTCAATGAATGACATGAATGTAAGCCATCTATTGTGTATAATTGTCAAGGGATCTGTTAAGATTGGTCACAGTGATCACATGGTACCGTCAGCGGGCTGGTACACTGATCTATCATCTGCTGTATCCGGTGGAAATAGTGGATGACAGGTCACGCCACAGCATGGTCTGTGGGGCGTACAGGAGGGGGAAGTCATATAAGTCAAATGACAGGCAGGCAGAAAAGGGTGCTTGCATATTCCAATAAGGCCCCCACTCACAGACTCCCACAACCCCCAGGCTACAGTGGTAAAGAGACCCATGACCTTATCAAAATGGGGAGAAGGTCCTTTGCCAGGAGGCAATGGGCCTTCTATACTTTTTTGCTTGGTGTTCCCCTTTAAAATCCATACCATTCTTATTCAGAGTCATCTATTTCAGTCACGGTGGAAGGAAAGGAAATCGCTTGATTCCCCCATCAACACAATCAGTAAATCCCTCCCGCAGTGCTATTGTGTTCTGCCAGCCGGGAGCCTTCCCGGCTGGCAGAACAGAATGATTGTTGCTAGTGGTTATAGCAAAAAATCAGACAGGCTGGTTGTACCCACCTCAATCCATCATAGATGGTTTGAATCTCAGCCAGTCCCTGCCGAACCAGCCAAGATTCAATCCATCTATGGCCCGCTTCAATGTTGTTGTGGCAATATATTGCATTATCATACTATGGTGGGGCAGGGAGATGCTGCTATAGCAACCTGTCTTGTTTATTGTATTAGGCGTGTTATTCTGTCTCCCTCCTTTTTTGGTGTTAACCCTTTTACGCCTAAGCCTATTTCTGACATTTGTTGCTTACAAGCTAAAATCTGTATTTTTTGCAAGAAAATTACTTAGAACCCCCAAACATTATATATATATATATATATATATATATATATATATATTAGCAGAGACCCTAGAGAATGAAATGGCTATCATTGCAATATTTTATGTCACATGGTATTTGGGTAGCGGTCTTTCAAATGCAATTTTTTTGGAAAAAAATACACTTTCATTAATTAAAAAAATAAACAGTAAAATTAGGCCTATTTTTTCGTATAATGTGGAAGAAGATGTTACCCAGAGTAAATAGATACCTAACATGTCATGCTTTAAAATTGTGCACACGTGTGGTATGGCGACAAACTACGGTACCTAAAAATCTCCATGGGCGATGCTTTAAAAAAATGTAACGGTTACCATGTTAGAGTTACAGAGAAGGTCTTTTGCTAGAATTATTGCTCTCACTCTGACGATTGGGTCAATTCCCTTACATGTGTGATTTGAACACCGTTTACATTTGTGGGCGCGATTTACGTATGTGTTTTTTTTTTTTTTTTGCTGCGCTAGCACGATGGGACGGGGGCGCTTTAAAAAAAAAAAAAAAATCGTATTTATACATTTTTTTTTTTTTTACATTGTCTCTTAAAAAAAAAAAAATATATAGCACTTTTATTGCTGTCACAAGGAATGTAAACATCCCTTGTGACAGTAATAGGTGGTGACAGGTACTCTTTATGGAGGGATTGAGGGTCAACGTGACATCGCTTCTGGGATTTTACATTGGAGACTTGATCAAAGCTGAGGGGGGATCCCCTCCCGCTCCTTAGGATAATAGCCAAGCGGCTTTTAGCCGCATTGGTTGTTATCACTAAAAAGTCAACCACCCGCTCTAAGAAACGGTTTATTCCCTTCAAACCATGAACGCACGGCCGGCGTGAAGGGGCTAATTAGTACAATCCCCAGCTAGATAATCTCTGCCTCTCTCTTTTTTTCTCAGATTCTAACTTAATTTTCCAAGCAAACAAAGGGCTTCGGAAAGTCATTGTTTTCTTGCACTTCAAATAACTTGATCATCCTCTGTACTACACATGTATTTCATCTTGGTGAAGAGTTAAGCCAGCCATAGATGTTTCAAATTCGAACCGTGTGTGGGCAGTCTGTATGTACCAAGTTGATCGATCAATCAACCTGGATACAACCAGCTTGTCTGATTCACTTGCGATTATCCCTAGCAGCTGCTATAGCCGCCAACAATAATCACTGTCTTCTCCCCAGGAACAGACAATGGCTCGGCGGGAGGGATTTCCCTGTCAGCACTGTCTGTGTTGATGGGGGAATTGTGCACATTTAATTTGTCTGTGGCTGGCCTTAAGCTGCCTGTGGATTTTTCCAAGTCAGCAAGCAGCCATACTTTCCACACATACTGGGTCTAGGAGTTATGTCACTGCATTTATTATCTTTTGAAGCAGAACAACACACTTGATTCAGGTGCTAACAGTGCTTTGAATAAACAATTTACCAATTTTATATTATTGAATATGAGCTACATTTATTTGCACTGCCCGTACCTTGATTTCAGGAAAGTATTAGAATCAATTCAATATTTATGAAAAGGATACAGACCATAGTCATTCTCCATACTTAAATTTTACTTGTTTTTGGGCATAGTAAAACAGGATGCAGTGAAATAACATCACTGAATAAACAGTGCTGAATGTCAAAAGTAGATTTCTATGCCTGAATGAAGTTACATTCAAGTCAAACCATGTGATTGCTACCTAGTACAATCAAGTAATGGGCTTTCATTCATTTACTGTTAGCAGGTCCATAAGTGCTGAAGAGGTTGATTATTTCTAGAATTCAGGTATTACCTTTCCCTCTAAATGTAAAACAAGGATGTGTTAAAAATGAGCATCTGAAGCTTCTAAACGGGGATAAGATTCCAGTTAGTCACGACATCATGGGGGTTATTTACGAAAGGCAAATCCACTTTGAACTAGACATGTGCATTCGTTTTAGTCCGAATGCATTTTAGTCTGAATTTCAGGTATTTTCGCTATCGTTTTAACAAACGAAAACGAAAGCACAGAATCCGAAAACCGAAAGATCCGACATAAACAAATGCTTTATTTTCGTTTTAGTTGCGACAACAGTTCGATATAGATAGGAGATTCAACGTGACGCTGACAATAACAATCTGTGTCCATCTAACTTGTGGTCGAATGTGCCTAACCTTAACTCTATTAGTCCAAGATTATTCTACATAGACAGAAAAGATTCGACATAGAGAGAAAAGATTCGACATTATAGAGAGAAAAGATTCGACATTATAAAGAGAAAAGATTCGACATAGAGAGAAAAGATCGCTGCTGGAATTGGGTGGGGGAAGTAAAATAAAAATAATGATGATGATGAATGTTATTGGCTGATTGTAACCAAAGAGGAGGAGAAGTAAAATAGCTAGAACTAACTTGACAATTCAACATGAACGACGAAGATTCGACAAAGCATCGAAAAACATACAAACGTTGAATCTGTCATTAAAGGCTAATGGTGTCTGTCGAAAGTTAGAAGATTTGACGGTGCAGCTAAACTGTACGACGCTGCAATCGTACATTTCCGGTCAAATGCCCATAGGCTATAGAAGAATTCTAATGTTGGTTGACTAGTAACAGTAGATAAGCACCTCGCGCCTGCCGTACGACTATGTACGGCTGCAAGGTGGTTCTTAAATGCCGGGAGGCTGTCTTTTTACAGCCTCCGCTCCTCTGGCCACTGGGGGGCGCACGAGCGCCACCGACGGCGCGCACGTGCCTGGCGCGTCACTGTAATGCCGATGCGCATGCCTGGCGGCCGCGATGTCCGCCAGGTACCCGTGATCGGCCGGTACACAGACAAGGACGTGGATCTCTGTGTGTAAACACAGAGATCCATGTCCTGTCAGGGAGAGGAGACTGATGCTGTGTCCCTTGCACATAGTGACACAGATCGGTCACCTCCCCCAGTCAGTCCCCTCCCCCCCCACAGTAGTAATCACTCCCAGGGCATACATTTAACCCCTTCCTCGCCCCTAGTGTTAACCTCTTCCCTGCCAGTCACATTTATACAGTAATCAGTGCATATTTATAGCACTGTTCACTGTATAAATGTGAATGGTCCCAAAATAGTGTCAAAAGTGTCCGCTGTGTCCGCCATAATGTCGCAGTCACGAAAAAAATCACTGATCGTCGCCATTACTAGTAAAAAAAAAATTTGATAAAAATGACATAAAACTACCCCCTATTTTGTAAACGCTATAACTTTTGCGCAAACCAATCAATAAACGCTGATTGCGTTTTTTTTTACCAAAAATATGTAGAAGAATACGTATCGGCCTAAGCTGAGGAAATTTTTTTATTTTTTATTCAATTAATTTATTAATTTATTATAGCAAAAATCAAAAAATATTGTGTTTTTTTGAAAATTGTCGCTCTTTTTTGTTTATAGCGCAAAAAATAAAAACCGCAGAGATGATCAAATACCACCAAAAGAAAGCTCTATTTGTGGGAAAAAGAGAACGTCAATTTTGTTTAGGAGCCACGTCGCACGACCGCGCAATTGTCATTCAAAGCGTGACAGTGGCGAAAGCTGAAATTTCGCCTGGGCAGGAAGGGGGTTTATGTGCCCAGTAAGGAAGTGGTTAATAAATATAATTATTACTTACTAGTCATACAACATTAGAATTCTACTATAGCTTGTAGGTGGAACATTCGACCGGAAATGTATGATTGCAGCGTCGTACAGTTTCGCTGCTCCGTCGAATCTTCTTTGAACATTCGACAGACACCATAAGCCTTCAATGACAGATTCGACCTTAATTAATTCAGAATTTCGGACGAATGCAATTTCTAACGAAAAACAAAATAAATAAAAACGAATTTCGTGAGTAACTAAATACATTTATTTTTCGGACGAAAACGAAATTCCGAATCGAAATATTTCAGTGTGCACATGTCTACTTTGAACTACAAGTGCAAACTACAAGTGCAAAGTGCACTTGAAATTGCACTTGGAAGTGCAGTCGCTGTAAATCTGAGGGGTAGATCTGAAATGAGGGGAAGCTCTGCTGATTTTATCACCCAATTATGTACAAGCTAAAATGCTGTTTTTTATTTTCCTTGCATGTCCCCCTCGGATCTACAGTGACTGCACTTCCAAGTGTACTTTCAAGTGCACTTTGCACTTGTAGTTTGCAATTGTAGTGCAAAGTGGATTTTCCTTTTGTAAATAACCCCCACATTGGTTCAAGGCGAATTCAAGGTTTGTGGTTCTGGTAAATGAATATACTAGTTCTACCAGGTGAATTTTTAAAACAATAATGCACTGTATGGCCTTTGAACTGTGGGCAATGGGCTTAGAAAGGCCAAAACTGGGCTTTTAGTTAAGTGACCCCCTCACTATAAAAAGGAGGAGAGCACAGAGCAACCACAGTGTCAGGGAGGCTGTTGTAGGGAAAGCAGATAAAATGCATAGTGAGAGATTAGGGCCAGTTAGGAAACTGTGCCAATTATGATCGCTAGACCTTTGTGCAATAAACTAATTTGCTGCCGTTTTTGTTCTTATTATTGTGGGTTTTTTGTCTTTCATTTTATTTTGTGGCTGATTTGAGGTCAGTGGTCACATTTAGCTGCTGTCCCATCTACAACAAACTTTTTTTATTTCTTGCTCCAGTTCTTTCCTTTAGAAATATAGGCTTTTATTTCAAGAGGTGGCATTTTAAAGGTTTTCATTTATTTTCGGGATTGACAGTGCCTTGAAAAAGTATTCATACCCCTTGAAATTTAACACATTTTGTCATGTTACAACCAAAAACGTGAGGGCTTCACAGGACAGCTATATTTATACTGAGATTAAATTATACACACGTGGACTCTATTTACGAATTAGGTGACTTCTGAAGGCAACTGGTTCCATTCGATTTTAGTTAGGGGTATCAGAGTAGAGGGGGGCTGAATACAAATCCACGTCACTCTTTTCACATATTTATTTTAGGGCTGTTACTGATTAAAATTTTCGTGTTCGATTAATCGTTTTTTTTATCGATTAATAGACTAATTTCGATTAATTATAAATGCACATACAGATCCAACTACTTTTAGCTGATCTCCTTGCAGGCTGATTCCCAGTGCAGCTACCAACCACTGGAAAAATGGATTGCAGGATACAAAAAGCACAGAAAGGCAGCGCTCGATGGGAATAGCATTACAACTTTTATCGTCTTCAAGTAGGTAACAAAATAAATATTGCACTGGAGATAAAATCAATGTAGCTACATAAACTGTAAAAATGGTGCGAGTAATACCAAACGGTAGCAAAAGCAGTCATAAAAACATGTAGCTAAGTATGATACTGGTATAAAAATGTGTACAACGATACCACTGCTGAATCCAGATGAGGAGGGGTTAACATCAGTCCGTCGGCATGTAGATGTCCCGTGAAGGGAACTATCATAACTCCCAGTGGATGGCTGTAGAATGCCAGGTTGATAGAGGGAAGTGTAACAGCCCTGGCGTGTGGCAGATAGTAAGGTCCCGCCGGCATGCAGATATGAAGGCACAGCAAAGGAGCCCTTCAGATGGACACGGCAAGCCCCGCCGGTGTCCGTGATGTCACCGGATCTCCGACAGAACTCCCTGAAGACCCGGAAGTCAGCGTAGAGGTGAATACCGATCAAAAGAATTTTGATCGATCAAAAAAATGAGTCGATTAATCAAGGAATTAATAGTTAATTTCCACAGCCCTAATTTATTTGTAAAAAAAAAATTAAAACCATTTATCATTTTCCTTCCACTTCACAATTATGTGGCACTTTGTGTTGGTCTATCACATAAAATCCCAATAAAATACATGTACGTTTTTGGTTGTAACATGACAAAATGTGGAACATTTCAAGGGGTATGAATACTTTTTCAATGCACTGTATATATTTATGTTAATAGGGTCTTTACTTTTATTTCATTTTTATTTATTTAATCTGCAAGACTCACTCTAACCCTTTCACTTTCATACCCAGCCTCCCATTTTTCACCTCAAGTGGTCAGATAATTTTTTGCTTTTTTTTTAAGAGCGGATCAGTGGCCTTTTATTTACCTCAGTGTTTCTCAATTCCAGTCCTCAAGGCACACCAAAAGGAAATGGAAATAATGCCAGTAAATCAGCCCAAGAAAAGCTGGCCATAGACTGACTTTAATCCGTGTGTAGCAGTCCACACTTCACAGTAATCAATCTTTTGATCAACGTCTATGGAAGGGTAATGTAAAACTGTTCTTGATCAGTGGCTGCAGGCAATCAGCTGCAGCCACCAATCAGTGTGTTATGGGGGTAGGATTGCACATTTCACCATTTACCAAATTTATATGAACAGAGGAATCTGTTGGCTGAATTAGAAAAAAAAATAGACAGTTTCAGTGCCCGTCCACACTACAGCAACTTGGGATCCGACATGTGTCGCCCCAAGTCGCGCGATATTAGAAATTCCATTGAAGTGAATGAGAGCCGTCGAAGGCTGGGTTCACACTGGTATGACAAACACTCCGACATTGGGAGCTCATGTCGCATGACGTGTGAAAATCAATGTTTCCCTATGAGAGCCGTCTTAACTGGTCCGACACAAGTCGGTCCGACTTTGAAAATGCTCCCTGTACTACTTTGGTCCGACTTTGATCCTACTTCAGCCCATTGAATATCATTGAAGTCGGATCAAAGTAGGATCCTTCTCCTAACCATCTGACTTTTGACATCCGACATGATGATTACAGCAGCAGTAAAAGGAATTTATCTCACCCTGGGAATGTTTTGATTGGTCAAAGGACAAGTCAGACTATCACAAAGTCGGATCAAAGTAGTATCCTGTTCATGAAAGTCGGATAGATGTCGGACCAATGTAGGACCAATGTAGGACTGATGTCACAGAGCAAAGTAGGATGAAAGTTGCATGACTGTTGTGTCGTACCAGTGTGAACCCAGCCTCAATGTACACTACTGAAGTCGCTCCGACTTCATAAAAGGTTCCTGTACTACTTCAAGTCGACTTCTAGGTGACTTGTACCCATTGATTTCAATGGAAGTCACCTCCAAAGTTGGATGTCTATCTTAGTGTAAGCAACTTTACAGGAAGAGAAAATAGTCAACCCAGGCAAACCCCTCCCTCCCACAGAGCTGAATATTCTGTGATTGGCCACAGCCAAAGTCGCCAGTCCTGGAGGCGACTTAAAGTCGCGTTGTAAGTTGCTCCAAGTCACGCTGAAGTCGCCTTGCAAAGTCGCGCTGCAAGTCGGGTTGCCCCTGTGTGAACCGGCACTTAGTTAAATCTATTTTTCTAAGGACTCAACTTTTGGACTAAACACAGGTTTGCTTTAAATAAGCGACATCTGTCTGAAGACTTGCATCACATAGTCATTAGTGAATAATATACAGAAAAATATTACTTGGTCATTACTAGAAAATTTATCTTGCTTTACAATTTGACATACCCTGCTATTTCAGTTTTCATTAAACCATAACGACTCAAGATCATTTTTATTGGTTGAGGCTTATAAGGTGATAAACTGCTCCTCAATAATTTTTAACCCCTCTGATGTTTCTGGTCATCTTTAACCACTTCCCGCCCAGTCAATAGCAGATTGACGTCCGGAAAGTGGTTCTGTTATCCACCCTGGACGTCATATGACGTCCTGCGGGATAACAGCCGCCGCGCGCCCGGGGGGGCGCGCATCGCGGCGATCGGTGGAGCGGTGGGTCAGTCTGACCCACCGCTACACTGATCTCGGTAAGAAGCCTCCGTCGGAGGCTTTTTACCACGTGATCAGCCGTGTCGAATCACGGCTGATCACAATGTAAACAGGAAGAGCCGTTGATCGGCTCTTCCTCACTCGCGTCTGACAGACGCGAGTAGAGGAGAGCCGATCGGCGGCTCTCCTGACAGGGGGGGTTTGCGCTGATTGTTTATCAGCGCAGCCCCCCCTTGGATACCCACACTAGACCACCAGGGAAGCCCCCCAGGACCACCAGGGAAGCCCCAATCATGTGGATGGCCCCCATGGCCATCCACATGTAGTAAAAACAAATAAATAAAATAAAAACATTAAAAAATATATGCCAATCAGTGCCCACAAATGGGCACTGACTGGCACTTTCACAATGTGTGGTGGCTGGCATTGCTGGGCACCAGTGCCACCAATGCCACCTACTAGTGTCCATCAGTGCCACCTATCAGTGCCCATCCGTGCCCATCCGTGCCAATCTGTGCCCACCTATCAGTGCCCGTCCATGCCACCTATCAGTGCCACCCATAAGTGCCCATCAGTGCCGCCCATGAGTGCCCATCAGTGCCGCCTATGAGTGCCAATCAGTGCTGCCTATGAGTGCCAATCAATGCCACCTATGAGTGCCCATCAGCGCCGCATACCAGTGCCACATATCAGTGCCCATCAGTGCCGCCTATCAGTGCCCATCATCAGTGCCCATCAGTGCCACCTCATCAGTGCCACCTCATTGGTGCCACCTCATCAGTGCCCATCAGTGTCGCCTTATCAGTGCCCTTCAGTGCCACCTTATCAGTGCCCGTCATTGAAGTAGAAAAGGTACTTGTTTACAAAAAAAATTAACAGAAACAAAGAAAAACTTAGTTTTTTTAAAAAATTTCGCTCTTTTTTTATTTGTTGTGCAAAAAATAAAAATCGCAGAGGCGATCAAATACCACCGAAAGAAAGCTCTATTTGTGGGAACAAAATGATAAAAAATTTGTTTGGGTACAGTGTAGCATGACCGCGCAATTGTCATTCAAATTGTGACAGTGCTGAAAGCTCAAAATTGGCTTGGGCAGGAAGCTGTATAAGTGCATGGTATTGAAGTGGTTAAGAAGGAGAAAACTTCCACATGTGATGAACACAATAATGTAAATTTAGTGCTTTTCGCAAATGTAAAATATTTAAATTGCACTGTCCTTCTCCTTCAGTATATGTTCTCTGAAGGACACGTTAGCCTGTCAAGTGTTAAAGCTTCAATGATAATCCACTCTTAACATGCTGCTTGGCTCCACCAAGACGCTGAAAATTCCTGCTGTTGTTTTACTGTTTTAACAGAGTTAAGTGACACTCTGAGCTATTAGAATGCTTGTGTTAATGTGCCATTACCCTCCATTTAACCTGTAATTTAATCTTTGCTAATACCTGTACAATGCACTTCTGAGACAGACCTCCCAATACATACAACACTACCATGGGGTAGAGATGAACTCAAGGGGATCATTGTGTTTAGAAGACAACTGTTCCTCAAGGGTTTTCTTAAGTAGGTCAGCTAAGCCGCTTGGTATTTTAAGGACCCTACTTTCTTCCTTTAAAACATGCTTTTAAAATTCTTTTTTAATCTATGAATGGAAATGTCTCATCTCACTTCTCAGACCTGTCAATTTTATTTCATTTGTAAGGAGCATTTATTGGCATTATAACAAAGTGTTGAAAACTTAGAGCAAACTTCCAGCCTGTAACATTGTTAAATCCACGCAAAATATTCAGCTTGGTTCCTAGTGTAGATACAGTGGTTCTAGAAGAAATAAATTCTATTATTTGTATGCTAACGACTTGATTGAATGGGGTTGGGGGAGAGGGGGAAGAAAGTTTCTTAGTAATAGCAAAGATTTCTAAAATGTGAGCAAATTACTTTTGTTGCAAATCAGAACACAAGTGTTGCTTTTTATTTTTATTTATTTGTTTGCTGTTTTTGTCCTGTGTTGATTTCAACCTTACTTTCTGTCCTGGAAAAACAATTGTCACTGGAAAAGGTATGTCCATTGGCATATTTCTCATTACCTCCTCTTCTGGTCACAACTAACAGTTGAATGAGCAGTTTGAATTTCCCATTACTTTCTATTCTAGTATCAATGGTCACCAAACAAACATAATGAATGAATGTGCCCTGTGGGGAACCAGACCGCAATAAAAAGCCTACATGGATTCTAATGCCGTGTACACACGACCGTTTTTAATGTCATCGAAAAAAACGGCATTTTTCTCAACGTGATTTTTCGTGTTTCCTCTCAAGCCTGCCTTGCCTACACACTATCGTGGAAAAAAATGTTTGAGTAAAGCGCGGTGACGTACAACACGTACAACGGCACTATGAAGGGTGGCGCCATTCGAATGGAACTTCCCCTTTATAGTGCCGTTGTACGTGTGGGGAAGGGGAAGTTCCATTCGGATGGCGCCACCCTTCACCCTTCATGTTAGTAAAGTTTGTTGAGCGACGATTTGCGCTTTTCAGCCTCGTGCTTTTCAGTCCGTTACAGCGTGACGAATTTGCTATCTCCATTATGAACGATAGTTTTACCAGAACGAGCGCTCCCGTCTCATACTTGATTCTGAGCATGCGCATTTTTTTCACGTCGTTAAAGCCCACACACGGCTGTTTTTCATGACGAGAAAAACGACGATGTAAAAAACAACGTGAAAAATTAGAGCATGTTCCAATTTTTTCATGGCCGTTTTTCACGTCGTGAAAAATGCTCTGAAGCCCACACACGATCATTTTTAATGACCATTTAAAAAAAAATCATTTTTCTCGTCATTAAAAACGGTCGTGTGTACACGGCATTACCCTTGCTCATTTTATTCAACACGTAAGTATTGCTCATAGATTCACTTTATCTTATATATGCTGACAATGCTTAATATAAAAATAAAAATAAATACTTTTAGCCCTGGTTCACATATATGCCGTACGGGAAACGCAGCAAATCCTAAGCGTCTCCTGCACCGCAATGAAATCGCACTCCATTCATGCAATCTGCCACCGGTGTGAATGTTAACATAAAGACCCCCCAAAACAGATTGCAAAATGCAGTGTGATTGCAAGAATTGTGTTGCATGGGTGGGATCTGATTCCAGTGCGGCAAAAAAAAAGTGTGAACCCAGGCTAAAGAACGCATAAGAACCAAAGCGAAAATGTTTTAAAAGACATTTCAACATTTATGTTAATAGGGAAATTATGCTGTAAGGAAACACCAGAGCGTTTGCATGTTCTCCTTGTGCCTGCATGGGTTTCCTCCGGGTACTCCTGTGTCCTCCAATGCTCCAAAGACATGCAGATAGGTTAATTGGATCCTGTCTAATTTGGCCCTAGTATGTGTGTATGTGAGTGTGGGTTAGGGACCTTAGATTGTAAGCTCCTTGAGGGCAGGGACTGATGTGCATGTACAATATACAAGTAAAGTGCTGCGTAAATTGATGACACTATATACAGTAAGTATTTGTAATCATACAAAACAAAGGATTTCATTGATGACATCATGGACGCTTTGCTGTTACTCGTGGCTTGGTCTATTCATGAGCCAACATTCTGCATTGAATCCTTTGTTTTGTATGTATGATTACAAGTTGTCTAAGACCACTTTCACACTGAGGCGCTTTTCAGGCGCTTTCACGCTAAAAGAAGCACCTGAAAAGCTTACGAAAACGTATTTCCATTAAAATTAATGAATGCTTTCACACTGGGGCAGTGCGCTGACAGAGCGGTGAAAAAACACCCCTCTCCATTGAAATGAATTTAAAGCTCTTCAAAAGTGCCTGAAAAACTCTCAGTGTGAAGAGGCCTTAAAGCGGAACTCCACCCTATTTCAATACAATAGCTGAATCAAATAGCAGACTCGAATGCAGTAAAAAACTGAAGGTTTTTTTTTTTTTTGTTACAGTACCTTTTGTATCTGTCACTCTGCTTCCTGTCTCTATCTTCTGCGGGTAGTGCGTCATTTCCTTTACCCGCAATGTCTCCTGAGAGCTTTTGTCATTGCTCCCAGGAGTCATTGCGGAGGCTTGCAGCGAGCTGTCGCATGATTTCCTAAAGCTGAAGTGACGCGATTACAACAACAAATTGTGGAGGGCGTAAGACTGAGCATGCGCGGGAATGAGCAGTGAATGCTGGGAGATGAGCATTCGCAACAAGGAAATGAGTGCTAGTGGGCTTCTCATGCCCACAAGCAAAATGGAAACCGCGTTACAATGAGAATATAAGTTAGAATTAAAGACTAAATCGGACAGTGGATGACTTAAAACAGCAGAAGAGTGAGTACCGTACTCTTTTAACCACTTGACCACTGGGCACTTAAACCCCCTTAATAACCAGACCAATTTTCAGCTTTCGGTGCTCTCACATTTTGAATGACAATTACTCAGTCATACAACACTGTACCCATATGAAATTTTTGTCCTTTTTTTCACACAAATAGAGCTTTCTTTTGGTGGTATTTAATCACTGTTGGGTTTTTTATTTTTTGCGCTATAAGAGAAAAAAGACTGAAAATTTTGTAAAAAAATGATTTTTTTTTCGTTTCTGTTATAAAATTTTGCAAATTACTATTTTTTCTTCATACATTTTGACCAAAATTTATACTGCTACATATCTTTGGTAAAAATAAGTACAAATTGGTGTATATTATTTGGTCTTTGTGAAAGTTATAGAGTCCACAAGCTATGGTGCCAATATCTGAAAATTGATCACACCTGAAGTACTGACGGCCTATCTCAATTCTTGAGACCCTAA
The DNA here is from genome assembly GCA_029206835.1 of Rana muscosa. NCBI lineage: Eukaryota > Metazoa > Chordata > Amphibia > Anura > Ranidae > Rana > Rana muscosa. The sequence goes on along the minus strand of CM055123.1, from coordinate 96,509,195 downwards.
CATGCCAGAAAAGTACAAATACCCCCCCCCCTTTTTGGAAAGAAGACATTCCAAGGTATTCAGAAAGAGGCATTGTGAGTTTTTTGAAGTTGTCATTTTTTCCCACAATTCTTTGCAAAATCAAGATTTTTTTTTCTCTTTTTTTTTTTTCACAAAATTGTCATATTAGCAGGTTATTTCTCACACACAGCATATGCATTCCACAAATTACACCCCAAAACACATTCTGCTATTCCTCCCGAGTATGGCGATACCACATGTTTGAGACTTTTACACAGCGTGGCCACACACAGAGGCCCAACATGCAGGGAGCACCTTCAGGCGTTCTGGAGCACCAAGGCCAATTCTGACATTTCTCTCCTACATGTAAAAATCATCATTTATTTGCTAGAAAATTACATAGAACCCCAAAACATTATATATGTTTTTTTAGCAAAGACCTTAGAGAATATAATGGTGGTTGTTGCAACTTTTTATCTCGCACGATATTTGCGCAGCAATTTTTTTAACGCGTTTTTTACGGAAAAAAAATGTTTTGTGCTTAAAAAAAAAAAAAAACAGTAAAGTTAGCCCAATGTTTTTGCATAATGTGAAAGACGAAGTTACGCCGAGTAAATAGATACCTAACATGTCGCCCTTAAAAATTGCACACACTCGTGGAATGGCGCCAAACTTCGCTACTTAAAAAATCCCCATAGGCGACGCTTTAAATATTTTTACTGGTTACATGTTTTGAGTTACAGAGGAGGTCTAGGGCCAAAATGATTGCTCTCGCTCTAACGTTCGCAGAGATACCTCACATGTGTGGTTTGAAAACCGTTTTCATATGTGGGCGGGACTTACGTATGCGTTCGCTTCTGTATGCGAGCTCACGGGGACAGGGGCGCTTTAAAAAAAAAAAAAATTTTATTCTTCATTTTACTTTATTTATTTTAGTTTGACATGTTTTTCCGCCCTAAACATTTTTTTGATCACTTTTATACCTATTACAAGGAACGTAAACATCCCTTGTAATAGGAATATGGCATGACAGGTCCTCTTTACAGTGAGATATGGGGGGGGGGTGTCAATAAGACCCCACATCTCACCTCTAGACTGGGAAGCCTGAAAAAAATACAAAAAAAAAAAACAACAATCCTGGCTTTGATCGTAGCGGTGAGTCGGTAGAAGCACCGGAGGGCGGCGGGGGGGGGGACGGGGACATCCCCTCTCGCCTCCCGTAAGAATGAGCAAGCGGCGGAACAGCCGCTATGATTGTTCTTATGGTGTAGGGAATCGCCGGCTGAAAAAGCGAATATCTGAATGATGCCTGTAGCTGCTCCCATCATTCAGATATCCCCGCACAAAGTCAAGGACGTCATATGACGGCCGGAGGGCGGGAAGTGGTTATTGCAGAGTATTGCCGGGCATTGCGGAGTATTGCCGGGCATTGCGGAGTATTGCCGGGCATTGTGGAGTATTGCGGACTATGGCAGGGTATTGCGGTGTATGGCAGGGTATTGCACGGGTATTGCACAGGGTATTGTGGAGGGTATTGCACAGGGTATTGTGGAGGGTATTGCAGAGTATTGTGGAGGGTATTGCAGAGTATTGTGGCGGGTATTGCAGAGTATTGTGCAGGGTATTGCAGAGTATTGTGCAGGGTATTGCAGAGTATTGTGCAGGGTATTGCAGAGTATTGTGCGGGGTATTGCAGAGTATTGCACCAGGGTATTGCAGAGTATTGCACCAGGGTATTGCAGAGTATTGCACCAGGGTATTGCAGAGCATTGCACCAGGGTATTGCAGAGTATTGCACCAGGGTATTGCAGAGTATTGCACCAGGGTATTGCAGAGTATTTCGCAGGGTATTGCAGAGTATTTCGCAGGGTATTGCAGAGTATTTCGCAGGGTATTGCAGAGTATTGCACCAGGGTATTGCAGAGTATTGCACCAGGGTATTGCAGAGTATTGCACCAGGGTATTGCAGAGTATTGCACCAGGGTATTTTGCAGAGTATTGCACCAGGGTATTTTGCAGAGTATTGGCAGGGTGTATTGCAGAGTATTGGCAGGGTATAGCACAGGGATGGCTGAGCAGGGATGGATGGATGGCTGGATCTGTGACTGCAATTGTCACAGATCCAGCCCACAGTGCTGCTGCTGCCATCCGCTCCCTCCCCTCTCCTCTCACACTGTACCGATCGGTACAGAGAGGGGAGGGAGGAACCGGCGTCATCAAATGACGCCGGTCTGTTTACAAGTGATTGCTCCGTCATTTGACGGAGCGATCACGTGGTAAACGGCCGCTATCAGCGGCGATTTACCGCAATTCGTGATCCGCCGGGTCCTCTGGACCCGGCGGTCACGGAGTTTCCCGTGTGCGCGCCCCAGGGGGCGCACGGGAGCGCGATTCTGGGAGGACGTTATATAACATCCTCCCAGAGTTAAGCAACCACCTTGTCGACGTTATTTGTCGGCAGGTGGTTGTTAAGTGGTTAATAAGCCATAAATAATTTAATGACAAAACAAAAAAAACGAATGGCCGCAGGAGATCCGCTTTAAGGTACTTTTTACTACTAAAAAAAGAGGGAAAGTTGTAACGGGCTTCATTATGTTGGCTTGTGTTTTTATTCCTCAATATATTTGGAGTTGTTACTGAGTGGCCATCATTTTCATTTGATGCTGGCTTATGTTGTATCACATGCGCTTATGACCGTTATAATTTTTGGTCCATCACATTTGGTAAGAGGCGTATGTCTGGTGGTGGATCTCATCATTCACCCTCATTTGCACTTTGCATTTTCTTTTATGCTGCTTTCACACATTTGAAGGACTTTTCACATACACTTTATACACATCAATAATGTTCTTTGTTGCGTTATTACTTTTGGCTCTTTGGAATGTGTGTAAATATATGAATTTGTATATTTAACATTTGCTCTATATGAATTTTCTATTGAGCTGAAAATGTTATTAGCGCTGCTTATTACTTCACATATACACTATATTGCCAAAATTATTGGGACACCTGCCTTCACATGCACGTGAACTTTAATAGCTTCCCATTCTTAGTCTGTAGGGTTCAATATTGAGTTGGCCCACCCTTTGCAGCTAGAACAGCTTCAACCCTTCTGGGAAGGCTATTCACAAGGTTTAGGAGTGTGTCTTTGGGAATGTTTGACCATTCTTTATGTCCATAAAACATGGATGAGCGAGTTTGGGGTGGGGGAACTTGACTGGCCTGCACAGCATCCTGACCTCAACCCAATAAAACACCTTTGGGATGAATTAGAGTGGAGACTGCGAGCCAGGCCTTCTCGTCCAATATCAGTGCCTGACCTCACAAATGCGCTTCTGGAAGAATGGTCAAAATTTCCCATAGACACACCTAAACCCTGTGGAAAGCCTTCCCAGAAGAGTTGAAGCTGTTATAGTTGCAAAGGGCTGGCCAACTCAATATTGAACTCTACAGACTAAGATTGGGATGCCATTAAAATTCATGTACCTGTAAAAGCAGATGTCCCAATACTTTTGACAATATATAGTGTATATTGTTTACAGCTGGTATTAGAGTTGATTAAGTGGCTGCTTGCTATATATCAATTCTTGACCTAGTGCTGCTTTTTAGGGATTTACATATCTAGATGAGTGTCTGGTTAAAAATGTAATGGACTCATGGAAATTCCTCACCTTGACCTTCCCAGAAATAAAAATTTGACTGAAAGGCGTTATAACCAATGAAAACTGACTTAAAGGATAAGTTTAATTTTTAGAAAAAAATAATAAATGCATATTTTTTTGCAGGTAAAAAAATGTGCATTTATTTATTTGGAGCCTGTAAAGCATTGCATCAGCAATGAGCAAATCGCTGATGCAATGCAGGTCTCCTTCAGATCTGTCAGTGTGTCTATAATCCTGTACGGACAGGCAGATACAATCTGCTAGACAGAATCAATTTACCAACACGGTGCTCCACAGCACCATAGTAGTTCATTGAGAACTACAAGCCGACAGCCGTAAAGGATGTCGGGGCTTGTAGTTCATTCACATACAGAGCTGTGTGTATGAATGATGCGGCCGTGTGGGCAGAGCCACACTGATTTAAAAAAGTGGCAGCTAGTACGTGGAACTTTTCCCTGTACTGCTGTCACAGGGGTGTGGGGATCAGGCAGTGGCTGCAGCATTAGGAACATGTTACACGTGCCACCCTAAAAAGGGGTGGAACATGCAACATGTTCCCAAAGCTGAACTTATCCTTTAATTTGCCAAATTAAAAAAAATAATTGTTGTCTATGTCCTGATTTCCACTTACTTCCCGTCCTTGAAAAACAGTACTGGAAATCTTTGCAAAGTGCTGAAAATTGTCAACAGAAAAGGGTATGCCCATTGAAAGATTTCTCATCACCTCTTCTTCTAGTTACAAAATAACAGTTTGAATTTCCTGTCACTTTCTATTCCGATAACAATGGTCACCAAAACAAACATAATGAATGAATCTGCTCAGTGGGGACTCAGACTTTAAAAAAAAATACGGGATATAGAAAATGCTTTACCTTCTGTATGCTGCAAATTCTTTAAAAATAAAACGGCTGCCTGCTAGGATTCCTCTGGACTTTTGGAAGCTCTCCTCTCTTTAAGGTGCAGGCCAACAGCCTGCCCATCTACCATAGGCTTTTTTGGGGTCAGATACCCTCTGCCTTGAATGTGCACCAGGGTCCACCACGGTGCATATATAGCCTTTTCCTTTTATGCTTTGGTATCTACAGTTTCCAAAATCCTGGAGGACATTACCTGTTGCTACTCATCTGTAGCCTTTACCTAGCAGTATACCCAGCCGTCGCTTATTGTGATTTTTTATCATTATTGGTCATTTGCCACAAACAAATTGCCAATTTAACTTTACCAAGATGTGTTGCTGTATTCGCAGCACACTTGACCTATATGCTCAACAGACTATTATGCTCCTGAAGAAGCGTTAATTCACGAAACTGGTAGAGCAATTCAAGATTACACCTGATACATTGGACCTATGGCTAACACCACCTGCTTCATACGATTACTGTTTCATTAGCCTGTGGCTGCTGGTTATGTATTCTCATTTAGAATGAAGTGCATACAGGCATACCCCGCTTTACGGACACTCACTTTACGTACACTCGCGAGTACGGACATACCCGCGAGTGTACATAAAGTGCCTCACAAGACAAACATTCCTGCACCATCAGCCGCAGTAGAAGGAACTTAAGCTCTGAGCATGTAGCCTACCCTATTCCAGTGTGCTCTTCCTGTTTCCTGGCCGCCGCCCCACCTCCTGTGCACAGCGCGATGTCTGGGGGATGGATTGGAGTGGGCCCCCCCTTGCATCAGATGAGCCTAATTACATGTGAGTGTTTCCCTGACACCCCCACTACAGCCCCTGACGCCCCATAACAGCCCCTGGCACCCCCACTACAGCCCCTGACTCCCTCACTACAGCCTAGAAGTGAAAAAATGTATTGCTTCACTTTAAGTACATTTTCGTTTTACATACATGCTCTGGTCCCGTTGTGTACTTAAAAGTGGGGTATGCCTGTATACACTGTATAAATATAATTCTGAAGCACTGTTGAACATTAGCCTGAGCCTTGTATCTAAATATGAATAGACTGTAATTTTTTTTTGAATGTTTACATGTATTTTCTTATGACTTTTTCTAAAATAAATATCCTTAGCTTTTTACAATATTTATCCATGTGCCGCCTAAAGTCCATTCCTTAGTTTATTCATATTCTTCCTGCTATATCGGGACGTTGGCACATTTATACCTGTGCATCCACAGTGTCACCCTGTGAGGATGCACGTTAAGCAATTTCTTCAAGAAAGAGAGAGCCTGGAAACCTGCAGGAGGCTGAGTCAGACAGAGCGGTGACCCCGCATGAGACCCGGAAAGAGCTGCGGGGAAGCTTGAGACAACGGCGGGCAGCAGAGGGAGTGAGCAAGAGATGGGGGCTGAGTCGTAGCCCTGACCTTACTACAGTACGGGACCCCCACCCCTGGCATGCTCGCTTGGATTCTAAAAACTCCACTCGCCCTCCAACATTCACCTTTCAGCATGAATGCCCCCTGCTGCGCCAAATGAAGAAGCGGTTAGTACAGGGAAAGTACTGAATATATGTGAGTAACCCTTGTATTGGGATTTTTGAGAAAATGTGGATTTCTGAGAAAGTGCTATACTCCTAGAAAGCATTTTGAAACTGAGCAATATTGACTGCTTTGATTGCCTTTTCTCTTCTAAAAAAAAAAATGGCTGAAGGAGACTGTACGATAGCAATGAGCAGTGAGCAGTAGAAATCGCACAGAAAATCAGCCACTATTTTCTATTATTACTACTATTGCTTGTACACATCTGCCTGAATTTGTGTTGAATAGACCCATATGCAAGTAGCGAGCATTATAAAAAAAGGGGAACCGTTACAACTGCTGGCCTAGGCATTTCTGCGCTGGACTGAATTTGAACTGTGCCAACAGTTAAGCCCTGTACACACGATCGGATTTCCTATGGATTTTAAACCGATGGATTTTTCCATCGGTAATCCGATGAAGCCGACTTCCATCAGTCTTGCCTACACACCATCAGTCAAAAAACCGACCGTCCCAAATGCCGTGACGTACGATGGCACTATAAAGGGGTAGTTCAAATCCAATGGTGCCACCCTTTGGGCTGCTTTTGCTGATTTTGTGTTACCGCGTGTTAGTAAAGGTTTGGTTAGAGCCGATTTGCGCTTTTCAGTCTTCATGCTTTTCAGATCATTTCCTGCATTTCAGTTTGTGCTTGTGGGTTCGTATTTGTCTTTCAGTGCGTGCAGTCAGGTCAGTTCTGTTTTGCAGTGCCTTCTTGGCTGCTCGTTACTGTTTTTCAGGTCGTTCTTCACAGGCCTTGCTGTCCCTCGGTGCGTTCTGTTTAAGTTTGTTCTGACCAGCCAACCGGTTTAAAGCCATGTTGCAAGTACGTTCTCGTCGTAGAGCTCGTGCTGCGTATGGGCTTGGTGTTGCGATTAATACTGTAACCCGAGCTCAGTCCATGAACAGGGCGAGGAGGAGTTCATGGACCAAGAATTGGTTGCTCCAGCGGGACCAATTCTCTCATATGCCTCTGCTGCGGGAAATCCATTAGAATAATCCTGATGATTTCAGGAATTATCTCCGGATGACGGACCCCGTTTTTCACCGTCTGTTGGATTTGCTGTCCCCCTATATCATGAGGCAGGACACTGTGATGCGCCAGGCCATCACTGCCGAGCAGAGGCTTATTGCCATGTTGAGATATCTGGCGACAGGGAGAAGCCTGCAGGACCTCAAGTTCACAACAGGCATCTCCTCCCAGGCTCTTGGGATCATTATCCCTGAAACGTGTTCTGCTATCATACAAGTCATGCAGAAGGACTTTATTAAGGTAAGTTTTCTCCTTTAACATCACATTCTATGTTTTGAATGTTTGCTAATGTATTGTATTTCTTTCATCCTTCCCTAATTACCATGATTGTAATATGCTGGGAATGTCCCCTTTCTCCCCATGCATGTTGTCACTTTTAAATGCAAATTTTTAGGCCTACATGCATATTTCCCTTCACTAACCTCTCCAGCATGCTATCCTGGGCTCAAACACACCTAGACTAGTCTGTTATTAACAATGTTTTTTGTCCGCTCCATTGTAGTTTTGAACCCCTCCCCCCCTAAAATGTGTCCAAATGTTTTATTGCACATTCAAGTTCAGTAGAGTGGTAGAGTCTTTTTGGGCGGGCCACAAAATCAGATTTAACCCCCTCCCCCCCTTATTTTTTTACAATGGTCCATCAGAGGTGGTGAGTTATCTGATAAGTGGTCCTTCTGTTTTTGTGTTTAAATACTCTTTCAAATAAATGTTATACTGACGTTGGCCAAGAATGTATTTGGCTATTCTGCTTGCAATGTAATGTGCAAAATTGATTCTTTTTGTTTGACTCCACAGTTTCCTTCATCACCACAGGAATGGCAGACTGTGGCCTCCCAATTTTCCCAGCGGTGGGACTTCCCCAACTGCGGATGGGCAATTGATGGGAAACACGTCCGCATAGTGCCGCCACCCCGTTCGGGGTCATACTATTATAATTATAAAGGTTTTAATAGTATTGTGTTAATGGCGGTGGTGTCGGCATGCTATGAGTTCTTATATGTGGACGTGGGGAAGAATGGCTGGATGTCCGGTGGCGGAGTCTTCGCACAGACGGAGTTTGCCCACCGTCTGCAGTCTGGGGGCCTGGCACTGCCACCTGATGCGGACAATGTGGAGGGATTTCCTTTTGTGTTTCTAGCGGATGAAGCCTTTAGACTGGGACCCCACCTGATGCGGCCGTTTCCCCAAAGGACCCTCAGCCCGGAGAGGAGGGTTTTTAATTACTGGCTGGCCAGAGCCCGGAGGGTTGTTGAGAATGCCTTCGGGATAATGGCCAGCCGGTTCCGCCTGTTTCAGACAGCCATCCACGTGGCGGAATATAAACTAAACCACATTGTGTACAGCTGCTGCATACTTCACAATTTTATGCGCACATACTCAAGTTCTTACCTTTCCACTGTTGGGCCTGAGGCCGGTGTCACCGAAACCAACTTGTTGACAGGCCTGGACATTGGCCGTACTGGCTTGGCCCCCCAAAGCGCCCGTGAAGTACGTGATAAATACGTTGAGTACTTCACGGGGAGGGGGGCCATCGCTATGCCAGACCATATACCGTATATACTCGAGTATAAGCCAAGTTTTTCAGCACATTTTTTTTGTGCTGAAAATGCCCCCCTCGGCTTATACTCGAGTCACCTTTTTGCGCCTTGTCTCCCGGATTTTGGGTACGAGGTACTGGCCGGCCATAGGTCTTCTGGACCCCAAACATGGCGCACATGTAGTGCCACTCTTCCTCTACATGTGTGCAAAGTTTGTTGTTCGTGAGACCTACGGCCGGGGAGCACCGATTTTTCAAATCCGGGCCCCCCTTCCATAGACTCCCATGTTAAATGGTCATTTATCTGGTAAATTTGGGGACCCGGTACCGTTCGGTCGTAGGTTTCCTTGACCCGAAACTTAACACACATGTAGCTCCTGGTCTCAACTACAAGTGTGCAACGATTTTTCAAACCCCGGGCACCCCTTCCATATTCTCCCATGTTAAACGTAAGTCTAGTCATGGACACAGAGAGGCATGGGCACAGTGGGGCAAAGTGAGGCATGCAGACCCTAGGCTTATACGCAAGTCAATAAGTTTTCCCAGTTGTTTGTGGTAAAATTAGGTGCCTCGGCTTATATTCGGGTCAGCTTATACTCGAGTATATACGGTATGCTAATTTTTTGAAAAAAAATATATATATATATTTTAAAAACTTGTTTTGTCATTTTTTTATTACCGTATATATATACTCGAGTATAAGCTGACCCGAGTATAAGCCGAGGCACCTAATTTTACCACAAAAAACTGGGAAAACTTATTGACTCGAGTATAAGCCTAGGGGGGGAAATGCAGCAGCTACTGGTACAGTAAATTTCAAAACTAAAAATAGTTACCAATAAAATTACATTAATTGAGGCATCAAGAGATTAAATGTTGTTGAAATATTTATTTCAAAGACAAACAGTAAACTAGCTCTGTAAGTGCAAAAGAGGGTCAACAAAAAACAATATGGTAGCTCAATCAGCAACCAAACTAAAAGCTAAAACACAAGTTAAAATCCTTCAAAACTGGATTCCTCCTCATCATCTGTATGTCCAAAGAGAGCTTCAGCGTTTGCTGTGAATTTATCAGCGTAGACATTGTCATCATCACTGAGTTCGCAGTCATCACCATCACTGCTGTCGTTCTCATACAAAACGCTGTCTTCACTGCCATCCATAGCATTACTAATGCCACATTTCCTGAAGGCGCGTTGCACTCATGTCCTCTGGAATCTCTTCCCATGCATCACGAACCCACTTCGCTATCAATTCTATGTCGGGCTTCACCAGATTTCCAACTTTTGTCAATCGGGCTTGACCAGATGACATCCATTCATGCCACATCTTTCGCACACGGTCTTTGAAAGGTTTATTTAAACAAACATCTAGGGGGTGCAATACAGATGTAAGCCCACCTGGAATAACGGCCAAAGTAACTTGAGAAGACTTTGCCAATGTTTTTATGGCATCAGATGTGTGGGCTCTGAACATATCCCAAACTAGCAATGATGTTTTTTTCTTTAAGGCTGTTCCTGGTCGTCCGTTTCAAATTTCTTCCAGCCATTTTTTTGTTCCATCCAGCCTTTAATATGTGCGCGCACTGTAATTCGTGGTGGGAATTTGACCTTTTTAGGCAAGGTCTTTCTTTTAAAAAGAATGACAGGCCGCAGCTTAGTTCCATTAGCCAAACATGACAGAATGACTGTGAAATGTTTTTTTTCATTTCCTGTGGTTCTGAGAAAAATAGTTTTTTCTCCCAAACTTGCCACGGTTCTGTTGCTTGGAAGATCAAAGGTCATAGGGGTTTCATCCATATTCCCAATATCTCCCAGGTCATAGTTATGAATCCTTCTTTGTTTTATGATGAATGAATGGAAAGACATAACTTTTTCATCAAGGTCTTTTGGCAACTTCTGCAAAATCTTTGTTCTTTGCCGCAAACATAAGGCAAACCTATTCATAAAGCGGGTACACCATCCTGCTGACGCAACAACATTTTCAATGCCTGGTGCTTTGAATTTGTCATCTTTAGCCATTTGAAGGGCACGTAAGTGAATACCCATGCGTGTTACGCAGTAACCATTTTGACGACACTCCATAACCCATTCATGTAATTTAGTCTCTAGAGCTTCATATGAAGTCGTCAAACCACGTCAAGCTTTTTTTGCCTTTGGAATCTTTTCCAAGTCAGCTTTCATTTTCCACCACTCCCTTACTTGTTTTTCGTCAACACAAAATTCCCTACTTGCAATACTGTTATTGCTTTCTTCTGCTCTGGACACAACCTTAAGTTTGAAACCAGCTTCATATGACCTCCGTTTTGTTTTGGTCCAGGACTAGAAGTACCGGCATTGGAATCCATTTCTAACAGGATAAAAAAAAAAGTATTTGTCCCCATCAGAGCCTTTGCACACCTCTCCCACAATCTCCCCATCAGCCTTATCCCCATCAGTGTCTTATCAGAGTGTCCCCATCAGTGTCTTATCAGAGTGTCCCCATCAGTGTCTTATCAGAGTGTCCCCATCAGTGTTTTATCAGAGTGTCCCCATCAGTGTTTTATCAGAGTGTCCCCATCAGTGTTTTATCAGAGTGTCCCCATCAGTGTTTTATCAGAGTGTCCCCATCAGTGTTTTATCAGAGTGTCCCCATCAGTGTTTTATCAGAGTGTCCCCATCAGTGTTTTATCAGAGTGTCCCCATCAGTGTTTTATCAGAGTGTCCCCATCAGTGTTTTATTAGAGTGTGCCCATCAGTGTTTTATTAGAGTGTCCCCATCAGTGTTTAATTAGAGTGTCCCCATCAGTGTTTTATTAGAGGGTCCCCATCAGTGTTTTATTAGAGTGTCCCCATCAGTGTTTTATCAGAGTGTCCCCATCAGTGTTTTATCAGAGTGTCCCCATCAGTGTTTTATCAGAGTGTCCTCATGAGTGTTTTATCAGAGTGTCCCCATGAGTGTTTTATCAGAGTGTCCCCATGAGTGTTTTATCAGAGTGTCCCCATGAGTGCTTTATCAGAGTGTCCCCATGAGTGCTTTATCAGAGTCTCCCCATCAGTGTAAAATCGGATTTTTCACTGATTGGGACACGCTGATTTTTCACTGATGGGGACACGCTGATTTTTCACTGATGGGGACACGCTGATTTTTCACTGATGGGGACACTCTGATTTTTTACTGAGTGTCCCCATCAGTGAAAAATCAGAGTGTCCCTATCACTGAAAAATCAGAGTGTCCCCATCAGTGTGCAAACATCATTTATGTATCACTATAATGCTTGCCTTATTAGAGCAGACTTCCACTCTCTTTCATCTCCTGCCTCCCGCCCACTGCAGAAGGATTTTTAATACACACACACAGCGGGCGGGAACCAGTAACTCATAGCTTTGTTGAGGGGGGACATTAATCGGCAGGACACCTGGAGGTGCAGCGCCAATAATGTCACTGGCTGCTAGGACATGGCAGTCCCAGCAGCCAATCGTAGCGCACGGCGTCAGCGTCAAGGGCGGGAGTAACGGCAGCGTCTCTGCTATGCATTCAAACCAGGACAGGAGCGGGAAATATACACGGGCGAGCGGGTGCTAGCTGCGGGCCGGGATACCGAGACCCCACACACACCGGAGATGACTGCTGGACTCAAGTAAGTAACCTGACTAGCAACATGACTCGAGTATAAGCCGAGGGGGGGACTTTCAGCCCAAAAAATAGGGCTGAAAAACTCGGCTTATACTCGAGTATATACGGTATGTGTCTCCCAGGTTCTCATAGTACACTTTTTGTAGTAGTGCCAAGTGTATTTGTCTTTAGTAAATAGCCACAATTGTCACAGTAAAACATGAACTTTGACATTTTCTAGAACAGCTATTGAGCATAGAAAGAACAAGCCACACATTGTTGAGTGTCCAATTTTTTTTTTACTCATGTGCATTTTTATTTATTTAGAAAATAAAATCTTGACATTTTTGGCTCCAAATTTTGGAGATTTTTTTTTTCATTATTTTTGATATGCATGGGTCAAAAAAGAAAACATAGAAAAACAATGGAACTTACAAAGTTCAACCTCAAAGATAAACATGAGATGGGGTGATATCACCCCTGAACCATCCCAAATTTGAAGATACACACAGTTTGTGTGGCAAAACAAGTGAATTTTTTTTATTACAAAACAAATAAAAAACAAGGGGGGGGGTCAGACTATTCGCCCCAAAATATCAATGATGTTTTTATATTTTTGCTCAATCACATTCATCCTTTTCCTCATAATGTCCATTTCGCTACTACATTCCATTATTTCTTGAATTATGATTTGGGCCCCCTTCACCTGAGAATGGAGTAGTAGTAAGAGTTTCTGACACACCACCATGTTCATCCCCTAAAAAAAAAGGTATGATAAATATGCAGGCCTACATCTCTTTACCAGAAGCTGTGGTGACAGACACTGACCTGTTGTGGTGAGAAGCTCCACATGCTGATCTTGGTGTTTTTTCTGAGCTTGGGGTTCTTTCTGTGGTCTGTGCTTCCTCGGCTCCTCTGATTGGTGTCCTCCCAGTCTCCTCTCCCCTATGAGAATGAAACAAAAGGTATCCTTAGCACACAGATATTTGAGGTCAAAAATTTTAAACATTGCTTGGAAGTGGGGTACAATTTTTATTTTTGGCAGATTTCCAAGATGAACACAAGAGATTTTGGGAATTCCACAAAGCAAGTATACTTTCATTTTTGGTCCAAAAAACACACATGGAGACACCCCAAAGTATCCACTGGAGCACCTGTGTGGAACACCCTAAAAAGGTTGTTCTGGTGGCCAATACTATAGAGTCAAGATGTGTAAACAGCTGCTTGAGTGTCCTCTCCTTTACACAGAATCTAATTTAGGATTTCATAGTCTACTTACCTACAACACATCATCTAGACAACAATGTTTATAAACGTTGTTTTAAGACAAATAGGCATGATTACATGTTTTTTACGTGTATCTGTGCAAAACATGTGATTTTTTAGACAATCGCTGTTTACTACAAAACATTCCCTACAATTGGGCCACTAAACTTAACATGAAAGTTGCCATTTTACAATGTGAAACCAGTCAATCCAAGCACATGGAGCAAAACATGCAAGAATTCATATTCCAATTTGAAAGAACAGAGTAAAAATAAAAGCTTACTTTTTTCCAGGATTTTGATAAGCTTCCTATACTGCTCCGGCTCCCTCAGCTTCAGGTCTGACCACCTTTTATGGAGCTGTTCCTTGGATCTCCTGACCCCAAATTTATTATAGAGACTCCTTGCCACTTTGTCCATTATTTTAGACTTCCTGAGATTAGGGGTGTCGTATGGCCCATGCTTCCCATCGTATTCTTTCCTCCGCAGGAGGTCCACTATCTCCGCCATCTCAGCAAATTACATATTAGTCGCCTTGTATCCTTTATTCCTGGATCGGGACGTTCCCGCCTCCGGGCTTTCCTCGTCGGTACTTAATAATGAAGCACGCACCTGTGTCACCGCCATGTCGTCATCTCCCACTGTGCGCCGAACGAGAAGGGGTGGGGAAATTCCGAAAGAACGTCATGGGCAGGCGACGCGGGCGGAGTTTAACGCATGCGCAGGGTATATAAATGGGAAACAAGGTAGTGGTTGCGCGGAGTAAGGACGACCGGAAGTGCCGAACGAATCCTAATAAGGTAAGAATGAAACTTGGGGCTCACTCTGTGAGTAGCAATAACATTTACCCTAAATAAAATAAATAAAAAATGTTGTTGTGAGATCTTGACACAAAAATAAATGAGCCCACAAGAAAAAAAATAAAAAGTCGATCTGGATTCTAAATAAAATTAAAAATTAGGGAGATCTGGCTTTAAAAAAAGATAAAATAATTCATGAGATCGCAAGAAACAATAAAGAAATACGTTTGTCAGAACTCGGGATAAATATCTGCAGCAAAAAAAAACATTTTAAAGACCATTATAAAGAAGAACACAATGCGCTGCATTAAATGAGGTAATAATTTGCAGAATGACGAATGTGCTCTCTCCATTAGGAACGCTAGTTTTACCAGAACGAGCGCTCCCGTCTCATAATTCAGTCTGAGCATGCGTGGGTTTTTTATCCAATGGAGTTCCCCACAGACGATCGGAATTTGCTATCTTTTTTTTTCCATCAGATAAATTTAAAACAGGTTCTATTTTTTTCACAGCGATGGAAAATAGACCGATGGGGCCCATACACAATCGGTTTGCCTGATGAAAAAAGTCCATCGGACTGTTTTCATCGGTAAAACCGATCGTGTGTACACGGCTTAAGTCTTATAAACATCAGGACTTTGTTCCTTCTTGTTTTTTTTTTTTCTCCTTCTGCTTTCTTCCCCCGAAGTTTTGGCTAACTTTACTGGTAGCTGACTGATACGCATTTTTCTGTGCTGCGTAAGCTGTGCTGTTCAAGTTTGGAACATAGAGGTACTGCACGGTGTGCAGGACAGCCATATCTGAGTAATAGAGAGTGGCGCAGTAACAAACAGTGGGGCGGAACGTAGCAAAGGGGATAAGGCCCCAAGGACAGAACTCAAAAGAAACATTATGAGCACGAGGGGAAAGGGAGCAAGAGGGGGAGCAATCCCAAAGTCCCGAGGGGTGGGTGGATTCCTTTTTTCCTTCTCTCTTTCTCCTCCTCGCCCCCCTCCTATCCCTATGTTTTCTGATTTTTTTCTTGTTTTTCATTTGTTCTTGTTTTTTTTGTTTTTTTGTCTCCCTCTACTTGGCAGTGGGGGGGGGAGAGGGGGGAAGGGGTTGAGGGGGTGAATAAAACAGAGATAAAGAGACATGGAGAGGGAGAGGGAGGACTGGACTCATTTGATTGCTCTGGCACCATCTCCCAAGTAGTAAGGGAGAGGGGACTGACGGTGCCAAACAGAGCTCCACCTCGGGCCTAAGAGTGCAGAGTGCCCAAAGTGGCTCTAAAGAGGAAAAGGAGAGAAAGGAAGGGAAAAACCCTGCACTAAGATCATGAGGTCAAGGTTCCATTGGGGGGGCGGGGAGGGGGAGGGAGGGGAGGGGGAGGGGGTTGGGAGAGTGGAGGTGGTAGGGAGGAAGGAAATAGGATCTGTCCATCATAGAAAAAGAGAAGGAAGAGGAATGGAAGGGGAAGGTGAAATAAAAGGAAATCCATATGACTGACATCAATTTTATTACATACAATGTAAGAGGGCTGAATTCTCCAGAAAAAAGGCATATGACATTAAGGGAGCTTAAAAGGTATTCCGCAGAAATTGTATTCCTTCAGGAGACACATTTAGCACTAGACTCTAATACAAAAATCTATTCGCATGCGATTCCTACCTGGTATTATGGAGACTCCCCAAATAAAAGAGCAAAAGGAGTAGCTATAGGGATTGGGAAGAATATAAACTTTACAGTAGAAGAGTCGACCCAGAGGGCTGGTACTTGTTCCTAAAAGGGAATATTCAGGGGAAAAAAATATACACTAGCAAACGTATACTGTCCAAATAATCACCCCAAAAAATACTTGAATGGAATCTTAAATATCTTAATGGGTTTTAAACAAGGTTATGTAATTCTCGCCGGAGATTTCAATTTCTCAATGGATCACAGGCCAGACAATAAGTCTGGTGCACCGATACGAGACAGCAAACAATTAAAATTGGTAAAAAAAAAAAAAAATACATCATTATCAATTAGTAGACCCTTGGAGAGTGGCACATCCAAGTAAAAAATATTACACATATTATTCATCGGTGCACAACAAGTACTCGAGATTGGATTACATGCTGGTAGACCATGGGCTCCTGGAATATGTAGTAGATACCTCGATTGGTGTAAAATCAATCTCAGACCACGCCCCAGTTACGGTAAAAATAAGATTCAATAATATAGAACAAAGAAAGGGTACATGGAGTCTAAATGAAGATCTCTTAGATAATAAAGAAGTAGGTGAGATAATATCAAGGGAAATCAGAGAATATTTAAAAATAAATAATACACCAGAAGTTAGTGTGGCAACAATATGGGAAGCTCATAAGGCGTGTATAAGGGGTAAATTAATCTCCATAGGGGCGGGGAAAAGGAAGGAAAGGGATCAAAAGAGGAAAAATTTGCTAAAGGCATTACAAGACCTAGAACAAAAAGATAAAAAAACAACAAGATAGGGAAATACATAAAAAAAAAATAATTAAGAGGGGTCAACTTAGAGACCTGATGGAACAAGAAACCAGAAAAGTATTTAAAAACGTAGCAAAGGAAAAGTATAAATGGGGGAACAAGCCCGGGAAGTACCTCGCAAGAGTAGAAAAAGGAGAAAAAAAACCTAAACTATATAGATAAAATAAAGAACCAGAGAGGAGAGATGAAATTCAAAACATCTGAAATTGCAGAAGCGTTTAAGACATACAAGCATACCCCACTTTTAAATACACAATGGGACCAGAGCATGTATGTAAAACGAAAATGTACTTAAAGTGAAGCAATACCTTTTTTCACTTCTGGGATGTCAGAGGCTGTAGTGAGGGTGTCAGGGGATGTAAAGGGGGGTCCAGGACTGTAGTGGGGGGGTCAGGGAGTGTGTTTCCAAGTAGCGGGGAATCTGAACTATCCATGCACGGATTACTCAGCTGCAGCTTTAGCTTGAGAGCCACTTTACATACACTCACGGATATGTCCTTACTTGCGAGTGTATGTAAAGTGAGTGTACTTAAAGTGGGGTATGCCTGTACTATAGTGCATTGTATGATATTAGAGTAAAAGAGACACGACAGGAAGGGGAAAACAGGAAATTAAGAATACAGGAATACCTAGAGCAAACTAACCTACCAAAGATAACATCGGAAAGTGCAGAGCTCTTAGAAGATCCAATTACACAAGATGAAATAAATAAAGCTCTCCAAGAAACAACAGGGGGGAAAAGTCCAGGACCTGATGGGTTCAGATCAAATACTATAAGAAATTTAAAGATCAGTTAGTCCCAGAATTGTGTAACTATTTTAATAGAATGGGGGGAGACCTAGAAATAAGAAAAGAATCTCTCCTTGCCAATATTACTATTATACCCAAAGCAGGAAAGGACGGAACAAAATGCTCCAACTATCGGCCCATAGCGTTATTGAATACAGATGCTAAGTTATATGCAAAAGTATTGGCAACGAGATTAAAAACCTTAATGCCGGAATTAATCAATGCAGATCAGGCGGGCTTTGTGGCACGGAGAGAAGGTAGAGATAACAGCATAAGAACCCTATTACTAATTCAGAAAAGGAAGGAGAACAAACCCCCAGTCATACTCATGTCGATAGATGCTGAAAAAGCATTTGACCGAGTTGACTGGGGGGTTTATGATGGACACACTCCGGTATGTTGGTGTGGGACCAAAGTACATGAAATGGGTTAAAAATGTATATACCCACCCGACAGCTAGGGTAAAGGTAGATGGGAGTGCGTCGTCGGTGTTTGAGATGCATAATGGAACGAGACAGGGGTGCCCGCTCGCACCCCTCCTGTATGTGTTAGCGTTGGAACCACTGCTACAAAATATACGGAATAATCAGGATATAGGGGGGGTGAGAATAGGCAAAGAGGAACATAAAGTGGCGGCATATGCTGATGACATACTCCTATATCTAATGAAACCAAGGTTGTCTCTGCCCAATGTAATAAAGGAAATAAAAAAAATACGGGGACCTCTCAAATTTCAAGAATAATCCAATAAAGACTGTAATCTTGAACCTACAGTAGGTGCCGCCGACATTGTATATTTATCACGATCCTATCGCGGAGATTCTCGGCGACAGGGGTGCCGACATCTCGGCGACAGGGTGGCGACACATGTCGCGCTCGCTGCAATAGCGAGGAGACGCGGCACTGTATTGGGCTCCGTCGTGAGAGCCAGCGCCGAGCTGTCTCATCATCGGGAAAGAAAAAATGTTTCTTTCACGATGAGCGACAGGCATTGCCGGTAGACGGAGATCCGACGTGGATTCCCGCCAATACCAGGCACTGCGTTTGGTATGAATCCTGAGCGGGAACTCCACGCCAATTTTTAAAGAAAAAAACGGCGTGGGTTCCCCCTCCAGGAGCATACCAGGCCCTTGGGTCTGGTCTGGATTTGAAGAGGAAACCCTACGCCGAAAAAACAGCGTGGGGGTCAAAATCGAGGAGGAGAAGAGAGAAGAAGATGCTGACGGCGACGACGGGAAGACCGGCCCCTCCACTAGCAAAAGAGCTGCAAGAAGATAGTGGAGGGGCCGGCAGAAGGACAACGGAGAACCGGACGAGACGACGGGGAAGCCCGGGCCTTCACTAGCAAAAGAGCTGGAAGAAGATAGCGGAGGCCCGGCAGAAGAAAGAAAGAACCGGAGAGAAGAAGAGGGAAGAAGGCAACGGAGAAGACCGGGCCCAGCTAGCAAAAGAGCTGGAAGAAGATAGTGGTGGCCCGGCAGAAGAAAGAACCGGAGAGCGCGGCGACAACACCAGAGACCCCCGAAGACGGAAGAGACTACCGGAGCTGTGCAATAAAATACTTTAAAAAGCTGTGTGTTTTTTTTATTGCCATTTTTTTCCACCAGGTGAATGGGTAGGGGTACGATGTACCCCATACTCATTCACATAGGATGGGGGGGCCGGGATCTGGGGGCCCCCTTATTAAAGGGGGCTCCCAGATTCCGATAAGCCCCCCGCCCGCAGACCCCGACAACCAATGGCCAGGGTTGTCGGGAAGAGGCCCTGTCCTCATTAACATGGGGACAGGGTGCTCTGGGGTGGGGGGGGCCGCAGGTCGCCCCCCTGCCCCAGAGCACCAAACCCCCCATGTTGAGGGCATGCGGCCTGGTACGGTTCAGGAGGGAGGGGGGCCGCTCTCTTGTCCCCCCTCTTCCCCTGCGGCCTGCCAGGTTGCGTGCTCGGATAAGGGTCTCTGGTTTGGATTTTGAGGGGGACCCCCACACCGTTTTTTCGGCGTAGGGTTTCCCCTTCAAATCCAGACCAGACCCAAGGGCCTGGTATGCTCCTGGAGGGGGAACCCACGCCGTTTTTTTCTTTAAAAATTGGCGTGGAGTTCCCGCTCAGGATTCATACCAAACGCAGTGCCTGGTATTGGCGGGAATCCACGTCGGATCTCCATCTACCGGCAATGCGTGTCGCTCATCGTGAAAGGAACATTTTTTCTTTCCTGATGATGAGACAGCTCGGCGCTGGCTCTCGCAACGGAGCCCATAGGGTGTCAATCTCGCCGCTAGAAGCGGCGAGATTGACAAAATGTCGGCGGCACCTACTGTAGGAATAGATAAAAAGGAAGAAAGACTACTACAGAAGGAATTCCCATTCACTTGGGAGACAAAAACATTAACATATCTAGGAATCAAAATAACAACAACATTAGAAGAACTGTACCCTTCCAATTTTATTCCCCTATTAAATTAAATTAAAGTAGAATTAAAAAATATCTCTAAGAGACCTATTGGATGGACAGGAAGGATCAACATATTAAAAATTATGATCCTCCCGAAAGTGACATATAGGCTACAGATGCTTCCAATAGATATACCCCAACCATTCTTTAACCTCCTTAGCGGTATTCCCGAGTCTGGCTCGGGGTTTTTTTTATGCTAGGAGCGGTAACCCCGAGCCAGATTCGGGCTGCATCGCAGTATGCAGGGGAAGTTACTTACCTTGTTTCCTGGATCCTGCAAAGTCCTCCCGCAGTGTCTGCGAGCCGTGTTTCGCTCGATCCACACTGCCGAGTGCCGAGCTCCGTTCCCTGCGACGTTGCGGCGCACGGGGGCGGAATTCGGCGCCAAATTCAAAAAGTGAAACACATAGAATACATACAGTATACTGTAATCTTACTCATTACAGTACTGTATGTAATAATTACACACCCCCTTTGTCCCTGGTGGTCTGCCCAGTGTCCTGCATGCACTTTTATATAATAAAAACTTTTCTTTCTGCCTGGAAACTGGAGATTGTCCATAGCAACCAAAAAGTGTCCCTTTATGTCAAAAGTGGTTTTAGACCAGCTAAAAAACAGCGACAATAAATTAGAATCACTCGCAGAATTGAGCGATAGCGATTTGTGGGGAAATTAGTCATCAAACACTAAATCTAATGACAGTGACAATTCTGCAACTGAGCAAATTTCAGTGTTTTTGATTTGATTACATTATTAAATAATTTTTATTATAATTACATTACTATTTGTTATAATTATTTATAGTTAATTATTATAATATAATATATGATTTTGTGTTTCAAACTTTATCATACCCGGGATGTCTACTAGACTCTTGTTTGGTCAGGTTTAAGTAAGTAATTACTAAGAATCGCAGGCCTACAATACATAACACCAAATTTCCATGCAAAATAATTGTACCGCTTTTGGTACATAATTCCAGACAGAATCATACTGCCAGGGAGGTTAAGGCGATTAACACAATGATTTTGAAATATATTTGGCAGGGCAAAAAGGCCAGAATAAAATATACACTATTAACCCGGGGGAAAAAATGGGGGCATGGCTTTACCGGACATAAAAAGATATCATAAGGCGATAATTTTAGCCAGATCAGCAGAATGGGCAAATCCATGCACAAAAAATAAGTGGGCACAAATGGAAGATATACTAAGCACGACACACATACAAAATAGCATATGGGTACCACCGAAATTTAGAGCACTGGGTTCAGATACACATAATATAATAAGGAAGGTATTTCAAATTTGGGACACATTGCACCGACACGAGAAATGGCAATATAATTCTCCACTAATTCCGTTAGCAGGTACAGTGATTTTTATTCCAGGAAACAGGACACGACTAGGAAAACTATTGGGAACCGCACAATTAAAGGATATAACCACATTAGATAAAATAAGAACAAGACAAGATTTAATCACGAGGCAAGGGTGGAGTCAGCTCAGTGACTTGGAATGTTTTCAATTAAAGCATTTAGTGAGCACAATCCCACAACCAATTAGAAACGAAAAAGCATTAACCCCAATGGAAAAGATATGTAGCAAAGGAAAGCCCCTGAGACATGGCATATCACAGGTGTATAAAATATTAACAGAATTAGAAACAGAAGGATCGTTACCCTTTATAGAAAAATGGGGGCAGGACCTGGGTAGAGAAATAGAGGAGAAGCAAATGATTGAGACAGTGTACAGCTATGCATCGGACATAACCACAATAGAAGCAAATTATAAGGCAACTAACGCCAGAGAGAATGAATAAAATTCATCTTAACAACTCCCCATTATGTGGGAGGGGCTGTAAGCAACTGGGAACAACGATGCATATGTGGTGGAAATGCCCAATAATAGAGGAGTTCTGGGCTGAGATCCTGGACTATATTGAAGCAGTAATGGGGGAATTTTTTTTACAAAATGCCTGGATATGCCTATTTCATGGCACAAACAAAACAAAAAAAGCAATATTGGAAAACATTAGTCCCAGCACTGCTTAACGCGGCAAAGCGGCTAATCCCTAAAAATTGGATATCAACAAAAAAACCGACCATAAAAGAATGGATGCAGCGGGTAGAGTACATCGCTGAGATGGAATATCTGAGCCAGGGAGAGCAGGGAAAACTATAGAACAATATGGGAAAAAATTGAGAATTTTTAACCACTTGACCACTGGGCACATAAACCCCCTTCCTAACCAGACCAATTTTCAGCTTTCGGTGCTCTCACATTTTGAATGACAATTACTCAGTCATACAACATTGTACCCATATGAAATTTTTGTCCTTTTTTTCACACACAAATAGAACTTTCTTTTGGTGGTATTTAATCACCATTGGGTTTTTTATTTTTTTTGCGCTATAAAAGAAAAAAGACTAAAAATTTTGTAAAAAAATAATTTTTTCTTTGTTTCTGTTATAAAATTTAGCAAATTAGTAATTTTTCTTCATAAATTTCGGCCAAAATATATACTGCTACATATCTTTGGTAAAAATAAGTACAAATTGGTGTATATTATTTGGTCTTTGTGAAAGTTATAGAGTCCACAAGCTATGGTGCCAATATCTGAAAATTGATCACACCTGAAGTACTGATGGCCTATCTAATTTCTTGAGACCCTAACATGCCAGAAAAGTACAAATACCCCCCAAATTACCCCTTTTTGGAAAGAAGACATTCCAAGGTATTTAGGTATTCCAAGGTATTTTACCACAATTCTTTGCAAAATCCAAGATTTTTTTTTTCACTACATTGTCATATTAGCAGATTATTTCTCACACACAGCATATGCATACCACAAATTACACCCCAAAACACATTCTGCTATTACTCCCAAGTATGGCGATACCACATGTGTGAGACTTTTACACAGCGTGGCCACATACAGAGGCCCAACATGCAGGGAGCACCTTCAGGCGTTCTGGAGCACCCAGGCCAATTCTGACATTTCTCTCCTACATGTAAAATTCATAATTTATTTGCTAGAAAATTACATTGAACCCCAAAACATTATATATGTTTTTTTAGCAAAGACCCTATAGAATACAATGGCGGTTGTTGCAACTTTTTATCTTGCACAGTATTTGCGCAGCAATTTTCTAACGCGTTTTTTGGGGGAAAAAAACAGTTTTGTGCTTTAAAAAAAACAAAACGGGAAAGTTAGCCAAATGTTTTTACATAATGTGAAAGATGAAGTTACATCGAGTAAATAGATACCTAATATGTCACCCTTCAAAATTGCACACGCTCGTGGAATGGCGCCAAACTTTGCTACTCAAAAATCCCCATAGGCAACACTTTTAATTTTTTTACTGGTTACATGTTTTCGTAGCGATACCTCACATGTGTGGTTTGAACACCGTTTTCATATGTGGGCGGGACTTACGTATGCGTTCGCTTCTGCATGCGAGCTCACGGGGGCAGGGGCGCTTTAAAAAAAATAAAATATTTTTTTTGTTATTTTACTTTCTTTATTTTAGTTTGACACTTTTTTCCCCAAAAATAAAAATTTTGATCACTTTTATTCCTATTACAAGGAATGTAAACATCTCTTGTAATAGGAATATGGCATGACAGGTCCTCTTTACAGTGAGATATGGGGTCAATAAGACCCCACATCTCACCTCTAGGCTGGGAAGCCTGAAAACAATAAAAAACGATCCTGGCTTCGATAGTAGCGGTGAGTCGGTAGAAGCACCGGAGGGTGGCCTCCCGTAAGAACGATCAAGCCGCAGAACATTCAAGGATGTCATATGACGGCCGGCGGGCGGGAAGTGGTTAAAATGCTTTTTTTTTTTAACACAAAGTTAAGCATGGCTGAGCATGGCTGGGTATGGCCGAGTATGGCCGGGTATGGCTGGGTATGGCAGAGTATGGCAGGGTATGGCAGGGTATTGCAGAGTATGGGCAGCATATTGCAGAGTATGGGAAGGATATTGCAGATTATGGGCAGGATATTGCAGAGTATGGGCAGGATATTGCAGAATATGGGCAGGATATTGCAGAGTATGGGCAGGATATTGCAGAGTATGGGCAGGATGTTGCAGAGTATGGGCAGGGTGTTGCAGAGTATGGGCAGGGTGTTGCAGAGTATGGGCAGGGTGTTGCAGAGTATGGGCAGGGTGTTGCAGAGTACGGGCAGGGTGTTGCAGAGTACGGGCGGGGTATTGAAGAGTACGGGCGGGGTATTGCAGAGTACGGGCGGGGTATTGCAGAGTATTGCCCGGGTATTGCAGGGTATTGCAGAGTATGGGCAGGGTATTGCAGAGTATGGGCGGGGTATTGCAGAGTATGGGCGGGGTATTGCAGAGAATGGGCGGGATATTGCCGGGGTATTGCAGAGTATTGCCGGAGTATTGCAGAGTATGGGCAGAGTATGGGCAGGATATTGCAGAGTATGGGCAGGGTATTGCAGAGTATTGCTGGGGTATTGCAGAGTATGGGCAGGGTATTGCAGGGATGGCTGAGCAGGGATGGATAGATCTGTGACTTCAATTGTCACAGAGCAGCGCTGTGGGCACTACACATCCAGCCCACAGCACTGCTGCCATCCGCTCTCTCCCCTCTCCTCTCACACTGTACCGATTGGTACAGAGAGGGGAGAGAGGAAACCTGCTTCATCACATGACGGCGGTTAGTTTACAAGTGATCGCTCTGTCATTTGACGGAGCGATCACGTGGTAAACGGCCGCGATCAGTGGCTATTTACCACGATCCATGATGCGCCGGGTCTTCCGGTCCCGGCGGTCAGGGATATTTCCGGGAGCGTGCCCCAGGGGGCGCGTGGGAGCAAGATACTGGGAGGACATCCAGTGGACGTCCGCCCAGAATAACACGACCGCACTGCAGCCGTCTTTCGGCTATGGCGCGGTCGGCAAGTGGTTAAACTGTCAGATAAATATGTTCAGGGAATGACAGAAAAAGACAAGGAATAAAGTAAAGTAAGAAAGGAAGAGGACAGATTGGGAAGGGGTGGGGGAGAAGAGGGTAGGGAACAGGGTGGGGGGAGTTTAAGAGAGAAGGGAGGGGGGGTATGGGGAAGGGGTAAAAAGGAAAGTAAGGAAATATGTAAAGTTACAGATTTTTTGTATCAAGTCTTTTTAACCTCCCTGGCGGTATGATTCTGTCTGGAATTATGTACCAAAAGCGGTACAATTATTTTGCATGGAAATTTGGCGTTATGTGCTGTAGGCCTGCAATTCTTAGTAATTACTTTCTTAAACCTGACCAAACAAGACTCTAGTAGACATCCCAGATATGATAAATTTGAAACACAAAATCATGAATTATAATCTAATAAGTACCGGTAATATAATTTTATTCAATAATGTAGAAGAAAATAATGACATTTGTCAAACAAAGAAAATTCAATACACATCCTGAGTGTGATACATTTTAAAGCATGGAACTAGACAAAGTCCAACATCACAATCTGGACAATGGTATCTTGTTTCTTTTCTGACTTTTTTTCCATTGCCATCTCTCTTGGAACAGCAGACCACGCACATCCTGGTAGGTGCTTCCTTTTTTGCGGTTGGCGGTATATAGTCCAAAAAATGACGTCCAGTCAGGCGTTCTGAGTTGACAACGCCAACAGCACGTCGTCTGGGTCTGTTCACAGCTACTGATGGCATCTGGTGGTTGACAAAAATCTGCTCAGCCACCTTCCAGATAAAGTCGGAATGAACAAGAGGCATGCCACTCTTTGCTTTGTACAGGATATACGCATTCCAAAGGCATTGTTCCAAAAGATGCCTGAAAATCTTTTTATAATATATATTTTATAATATTTTATAATATTTTTTCTGCTGTTTGCGCATAGCCGGGTAAAATGTCATTGCCTGATCGGCTCTGTCGACAGCTCCCATTGCATTATTATAATCCATCACAACTTGCGGCTTCAACAGATCTTTCCCACCTCTTGTGTGGACCATGGCAGTGGCGGTATTGTGCACAGTACTCATGAGACACACGTCATTCTTGTCTCGCCATTGCATTGCCATCATCTTACCCTTCTGCCAGGCAACCATTTCTCCTGTTTTTTGTTTTTTCTTGCCAAACATAGATGGCATGCCATGTCGGTTAGGCCTAACGGTACCATACCCATCAGTTTTATTTTGTAGCAAAACCTCAAAAAGTTCCAGAGATGTATAGAAGTTTTCTGTGGTAACACAATATCCCTGGTTCAGCAATGGCTCCAGCAGTGTAAGGACAGATGATGTGGCCATCCCATAGCCGCTGTACCTGGGGTTGAACTTCGTGCCTTTACCGGTGTAAATTACCGAATTCCAGATGTATCCGGTGGATGACTCACAAAGAATTTGATGCCAAACCATGCTCTTTTGGATACAATGTACTGTATCCAGCTTAGGCGTCCCTTGTAGGCCATCAGTCTTTCATCCACGCTGACGTCCCTTTCTGGCACGTAGGTCCGCTGGAAATTGGCCACGATCATTTGCCATACCTCCCAGATTTTCTTTAGCTTGGGCGCAGGATGCGTGGCCTCATCAAACTCCTCATTGTTCGTGAAGTGGAAATACTTCATGATGAGGGAAAACCGGTATTCAGACATCACGGTGCTAAAAAAACGGAGTGGCCAGTAGCTTATTGGTGATCCAGTACCATTTCTGGAGCGGTTTCCCCACCACCCCCTGAAGAATGATGAGTCCCAGAAACTGCCAGATGTCCTCTTTCGTCACCTGTTCCAACTTTCTGCTTCGGGAAAATCTGGCATGCAGCGTAGCGGATTGCTGATCGTGGTAACGATTTGTCTCTGTGACAATTTTTTCAATTACCTCTTCAGTGAGAAATAATTGCAGGTATGCCAGAGGGTTGTCACACTCCACATCTACCTTCATCCCAGGTGATCCAGTGAAGGGAAATCTTGGGGGCGCTACCTGGTCCGTATCGGAGTCTATAGGGCACCAAGTCCGCACATCGCTGAGGTCGCTGAGGTCAGGTGCAGGATCATCGCCGTTGTCACTTGCCAGATCCGTGTCGGTGTCAGTGTCAGACGACAAATCTCCCCACGACTCACTATCACTCACTTCTGCGAGCAACTCCGTGTCGCTGCCGCTGTCACTCATCTGCTCCAAAAGCGCCCTTTTGGTAAAGTGGCGCTTTTTTGATACCATATTTTTATGGGCACAGATGACAGGCAAGGGGGCCCTGTACAGGGCACTGTATGGTGATCAGAGATGATACAGTGTAATAAAGTGTAATCAGATACAATATAACCACTTTTATTTTTGTGTTTGTGTTGTGTGAACTTTTGAACTTTTGAATTTGCCGCCCAGTTCCGCTCCCTTGCGACGCTGCGGCTCGCAGGGAACAGAACCAGGAAGCGCCGACACTCGTCGGTGATCTCGCTGGCGATCACAGCAGAGGACATCATCGCTGGATCGCCAGGAGAAGGTAAGGAAACTCTGCTGCAGGCTCTGCAATGTTTCCCCGAGCGTGACTCGGGGTTACCGATCCTAGCAAAAAAAAACAACCCCGAGTCACGCTCGGGATTACTGCCAGGGAGGTTAATTACTCCACTGTGGGTGTGTGTGATACATGTTGAATAATTTTCCAATAAAGAATAAATAAATAAAAAATAACAAAAATTAAATTATGTGGAAGGGAAAAGTGAGGAAGAAAAAGGTGCACAAGCAGCAGGGATGACCGCAGCCTGGAGAGGATTGTCAGGAAAAGGCCATTCAAAAGTGTTGGGGACTTTCATAAGGAGTGGACTGAGGCTGGAGATGGGCTTCAAATGTCATATTCTTCTTGTCAAGCCACTCCTGAACAATAAACAACGTCAGAAGCGTCTTACCTGGGCTAAAGAAAAACAAACCTCTTCTGTTGCTCAGTGGTCCAAAGTGCTCTTTTCTGAAGAGAGCAAATTTTGCATCTCATTTGGAAACCAAGGACCCAGAGTATGGAGAAAGAATGGGGAGGCACACACTGCAAGATGCTTGAAGTCCAGTGTGAAGTTTCCACAGTCTGTGTTGATTTGGGGAGCCATGTCATCTGCTGGTGTTGGTCCACTGTGCTTCATTAAGTCCAGGGTTAACGCAGCTGTCTACCAGGAGATTTTAGAGCACTTCATGCTTCCTTCCGCAGACAAGCTCTATAGGGATGCTGACTTCATTTTTCAGCAGGACTTGGCACCTGCCCATACTGCCAAAAGCACCAAAACCTGGTTCAATGAACGTGGGATTACTGTGCTTGATTGACCAGCAAACTCGCCTGACCTGAACCCCATAGAGAATCTATGGGGCATTGCCAAGAGAAAGAGGAGAGATATGAGACCGAACAATGCAGAAGAGCTGAAGGCTGCTATTGAAGCATCCTGGTCTTCCATAACACCTCAGCAGTGCCACAGGCTGATAGCTTCCATGCCACGCCACATTGAGGCAGTAATTGCTGCAAAAGGGGCCCAAACCAAGTACTGAGTACATATGCATGCTTATACTTTTCAGAGGTCCAATATTGTTCTATGTACAATCCTTGTTGTATTGATTGCATGTAATAATCTAATTTTCTGAGATTGTGGGTTTGGGGTTTTCATGAGCTGTAAGCCATAATCATCACAATTATGACAAATCACGGCTTGAACTATCTTGCTTTGCATGTAATGAGTCTATTGCATATATTAGTTTCACCTTTTAAGTTGCATTAGTGAAATAAATGAACTTTTGCACGATATTCAAATTTTTCGAGTATCACCTGTATGTTGTTAAGCAAACAATGTTGTAAGAAAACACCAGGTTATTTTTTTGCTATCTACAGCCTTGGAACTAGTCCTCACAGTATGCAATTCCCTACAAAGATATAAAACTCACTGTTTATTGCTGGTATGTGAGATATAACATCACGGTAAGTTATGCATTTCCACTGCTAAATTACTAAAACGTTTTAGATTCAGCAGCAGAATCTGCTATGTCCATTATTCACCACCATTACTACCTCAGCCTAGTTCATGATGAATATTTACTACAATTCATTAATTATCAAACTACAGGTTTTTGCTATATGAAAAAATTTAATAGAGAAGTAAAGAGAAAATGTGTTCTACATGCTAACCTGAACCCATATTTGCAACTGTGCCTGGCTACAAAATATTGTAACAGATTTGTGGAAATTCCCCACATTGAATTTCTCAGATGTAAAAGGTAGAATGAGTGGCATTAGGAAGAAAAATTTGTTTCAACAGAGAGAACACACCAAAACCAGCGAAGAACCTCTGAAAAATCTAACTGCAGTTGCCACTTCTCTTGGCCCAGGGGTTGAAAGACCCACCTGCGAGGAGGGCTTGGGCATCATGTGCAACTGTTACCATGTAATAAATACTACTAATGCTGATGTGTACCATGCATGCTTTTAAAGTCATACTGCCTAACATGATATATATATATATATATATATATATATATATATATATGTATGTGTGTGTGTGTGTGTATATGTATATACTTGAGTTCTGGAGAGATCTGTGAATTTGTAATGTTATGTTCTTTTCTTTCTACAAAGTATTGGGAAAGTATAAGGAATTATTATAGTGGAAAAATGTTGATAAAGGCATTGATAAATATTGTTAGTAAGCCAATAAGTCATAGCAACTGCTACTGTTGCTTGTGGCTTTGCAACTTTTGCCAGTGTTGGCACAGATGGAGACTGTAAACACAGTGAATCAAAAATGCATGGGGATTGTAGAGCTTTCATGTGCAGAACAATGTTTGCTCAGTGAAAATCACTGTAAACCCATTGTACACAATAGCTTGATAATGTCTCAATTTAGCTCTCTTCATACTGTAAACCTTGGGAAAAAATTTCTTCTAGGACCACTCTACGTGGCTACTTTGGGCTGTACACCAACAACAATTAGTGTAGATCTCTGGTGGGTTCCACAGGTGTTTGGGATCAGGCTTTACTGCACAGCCTGTAGAAATTAAAGCATTCATATTTCTGACATGTGTCTGCTGTACCATGTACTTGTATGAGAAAGTATCCTGTTCTCTTTGTATTGCTTCCTTTATGTGAAATCCCTTGTGTTCCTGCCAGTTCATCTGCTTGACCACACTAAGCAAACTGACCATACTAAGCAGTAGAGCACACGGTGATCAGTTCTATAGCTATGCTGGGAACTCAGTGTGCTCTCCTCCAATAATCAGACTTTTCCTGACATGTCTCCCCTGCACCGCCATTCACTGAGACGTTCAGTGTCCTGCTTCTTTTCCTCCCCCAGCTCTTATGTAGCTGAGAACAGAGGTTATGATCCCTTACAAAAAAGGGAAAAAATGTATTTATAATGTTTTTTTCTTTATATATATATATACAAAAATATTTTGCCTTTTATTTATTTTTTAAACTAAATGGGTCGTTTTACAAGGTTTTCATATACAATCACTTTAATGATTGTAAATGTACCATGGAACAGATGAGCAGCCCCGGACACAAACATTTTGTGTCGACTTATTTACTTACCTCATACTTATCTGTGCATGAGGTAGTATAAATGCATGCTCTGTGCTTTTGCAAGGCTTTATATGTCATGAAACAATCCCCAACTAATTGGATGTTGGAAAGAACAGACAGGCATTGGGAAGGATAAATGTAACAATCTTGCATATGCTAGATTGTATATAAACTCCTGAAAAAATATTTTTCAAAGACCAAAAAAATCCTCAAATAATTCAATGAATACAGTGCAGCCCATATATAAAATCTGTGCAAAAAAAGTCTGTGCCAAAAATAAAAAATAAATGTGTCTTTACTGTAAAGTATCCTCCCACTATAAAAAAAAGTCTCATCAAAATGTATTTAATAAAAACAGTGGTTAACCTAACCTCTTCTCAAGAGACCACTTGTTGTTTCCTCCACCTTCACCTCACCTGTGTGTACACAGTTTGACACCTACCCTCATTAATGCACCCATTAAATTACAGGAGGTCATATACAGCCTGCTGTGGATAGTGTCATTTACCAGTAATAGAGCCACCATAGAGGATAATGCCAACAGTCCTTCTCTTTGGTCAGCGCTCTTCCACCGCTTTATTAATTTTCTTCTAAGATGATCAGTTGTTACTCATAAATAGACAAAAGGATGATCTAGACCTCTCTGAATATATTGCTATTTATTACACAAATAAAATTGTGCCTATATTTCTAAAGCATAACCACAAGCACATTTAAAAGCAGCAGGCATCCGCAGCAAATTCATCCACCTGTGTTTGATCCTGTCCTCCCAACGGGTTACTTACTCAGGTAAAAACATATTTTTTCAGTATCTTACATGCAATCTATTATACTGTATGTATGATGCACACAGGGTACACACCGCTCCAAAGCAACACACAATAGGATCCACACACACTAAGACCACCTGGGGGGCAGCCCGGTCCACAGCCACAATGGATGAAGATAAAGGATGAAGATGGCGGCACTCCAAAGGGGGAGAAGAAACTTCTTTATTGAACAGGTCCAGATAATAAGACAAAAAACACACAGTTCCAGGATAGCCAGTAAACACATGTCAGTGCTTACTCATAATAAATAAGTTTAACTTATAAATAAATAGTTTATAACGACTAATTGGTGTGGTGGATTGCTGCACTTTATGTCTGGAATTTTACTTTTGTGAGATTGTGTGGTAAGGTGTGAGACACACCAGGCAAGCACTGTTTTAGTTGAAGTTCTTTTGGCTGCGTGGAAATATAATGCGCATACATTTATTCTTGCATAGGGTAACCGGCTTAATGTTACACTAAAATTATAAGTGTACCCTGTTTTGTATGCAAACTGCCAAAAGTCCACAGATACCAGCTTTGGATAAATAAGGGCAAGCTTGATTCAATACATCTTTGCCCCTGTCTAAGTTAAATCAAAGAAAAATGTATTCTCGTGTGCAAACATGGAATGGGAGTTTGTATACTGTAGGTACCAAACAAACATATAGAAAGATTTTTAAGAAAATAAATAAAACTCTTTATTAGTTAATAATTAAAGATTAAAAATTGTGACACAGCTTAAAAGATTGCAATCAATTACATCAAGGGTTTCTATAGCATGTATACATTCCATCATATGCAGATATCGTCAATATCAGTCTGTACCAACACCTCAACGTGTTTCAACTCATACATAATCTTCATCAGAAGGTAAAAGATATGTTCTGGAACACAAATATAAATAAATACCCACAATTTTCACAAGAATACAATATCAACAGGGAAGAGGTTGTAAATCAATCAAATTTTTCTTTTCAATTACTTAGACAGAACCCACTGATGCATACATATGATAGAAGGGATGTATATCCAAGGAAAACCCAAGAAAGGGGCAAGTCTGATGAAATGCAAGGGATACTGGACCCAGAAAAAAGCCTTAAACAGCAAAAATGAATAATGACCTATTGGCAACATATATGACTATATAAATATAAGGTCAAAGTATAAGCAAATCATATAGTACAAAAATAGGCATTAAGGGATTAATAATTCACCAATGAGCTCATCTGATGTAAGACAAAAAAGGGGAAGCCTGGTAGGGCTGGTGAGGTAATTAACCTCTGAAAACAAAAACATCAAAAAGATAAAACGAAATCTAAATTTACAATATGACAATATTCAAAGACAAGCCATATACTGTACCTGATTCAGATGAAATTAAACATTTCAAGGAACGAGTGATATCACCACATGGTCTCAACTTGGGCCCAACGCACCTGTTGATTTGAAATTGTGGGTATTTATACATGGTTGTATTCCAGAACATATATATATATATATATATATATATATATATTACTTCCTGATGAAGACTCTGTATTAGTTGAAACATGTTTATGTAATTGATTGCAATCTTTGTTTATTAAAGCGGAGCTCCACCCTAAAGTGGAACTTCCGCTCATCGGAACCCTCCCCCCCTCCGGTGTCACAATTGACACCTTTCAGGGGGGAGGGGGGTGCAGATACCTGTTTAAGACACTTCTGGGAGACACTTCCGGGAGACACTCGGCTCCCAGAACACAGGAGGACCAGTCAGAACGGCGCAGCGCGACTCGCGCATGCGCCGCAGGGAACCGGGTAGTGAAGCCGCAAGGCTTCACTGCCTGGTTCCCTCACCGAGGATGGCAGTGGGGGCAGTGGGGGCAGCAGAGTGACGAGTGATTGCTCGTCCTCTGCTGTGGATGTCGCTGGACTCCAGGACAGGTAAGTGTCCTAATTTTAAAAGTCAGCAGCTGCAGTATTTGTAGCTGCTGGCTTTTAATATTTATTTTTTCGGCGGAGCTCCGCTTTAAGGATCTTTTGATTATGTTCGTTTGGTACCTATACAAAGTCCCATTCTGTGTTTGTACACAATCATATATTTAGGGATGAGGTGTCCTATGGTAAGGTGAAAGCAATAGGAGTTTAACAAAGAAACATGTATTATTTTTTACCTTTTTACATGGCAGAAGTGGCTCTGGATAAACCATAAAAGCTGGGGACTCAATGCAAAATGAAAGAGAATGAAGTACCTGTTTTATTGTTTTAATGCAAATGCCCTTTTTCCAACTAGTATGAATAAAGGTTTTACCGGTACTTTATTTCTACTGGACTCTGACAGTAAACAAGCAAGCTTTTAGCAAAAACAAAGGCATCATTTATACAGGGCGCATTTCATATTTGCCTTTCTAAATCAATATATTTATATGAAACCATTGATGATCCTGGATGCTATATGGATTCAAAATAGAAAGTGTGTAATATTTTTACATGTGATTTGATGTACGCTTCCAATAAATTGTGTACAAAAGCACTCTGTACACAAAGAATGTTTAGATCTTACTATTCACATCAATATTACTTAAGGAAATATGATGATATGAGGTCTGTCCCCTGTTTCCACAAAATCCCTAACCCTACACAGAAATCTCCAATTCTCAGCTGTCATAATTTCACAATTTCAAGTCTTTTGCAATGAATCCCTAGAAAATTATTTATAGTCCCTTCGAGTGGAACGTCACTTACTACAGGAAATTCGACTGATTGTCCTCCTCATTACCTCCTGTACGTGTATTGAATCCAAGCAGAATTTTGCCCCCCACTCTCACAGTCCGCAAACCTCCTGGGACACATTACAGGTCCCAGGAGACTGTGGGTCCATTTAGAAAGGGCAGTGTTTCTTTTTTTTTAAATTAGTTCCTCTTTAATATTGGAACTGCTTGTTTTGTGCTGTGATTTTCTACTATGACGGAGATTTCCATCTGTGTTGTAGCACCCAGGTTTTACCAAGAGGCTACAATGGGTACAATTGCAGGTTTCTGGCATTTTAAGATACACCAAACAGTTGTACTTTAGTTAGCTGAGTACTACAAACAAGTAGAATACAAACTGCAATTTAGATTTCACATTCCACTAAAGACTCTAATCGAATTCTAAGATTTTTTTTTTCACATACCTGAAGTATCCCTTATGCTCTATATGCCTAATGCAGAACAAAAAAAAAAAAAACAAAAGCCAAAAAAAGAATAAAAGAATACAATACAGGGGTGAGGCTGGCAACCAGAGGATATGGCCCCTTGTTGAAAGAGCTCTGGAGTGCCAGGATAGCTGTAGCAGTACTAAGGGACACCCAGCTCTCCCATCTTCACCCAAAACTGCAGGAGGCAGGAGGCAGTGGTAAACTGCCAGGAAGCCATGGGGAAGTGAAAATCTAGAGAAGGGCCCCACAAGCTAAAAGACTTCTTCAGCCCAACGGGAGGTTTAGAGTCACATGATGGCGCTGGCTCCAGGAGGCATCTTCTCACAACTACCGCTTTATCCTGGGGCAGAGGAGCAGACAGAGGTCAGCCGGGCTTGCTCAAGCACTGCTTCATCCCCTGTCTGCCACTAACAATCCAGTCAAGCACAGAAGAAAGATCACATTACTTGCTCCTATTCAGATAATGGATATTGCTTTATTTGATTGGTGGTAGGGATGAGCTCGGTGTTCGAGTCGAACATACGTTCGACTCGAACATCGGCTGTTCGATCGTTCGCCGAACAACGAACGATTTGGGCCGTTCGCGCCTAATTCGCGGCCCACAATGCACTACGCCATCGCAGTGTCATCCAGGCGCTGTGATTGGCCAAGCATGCACTGTGACCCCGCATGCTTGGCCAATCACAGCGCCGGCAGCGAGGAGAGCAATGATTGGCCACAGGCAGGATGCCTGTGGCCAATTATTGCTAAGGGTGTTTAGTACACGCCCCACACTATAAAAGGCCGCCAGCACGGCGGCCTAGTGTAGTGTGTTCCGGAGCAGGGAAAGAGAAGCATAGGCAGGGACAGTGACATTTTTTTTTCTTGCTTAACCTGGATTCCTTTAGTTTAGGGAAAGAGAAGGATAGGTAGGGAGAGTGTCAGTCTGTTTTACTGTGCTAATCCTTGTTTGTAGGGACAGGGAAGGACAGTGAGGGAAATTCTCATTGTGCTATACTGTGCTAAAGCATTCATCATCAACCATCTTTAAAAAAACATTTTTTATAGGGACAGAAAACAATAGGTAGGGAGAGTGTCAGTGTGTTTTACTGTGCTAATCCTTGTTTGTAGGGACAGGGAAGGACAGTGAGGGAAATTCTCATTGTGCTATACTGTGCTAAAGCATTCATCATCAACCATCTTTAAAAAAACATTTTTTATAGGGACAGAAAACTATAGGTAGGGAGAGTGTCAGTGTGTTTTACTGTGCTAATCCTTGTTTGTAGGGACAGGGAAGGACAGTGAGGGAAATTCTCATTGTGCTATACTGTGCTAAAGCATTCATCATCAACCATCTTTAAAAAAACATTTTTTATAGGGACAGAAAACTATAGGTAGGGAGAGTGTCAGTGTGTTTTACTGTGCTAATCCTTGTTTGTAGGGACAGGGAAGGACAGTGAGGGAAATTCTCATTGTGCTATACTGTGCTAAAGCATTCATCATCAACCATCTTTAAAAAAACATTTTTTATAGGGACAGAAAACTATAGGTAGGGAGAGTGTCAGTGTGTTTTACTGTGCTAATCCTTGTTTGTAGGGACAGGGAAGGACAGTGAGGGAAATTCTCATTGTGCTATACTGTGCTAAAGCATTCATCATCAACCATCTTTAAAAAAACATTTTTTATAGGGGCAGAAAACTATAGGTAGCGAGAGTGTCAGTGTGTTTTACTGTGCTAATCCTTGTTTGTAGGGACAGGGAAGGACAGTGAGGGAAATTCTCATTGTGCTATACTGTGCTAAAGCATTCATCATCAACCATCTTTAAAAAAACTTTTTTTATAGGGACAGAAAACTATAGGTAGGGAGAGTGTCAGTGTGTTTTACTGTGCTAATCCTTGTTTGTAGGGACAGGGAAGGACAGTGAGGGAAATTCTCATTGTGCTATACTGTGCTAAAGCATTCATCATCAACCATCTTTAAAAAAACATTTTTTTTAGGGACAGAAAACTATAGGTAGGGAGAGTGTCAGTGTGTTTTACTGTGCTAATCCTTGTTTGTAGGGACAGGGAAGGACAGTGAGGGAAATTCTCATTGTGCTATACTGTGCTAAAGCATTCATCATCAACCATCTTTAAAAAAACATTTTTTATAGGGACAGAAAACTATAGGTAGGGAGAGTGTCAGTGTGTTTTACTGTGCTAATCCTTGTTTGTAGGGACAGGGAAGGACAGTGAGGGAAATTCTCATTGTGCTATACTGTGCTAAAGCATTCATCATCAACCATCTTTAAAAAAACATTTTTTATAGGGACAGAAAACTATAGGTAGGGAGAGTGTCAGTGTGTTTTACTGTGCTAATCCTTGTTTGTAGGGACAGGGAAGGACAGTGAGGGAAATTCTCATTGTGCTATACTGTGCTAAAGCATTCCTCATCAACCATCTTTGAAATCCTTGTTTTTTGGACAGTCAGGGAAATTGTCATTGTGCTATTCTCTGCGAAAGCAATCATCCCCAACCATATTTAGAAATCCTTAAGTAAAGGGACAGAGAAGGACACCTGAAGGTAGCCCTTATTGCTTTTTTCCCATCTCCCTGCAGGCCATCCATTAGAATGTCTGGAAGGCAAACAAGGAGAGGCAGACAGTCAGGAGGCAATAAAAGAGGGCAAGCAGGCTCTGTGTCTGGGGGCAACAGTGCTGGTCGTGGACGCGGTGCATTGTCATCAGCACATGGCCATGGGACACGCTTGTCCTTCTTTTCGGCAGCTGGACATGTTGAGCCACATCATGCCGAAGACTTGGTAGAGTGGATGACCAAGCCCTCCTCCTCCTCCTCATCCTCTCTCACCCAGGCTCAGGGTACTGGCAAAGCAGCTGCCAAAGCGCCCTCTTCCCTGGTATCAATGTCAGACTCATCATCAGTCACTCCTTCCCTAGACCCACCATGTCCTCCTCCTGAGGAGTCCCCCGAACTGTTTGAGCACAGTGTTGGGTACATGCTCCAGGAGGATGCCCAGCGTTTCAAAGGGTCTGATGATGAAACCCAGCTAGAGGAAGGCAGTAGCGTGAGAGCAGACAGAGGGGATGCTCAAGAAGGACACCAATCTGGCAGTCATGTTCCAGCAGCTGCAGCATACTGCCAGATTGGCTCCAGTGATGAGGAGGGAGGGGATGATGAGGTCACTGACTCCACGTGGGTGCCTAATAGGAGAGAGGAGGAGGAGGAGGATGAGGAGGAGGCACATCTCCAACGAGGCAGGATGCCCTTTGGTGGCCAGCGTAAGGGCAGTACACCGACGGAATCACACCGCAGAGCTCCGCCTGTGCAGGGCGCTGCCTCTGCCCGTCATTCAAAAAGTTCTTTGGTGTGGGCCTTTTTTGAGGCTAGTGCATCAGATCGCACAGCTGCTGTTTGCAACATATGTCTCAAGCGTATATCGCGTGGCCAAAACATCAGCCGCTTGGGTACCACATGCCTGACCAGACATATGTTGACCTGCCATGCAGCTCGTTGGCAAGCCTACCTCAAAGACCCACACCAAAGAACAAAGCGGACCTCTCCTCGCACCGCATCAGCTGGGATCTCCAACCCCACTATAACTTCAGTCCTCTCTGAAACATGCACTGAGAGGAATGAAGGTGTAGAATTAGGTGTGTCACAGCCAAGTACTTGCGGCCACTCTGCTAGCAGTACACCGACGTCCGATTCTAGCAGGCAAATTTCCCTGCCCCAGCTGCTGGACCGTCGAAAGAAGTTCACTCCCAGCCATCCACATGCCCAGCGGTTGAATGCTAGCTTGGCTAAATTGCTAGCGCTTCAACTGCTGCCTTTTCAGTTGGTAGACTCGGCCCCCTTCCGTGAGTTTGTGCAATGTGCGGTTCCTCAGTGGCAGGTTCCCAAACGCCACTTTTTCTCACGGAAGGCTATTCCGGCTCTCTACCGGCATGTGGAAGGCAATGTCTTGGCCTCGCTGGACAGGGCGGTCAGCGGTAAGGTGCATATTACCGCTGACTCATGGTCCAGCAGGCATGGACAGGGACGTTACCTTTCTTTCACGGCCCATTGGGTCACTCTTTTGGCAGCTGGGAAGGATGCAGGACAAGGTGCAGTAGTGTTGGAGGTTGTTCCACCGCCACGCCTCCAAAATGCTACTACTGGTTGTGACACACCTCTCTCCTCCACCCCCTCCTCTTCTTCTTCCTCCAGGGCCTCTTCCTGTGCTTTGTCCTCTGAACCAGCGGTGCTCCGTAGCCGTTCAAGGGGCTACGCAAGTACGCAAGCAAAAAGATGCCATGCCGTGCTTGCGCTGGTGTGTTTGGGGGACAGAAGCCACACTGGGGCAGAGGTCCTGTCTGCTCTGCAGGGCAAGGCCGAGAGGTGGTTGACGCCACGCCAGCTTAAGCCAGGAATGGTGGTTTGCGACAATGGCACCAACCTCCTCTCTGCCCTCCGACAGGGACAACTGACCCATGTGCCCTGTGTGGCTCAAGTCCTTAACCTGGTGGTGCAGCGGTTCTTGGGCAGGTACCCGGGCTTACAGGATGTCCTGAGGCAGGCCAGGAAAGTCTGTGTGCATTTCCGCAGATCTTATAATGCCAGTGCTCGCCTGGCTGAGCTGCAAAAGGAGTTGAACCTGCCCAAGAACCGCCTTATATGTGACATGCCCACCAGGTGGAACTCAACGTTGGCCATGCTGCAGCGGCTGCACACGCAGCAGAGGGCCATCAATGAGTACCTGTGCGACTACGGCACCAGGACAGGGTCAGGGGAGCTTGGTTTTTTTTCTCCACGCCAGTGGGGCATGATCAGGGATGCATGCACTGTCCTGGCACCATTTGAGGAGGCCACGAGGATGGTGAGCAGTGACAGTGCATGCATCAGTGACACTGTACCTCTTGTCCACCTGTTGGAGCACACGCTGCGTGGAATAATGGACAGGGCACTTGAGGCAGAACAGAGGCAGGAAGAGGAGGACTTCCTTGCCTCTCAAGTCCCCCTTTACCCAGACAGTGTTCCTTCTGTCCCACCCATCGCACAGGAAGAGGAGGAGGAGGAGGAGGAGGAGGATTGTGTCAGCATGGAGGTGGAGGCTGGCACTCAGCATCATCAGCAGCAGTCTTTTAGGGATGATTTACAGTCCCAAGAAACCAGTGGACTTGTACGTGGCTGGGAGGAGGTGGCTGCGGATCATGTCGTCCTTAGTGACCCAGAGGACTCCGGACCGAATGCCTCAGCTAACCTACGCTGCATGGCCTCCCTGATCCTGAAAAGTCTGCGGAAGGATCCTCGTACTCTTCGGATCAAGGAGAGGGACCATTACTGGCTGGCCACTCTCCTTGATCCACGGTACAAGGGTAAGGTTGCGGACCTTATGTTACCGTCGCAGAGGGAGCAGAGGATGAGACAACTCCGGGAGGCCTTGCAGAAAGGTCTGTGCAACGCGTTCCCAGAGACTGGGAGGTTACAAACTCCTGGTCCTGGAAAACGAGTTGCTGAGGCTTCGGCCAGTCAAAGAAGGAGCGGTGGGGAAGGTGGCCGTCTGACCGATGCGTTCAGACAATTCTTTAGTCCGCAGCCCCAAAGTATGATTGGTTCCAGCAACCATCGCCAGCGTCTGATAAACATGGTGCAGGAATATCTAGGGGCAAGGTCAGACTTGGACACCTTCCCCACCGAAAATCCTCTGGCTTACTGGGTCTTGAGGATGGATCACTGGCCAGAGCTTGCACAGTATGCAATTGAGCTACTGGCCTGTCCTGCATCCAGCGTTCTTTCGGAACGCACATTCAGTGCTGCTGGAGGATTTGTCACGGATCACAGGGTGCGCCTGTCCACCGACTCGGTTGATCGACTGACTTTCATCAAGATGAACCAGTCTTGGATCACCACCAGCTACCACACACCTGATGCTGATATAACAGACTAATTGATTTTAACATGTCACATCCCTTCAAGACTGATGCTGATGCTGAGTGCCTGTGCTGTTATGTTGACTGGCTATCCTCCTCCTCCGAGTCCTCAATGATACGATTGATGATGATAGCTTGGAAGATCATTTTTGTTTATGGGTGCCGCCACCAGTGGCTAAGGCCCAATTTTTCAGCCCCTGTTTAACAGGGGCGTGTAATTACAATTTTTGAAGCAATACTTTGCAACAGGGCTCATTGCTGTGCTCCAAGTACAGTATCTGTGAGGGGTTGGAGTGTTGTGCCACCAGTGCCTAAGGCCCAATTTTTCAGCCCCTGTTTAACAGGGGCGTGTCATTACAATTTTTGAAGCAATACTTTGCAACAGGGCTCAATGCTGTGCTCCAAGTACAGTATCTGTGAGGGGTTGCAGTGTTGTGCCACCAGTGCCCAAGGCCCAATTTTTCAGCCCCTGTTCAACAGGGGCATGTAATTACAATTCTTGATCTAATAATTCACAGCAGGGCCCATTGCTGCACCCACCAAGAGTAACTCTGAGGGCTTACAGTGTTGTGGCAACGCCACCACCACCACCACCACGAAAGGCCCAATTTTTCAGCCCCTGTTCAAAAGGGGCATGTAATTATAATTCTTGATCTAATAATTCACAGCAGGGCCCATTCCTGCACCCACCAAGAGTAACTCTGAGGGCTTACAGTGTTGTGGCAACACCACCACCACCACCACCACCACGAAAGGCCCAATTTTTCAGCCCCTGTTCAACAGGGGCATGCAATTACAATTCTTGATCTAATAATTCACAGCAGGGCCCATTGCTGCACCCACCAAGAGTAACTGTCAGGGCTTACAGTGTTGTGGCACCAGCACCACCATCAAAGGCCCAATTTTTACTACCACTGTTCAACAATTATATGTAATTACAATTCCTGATATAATAGTTGACAGCAGGGCGTTCCAGCACCAACCAAGAGTAACTGTGAGTGCTTACAGTGTTGTGCCAACACCAACAACTAAGGGGCCTATTTCTGCAGAGTATATACGGCAGGTCCCTACTTTCAAACATCCAACTTACAAACGACTCCTACTTGCAAACGCAAGAAGACAACAGGAAGTGAGAGGAAATCTACCCCTAGGAAGGAAAATTCTCTCCTGTAAGAATTAATATGGGAGAAAGGTGTCTCCTCTGTACTGATGCTTTATCACCAATCCTTGTTTCAAGAAAAACACCACATTTCAAAAACAGTTGTCATTGGGACGGAAAACAATGTACCTGTTCAAAATTACAAACACATTCTACATAAGAACAAACCTACAGTCCCTGTCTTGTATGCACCGCCTGTATACGGCTGTTCAGAGTATATAGGGCCTTTTTTATTTTGTGTGTGGTGTTCCCCTTAATATCCATACAAGACCCAAAGGGGCTGGTAATGGGCTGGGGTAGGGGGGGGGGTCATGGGGTAGCTATGCCATTTTTCTTAAAGATTTTCATCCATATTACCGGGACCAGACATTACATTAAAGCCGCAAGCAGTTTTAAATGGCTTTTTTTTCCTTTAGAAGTGTCATTTTGTGCAGGGACAGTTCTAAACACGGGAAACACGTGGCACTTCACAGGCATACTTTAGACACCCCCCAGGTACGATATTTAAAGGAATATTTGACTTTTTTTTTTTTCACTTTATGCATCATTAAAATGACTGCTCCCGAAAAACGACCGTTTTTAAAACTTCTTTTTGCATTGATACATGTCCCCTGGTGCAGAACCCGGGTTCCCAAACCCTTTTTAGGACAATAACATGCATAATAGTCGTTATTAGTGATGAGCCGAACACCCCCGGGTTCGGTTCGCACCAGAACCCGCGAACGGACCGAAAGTTCGTACGAACATTAGAACCCTATTAAATACAATGGATGCGAACGTTCGAATTCTAAAGTGCTAATTATAACAACTATTATGCATGTTATTGTCCTAAAAAGGGTTTGGGAACCCGGGTTCTGCACCAGGGGACATGTATCAATGCAAAAAGAAGTTTTAAAAACGGTCATTTTAATGATGCATAAAGTGAAAATAAAAAAGTCAAATATTCCTTTAAATATCGTACCTGGGGGGTGTCTAAAGTATGCCTGTGAAGTGCCACGTGTTTCCCGTGTTTAGAACTGTCCCTGCACAAAATGACACTTCTAAAGGAAAAAAAAGCCATTTAAAACTGCTTGCGGCTTTAATGTAATGTCTGGTCCCGGTAATATGGATGAAAATCTTTAAGAAAAATGGCATAGCTACCCCATGACCCCCCCCCCCCACCCCAGCCCATTACCAGCCCCTTTGGGTCTTGTATGGATATTAAGGGGAACCCCGCACATAAAATAAAAAAGGCCCTATATACTCTGAACAGCCGTATACAGGCGGTGCATACAAGACAGGGACTGTAGGTTTGTTCTTATGTAGAATGTGTTTGTAATTTTGAACAGGTACATTGTTGAAGTGTAGCTCCAGCCCAAAAATCTATTTTTAAACTTTTTGGAAAACATAGGTAAGGGTTATCACCCCTGTAACATTTGTTTTGCTGTCTGTGCCCCTGTTCAGAACATTTCACCTCACTTTCCGTCCCAATGACAACTGTTTTTGAAATGTGGTGTTTTTCTTGAAACAAGGATTGCTGATAAAGCATCAGTACAGAGGAGACACCTTTCTCCCATATTTATTCTTACAGGAGAGAATTTTCCTTCCTAGTGGTAGATTTCCTCTCACTTCCTGTTGTCTTCTTGCGTTTGCAAGTAGGAGTCGTTTGTAAGTTGGATGTTTGAAAGTAGGGACCTGCCGTATATACTCTGCAGAAATAGGCCCCTTAGTTGTTGGTGTTGGCACAACACTGTAAGCACTCACAGTTACTCTTGGTTGGTGCTGGAACGCCCTGCTGTCAACTATTATATCAGGAATTTTAATTACATATAATTGTTGAACAGTGGTAGTAAAAATTGGGCCTTTGATGGTGGTGCTGGTGCCACAACACTGTAAGCCCTGACAGTTACTCTTGGTGGGTGCAGCAATGGGCCCTGCTGTGAATTATTAGATCAAGAATTGTAATTGCATGCCCCTGTTGAACAGGGGCTGAAAAATTGGGCCTTTCGTGGTGGTGGTGGTGGTGGTGGTGTTGCCACAACACTGTAAGCCCTCAGAGTTACTCTTGGTGGGTGCAGGAATGGGCCCTGCTGTGAATTATTAGATCAAGAATTGTAATTACATGCCCCTGTTGAACAGGGTCTGAAAAATTGGGCCTTAGGCACTGGTGGCACAACACTACAACCCCTCACAGATACTGTACTTGGAGCACAGCAATGAGCCCTGTTGCAAAGTATTGCTTCAAAAATTGTAATGACACGCCCCTGTTAAACAGGGGCTGAAAAATTGGGCCTTAGGCACTGGTGCCACAACACTCCAACCCCTCACAGATACTGTACTTGGAGCACAGCAATGAGCCCTATGGCAAATTATTGCTAAAAAAATTGTAATTACACGCCCCTGTAAAACAGGGGCTGAAAAATTGGGCCTTAGCCACTGGTGGCGGCACCCATAAACAAAAATGATCT
This sequence comes from Rana muscosa, assembly GCA_029206835.1. NCBI lineage: Eukaryota > Metazoa > Chordata > Amphibia > Anura > Ranidae > Rana > Rana muscosa. Next base: position 96,465,101 of record CM055123.1, on the reverse strand, counting down.
TCCAAGCTATCATCATCAATCGTATCATTGAGGACTCGGAGGAGGAGGATAGCCAGTCAACATAACAGCACAGGCACTCAGCATCAGCATCAGTCTTGAAGGGATGTGACATGTTAAAATCAATTAGTCTGTTATATCAGCATCAGGTGTGTGGTAGCTGGTGGTGATCCAAGACTGGTTCATCTTGATGAAAGTCAGTCGATCAACCGAGTCGGTGGACAGGAGCACCCTGTGATCCGTGACAAATCCTCCAGCAGCACTGAATGTGCGTTCCGAAAGAACGCTGGATGCAGGACAGGCCAGTAGCTCAATTGCATACTGTGCAAGCTCTGGCCAGTGATCCATCCTCAAGACCCAGTAAGCCAGAGGATTTTCGGTGGGGAAGGTGTCCAAGTCTGACCTTGCCCCTAGATATTCCTGCACCATGTTTATCAGACGCTGGCGATGGTTGCTGGAACCGATCATACTTTGGGGCTGCGGACTAAAGAATTGTCTGAACGCATCGGTCAGACGGCCACCTTCCCCACCGCTCCTTCTTTGACTGGCCGAAGCCTCAGCAACTCGTTGTCCAGGACCAGGAGTTTGTAACCTCCCAGTCTCTGGGAACGCGTTGCACAGACCTTTCTGCAAGGCCTCCCGGAGTTGTCTCATCCTCTGCTCCCTCTGCGAAGGTAACATAAGGTCCGCAACCTTACCCTTGTACCGTGGATCAAGGAGAGTGGCCAGCCAGTAATGGTCCCTCTCCTTGATCCGAAGAATACGAGGATCCTTCCGCAGACTTTGCAGGATCAGGGAGGCCATGCAGCGTAGGTTTGCTGAGGCATTCGCTCCGGAGTCCTCTGGGTCACTAAGGACGACATGATCCGCAGCCACCTCCTCCCAGCCACGTACAAGTCCACTGGTTTCTTGGGACTGTAAATCATCCCTAAAAGACTGCTGCTGATGATGCTGAGTGCCAGCCTCCACCTCCATGCTGACACAATCCTCCTCCTCCTCCTCCTCCTCTTCCTCTTCCTGTGCGATGGGTGGGACAGAAGGAACACTGTCTGGGTAAAGGGGGCCTTGAGAGGCAAGGAAGTCCTCCTCTTCCTGCCTCTGTTCTGCCTCAAGTGCCCTGTCCATTATTCCACGCAGCGTGTGCTCCAACAGGTGGACAAGAGGTACAGTGTCACTGATGCATGCACTGTCACTGCTCACCATCCTCATAGCCTCCTCAAATGGTGCCAGGACAGTGCATGCATCCCTGATCATGCCCCACTGGCGTGGAGAAAAAAAATCAAGCTCCCCTGACCCTGTCCTGGTGCCGTAGTCGCACAGGTACTCATTGATGGCCCTCTGCTGTGTGTGCAGCCGCTGCAGCATGGCCAACGTTGAGTTCCACCTGGTGGGCATGTCACATATAAGGCGGTTCTTGGGCAGGTTCAACTCCTTTTGCAGCTCAGCCAGGCGAGCACTGGCATTATAAGATCTGCGGAAATGCACACAGACTTTCCTGGCCTGCCTCAGGACATCCTGTAAGCCCGGGTACCTGCCCAAGAACCACTGCACCACCAGGTTAAGGACGTGAGCCACACAGGGCACATGGGTCAGTTGTCCCTGTCGGAGGGCGGAGAGGAGGTTGGTGCCATTGTCGCAAACCACCATTCCTGGCTTAAGCTGGCGTGGCGTCAACCACCTCTCGGCCTGGCCCTGCAGAGCAGACAGGACCTCTGCCCCAGTGTGGCTTCTGCCCCCAAACACACCAGCGCAAGCACGGCATGGCATCTTTTTGCCTGCGTACTTGCGTAGCTCCGTGAACGGCTACGGAGCACCGCTGGTTCATAGGACAAACCACAGGAAGAGGCCATGGAGGAAGAAGAAGAGGAGGGGGTGGAGGAGAGAGGTGTGTCACAACCAGTAGTAGCATTTTGGAGGCGTGGCGGTGGAACAACCTCCAACACTACTGCACCTTGTCCTGCATCCTTCCCAGCTGCCAAAAGAGTGACCCAATGGGCCGTGAAAGAAAGGTAACGTCCCTGTCCATGCCTGCTGGACCATGAGTCAGCGGTAATATGCACCTTACCGCTGACCGCCCTGTCCAGCGAGACCAAGACATTGCCTTCCACATGCCGGTAGAGAGCCGGAATAGCCTTCCGTGAGAAAAAGTGGCGTTTGGGAACCTGCCACTGAGGAACCGCACATTGCACAAACTCACGGAAGGGGGCCGAGTCTACCAACTGAAAAGGCAGCATTTGAAGCGCTAGCAATTTAGCCAAGCTAGCATTCAACCGCTGGGCATGTGGATGGCTGGGAGTGAACTTCTTTCGACGGTCCAGCAGCTGGGGCAGGGAAATTTGCCTGCTAGAATCGGACGTCGGTGTACTGCTAGCAGAGTGGCCGCAAGTACTTGGCTGTGACACACCTAATTCTACACCTTCATTCCTCTCAGTGCATGTTTCAGAGAGGACTGAAGTTATAGTGGGGTTGGAGATCCCAGCTGATGCGGTGCAAGGAGAGGTCCGCTTTGTTCTTTGGTGTGGGTCTTTGAGGTAGGCTTGCCAACGAGCTGCATGGCAGGTCAACATATGTCTGGTCAGGCATGTGGTACCCAAGCGGCTGATGTTTTGGCCACGCGATATACGCTTGAGACATATGTTGCAAACAGCAGCTGTGCGATCTGATGCACTAGCCTCAAAAAAGGCCCACACCAAGGAACTTTTTGAATGACGGGCAGAGGCTGCGCCCTGCACAGGCGGAGCTCTGCGGTGTGATTCCGTCGGTGTACTGCCCTTACGCTGGCCACCAAAGGGCATCCTGCCTCGTTGGAGATGTGCCTCCTCCTCATCCTCCTCCTCCTCCTCCTCTCTCCTATTAGGCACCCACGTGGAGTCAGTGACCTCATCATCCCCTCCCTCCTCATCACTGGAGCCAATCTGGCAGTATGCTGCAGCTGCTGGAACATGACTGCCAGATTGGTGTCCTTCTTGAGCATCCCCTCTGTCTGCTCTCACGCTACTGCCTTCCTGTAGCTGGGTTTCATCATCAGACCCTTCGAAACGCTGGGCATCCTCCTGGAGCATGTACCAAACACTGTGCTCAAACAGTTCGGGGGACTCCTCAGGAGGAGGACATGGTGGGTCTAGGGAAGGAGTGACTGATGATGAGTCTGACATTGATACCAGGGAAGAGGACGCTTTGGCAGCTGCTTTGCCAGTACCCTGAGCCTGGGTGAGAGAGGATGAGGAGGAGGAGGAGGAGGGCTTGGTCATCCACTCTACCAAGTCTTCGGCATGATGTGGCTCAACATGTCCAGCTGCCGAAAAGAAGGACAAGCGTGTCCCATGGCCATGTGCTGATGACAATGCACCGCGTCCACGACCAGCACTGTTGCCCCCAGACACAGAGCCTGCTTGCCCTCTTTTATTGCCTCCTGACTGTCTGCCTCTCCTTGTTTGCCTTCCAGACATTCTAATAGATGGCCTGCAGGGAGATGGGAAAAAAGCAATAAGGGCTACCTTCAGGTGTCCTTCTCTGTCCCTTTACTTAAGGATTTCTAAATATGGTTGAGGATTATTGCTTTTGCACAGAATAGCACAACGACAATTTCCCTGACTGTCCAAAAAACAAGGATTTCAAAGATGGTTGATGAGGAATGCTTTAGCACACTATAGCACAAGGAGAATTCCCCTCACTTTCCTTCTTTGTCCCTAGAAACAAGGACTGGCACAGTGAAAGAAACTGACACTCTCCCTACCTAGAGTTTTCTGTCCCTAGAAAAAATGTTTTTTTTAAAGCACACTATAGCACAAGGAGAATTCCCCTCACTTTCCTTCTTTGTCCCTAGAAACAAGGACTGGCACAGTGAAAGAAACTGACACTCTCCCTACCTAGAGTTTTCTGTCCCTAGAAAAAAATGTTTTTTTAAAGCACACTATAGCACAAGGAGAATTCCCCTCACTTTCCTTCTTTGTCCCTAGAAACAAGGACTGGCACAGTGAAATAAACTGACACTCTCCCTACCTAGAGTTTTCTGTCCCTAGAAAAAATGTTTTTTTAAAGCACACTATAGCACAAGGAGAATTCCCCTCACTTTCCTTCTTTGTCCCTAGAAACAAGGACTGGCACAGTGAAAGAAACTGACACTCTCCCTACCTAGAGTTTTCTGTCCCTAGAAAAAATGTTTTTTTAAAGCACACTATAGCACAAGGAGAATTCCCCTCACTTTCCTTCTTTGTCCCTAGAAACAAGGACTGGCACAGTGAAAGAAACTGACACTCTCCCTACCTAGAGTTTTCTGTCCCTAGAAAAAAATGTTTTTTTAAAGCACACTATAGCACAAGGAGAATTCCCCTCACTTTCCTTCTTTGTCCCTAGAAACAAGGACTGGCACAGTGAAAGAAACTGACACTCTCCCTACCTAGAGTTTTCTGTCCCTAGAAAAAATGTTTTTTTAAAGCACACTATAGCACAAGGAGAATTCCCCTCACTTTCCTTCTTTGTCCCTAGAAACAAGGACTGGCACAGTGAAAGAAACTGACACTCTCCCTACCTAGAGTTTTCTGTCCCTAGAACATAATGTTTTTTTAAAGCACACTATAGCACAAGGAGAATTCCCCTCACTTTCCTTCTTTGTCCCTAGAAACAAGGACTGGCACAGTGAAAGAAACTGACACTCTCCCTACCTAGAGTTTTCTGTCCCTAGAAAAAATGTTTTTTTAAAGCACACTATAGCACAAGGAGAATTCCCCTCACTTTCCTTCTTTGTCCCTAGAAACAAGGACTGGCACAGTGAAAGAAACTGACACTCTCCCTACCTAGAGTTTTCTGTCCCTAGAAAAAATGTTTTTTTAAAGCACACTATAGCACAAGGAGAAATCCCCTCACTTTCCTTCTTTGTCCCTAGAAACAAGGACTGGCACAGTGAAAGAAACTGACACTCTCCCTACCTAGAGTTTTCTGTCCCTAGAAAAAAATGTTTTTTTAAAGCACACTATAGCACAAGGAGAATTCCCCTCACTTTCCTTCTTTGTCCCTAGAAACAAGGACTGGCACAGTGAAAGAAACTGACACTCTCCCTACCTAGAGTTTTCTGTCCCTAGAAAAAATGTTTTTTTAAAGCACACTATAGCACAAGGAGAATTCCCCTCACTTTCCTTCTTTGTCCCTAGAAACAAGGACTGGCACAGTGAAAGAAACTGACACTCTCCCTACCTAGAGTTTTCTGTCCCTAGAAAAAATGTTTTTTTAAAGCACACTATAGCACAAGGAGAATTCCCCTCACTTTCCTTCTTTGTCCCTAGAAACAAGGACTGGCACAGTGAAAGAAACTGACACTCTCCCTACCTAGAGTTTTCTGTCCCTAGAAAAAATGTTTTTTTAAAGCACACTATAGCACAAGGAGAATTCCCCTCACTTTCCTTCTTTGTCCCTAGAAACAAGGACTGGCACAGTGAAAGAAACTGACACTCTCCCTACCTAGAGTTTTCTGTCCCTAGAAAAAATGTTTTTTTAAAGCACACTATAGCACAAGGAGAATTCCCCTCACTTTCCTTCTTTGTCCCTAGAAACAAGGACTGGCACAGTGAAAGAAACTGACACTCTCCCTACCTAGAGTTTTCTGTCCCTAGAAAAAATGTTTTTTTAAAGCACACTATAGCACAAGGAGAAATCCCCTCACTTTCCTTCTTTGTCCCTAGAAACAAGGACTCGCACAGTAAAACACACTGACACTCTCCCTACCTATCCTTCTCTTTCCCTAAACTAAAGGAATCCAGGTTAAGCAAGAAAGAAATAAATGTCACTGTCCCTGCCTATGCTTGTCTTTCCCTGCTCCGGAACACACTACACTAGGCCGCCGTGCTGGCGGCCTTTTATAGTGTGGGGCGTGTACTAAACACCCTCAGCAATAATTGGCCACAGGCATCCTGCCTGTGGCCAATCATTGCTCTCCTCGCTGCCGGCGCTGTGATTGGCCAAGCATGCGGGGTCACAGTGCATGCTTGGCCAGTCACAGCGCCTGGATGACACTGCGATGGCGTAGTGCATTGTGGGCCGTTCGCGTCACTCGAATTTGGCGCGAACGGCCCCAAATCGCTCGATCTTCGTCGAACGATCGAACAGCCGATGTTCGAGTCGAACGTATGTTCGACTCGAACACGAAGCTCATCCCTAGTCGTTATAATTAGCACTTTAGAATTCGAACGTTCGCATCCATTGTATTTAATAGGGTTCTAATGTTCGTACAAACTTTCGGTCCGTTCGCGGGTTCTGGTGCGAACCGAAACCCGGGGGTGTTCGGCTCATCACTAATTGGTGGTTATTCTTGAAATGTTCATGAGCTTGTATGTCTTGTATGTACATGTAACCTTATTTCTCTTTCAATAAAATCATTTATGGAAAAAAAAAAGAGAAGGAAGATCACAGCAGAGGATGGAAATGTACGTGTCAGCAGATCTGACTTAGAGTGTGTGAATAAGCCCAATGGCTATATGGTGCAGCTTGATTATTTCCAACATCTGGGCAACAAGTTATCAACACTACTCTTAATGAGATGCTTGTGTCCCTGCGGGAAGTGTTGCAGCATGATATGATCTCCTTTACGCAATTTTTTTTAATTTACATAGATGCCTTGGGGTACAGAATTGATCGCATCGAACACAAAATGGAGCTGATAGATGCCAATAATGACTTAGGGGATGAAATTAAGAGTCTCAAAAGATGGCAGACCAGGATGCTAGGTCTCACTGGAATAACGTTAGGTATCGGGGATTGCGGAATCCATACAAGCGGCAGATATGCATCAAGACATGTGCATATTCCAGAAAGGCTGCCCAGGGATGTTTTAGCCAAGATCCATTTTTTTCATGTGAAAGACCATCTGATGCAATTCACACAGCATCATCCCTCTGTACCTGAGCCCTGTTTACTGATCTATCTCAGGCAACCTATCCTGCAAAAACTTGGTCTCAGTTACTAAGATTTTGTGCTACTATAATATCCCCTATAAGTAGAGATTTCCTACCAAGCTTGGTATTGAGGAATAACACCACTCAGGCCGGTCTTCCCGTCGTCGTCATCGGCGTCTTCTTCCCTCTTCTCCTCCTCGATGTTGACTCGTCGCTTCCTCTCGCAGTAATGCTAAATCTTCGGTCCGCAGAGATTAATATAGGCTTCTCATGACGTCACAGTCACATGTTCCCATGAAGTCACAGTCACATGCTCCGGGGCCATGTGCCCCGGAGCATGTGACTGTGACGTCATGAGAAGCCTATATTGATCTCTGCGGACCGAAGATTTAGCATTACTGCGAGAGGAAGCGACGAGTCAACATCGAGGAGGAGAAGAGGGAAGAAGACGCAGACGGCGACGATGGGAAGACCGGCCCCTCCACTAGCAAAAGAGCTACAAGAAGTTAGTGGAGGGGCCGGCAGAAGGACAACGGAGAGCCGGACGAGACGACGGAGAAGACCGGGCCTCCGCTAGCAAAAGAGCTAAAAGAAGTTAGCGGAGGCCCGGCGGAAGAAAGAACCGGAGATCGGGAGAAGAACCGGAGAGCGGGAGAAGAAGGCGACGGAGAAGACCGGGCCTCCGCTAGCAAAAGACCTAAAAAGAAATTAGCGGAGGCCCGGCGGAAGAAAGAAAGAACCAGAGAGAAGAAGAGGGGAGAAGGCGACGGAGAAGACCGGGCCCCGCTAGCAAAGGAGTTGGAAGAAGATAGCGGTGGCCCGGCAGAAGAAAGAACCGGAGAGCGCGGCGACGACACCGGAGACCCCCGAAGTCGGCAGAAGACCCCCGGAGCTGTGCAATAAAATACTTTTAAAAACTGTGTTCTGTTTTTATTGCCATTTTTTTCCACCAGGTGAATGGGTAGGGGTACGATGTACCCCATACTCATTCACATAGGGTGGGGGGGCCGGGATCTGGGGGCCCCCTTATTAAAGGGGGCTCCCGGATTCCGATAAGCCCCCCGCCCGCAGACCCCGACAACCTATGGCCAGGGTTGTCGGAAAGAGGCCCTGTCCTCATCAACATGGGGGCAGGGTGCTCTGGGGTGGGGGGGCCGCAGGTTGCCCCCCTGCCCCAGAGCACCAAACCCCCCATGTTGAGGGCATGTGGCCTGGTACGGTTCAGGAGGGAGGGGGGCCGCTCTCTCATCCCCCCTCTTCCCCTGTGGCCTGCCAGGTTGCGTGCTTGGATAAGGGTCTGGTTTGGATCTTGAGGGGGACCCCCACGCCGTTTTTTCGGCGTAGGGTTCCCCTTCAAATCCAGACCAGACCCAAGGGCCTGGTATGCTCCTGGAGGGGGAACCCACGCCGTTTTTTTCTTTAAAAATTGGCGTGGAGTTCCCGCTCAGGATTCATACCAAACGCAGTGCCTGGTATTGGCGGGAATCCACGTCGGATCCCCGCTCAATACAGTGTCGCATCTCCTCGCTATTGCAGCGAGCGCGACACGTGTCGCCACCCTGTTGCCGAGATCTCGGCACTCCTGTCGCCGAGAATCTCGGGGATGGGAGCGCGATAGATATACAATATTGGCGGCACCTACTGTAGGTGTATGTGTGTCAAAGTCAACAATCAAGAGAAGACTTCACCAGAGTGAATACAGAGGGTTCACCACAAGATGTAAACCATTGGTGAGCCTCAAAAACAGGAAGGCCAGATTAGAGTTTGCCAAACAACATCTAAAAAAGCCTTTACAGTTCTGGAACAACATCCTATGGACAGATAAGACCAAGATCTTGTACCAGAGTGATGGGAAGAGAAGAGTATGGAGAAGGAAAAGGAACTGCTCATGATCCAAAGCATAACACCTCATCAGTGAAGCATGGTGGTGGTAGTGTCATGGCGTGGGCATGTATGGCTGCCAATGGAACTGGTTCTCTTGTATTTATTGATGATGTGACTGCTGACAAAAGCAGCAGGATGAATTCTGAAGTGTAATATATTATCTGCTCATATTCAGCCAAATGCTTCAGAACTCATTGGACGGCGCTTCACAGTGCAGATGGACAATGACCCGAAGCATACTGCAAAAGCAACCAAAGAGTTTTTTAAGGGAAAGAAGTGCAATGTTATGCAATGGCCAAGTCAATCACCTGACCTCAATCTGATTGAGCATGCATTTCACTTGCTGAAGATAAAACTGAAGGGAAAATGCCCCAAGAACAAGCAGGAACTAAATACAGTTGCAGTAGAGGCCTGGCAGAGCATCACCAGGGATGAAACCCAGCATCTGGTGATGTCTAGGGATGAGCTTCGTGTTCGAGTCCAACGCATGTTCGACTCGAATATCGTCTGTTCAGCCGTTCGCCGATTTACGAACATTATAGGTCGTTCGCACCAAATTCGAGTTGCGCGTCACGCCCCATAATGCACTGCGTCATCGCAGTGCATTGCTGGCTGATGATTGGCCAGGCATGCACTATGACCCGCAAGCTTTGGCCAATCACAGCGCTGTCAGCACAGAGAGCCATAATTGGCCAAAGGAAGGGTGCCTTTGGCCAATCATGGCTCAGGGGAGTAGGTACACGCCCCACACTATATAAGGCCTCCTGCGTGTTGGCCTTGTGTAGTGTGTTCTGGCGGCGTTCAGAGACAGAGAGAGAGAGATTTTTGTTCTATTTCAGTTAGAAATAACTAGATTGAGCAGGCAGTTGATTGAGCTAGTTAGATCCAGTATATTTAGTATATATATATATATATATGCACTGTACGCTTTGTGTATATATATATATTGTGACAGCAGGAAGGTAAAGTCACCTGGTTGCATCCAGGGGGGTAGATATATTTCGCCCAGATTCAGGCTTTACGCCGACTTATACAACTAGGTGGAGAGTTGTATAAGGCTAGTGGGCTCATGGATGACTCATACTGTCTAGGGAGAGTGTGGGGCGTCGTGCAGACAGGGAGTTGATGAGACCAGCTGAAGCTTGTCAGCTCATTTAGGCCTCTATAAGAACTCCCAGCTTCATTAGATGTTAGCTCATGCCTGGAACCAGACCTGTGTGGACTGTCTAGGGAGAGTGAACCCCTGTGCGGTGAGAAAAAGCCTGTGTGGCTATTTGCTTGGACATTTAAAACCAGGGACTTAGGGACTAGGACAGCACTAGGCTGATCCCAGTTGTTAGTTAGGAAACCTGTATGTTTTTTTTTTTTCAAAAAAATTTTATTGAAGAATTAGTACATGTAAATGGGAAACGTACGAATTTGTGATACAAGCATGGCTTGTCAGACAATACAGACAAGACGTTATGGTCTCTGCGAAACAGAACAGAGAATAAAACATGCTTAGTTAAACAGTAGTCTAACAATATCCGTTATGTATACTGGTATGAACAGCAGTTAGTCGTTAGCAGGTTGCGACCAGAGAAGCAATCAACAGAACATTAATGGAAGAGAGTATTATAAACCTTGTTGAGGGTGAGGGAAGTAGGATAGAGTGCCTTGAATTGTGGCAACAGTGGGATAATGGTCGTCGGGATCTAAGTACCCTAATTATATCATCGTCGACCGGCCACAGATCCACTCGCCCCAGCGGGTACTTTCTGCGAGTGGGAGCGGACCGGGAGGATGTATACGAGAGTGATCAAACTGGGTGGTACTGTGAGAGTGATCAGCGTCATGCTATTGTGGGTACTGGATAGCCTGGGGGAGAGGAGGACTCCAGAGGGTAGGTGAAGGAGGTTTCAGGTTCATACGGTTGAGTGAAGTGTTGGTTCAGTGACAGTGTGCTGGAAGGAGTCAGTCGGGGTTGATCCAGGTGGGGGCTGGGGGATGGGGAAAAGGGTGGCGGAGGAGGTAGAGGATGGAGGGGGGGGCATTCTGGGCGAGCAGGGGGTTCCTGTGGGCGTGGGAGGATTCTGAGATGGTGAGGTGTGAGCACCAGTGTCTTTAAAGTGGAGCCAGCAGGCCCAAATTTCGGTGAATTTGGTCGGGGTATCGTGTGCTTGGTGTATGAGACTTTCCATGGCAGACGTTTTCTCGACCCGACGGATCCATTCTGAAATCGAGGGGGGCTTAATGTCTCTCCAGTGAGTTGGGATGCACATGGAGGCGGCAGAGATGAGATGGAAGGTCAGGGATTTTTTGTATGTGGAGAAGGGAATAGAGGTGTGATGTAATAGGTATTGTGATGGTGTGAAAGTCGGGGAGTACGTGGTGATGAGAGAGATTAAGCGGTGAATTTCAGTCCAAAATGGTTGGATAAGGGGGCATTCCCAGAATAAATGGAGTAGGGAACCGGTGTATGCGTTACATCTCCAGCATAATGGAGGGAGGTTGGGATGGTATTTGTGAATGACCGCCGGCGTTCTATACCAATTAGAAAAGATTTTGTATCTGTTTTCTTGGACCGACACATTAATGGAACCTTTGTGCATGTGGGTGTAAATTCGTTCCCACTCGGTGGCAGAGAGGTGAATGGAGAGGTCTCTTTCCCATTTTTTTACTAGGGTATCCTCCTGTATATCGTGAGTGGAGAAGAGGAGAGCGTACAGGGTAGAGATCAGGTGACGTTGGGGTTCCGTCATGGTGCAGAGCGATTCAAAGGGCGTTAGGTCTCGATTCCAGTGTAGAGATGGGGTAGCAGAGGCAAGGAAATGTCGGAGTTGTAGGTAAGTGTAAAACGGGATGTGGCGATCAGGGAGTTCCAATGTCAGGGCTTGGTGTGGTAGGAGGGTGTCTTCATGAAACAGAGTGTGTGCTCTGACACTGGCACCGGTGTAGAGGTGTTGGGGGTCTGCGTTCGTGTTACGGATAGGTAGGCCTGGGGGAAAGTCAGGATTCCGGTCTAGTGGGGTCATGGGGCCGGGGGAGGGTGATGTGCGTAGAAGCGCACAGGCAAGTCTGAATAGGGACAGAGAGGTTCCAATGAGGGGGTGGGAGGAACAGGGTACTGGGACAGAGCATTTTGTTATCCATGGGAGGTGAGAGAGGGGGACGTTGGATGTAGAATTTTCTAATGTAACCCAATCCTTGAGTTTTCCATGGATATGCCAGTCTACGATTCGAGTCAGATGGCATGCCCACTGATATTTTTGGATGTCGGGGAGTCCTAGACCCCCTAAGGTTTTTGGGAGCGTTAGCCTATACCAGCTTATCCTAGGGGCTTTAGAGGACCAAATGAAATTCCGGCACATGCGTTTGTAGAGGTTGAAGAACGAGGGGGGAAGTTTGATGGGGATGGCTTGGAGAAGGTAAAGGATCCTCGGGAGGATATTCATTTTTATGACTGCTATCCTGCCAAACCAGGAGAAGGTGCCCTGATGCCATTTATGTAAGTCGGTTTGTAACTTCTGCAGGGCTGGTAAGAAATTCTGCGTGTAGAGATCCCGTAGGTTTGTCGGTATTTTGATGCCCAGGTAAGAAAGGCAGTTAGGTTCCCAACTAAAGGGGAAGTTAAGTTTGCATTGAGAGACCAATGTGGGGGGTAGGGAGACGTTGAGTGCTTTGGATTTTGTGAAATTAATCTGTAGATTGGACAGGGTTTTGAATAAGGAGAAGTCGGCAAGTAGGTTGGGGAGGGTGGTGATAGGGTCTTTCAGAAATAAGAGTATGTCGTCTGCGTATGCGGCTATTTTATAGTGAGTCCCTTTTACATCTATACCCTTAATAGCTGGGTTATCTCTCAATTTGCGCAGTAGGGGTTCCATGGTCAAAATAAAGATCAAAGGGGACAGGGGGCAACCCTGACGGGTACCATTGGAGATTGGGAAGGCGCTCGACAGGCATCCGTTGATTTTTAATTTAGCAGAGGGGGAGGCGTATAGCAATAGAATCATGCGGAGCAGGCGTGGGGGGAAGCCCATGACTAGAAGGGTTTTCTCCATATAGTCCCATGCCACCCTGTCGAACGCCTTCTCAGCGTCCAAGGAGAGGAAGAATCCCTGAGTTTTTGATTTGGATAGCCAATGGTGGATATTTAAAGCTTTGATTGTGTTGTCCCTAGCTTCTCTACCGGGGACAAAACCGACTTGATCCAAGGAAATCAGTCTGTCCAAGAAGGGGAGGATGCGATTCGCTAGGACTTTAGCATATATTTTTAGGTCAACGTTGAGAAGTGAGATTGGTCTGTAATTAGTGACCAGTAAGGGGTCTTTGTCTGGTTTGGGGATTAGGGAAACATGGGCTTCAAGGAGTTCAGCATTGGAATGTGGGTTAAAGGCTAAGGAGTCAAAGGCGTTTATTAGGTGTGGGAGAAGGGTGTCAGAAAAGGATTTATAATAGCTGACTGTTAGACCATCGGGGCCGGGGCATTTGCCCGGTTTCATTTGTTTTAGTGCTGCCAATGTTTCAGCCATCGAGATTGGGAGCTCAAGATTGGCAGAGTCGTCGGGTGTCAGGGGGGTCGGGCAGTGTTGTGTTAAGAATGCGTTCATCGCTGTTAATCTTTCTGAAGTGGGGGAAGGAGAGTCGGTGGTGGGGAGGTTGTATAGGGTGGAGAAATATGAGATAAAGTGGTGGGATATGTCTTCTTGTTTGACAAGGTCGGTGCCCGAGGGGTGCTTAAGTTTTTGAATAGTGTATGCGGCTTTCTTTGTCTGTAGGGCCCTTGCCAGGAGTTTACCAGCTTTGTTACTGTGCTCATAGAAGAGTTTTCGGGATAGAGTGTATTTGCGATGAATTGTTAGATTAAGTGCTTCTAGGAGATCAGCACGTGCTTGGGTTAGCTCTGACAAGGAGTTTTGGGCTAGGGACAGTTTGTGTGTTTGTTCCAGGGTTTGTACACGTGTAGTAAGCTTCACAATATGGGCTTTTCTTGATTTGTTTCTTTTAGCTGCTAGGGATAGGAATGTGCCTCTTACTACACATTTGTGTGCTGCCCACACCATAGGGGGGGCAGTGTCCCCGGCGGAGTTTTCTCTAAAGTAGTTAGTGAGGGTGTCAGCAATTGTTTGCGTGTGTGTCATATCTGTAAGCAGGGAGCTATCTAGTCTCCAAATATTAGATCTTGTGAGAGATGTTGGGAATTTGAGGGTCATAGAGATAGGGTGATGGTCTGATAGAACCATAGGTTCGATCGTAGCAGAAGATAAGTAGGAGAGATCGGTATGAGAGAGGAGGAAATAGTCCAGTCTGGTATATTTGTTGTGGAGACTCGAGAAGTATGAGTAGTCCCGGCCATTCGGGTTTAGGGTGCGCCAAGAGTCGTGCAAAAGGAGAGTATGTAGCTGTTGTTTGATCGCTCGGAGGGCACGGAAGGTGAGGGAAGATGTACCATTGGAGGTGTCCATGGTGGGATTGAGTGCGACATTGAAGTCACCCCCCACAATCAGGGTGCCAGTTTGAAAGGCGGTCAGTTGTTCAAGGGTTGTGCGAAAGAAGGGAACTTGTCGGACGTTGGGGGCGTATATGTTAGCGATGGTTACAGGTCTTTGATGTAATGTGCCTTTGATGAATATAAATCTACCCTGAGTATCTCTGTGGACCTCCGTGACTTGAAGGGGGCAATGTTTTGAGAGGAGAATAGATACTCCTTTCGATTTGGCTTCTGCATTAGAAGCATGGAATACAGTAGGGAAGTGGGAGTTTTGTAGTTTGGGAATGCTATTGGATCTGAAGTGTGTTTCCTGAATGAGAGCTATGTGGGTTTTGGAGTGGTGTAGAGAGTGGAGCAATTTAGAACGCTTTTCAGGGGTGTTTAGACCCCTAATGTTCACCGAATATAGGTTAAGCATGAGGGGTTGGGTGTGGGGGGTCGGGGGTGATGATCTGAAGGGGGCCTTACTCGCCATTGCTGTGGTAGTGCGTGAGGGTGAAAGGAACGAAGGTATAGGAGGGGAGGTGGAGATTGCAAGGGAATCAGGGAGCGGGGATGGTGCCTGAGCGAGATTGGTCACTAATGTAAAACCGATGAGGTTACAACCAGATGGGTTGAAGAACCTCTAGAAAGTATGTATCGGTCAGGTACAGTGCGTGTATGGGGTGACAACTCCTATGTAGAGGACTCACCTTGGCACACGACTGTAGGAGGGTTGGCAAACACAAGGAATCGAAGTTGGATGAGATTGGATCGGGAGCGTCCGCCGCCACAGAAAGTTGGGATGGAACTTCATGAGGTTAAGAGTTGCAATATAGCGTCTGGACGGGGTCTAAGTCTGGAGCCATATCATATAGATCTGGAGCTGGGGATGTCAGATCATAAAAGAGGTAAATGAGACTAACTTGTATAAGGTAAAAAGTAAAAAGTATACCCGTGCAAACAATATGAAAACCTGTTAACATTGATGGACCCAGAGGTACCAAGTAAGGAACAAAGGCCTTAGAACGTTGGTATGTGCTGAGACATGTATAAGTGTTGAGTGGTATCTATCAGTATCAGGGACCCCGGGGCCCACGGGCAGCCCAGACAAGTGTGATGTATAGCCATGGTTTGGGGCGAGATATTTCCAGTTAGCCAAATAATTGCAAGAAGCAGGGATGCCAGCTGACCGTGGACCCCGGGGAAAGTATAGTGATTTTGGGAAAGCTGTTATGTGTGATTACAACAAATACATAGTAAACAATTAACTGATTAGGCAGTTAGTTATTTGAAGATAGTTTGGCTGCAAAAGCTATAGAGACAAGGGTTCAGTGATCAGTCAGAACTTGACTGTCCCATTTTGGTGGAGTACCTGTAAAGACAGAGGACTGCAGGGGATGTGGTGCTTCTGCGCATGACAGATGAGAGAGAGAGAAGAAGAAGAGAAAAAAAAAAAGAAAAAAAAAAAAAAAAAAAACTCGACGGACGGTCGAGTTCAATGGATCCGGACGTGCGGGTCACGTGAGGCGTTTCCGGTGGTACAGGCGCAGCTGTGGGGAGAAAAGTCCGGTGCTCACTCGTACAAAAGACTGTCTGGCGGCTTCATGGAGGGACCTCACGTGGAGCCGACGAGTGTGGATACCGCGGACTTCTCATCGGTCGTCAGGTGGAGGGAAGAGGAGGTGTCACCGGAAGACCAGGATATTGCTTGTAGTTGTCTTCTGTCCATCTGGCAAACGGATTTGACGTTTCTTCGCGCAAGTCAGGTGAGTGGGGTGGGGATCAAGCTGAAGCGAGCGCAGTGTAATCTGGAGAGTGTAGTCTTTTGCCGAATTGGGGTGGGGCAGCCATGCTGTGGGAGGGTTAGAGATGCCTCGGTTGAGGTGTCAGCAGGGCTAAACGTTAGGGGCGTGTGATTGGTGTCTTGTAGGGATACATTCCATAACCCAGAGCCATGGCACAATCGAAATGTTTTAGCCAGGACTATACTGGCTTCTAGCGTAAAAAAAACACAAGGCAATAAACGAACAGGTCCAAACTAGAATGTGAGGGGGGGGAACTGTAAACTATCCTCGGGTGACTAAACAGGAGCACATTCGGTCAGAGGGATCGAGGAGGAACTTGGGGTGGAGCGGTACCTTAGGCTTTAGTAGTCTCTACGGGTCCTCCGAGTGCGGGGGGAATCGGATGGGCTGGAGGCGTTGAAGTGCTGGCTGGTTGAGGAGCGGCGCCTGATAGGCGAGGGAGAGCGTCTCCTACGGGGCCTGCTGTCTTGCGCTTCCATGGGTTCTTCCTGGGGGGGCGCTTTTCGTAGTAACGCGTGGCGGAATTCCCCGTACCAGTTAGGTACTTCTATAAGGGGCAGACCTAGCGTACTGCAAAAGTGAGGCAGGTCCTCCGGTACTTTCAGTAGGGCTGTGCGGCCCTGGAAGGAGGCAGACAGGCAGAAGGGAAACTTCCATTTGTATGGGATGTTTCTGGAGCGGAGGACCTCTAGTAAGGGCTTTAGGTCGCGGCGGTGTTGGAGGGTTATGCCTGACAGGTCTTGGTAGATTTGGATGGGATGGCCCCTGTGCAGCAGTTGTGGTCTACTCCTCGCTTGCTTCATGATGTCCTCTTTAAGTTTGAAATCCACAACATGGCAGATTATGTCTCTGGGGGGGTCAGTCTCTCTCCCCTTCGGCCGGAGGGCGCGGTGAATCCTGTCCAGATCTATGGCGGATTGCGGTGGTCGGCCCAGTAGATCATTGAAGATCTCCACTACAGTGGGAGCTACTTGGTCGTTTTCCACTGACTCAGGAACGTTGCGGATCCTAAGGTTATGGCGCCGACCTCTGTTGTCGAGGTCCTCTAAATGGCGCTGCATATCTCTCAGTTGTTGGGTATGGGAGTCAACGTGGGAGGCTGTCTTGTGGATGTAAGCGTCGTGGCGATCGGAAGTTTTTTCCACCGAGAGCACCCGATCGTTGAGCGCACGAATGTCCAGTCTCAGGTCCGCAATGGCTGCCGCCAATGTGTCCTTGATGTCCGCTGCTATAGTTCGCAAATCGTGGATGTTGAGCTGAGGTTGAGGAGACAGCTCAATGTCATGAGGGTGTGGATTAGATGCAGGCGGTTGTGTGGATGGGGGAATGGAGGCCGTCGGGTCGTTGTCCTGTGAGCGGCCGTGGCGGGAAGGCGCCATGTTTCCCCTGCTGTTGCGGAACATTTCGGGGATGTTCTGACTATTCCCTCCCGGTTGTTCTCTTGGGGAGCGGGATCTGGAGGCAGAGGAGGTACGGGAAGCTGTGCCCATCGTCAGGGAGAGAATTAGGGGCAGATATCCTCGGAATGTAGTTCAAGGTCTTCTGTGGCGGCAGGAACGAGATGATTAAGCGTCCATCTTCTTGCCTTGGTCGGCCACGCCCCCCCGAAACCTGTATGTTTAGTCAGAGGTCAACTTGACCAGGATTTATTTTGGTTATGTTTCTTTTGCTTTGCTGTGTTTTGTCACTGTAAATAGAAAATAAACCGCACCTTTTTGATTTTGAAAACCACAACCTCCGTTTGCTGGGCCTGTTTTGTGTGGGGAGCCCATCCCGGGGGTCACACACACCCGCTGCCGAGCTAACCCCCTCACAGTTGGTGGAGAACCAGTGGCAGTTTTTTTAAGCCAGCATGGAGGAGATACTGAAACAGCTGGCTCTAGCAAATGCCAATCAACAGCAGACAAATGCAGGTTTGCAAAGGAGCCTTGCAGCCCAGCAGCAAGCTCATCAACAAGCCCAGCAGCAATCTGAGGCCCGCTTCATAGACCTGTTACAGAAGCAAGAGCAGAGACTACAACAAATGGAAGCAGTAATGCAGCAACGTCCGCAGACCAGTGAGGAAAGCCGTCCCACTAATACCGCGTCCTTTGGGGTGAGTCATTTATTGACAAAAATGACTGGAGAGGATGATCCAGAGGTATTTTTGACCACATTTGAAAGGACTGCTGAAAGAGAAAAGTGGCCTGAGGAGCAGTGGGCTGGACTGGTGGCTCCTCTGTTAACTGGTGAATCGCAGAAGGCTTACTATGACCTAGAGCCTGACCAAGCAAAAGACTATGTGATGCTAAAAGCTGAAATATTGGCAAGGCTGGGTGTCACCCAGGCTGTCCGGGCTCAGCGTGTGCATAACTGGACTTTCCAGCTTGGAAAACCCCCCAGGTCTCAAATGTATGATCTCATTCACCTGAGCAGAAAGTGGCTACAGCCAGAGACTTTGTCCGCACCAAAGATTGTGGAACGTGTTGTAATGGATCGGTTTTTGAGAGCTCTTCCTACTGCCATCCAAAAGTGGGTAAGCCATGGAGACCCAGAGACGGCCGATGGTCTTGTGGATCATGTGGAGAAATACTTGGCTACAGAGAACCTGACGGCCTCTTCCAGAGACACTCGGACTTTCCACCCTAAGACCAGACCATCCCCAGGGGCGGATAAGAGGATTCCAAGGGGTGAGGGTGGAGAGAGTGAGAGGGTGGGAGCTCTACCCCAAGTTTGGTGAGAACAGCCTGGGAAATCAGCGGTTTAAGAGGCGGCAAGAAGGATCGTTTGCTACCGCTGCCGGCAAGCGGGACATATTGCAGCCAATTGCCCGGTTGTGGAGGAACCCATGCAGTGTGACTTTCTGACGGGCAGACGTCAGTCGCTGTGTGCGACAGTCGCATGCACTGCCATTCGAGGAACTGAGAAACATTTATGCAAAATGTGTGTTAATGGTAGAAATGTTGTGGTATTGCTGGTTTCAGGTAGCCTTGTGACCCTGATAAAGGCTGAGTTAGTTAAAACAGAGGTCTCTGGGAATAGCAAGGTAGCTGTTATTTGTGTGCATGGGGACACCCGAGAGTATCCAGTGACTACAGTGTGTTTCGAGACCCCCAAAGGTACCCTCTCTCATCCAGTGGGCTTAGTATCTCAGTTACCGCATGACGCCATTGTGGGAAGGGATTTTCCGAAGTTCTGGGAACTGTGGGATGATCCTGAGCCCCTCACTGGTGCCCCTATGTACCAGGAATGTGATAGCCAGAACTCCCCTGAGAGTGGTGAGGACTCTCCGGAATTTCCCTTATCAGTATTGGCAGGGGAGACTCAAGAAACTGGAGAGGAGCCCACCTCCTCAGACGAAAACCTACCGTCTGTGGAGTTTTCTGATCTTGAGGTTCACAGGGAAAACTTTGCCACAGAACAGTTGAAAGACCCCGCCCTAATAAAGGCACGGGAAAACGTAGTGAAAATAGATGGCGAGTTAGTGAACCCAGATAATACCTGCACTTACCCATACTTCAGCGTAGAGAAGGACCTACTGTATCGGGTGGCAAAAAGGGCAGAAGAAACCGTTGAGCAGCTTGTGGTGCCCAAACCTTACAGGAAGTTGGTGTTGGAGTTGGCCCATGGGCACATTCTTGGAGGTCATCTGGGGACAGAGAAAACCCGAGAGAGGGTATTACAGAGATTCTATTGGCCGGGGGTGATGAAGGACGTAGAAAATTATTGTTCCTCCTGCCCTGTGTGTCAGAGGTTGGCCCCGATGCCACATTTCCGTAGCCCGCTGGTCCCTCTACCCATCATTGAGGTCCCGTTTGAGAGAATCGCAATGGATTTGGTAGGTCCTATAATCAAGTCCGCTAGGGGGCACCAGTACATATTAGTTATAATGGACTATGCCACCCGTTATCCAGAAGCGATCCCTCTCCGAAATACCTCGGCCAAAACCATAGCCAAAGAGCTATCTCTTGTTTTTAGCCGGGTGGGTATTTGTAAAGAACTGCTTACGGACCAAGGTACACCCTTTATGTCCCGGGTTATGAAAGAGCTGTGTAAATTGTTCAAAGTGACGCAATTGCGTACATCTGTGTATCACCCCCAAACCGATGGGCTGGTTGAAAGATTCAACAAAACCCTAAAACAAATGTTGAAGAAAGTGGTGGATAGAGATGGAAAGGATTGGGACTGTTTACTTCCTTATTTGATGTTTGCTATTAGGGAGGTGCCCCAATCCTCTACGGGATTCTCCCCCTTTGAGTTACTGTATGGGAGACACCCAAGAGGGCTGTTGGATATTGCCAAGGAAACTTGGGAAAGTGAGAGTTCTCCCCACAGGAGTGTGATTGAGCATGTCGCCCTGATGCAAGATCGAATTGCACAGGTAATGCCCATCGTGAAGGAACATTTGGCCCAAGCGCAGTTGGCACAGCAGAGAGTGTACAACCGTGGAGCCAAGACCCGTACCTTTTCCCCGGGGGATAGGATATTGGTACTTGTCCCTACGGTTGAAAGTAAATTCCTTGCCAAATGGCAAGGCCCCTACGAGATAATGGAAAAAGTGAGCGAAGTGAATTACAAGGTCAGACAACCAGGAAGGCGAAAGCCCGAACAGATCTATCACGTTAATCTGTTGAAAGCCTGGAGGGATAGAGAGTCCCTAGTCGCAGACACTTGGTCACCAGCTCAAACTGGTTGCGTGATTCCTGAGGTTGGAATAGCAGCCACCTTGTCACAACCCCAACAACAGGAGGTTAAGGAGTTTGTGCTTCGCAACAAGGAGGTATTCTCTGAGCTGCCAGGACAAACATCGGGGGTAGAGCATGACATCATTACCCCGCCCGGTGAAAGGGTGAAGTTAAAACCCTATCGGATCCCAGAGGCTCGACGGGAGGCAATACGGGAGGAAGTACAGAAAATGCTGAACTTAGGGGTGATAGAGGAGTCCCAAAGTGATTGGTCTAGTCCCATCGTGTTGGTGCCTAAACCGGATGGGAGCTGGCGATTTTGTAACGATTTTCGTCAGTTGAACAAAGTTACAAAATTTGACACCTACCCCATGCCACGTATAGATGAGTTGATCGACCGGCTGGGAACAGCCCGATACATGACGACTCTTGACCTCACAAAAAGGGTATTGGCAAATCCCCCTGGCCAAGTCGGCCAAAGAGAAAACCGCATTTGTAACCCCAGACGGGGCGTTCCAATATAAAAGAATGCCGTTCGGGTTACAGAATGCGCCGGCCACATTCCAGCGGAAAATGGACCAGATGCTGAGGCCCCATCGGAAGTATGCTGCGGCTTACCTGGATGACGTAATTGTCCATAGCACAGATTGGGCCTCACATCTGCCAAAAGTGCAAGCAGTCCTGGACTCTGTTCGGGAAGCGGGGTTTACGGCTAACCCCAAGAAGTGTACCATTGGGCAGGAGGAGGCCAAATATCTTGGGTACACCATTGGGAGGGGGGTAATAAAACCCCAACTCAACAAAGTCGAGGCCATCCAGAGTTGGCCACGTCCCAACAGCAAGAAGCAGGTACGAGCCTTTCTGGGAATCGCTGGGTATTATCGGCGATTCATTCCCCACTTTGCTTCTAAGGCTGTGCCCCTAACCAACCTGACGAAGGGGAAAGGGTCGGTCATGATTAAATGGACCCCCGAGGCTGAGGCAGCATTCCAATTCTTGAAACAAGCCTTATGTAGCCAGCCAGTGTTGTACTCACCCGACTTCTCTAAAGACTTTGTCGTACAAAGTGATGCGTCAGATGTGGGGTTAGGAGCAGTATTGTCCCAGGTCTGGAACGGGGAAGAGCACCCAGTCATTTACCTCAGCAGGAAGTTGAAGTCCCATGAGGTAAATTACGCCACCGTTGAAAAGGAGTGTTTAGCGGTGAAGTGGGCTCTAGATTCCCTTCGGTACTACCTGCTAGGTAGGCACTTTGACATGGTTACGGATCACGCTCCGTTAAAGTGGATGGCTCAAAACAAGGAAACAAATAGAAGAGTGAATAGGTGGTTCCTGGCCCTCCAGGAATTCAACTTCACAGTAAAGCATCGCCCTGGCGTTCAAATGGGGAATGTGGATGCTTTGTCTCGAGTACATGAATGCCTGATTGCTGGTGTTCCAACCCCGAGGTTAAAACAAGAGGGGGGGGTATGTGACAGCAGGAAGGTAAAGTCACCTGGTTGCATCCAGGGGGGTAGATATATTTCGCCCAGATTCAGGCTTTACGCCGACTTATACAACTAGGTGGAGAGTTGTATAAGGCTAGTGGGCTCATGGATGACTCATACTGTCTAGGGAGAGTGTGGGGCGTCGTGCAGACAGGGAGTTGATGAGACCAGCTGAAGCTTGTCAGCTCATTTAGGCCTCTATAAGAACTCCCAGCTTCATTAGATGTTAGCTCATGCCTGGAACCAGACCTGTGTGGACTGTCTAGGGAGAGTGAACCCCTGTGCGGTGAGAAAAAGCCTGTGTGGCTATTTGCTTGGACATTTAAAACCAGGGACTTAGGGACTAGGACAGCACTAGGCTGATCCCAGTTGTTAGTTAGGAAACCTGTATGTTTAGTCAGAGGTCAACTTGACCAGGATTTATTTTGGCTATGTTTCTTTTGCTTTGCTGTGTTTTGTCACTGTAAATAGAAAATAAACCGCACCTTTTTGATTTTGAAAACCACAACCTCCGTTTGCTGGGCCTGTTTTGTGTGGGGAGCCCATCCCGGGGGTCACACACACCCGCTGCCGAGCTAACCCCCTCACAATATATATATATATATGTATATATATATATATATATATATATATATATACTGTATACAGTTTAGCTAGATCTCATTGCAGAGCGTTCCTGTTATTCTATTCCTACTAATAATACAGAAAGCTGCAGTATATTAAGTCAGTGTACTGTACACTTGGCACAGTGTTCAGCTAAAGCTGACTGCAGACCATTCCTGTTCTCTTTCTAATAATACAAGCAGGCAGTTGAGCTAAACTGCAGTATATTAAGTCAGTGTACTGTACACTGGGCACAGTGTTCAGCTAAAGCTGACTGCAGACCATTCCTGTTCTCTTTCTAATAATCCAGGCAGGCAGTTGAGCTTAGCTGCAGTATATTAAGTCATTGTACTGTACACTGGGCACAGTGTTCAGCTAAAGCTGACTGCAGACCATTCCTGTTCTCTTTCTAATAATACAGGCAGGCAGTTGAGCTAAGCTGCAGTATATTAAGTCAGTGTACTGTACACTGGGCACAGTGTTCAGCTAAAGCTGACTGCAGACCATTCCTGTTCTCTTTCTAATAATACAGGCAGGCAGTTGAGCTAAGCTGCAGTATATTAAGTCAGTGTATTGTACACTGGGCACAGTGTTCAGCTAAAGCTAACTGCAGACCATTCCTGTTCTCTTTCTAATAATACAGGCAGGCAGTTGAGCTAAGCTGCAGTATATTAACAACTTCCCTACCGGGCACGAAAACCCCCTTCCTGCCCAAGCCATTTTTCAGCTTTCAGCGCTGTCACATTTTGAATGACAATTGCACGGTCGTGTGGCGTGGCTCCCAAACAAAATTTGCGTTCTTTTTTTCCCACAAATAGAGCTTTCTTTTGGTGGTATTTGATCACCTTTGCGGTTTTTATTTTTTGCTCTATAAACAAAAGAAGAGCGTCCAGTTTGAAAAAAAACACAATATTTTTTACTTTTTGCTATAATAAATATCCATTTTTTTTTTTATTAAAATTTTCCTCAGTTTAGGCCGATACATATTCTTCCACATATTTTTGGTAAAAAAAAATTGCAATAAGCATATATTGATTGGTTTGCGCAAAAGTTATAGCGTCTACAAAATAGGGGATAGATTTATAGCATTTTTTTTTTTACTAGTAATGGCGGTGATCTGCGATTTTTATTGTGACTGCAATATTGCGGCAGACAGATCGGACACTTTTGACACATTTTTGGGACCATTCACATTTATACAGCGATCCCTGCTATAAAAATGCATTGATTACTTTATAAATGTGACTGGCAGGGAAGGGGTTAACACTAGGGGCTGAGGAAGGGGTTAAATGTGTTTCCTCAATGTGTTCTAACTGTTGAGGGAGGGGACTGACTGGGGGAGGTGACCGATGGTTGTCCCTATGTCATATGACGTCCTGTCAGAATGAGAGAGTCTTCCGCCCGCCGTCATTTGACGGTGGGCGGTAGACAACAGGTTAAATCAGTGTACTGTATACTGGGCACAGTGTTCAGCTAAAGCTGACTGCAGACCATTCCTGTTCTCTTTCTAATAATACAGGCAGGCAGTTGAGCTAAGCTGCAGTATATTAAGTCAGTGTACTGTAACACTGGGCACAGTGTTCAGCTAAAGCTGACTGCAGACCATTCCTGTACTCTTTTTAATAATACAGGCAGACAGTTGAGCTAAGCTGCAGTATGTTAAGTCAGTGTGCTGTAAACTGGGCACAGTGTTCAGCTAAAGCTGACTGCAGACCATTCCTGTTCTATTCCTAATAATACAGGCAGGCAGTTGAGCTAAGCTGCAGTATATTAAGTCAGTCTACTGTATACTGGGCACAGTGTGCAGCTAAAGCTGACTGCAGACAATTCCTTGTGTAACTATTCCAATACATCAAATAAAGTATGTCTGGAAGGCCAACAAGGAGAGGCAGACACACATAGGCCAATAAAAGAGGGCAAGCAAGGTCTGTGTCTAGAGGCAACAGTGCTGGTCGTGGACACGGTGCATCCTCATCAGCACGTGGCCGTGGGGCACGCTTGTCTTTTTTTTCGCCAGCTGGCCGTGTTGAGCCGCAACATGCTGAAGAGTTTGTAGAGTGGATGACCAAGCCGTCCTCATCCTCCTCATCCTCTCTCATCCAGCCTCAGGGTACTTTGTCTGCCAAAGCAGATGCCAAAGCAGCCTCTTCCATTGGCTCAATGGCATCAGTCACTCCTTCCCTAGCCCCACCATGTCCTGAGGAGTCACCCGAACTGTTTGACCACAGTGTTGGGTACATGCTGTAGGAGGATGCGCATCCTTTTGAAGGCTCCGATGATGGTACCCAGCAAGAAGGACAGCAAACTGGCAGTCATGTTCCCCCAGCTGCAGCATACTGCCAGGTTTGTTACAGTGACGAGGAGGGAGGGGATGATGAGGTCACTGACTCTATATGGGTGCCTGATAGGAGAGAGGAGGAGGAGGAGGCACATCTCCAACGAGGCAGGATGCCCTCTAGGGGCCAGCTTAAGGGCAGCACACCGACTACATCACACCGCAGAGCTCCGCATATGCAGGGCGCTGCTGTCTCCTCGCGTTATTCCAAAAGTTCTTTGGTGTGGGCCTTTTTTCAGATGTGTGCAGCAGATCGCACCTTTGCTATTTGCAACATATGTCTGAAGCGTATCTCGCGTGGCCAAAACATCAGCCGCTTGGGCACCACATGCTTGACCAGACTTATGTCGACCTGCCATGCAGTCCGTTGGCAAGCATACATAAAAGACCCACACCAAAGAACAAAGCGGACCTCTCCTTGCTCCTCATCAGCTGGGATCTCCAACCTCACTATACCTTCAGTCCTCTCAGAAACCTGCACTGAGAGGAATGAAGGTGTAGAATTAGGTGTGTCACAGCCAAGTACTTGCGGGCAATCTGCTATCGGTACACCAACGTCCGATTGTACCAGACAAATTTCCCTGCCCCAGCTGCTGCACCGTCGAAAGAAATTGGCTCCCAGCCATCCACATGCCCAGCGGTTGAATGCTAGCTGGGCTAAATTGCTAGAACTTCAACTGCTGCCTTTTCAGATGGTAGACTCTGCCCCCTTCCGTGAGTTTGTGAAATGTAGCGATACCTCACATGTGTGGTTTGAACACCGTTTTCATATGTGGGCGGGACTTACGTATGCGTTCGCTTCTGCATGCGAGCTCACGGGGGCAGGGGCGCTTTAAAAAAAAATAAAAAATGTTTTTGTTATTTTACTTTCTTTATTTTAGTTTGACACTTTTTTCCCCAAAAATAAAATTTTTGATCACTTTTATTCCTATTACAAGGAATGTAAACATCTCTTGTAATAGGAATATGGCATGATAGGTCCTCTTTACAGTGAGATATGGGGTCAATAAGACCCCACATCTCACCTCTAGGCTGGGAAGCCTGAAAACAATAAAAAATGATCCTGGCTTCGATCGTAGCGGTGAGTCGGTAGAAGCACCGGAGGGTGGCCTCCCGTAAGAACGATCAAGCGGCAGAACATTCAAGGATGTCATATGACAGCCGGCGGGCGGGAAGTGGTTAAAATGCTTTTTTTTTTAACACAAAGTTAAGCATGGCTGAGCATGGCTGGGTATGGCCGAGTATGGCCGGGTATGGCTGGGTATGGCAGAGTATGGCAGGGTATTGCAGAGTATGGGCAGCATATTGCAGAGTATGGGAAGGATATTGCAGATTATGGGCAGGATATTGCAGAGTATGGGCAGGATATTGCAGAATATGGGCAGGATATTGCAGAGTATGGGCAGGATATTGCAGAGTATGGGCAGGGTGTTGCAGAGTATGGGCAGGGTGTTGCAGAGTATGGGCAGGGTGTTGCAGAGTATGGGCAGGGTGTTGCAGAGTACGGGCAGGGTGTTGCAGAGTACGGGCGGGGTATTGCAGAGTACGGGCGGGGTATTGCAGAGTACGGGCGGGGTATTGCAGAGTACGGGCAGGGTATTGCAGAGTATTGCCCGGGTATTGCAGGGTATTGCAGAGTATGGGCAGGGTATTGCAGAGTATGGGCAGGGTATTGCAGAGTATGGGCGGGGTATTGCAGAGTATGGGCGGGGTATTGCAGAGTATGGGCGGGATATTGCCGGGGTATTGCAGAGTATTGCCGGGGTATTGCAGAGTATGGGCAGAGTATGGTGAGGATATTGCAGAGTATGGGCAGGGTATTGCAGAGTATGGGCAGGGTATTGCAGAGTATGGGCAGGGTATTGCAGAGTATTGCTGGGGTATTGCAGAGTATGGGCAGGGTATTGCAGGGATGGCTGAGCAGGGATGGATAGATCTGTGACTTCAATTGTCACAGAGCAGCGCTGTGGGCACTACACATCCAGCCCACAGCACTGCTGCCATCCGCTCTCTCCCCTCTCCTCTCACACTGTACCGATTGGTACAGAGAGGGGAGAGAGGAAACCTGCTTCATCACAGGACGGCGGTTAGTTTACAAGTGATCGCTCTGTCATTTGACGGAGCGATCACGTGGTAAACGGCCGCGATCAGTGGCTATTTACCGCGATCCGTGATGCGCCGGGTCTTCCGGTCCCAGCGGTCAGGGATATTTCCGGGAGCGTGCCCCAGGGGGCGCATGGGAGCAAGATACTGGGAGGACATCCAGTGGACGTCCACCCAGAATAACACGACCGCACTGCAGCCGTCTTTCGGCTATGGCGCGGTCGGCAAGTGGTTAAACTGTCAGATAAATATGTTCAGGGAATGACAGAAAAAGACAAGGAATAAAGTAAAGTGAGAAAGGAAGAGGACAGATCGGGGAGGGGCGGGGGAGAAGAGGGTAGGGAACAGGGGGGGAGTTTAAGAGAGATGGGAGAAGTATGGGGAAGGGGTAAAAAGGAAAGTAAGGAAATATGTAAAGTTACAGATTTTTTGTATCAAGTCTTTTTAACCTCCCTGGCGGTATGATTCTGTCTGGAATTATGTACCAAAAGCGGTACAATTATTTTGCATGGAAATTTGGCGTTATGTACTGTAGGCCTGCAATTCTTAGTAATTACTTTCTTAAACCTGACCAAACAAGACTCTAGTAGAAATCCCAGATGTGATAAATTTGAAACACAAAATCATGAATTATAATCTAATAAGTACCGGTAATATAATTTTATTCAATAATGTAGAAGAAAATAATGACATTTGTCAAACAAAGAAAATTCAATACACATCCTGAGTGTGATACATTTTAAAGCATGGAACTAGACAAAGTCCAACGTCGCAATCTGGACAATGGTATCTTGTTTCTTTTCTGACTTTTTTTCCATTGCCATCTCTCTTGGAACAGCAGACCACGCACATCCTGGTAGGTGCTTCCTTTTTTGCGGTTGGCGGTATATAGTCCATAAAATGACGTCCAG
The DNA here is from genome assembly GCA_029206835.1 of Rana muscosa. Taxonomy (NCBI): domain Eukaryota; kingdom Metazoa; phylum Chordata; class Amphibia; order Anura; family Ranidae; genus Rana; species Rana muscosa. The sequence goes on along the minus strand of CM055123.1, from coordinate 96,436,973 downwards.
TCAGGCGTTCCCGGTTGACAACGCCAACAGCACGTCGTCCGGGTCTGTTCACAGCTACTGATGGCATCTGGTGGTTGACAAAAATCTGCTCAGCCACCTTCCAGATAAAGTCGGAATGAACAAGAGGCATGCCACTCTTTGCTTTGTACAGGATATACATATTCCAAAGGCATTGTTCCAAAAGATGCCTGAAAATCTTTTTATAATATATATTTTATAATATTTTATAATATTTTTTCTGCTGTTTGCGCATAGCCGGGTAAAATGTCATTGCCTGATCGGCTCTGTCGACAGCTCCCATTGAATTATTATAATCCATCACAACTTGCGGCTTCAACAGATCTTTCCCACCTCTTGTGTGGACCATGGCAGTGGCGGTATTGTGCACAGTACTCATGAGACACCCGTCATTCTTGTCTCGCCATCGCATTGCCATCATCTTATCCTTCTGCCAGGCAACCATTTCTCCTGTTTTTTGTTTTTTCTTGCCAAACATAGATGGCATGCCACGTCGGTTAGGCCTAACGGTACCATACCCATCAGTTTTATTTTGTAGCAAAACCTCAAAATGTTCCAGAGATGTATAGAAGTTTTCTGTGGTAACACAATATCCCTGGTTCAGCAATGGCTCCAGCAGTGTAAGGACAGATGATGTGGCCATCCCATAGCCGCTGTACCTGGGGTTGAACTTCGTGCCTTTACCGGTGTAAATTACCGAATTCCAGATGTATCCGGTGGATGACTCACAAAGAATTTGATGCCAAACCATGCTCTTTTGGATACAATGTACTGTATCCAGCTTAGGCGTCCCTTGTAGGCCATCAGACTTTCATCCACGCTGACGTCGCTTTCTGGCACGTAGGTCCGCTGGAAATTGGCCACGATCATTTGCCATACCTCCCAGATTTTCTTTAGCTTGGGCGCAGGATGCGTGGCCTCATCAAACTCCTCATTGTTCGTGAAGTGGAAATACTTCATGATGAGGGACAACCGGTATTCAGACATCACGGTGCTAAAAAACGGAGTGGCCAGTAGCTTATTGGTGATCCAGTACCATTTCTGGAGCGGTTTCCCCACCACCCCCTGAAGAATGATGAGTCCCAGAAACTGCCAGATGTCCTCTTTCGTCACCGGTTCCCACTTTCTGCTTCGGGAAAATCTGGCATGCAGCGTAGCGGATTGCTGATCGTGGTAACGATTTGTCTCTGTGACAATTTTTTCAATTACCTCTTCAGTGAGAAATAATTGCAGGTATGCCAGAGGGTTGTCACACTCCACATCTACCTTCATCCCAGGTGATCCAGTGAAGGGAAATCTTGGGGGCGCTACCTGGTCCGTATCGGAGTCTATAGGGCACCAAGTGCGCACATTGCTGAGGTCGCTGAGGTCAGGTGCAGGATCATCGCCGTTGTCACTTGCCAGATCCGTGTCAGTGTCAGACGACAAATCTCCCCACGACTCACTATCGCTCACTTCTGCGAGCAACTCTGTGTCGCTGCCGCTGTCACTCATCTGCTCCAAAAGCGCCCTTTTGGTAAAGTGGCGCTTTTTTGATGCCATATTTTTATGGGCACAGATGACAGGCAAGGGGGCCCTGTACAGGGCACTGTATGGTGATCAGAGATGATACAGTGTAATAAAGTGTAATCAGATACAATATAACCACTTTTATTTTTGTGTTTGTGTTGTGTGAACTTTTGAATTTGCCGCCCAGTTCTGCTCCCTTGTGACGCTGCGGCTCGCAGGGAACAGAACCAGGAAGCGCCGACACTCGTCGGTGATCTCGCTGGCGATCACAGCAGAGGACATCATCGCTGGATCGCCAGGAGAAGGTAAGGAAACTCTGCTGCAGGCTCTGCAATGTTTCCCCGAGCGTGACTCGGGGTTACCGTTCCTAGCAAAAAAAAACAACCCCGAGTCACGCTCGGGATTACCGCCAGGGAGGTTAATTACTCCACTGTGGGTGTGTGTGATACATGTTGAATAATTTTCCCATAAAGAATAAATAAATAAAAAATAAAAAAATTGAAATTATGTGGAAGGGAAAAGTGTGGAAGAAAAAGGTGCACAAGCAGCAGGGATGACCGCAGCCTGGAGAGGATTGTCAGGAAAAGGCCATTCAAAAGTGTTGGGGACTTTCATAAGGAGTGGACTGAGGCTGGAGATGGGCTTCAAATGTCATATTCCTCTTGTCAAGCCACTCCTGAACAATAAACAACGTCAGAAGCGTCTTACCTGGGCTAAAGAAAAACAAATCTCTTCTGTTGCTCAGTGGTCCAAAGTGCTCTTTTCTGAAGAGAGCAAATTTTGCATCTCATTTGGAAACCAAGGACCCAGAGTATGGAGAAAGAATGGGGAGGCACACACTGGAAGATGCTTGAAGTCCAGTGTGAAGTTTCCACAGTCTGTGTTGATTTTGGGAGCCATGTCATCTGCTGGTGTTGGTCCACTGTGCTTCATTAAGTCCAATGTTAACGCAGCTGTCTACCAGGAGATTTTAGAGCACTTCATGCTTCCTTCCGCAGACAAGCTCTATAGGGATGCTGACTTCATTTTTCAGCAGGACTTGGCACCTGCCCATACTGCCAAAAGCACCAAAACCTGGTTCAATGACCGTGGGATTACTGTGCTTGATTGACCAGCAAACTCGCCTGACCTGAACCCCATAGAGAATCTATGGGGCATTGCCAAGAGAAAAAGGAGAGATATGAGACCGAACAATGCAGAAGAGCTGAAGGCCGCTATTGAAGCATCCTGGTCTTCCATAACACCTCAGCAGTGCCACAGGCTGATAGCTTCCATGCCACGCCACACTGAAGCAGTAATTGCTGCAAAAGGGGCCCAAACCAAGTACTGAGTACATATGCATGCTTATACTTTTCAGAGGTCCAATATTGTTCTATGTACAATCCTTGTTGTATTGATTGCATGTAATAATCTAATTTTCTGAGATTGTGGGTTTGGGGTTTTCATGAGCTGTAAGCCATAATCATCACAATTATGACAAATCACGGCTTGAACTATCTTGCTTTGCATGTAATGAGTCTATTGCATATATTAGTTTCACCTTTTAAGTTGCATTAGTGAAATAAATGAACTTTTGCACAATATTCTAATTTTTCGAGTATCACCTGTATATTGTTAAGCAAACGATGTTGTAAGAAAACACCAGGTTATTTTTTTGCTATCTACAGCCTTGGAACTAGTCCTCACAGTATGCAATTCCCTACAAAGATATAAAACTCACTGTTTATTGCTGGTATGTGAGATATAACATCACGGTAAGTTATGCATTTTCACTGCTAAATTACTAAAACGTTTTAGATTCAGCAGCAGAATCTGATTTGTCCATTATTCACCACCATTACTACCTCAGCCTAGTTCATGATGAATATTTACTACAATTCATTAATTATCAAACTACAGGTTTTTGCTATATGAAAAAATTTAATAGAGAAGTAAAGAGAAAATGTGTTCTACATGCTAACCTGAATCCATATTTGCAACTGTGCCTGGCTACAAAATATTGTAACAGATTTGTGGAAATTCCCCACATTGAATTTCTCAGATGTAAAAGGTAGAATGAGTGGCATTAGGAAGAAAAATTGGTTTCAACAGAGAGAACACACCAAAACCAGCGAAGAACCTCTGAAAAATCTAACTGCAGTTGCCACTTCTCTTGGCCCAGGGGTTGAAAGACCCACCTGCGAGGAGGGCTTGGGCATCATGTGCAACTGTTACCATGTAATAAATACTACTAATGCTGATGTGTACCATGCATGCTTTTAAAGTCATACTGCCTAACATGATATATATATATATATATATATATGTGTGTGTGTGTGTGTGTGTATATGTATATACTTGAGTTCTGGAGAGATCTGTGAATTTGTAATGTTATGTTCTTTTCTTTCTACAAAGTATTGGGAAAGTATAAGGAATTATTATAGTGGAAAAATGTTGATAAAGGCATTGATAAATATTGTTAGTAAGCCAATAAGTCATAGCAACTGCTACTGTTGCTTGTGGCTTTGCAAATTTGCCAGTGTTGGCACAGATGGAGACTGTAAACACAGTGAATCAAAAATGCATGGGGATTGTAGAGCTTTCATGTGCAGAACAATGTTTGCTCAGTGAAAATCACTGTAAACCCATTGTACACAATAGCTTGATAATGTCTCAATTTAGCTCTCTTCATACTGTAAGCCTTGGGAAAAAATTTCTTCTAGGACCACTCTACGTGGCTACTTTGGGCTGTACACCAACAACAATTTGTGTAGATCTCTGGTGGGTTCCACAGGTGTTTGGGATCAGGCTTTACTGCACAGCCTGTAGAAATTAAAGCATTCATATTTCTGACATGTGTCTGCTGTACCATGTACTTGTATGAGAAAGTATCCTGTTCTCTTTGTATTGCTTCCTTTATGTGAAATCCCTTGTGTTCCTGCCAGTTCATCTGCTTGACCACACTAAGCAAACTGACCATACTAAGCAGTAGAGCACACGGTGATCAGTTCTATAGCTATGCTGGGAACTCAGTGTGCTCTCCTCCAATAATCAGACTTTTCCTGACATGTCTCCCCTGCACCGCCATTCACTGAGACGTTCAGTGTGCTGCTTCTTTTCCTCCCCCCAGCTCTTATGTAGCTGAGAACAGAGGTTATGATCCCTTACAAAAAAAGGGAAAAAATGTATTTATAATGTTTTTTTCTTTATATATATATACAAAAATATTTTGCCTTTTATTTATTTTTTAAACTAAATGGGTCGTTTTACAAGGTTTTCATTTACAATCACTTTAATGATTGTAAATGTACCATGGAACAGATGAGCAGCCCCAGACACAAACATTTTGTGTCGACTTATTTACTTACCTCATACTTATCTGTGTATGAGGTAGTATAAATGCATGCTCTGTGCTTTTGCAAGGCTTTATATGTCATGAAACAATCCCCAACTAATTGGATGTTGGAAAGAACAGACAGGCATTGGGAAGGATAAATGTAACAATCTTGCATATGCTAGATTGTATATAAACTCCTGAAAAAATATTTTTCAAATACCAAAAAAATCCTCAAATAATTCAATGAATACAGTGCAGCCCATATATAAAATCTGTGCAAAAAAAGTCTGTGCCAAAAATAAAAAATAAATGTGTCTTTACTGTAAAGTATCCTCCCACTATAAAAAAAGTTTCATCAAAATGTATTTAATAAAAACAGTGGTTAACCTAACCTCTTCTCAAGAGACCACTTGTTGTGTCCTCCACCTTCACCTCACCTGTGTGTACACAGTTTGACACCTACCCTCATTAATGCACCCATTAAATTACAGGAGGTCATATACAGCCTGCTGTGGATAGTGTCATTTACCAGTAATAGAGCCACCATAGAGGATAATGCCAACAGTCCTTCTCTTTGGTCAGCGCTCTTCCACCGCTTTATTAATTTTCTTCTAAGATGATCAGTTGTTACTCATAAATAGACAAAAGGATGATCTAGACCACAAGCACATTTAAAAGCAGCAGGCATCCGCAGCAAATTCATCCACCTGTGTTTGATCCTGTCCTCCCAACGGGTTACTTACTCAGGTAAAAACATATTTTTTCAGTATCTTACATGCAATCTATTATACTGTATGTATGATGCACACAGGGTACACACCGCTCCAAAGCAACACGCAATAGGATCCACACACACTAAGACCACCTGGGGGCCAGCCCGGTCCACAGCCACAATGGATGAAGATAAAGGATGAAGATGGCGGCACTCCAAAGGGGGAGAATAAACTTCTTTATTGAACAGGTCCAGATAATAAGACAAAAAACACACAGTTCCAGGATAGCCAGTAAACACATGTCAGTGCTTACTCATAATAAATAAGTTTAACTTATAAATAAATAGTCTATAATGACTAATTGGTGTGGTGGATTGCTGCACTTTATGTCTGGAATTTTACTTTTGTGAGATTGTGTGGTAAGGTGTGAGACACACCAGGCAAGCACTGTTTTAGTTTAAGTTCTTTTGGCTGCGTGGAAATATAATGCGCATACATTTATTCTTGCATAGGGTAACCGGCTTAATGTTACACTAAAATTATAAGTGTACCCTGTTTTGTATGCAAACTGCCAAAAGTCCACAGATACCAGCTTTGGATAAATAAGGGCAAGCTTGATTCAATACATCTTTGCCCCTGTCTAAGTTAAATCAAAGAAAAATGTATTCTCGTGTGCAAACATGGAATGGGAGTTTGTATACAGTAGGTACCAAACAAACATATAGAAAGATTTTTAAGAAAATAAATATAACTCTTTATTAGTTAATAATTAAAGATTAAAAATTGTGACACAGCTTAAAAGATTGCAATCAATTACATCAAGGGTTTCTATAGCATGTATACATTCCATCATATGCAGATATCGTCAATATCAGTCTGTACCAACACCTCAACGTGTTTCAACTCATACATAATCTTCATCAGAAGGTAAAAGATATGTTCTGGAACACAAACATAAATAAAAACCCACAATTTTCACAAGAATACAATATCAACAGGGAAGAGGTTGTAAATCAATCAAATTTTTCTTTTCAATTACTTAGACAGAACCCACTGATGCATACATATGATAGAAGGGATGTATATCCAAGGAAAACCCAAGAAAGGGGCAAGTCTGATGAAATGCAAGGGATACTGGACCCAGAAAAAAGCCTTAAACAGCAAAAATGAATAATGACCTATTGGCAACATATATGACTATATAAATATAAGGTCAAAGTATAAACAAATCATATAGTACAAAAATAGGCATTAAGGTATTAATAATTCACCAATGAGCTCATCTGATGTAAGACAAAAAAGGGGAGGCCTGGTAGGGCTGGTGAGGTAATTAACCTCTGAAAACAAAAACATCAAAAAGATAAAACGAAATCTAAATTTACAATATGACAATATTCAAAGACAAGCCATATACTGTACCTGATTCAGATGAAATTAAACATTTCAAGGAACAAGTGATATCACCACATGGTCTCAACTTGGGCCCAACGCACCTCTTGATTTGAAATTGTGGGTATTTATACATGGTTGTATTCCAGAACATATATATATATATATATATATATATATATATATATATTACTTCCTGATGAAGACTCTGTATTAGTTGAAACATGTTTATGTAATTGATTGCAATCTTTGTTTATTAAAGCGGAGCTCCACCCTAAAGTGGAACTTCCGCTCATCGGAACCCTCCCCCCCTCCGGTGTCACAATTGACACCTTTCAGGGGGGAGGGGGGTGCGGATACCTGTCTAAGACACTTCTGGGAGACACTTCCAGGAGACACTCGGCTCCCAGAACACAGGAGGACCAGTCAGAACGGCGCAGCGCGACTCGCGCATGCGCCGCAGGGAACCGGGTAGTGAAGCCGCAAGGCTTCACTGCCTGGTTCCCTCACCGAGGATGGCAGTGGGGGCAGTGGGGGCAGCAGAGTGATGAGTGATTGCTCGTCCTCTGCTGTGGACGTCGCTGGACTCCAGGACAGGTAAGTGTCCTAATTTTAAAAGTCAGCAGCTGCAGTATTTGTAGCTGCTGGCTTTTAATATTTATTTTTTCGGCGGAGCTCCGCTTTAAGGATCTTTTGATTATGTTCGTTTGGTACCTATACAAAGTCCCATTCTGTGTTTGTACACAATCATATATTTAGGGATGAGGTGTCCTATGGTAAGGTGAAAGCAATAGGAGTTTAACAAAGAAACATGTATTATTTTTTACCTTTTTATATGGCAGAAGTGGCTCTGGATAAACCATAAAAGCTGGGGACTCAATGCAAAATGAAAGAGAATGAAGTACCTGTTTTAATGTTTTAATGCAAATGCCCTTTTTCCAACTAGTATGAATAAAGGTTTTACCGGTACTTTATTTCTACTGGACTCTGACAGTAAACAAGCAAGCTTTTAGCAAAAACAAAGGCATCATTTATACAGGGCACATTTCATATTTGCCTTTCTAAATCAATATATTTATATGAAACCATTGATGATCCTGGATGCTATATGGATTCAAAATAGAAAGTGTGTAATATATTTACATGTGATTTGATGTACGCTTCCAATAAATTGTGTACAAAAGCACTCTGTACACAAAGAATGTTTAGATCTCACTATTCACATCATTATTACTTAAGGAAATATGATGATATGAGGTCTGTCCCCTGTTTCCACAAAATCCCTAACCCTACACAGAAATCTCCAATTCTCAGCTGCCATAATTTCACAATTTCAAGTCTTTTGCAATGAATCCCTAGAAAATTATTTATAGTCCCTTCGAGTGGAACGTCACTTACTACAGGAAATTCGACTGATTGTCCTCCTCATTACCTCCTGTACGTGTATTGAATCCAAGCAGAATTTTGCCCCCCACTCTCACAGTCCGCAAACCTCCTGGGACACATTACAGGTCCCAGGAGACTGTGGGTCCATTTAGAAAGGGCAGTGTTTCTTTTTTTTAAAACTAGTTCCTCTTTAATATTGGAACTGCTTGTTTTGTGCTGTGATTTTCTACTAAGACGGAGATTTCCATCTGTGTTGTAGCACCCAGGTTTTACCAAGAGGCTACAATGGGTACAATTGCAGGTTTCTGGCATTTTAAGATACACCAAACAGTTGTACTTTAGTTAGCTGAGTACTACAAACAAGTAGAATACAAACTGCAATTTAGATTTCACATTCCACTAAAGACTCTAATCGAATTCTAAGATTTTTTTTCACATACCTGAAGTATCCCTTATGCTCTATATGCCTAATGCAGAACAAAAAAAAAAAAACAAAAGCCAAAAAAAGAATAAAAGAATAAAATACAGGGGTGAGGCTGGCAACCAGAGGATATGGCCCCTTGTTGAAAGAGCTCTGGAGTGCCGGGATAGCTGTAGCAGTACTAAGGGACACCCAGCTCTCCCATCTTCACCCAAAACTGCAGGAGGCAGGAGGCAGTGGTAAACTGGCAGGAAGCCATGGGGAAGTGAAAATCTAGAGAAGGGCCCCACAAGCTAAAAGACTTCTTCAGCCCAACGGGAGGTTTAGAGTCACATGATGGCGCTGGCTCCAGGAGGCATCTTCTCACAACTACCGCTTTATCCTGGGGCAGAGGAGCAGACAGAGGTCAGCCGGGCTTGCTCAAGCACTGCTTCATCCCCTGTCTGCCACTAACAATCCAGTCAAGCAAAGAAGGAAGATCACATTACTTGCTCCTATTCAGATAATGGATATTGCTTTATTTGATTGGTGGTTATTCTTGAAATGTTCATGAGCTTGTATGTCTTGTATGTACATGTAACCTTATTTCTCTTTCAATAAAATCATTTATGGAAAAAAAAAAAGAAGGAAGATCACAGCAGAGGATGGAAATGTACGTGTCAGCAGATCTGACTTAGAGTGTGTGAATAAGCCCAATGGCTATATGGTGCAGCTTGATTATTTCCAACATCTGGGCAACAAGTTATCAACACTACTCTTAATGAGATGCTTGTGTCCCTGCGGGAAGTGTTGCAGCATGATATGATCTCCTTTACGCAATTTTTTTTTATTTACATAGATGCCTTGGGGTACAGAATTGATCGCATCGAACACAAAATGGAGCTGATAGATGCCAATAATGACTTAGGGGATGAACTTAAGAGTCTCAAAAGATGTCAGACCAGGATGCTAGGTCTCACTGGAATAACGTTAGGTATCGGGGAATTGCGGAATCCATACAAGCGGCAGATATGCATCAAGACATGTGCATATTCCAGAAAGGCTGCCCAGGGATGTTTTAGCCAAGATCCATTTTTTTCATGTGAAAAACCATCTGATGCAATTCACACAGCATCATCCCTCTGTACCTGAGCCCTGTTTACTGATCTATCTCAGGCAACCTATCCTGCAAAAACTTGGTCTCAGTTACTAAGATTTTGTGCTACTATAATATCCCCTATAGGTAGAGATTTCCTACCAAGCTTGGTATTGAGGAATAACACCACTCAGGCCAGTCTTCCCGTCGTCGCCGTCGGCGTCTTCTTCCCTCTTCTCCTCCTCGATGTTGACTCGTCGCTTCCTCTCGCAGTAATGCTAAATCTTCGGTCCGCAGAGATTAATATAGGCTTCTCATGACGTCACAGTCACATGTTCCCATGAAGTCACAGTCACATGCTCCGGGGCCATGTGCCCCGGAGCATGTGACTGTGACGTCATGAGAAGCCTATATTAATCTCTGCGGACCGAAGATTTAGCATTACTGCGAGAGGAAGCGTTGAGTCAACATCGAGGAGGAGAAGAGGGAAGAAGACGCAGACAGCGACGATGGGAAGACCGGCCCCTCCACTAGCAAAAGAGCTACAAGAAGTTAGTGGAGGGGCCGGCAGAAGGACAACGGAGAGCCGGACGAGACGACGGAGAAGACCGGGCCTCCGCTAGCAAAAAAGCTAAGAGAAGTTAGCGGAGGCCCGGCGGAAGAAAGAACCGGAGATCGGGAGAAGAACCGGAGAGCGGGAGAAGAAGAAGGCGACGGAGAAGACCGGGCCTCCGCTAGCAAAAGAGCTAAAAAGAAGTTAGCGGAGGCCCGGCGGAAGAAAGAAAGAACCAGAGAGAAGAAGAGGGGAGAAGGCGACGGAGAAGACCGGGCCCCGCTAGCAAAGGAGTTGGAAGAAGATAGCGGTGGCCCGGGAGAAGAAAGAACCGGAGAGCGCGGCGACGACACCGGAGACCCCCGAAGTCGGCAGAAGACCCCCGGAGCTGTGCAATAAAATACTTTTAAAAACTGTGTTCTGTTTTTATTGCCATTTTTTTCCACCAGGTGAATGGGTAGGGGTACGATGTACCCCATACTCATTCACATAGGGTGGGGGGGCCGGGATCTGGGGGCCCCCTTATTAAAGGGGGCTCCCAGATCTCCGATAAGCCCCCCGCCCGCAGACCCCGACAACCAACGGCCAGGGTTGTCGGGAAGAGGCCCTGTCCTCATCAACATGGGGGCAGGGTGCTCTGGGGTGGGGGGCCGCAGGTTGCCCCCCTGCCCCAGAGCACCAAACCCTACATGTTGAGGGCATGTGGCCTGGTACGGTTCAGGAGGGAGGGGGGGCCGCTCTCTCGTCCCCCCCTCTTCCCCTGTGGCCTGCCAGGTTGCGTGCTTGGATAAGGGTCTGGTTTGGATCTTGAGGGGGACCCCCACGCCGTTTTTTTGGCATAGGGTTCCCCTTCAAATCCAGACCAGACCCAAGGGCCTGGTATGCTCCTGGAGGGGGAACCCACGCCGGTTTTTTCTTGAAAAATTGTCGTGGAGTTCCCGCTCAGGATTCATACCAAACGCAGTGCCTGGTATTGGCGGGAATCCACGTCGGATCCCCGCTCAATACAGTGTCGCGTCTCCTCGCTATTGCAGCGAGCGCGACACGTGTCGCCACCCTGTTGCCGAGATCTCGTTACTCCTGTCGCCGAGAATCTCGGCGATGGGAGCGCGATAGATATACAATATTGGCGGCACTTACTGTAGGTGTATGTGTGTCAAAGTCAACAATCAAGAGAAGACTTCACCAGAGTGAATACAGAGGGTTCACCACAAGATGTAAACCATTGGTGAGCCTCAAAAACAGGAAGGCCAGATTAGAGTTTGCCAAACAACATCTAAAAAAGCCTTTACAGTTCTGGAACAACATCCTATGGACAGATAAGACCAAGATCTTGTACCAGAGTGATGGGAAGAGAAGAGTATGGAGAAGGAAAAGGAACTGCTCATGATCCAAAGCATAACACCTCATCAGTGAAGCATGGTGGTGGTAGTGTCATGGCGTGGGCATGTATGGCTGCCAATGGAACTGGTTCTCTTGTATTTATTGATGATGTGACTGCTGACAAAAGCAGCAGGATGAATTCTGAAGTGTAATATATTATCTGCTCATATTCAGCCAAATGCTTCAGAACTCATTGGACGGCGCTTCACAGTGCAGATGGACAATGACCCGAAGCATACTGCAAAAGCAACCAAAGAGTTTTTTTAAGGGAGAGAAGTGGAATGTTATGCAATGGCCATGTCAATCACCTGACCTCAATCTGATTGAGCATGCATTTCACTTGCTGAAGATAAAACTGAAGGGAAAATGCCCCAAGAACAAGCAGGAACTAAATACAGTTGCAGTAGAGGCCTGGCAGAGCATCACCAGGGATGAAACCCAGCGTCTGGTGATGTCTAGGGATGAGCTTCGTGTTCGAGTCGAACGCATGTTCGACTCGAATATCGTCTGTTTAGCCGTTCGCCGATTTACGAACATTATAGGTCGTTCGCGCCAAATTCGAGTTGCGCTTCACGCCCCATAATGCACTGCGTCATCGCAGTGCATTGCTGGCTGATGATTGGCCAAGCATGCACTATGACCCGCAAGCTTTGGCCAATCACAGCGCCGTCAGCACAGAGAGCCATAATTGGCCAAAGGAAGGGTGCCTTTGGCCAATCATGGCTCAGGGGAGTAGGTACACGCCCCACACTATATAAGGCCGCCTGCGTGTTGGCCTTGTGTAGTGTGTTCCGGCGGCGTTCAGAGACAGAGAGAGAGAGAGAGAGATTTTTGTTCTATTTCAGTTAGAAATAACTAGATTGAGCAGGCAGTTGATTGAGCTAGTTAGATCCAGTATATTTAGTATATATATATATATATATATATATATATGCACTGCACGCTTTGTGTATATATATATATATATATATATATATATATATATATATATATACTGTATACAGTTTAGCTAGATCTCATTGCAGAGCGTTCCTGTTATTCTATTCCTACTAATAATACAGAAAGCTGCAGTATATTAAGTCAGTGTACTGTACACTTGGCACAGTGTTCAGCTAAAGCTGACTGCAGACCATTCCTGTTCTCTTTCTAATAATACAAGCAGGCAGTTGAGCTAAACTGCAGTATATTAAGTCAGTGTACTGTACACTGGGCACAGTGTTCAGCTAAAGCTGAGTGCAGACCATTTCTGTTCTCTTTCTAATAATCCAGGCAGGCAGTTGAGGTTAGCTGCAGTATATTAAGTCATTGTACTGTACACTGGGCACAGTGTTCAGCTAAAGCTGACTGCAGACCATTCCTGTTCTCTTTCTAATAATACAGGCAGGCAGTTGAGCTAAGCTGCAGTATATTAAGTCAGTGTACTGTACACTGGGCACAGTGTTCAGCTAAAGCTGACTGCAGACCATTCCTGTTCTCTTTCTAATAATACAGGCAGGCAGTTGAGCTAAGCTGCAGTATATTAAGTCAGTGTATTGTACACTGGGCACAGTGTTCAGCTAAAGCTAACTGCAGACCATTCCTGTTCTCTTTCTAATAATACAGGCAGGCAGTTGAGCTAAGCTGCAGTATATTAAGTCAGTGTACTGTATACTGGGCACAGTGTTCAGCTAAAGCTGACTGCAGACCATTCCTGTTCTATTCCTAATAATACAGGCAGGCAGTTGAGCTAAGCTGCAGTATATTAACCACTTCCCTACCGGGCACGAAAACCCCCTTCCTGCCCAAGCCATTTTTCAGCTTTCAGCGCTGTCACATTTTGAATGACAATTGCACGGTCGTGTGGCGTGGCTCCCAAACAAAATTTGCGTTCTTTTTTTCCCACAAATAGAGCTTTCTTTTGGTGGTATTTGATCACCTCTGCGGTTTTTATTTTTTGCTCTATAAACAAAAGAAGAGAGTCCAGTTTGAAAAAAAACACAATATTTTTTACTTTTTGCTATAATAAATATCAATTTTTTTTAATAAAAATTTTCCTCAGTTTAGGCCGATACATATTCTTCTACATATTTTTGGTTAAAAAAAATTGCAATAAGCGTATATTGATTGGTTTGCGCAAAAGTTATAGCGTCTACAAAATAGGGGATAGATTTATAGCATTTTTTTTTTTTACTAGTAATGGCGGTGATCTGCGATTTTTATTGTGACTGCAATATTGCGGCAGACAGATCGGACACTTTTGACACATTTTTGGGACCATTCACATTTATACAGCGATCCCTGCTATAAAAATGCATTGATTACTTTATAAATGTGACTGGCAGGGAAGGGGTTAACACTAGGGGGCGAGGAAGGGGTTAAATGTGTTTCCTCAATGTGTTCTAACTGTTGGGGGAGGGGACTGACTGGGGGAGGTGACCGATGGTTGTCCCTATGTACAAGGGACACACCATCAGTCTCCTCTCCCTCACAGGACGTGGATCTGTGTGTTTACACACACAGATCCACTTTCCTGCTCGGTTACTGGGCAATCGCGGGTGCCCGGCGGCCATCGTGGCCACTGGGCACGCGCATCGGGTCCCCAGCAACGCGGTGGGTGCGCGCACGCGTGCCCCCTAGCTCCTTTTAAAGGCAGGGCGTCATATGACGTCCTGTCAGAATGAGAGAGTCTTCCGCCCGCCGTCATTTGACGGCGGGCGGTAGACAACAGGTTAAATCAGTGTACTGTATACTGGGCACAGTGTTCAGCTAAAGCTGACTGCAGACCATTCCTGTTCTCTTTCTAATAATACAGGCAGGCAGTTGAGCTAAGCTGCAGTATATTAAGTCAGTGTACTGTAACACTGGGCACAGTGTTCAGCTAAAGCTGACTGCAGACCATTCCTGTACTCTTTTTAATAATACAGGCAGACAGTTGAGCTAAGCTGCAGTATGTTAAGTCAGTGTACTGTAAACTGGGCACAGTGTTCAGCTAAAGCTGACTGCAGACCATTCCTGTTCTATTCCTAATAATACAGGCAGGCAGTTGAGCTAAGCTGCAGTATATTAAGTCAGTCTACTGTATACTGGGCACAGTGTGCAGCTAAAGTTGACTGCAGACAATTCCTTGTGTAACTATTCCAATACATCAAATAAAGTATGTCTGGAAGGCCAACAAGGAGAGGCAGACACACATAGGCCAATAAAAGAGGGCAAGCAAGGTCTGTTTCTAGAGGCAACAGTGCTGGTCGTGGACACGGTGCATCCTCATCAGCACGTGGCCGTGGGGCACGCTTGTCTTTTTTTTCGGCAGCAGGCCGTGTTGAGCCGCAACATGCTGAAGAGTTTGTAGAGTGGATGACCAAGCCGTCCTCATCCTCCTCTTCCTCTCTCATCCAGCCTCAGGGTACTTTGTCTGCCAAAGCAGATGCCAAAGCAGCCTCTTCCATTGGCTCAATGGCATCAGTCACTCCTTCCCTAGCCCCACCATGTCCTGAGGAGTCCCCCGAACTGTTTGACCACAGTGTTGGGTACATGCTGTAGGAGGATGCGCATCCTTTTGAAGGCTCCGATGATGGTACCCAGCAAGAAGGACAGCAAACTGGCAGTCATGTTCCCCCAGCTGCAGCATACTGCCAGGTTTGTTACAGTGACGAGGAGGGAGGGGATGATGAGGTCACTGACTCTATATGGGTGCCTGATAGGAGAGAGGAGGAGGAGGAGGAGGCACATCTCCAACGAGGCAGGATGCCCTCTAGGGGCCAGCTTAAGGGCAGCACACCGACTACATCACACCGCAGAGCTCAGCATATGCAGGGCGCTGCTGTCTCCTCGCGTTATTCCAAAAGTTCTTTGGTGTGGGCCTTTTTTCAGATGTGTGCAGCAGATCGCACCTTTGCTATTTGCAACATATGTCTGAAGCGTATCTCGCGTGGCCAAAACATCAGCCGCTTGGGCACCACATGCTTGACCAGACTTATGTCGACCTGTCATGCAGTCCGTTGGCAAGCATACATAAAAGACCCACACCAAAGAACAAAGCGGACCTCTCCTTGCTCCTCATCAGCTGGTATCTCCAACCTCACTATACCTTCAGTCCTCTCAGAAACCTGCACTGAGAGGAATGAAGGTATAGAATTAGGTGTGTCACAGCCAAGTACTTGCGGGCAATCTGCTATTGGTACACCAACGTCCGATTGTACCAGACAAATTTCCCTGCCCCAGCTGCTGCACCGTCGAAAGAAATTGGCTCCCAGCCATCTACATGCCCAGCGGTTGAATGCTAGCTGGGCTAAATTGCTAGAACTTCAACTGCTGCCTTTTCAGTTGGTAGACTCTGCCCCCTTCCGTGAGTTTGTGAAATGTGCGGTACCTCAGTGGCAGGTTCCCAAAAGCCACTTTTTTTCACGGAAGGCGATTCCGGCTCTCTACCGGCATGTACCAGACAAATTTCCCTGCCCCAGCTGCTGCACCGTCGAAAGAAATTGGCTCCCAGCCATCCACATGCCCAGCGGTTGAATGCTAGCTGGGCTAAATTGCTAGAACTTCAACTGCTGCCTTTTCAGTTGGTAGACTCTGCCCCCTTCCGTGAGTTTGTGAAATGTGCGGTACCTCAGTGGCAGGTTCCCAAAAGCCACTTTTTTTCACGGAAGGCGATTCCGGCTCTCTACCGGCATGTGGAAGGAAATGTCTTGGCCCCGCTGGACAGGGCTGTCAGCGGTAAGGTGCATATTACCGCTGACTCATGGTCCAGCAGGCATGGACAGGGACGTTACCTATCTTTCACGGCACATTGGGTGACTCTGCTGGCAGCTGGTAAGGATGCAGGACAGGGTGCAGTAGTGTTGGAGGTTGTTCCGCCACCACGCCTCCAAAATGCTACTAGTGGTGATTCTGACACACCTCTATCCTCCACCCCCTCCTCTTCTTCTTCCTCCATGGCCTCTGCCTGTGCTGATTTGTCCTCGGAACCAGCGGTGCTCCGTAGGCAATCAAGGGGCTATGCAAGTACGCAGGCAAAAAGATGCCATGCGGTGCTTGAGCTGGTGTGCTTGGGGGACAGGAGCAACACTGGGGCAGAGATTCTGTCAGCTCTGCAGGGGCAGGCTCAGAGGTGGTTGACGCCACGCCAGCTTAAGCCAGGAATGGTGGTTTGCGACAATGGCACCAATCTCCTCTCCGCCCTCTGACAGGGACAGCTGACCCATGTGCCCTATTTGGCTCATGTACCTAACTTGGTGGTGCAGCGGTTCTTGGGCAGGTACCCGGGCTTACAGGATGTCCTGAGGCAGGCCAGGAAAGTCTGTGTGCATTTCCGCCGGTAATATAATGCCAGTGCTCAGCTGGCTGACCTCCAAAAGGAATACAACCTGCCCAAGAACCGCCTAATCTGTGACATGCCCACCAGGTGGAACTCAACGTTGGCCATGCTGCAGCGGCTGCACACACAGCAGAGGGCCATCAATGAGTATCTGTGTGACTATGGCAACAGGACAGGGTCAGGGGAACTTGTTTTTTTTTGCCATGCCAGTGGGTCATGATCAGGGATGCATGCACAGTCCTGTCACCATTTTAGGAGACCACAAGGATGGTGAGCAGTGACAGTGCATGCATCAGTGACCCTGTCCCTCTTGTCCACCTGTTGGAGCACACACTGCGTGGAATAATGGACAGGGCACTTGAGGCAGAACAGAGGGAGGAAGAGGAGGACTTCCTTACCTCTCAAGGCCCCCTTTATCCAGACAGTGTTAATGCTGGCCTGCCGATCACACAGGAAGAGGACAAGGAGGGGGAGGATTGTGTCAGCATGGAGGTGGAGCCTAGCACTCAGCAGTCTTCAAGGGATCATTTACAGTCCCAAGAAACCCATGGAATTGTACGATGGCTGGTATTCGTATTCGTGGTATCAAGGAGAGGGATCATTACTGGCTGGCAACCCTCCTTGATCCATGTTACAAGTGTAAGGTTGCGGACCTTATCCAGCCGTCGCAGAGGGAGCAGAGGATGAAACATCTTCGGGAGGCCTTGCAGAAAGGTTTGTGCAACGCATATCCAGAGCCTGGGAGGTTACAAAATCCTGGTCCTGGAAAAGGTGTTGCTGAGGCTTTGGTCAGTCACAGAAGGAGCGGTGGAGAAGGTGGCCATCTGACTGATGCATTCAGACAATTTTTTAGTCCGTAGCCCCAAGGTATGATCGGTTCCAGCAACCATCGCCAGTGTCTGATTCACATGGTGCAGGAATACCTAGGGGCAAGATCAAACTTGGACACCTTTCCCACCTAAAATCCTCTGGGTTACTGGGTCTTGAGGATGGATCACTGGCCAGAGCTTGCACAGTATGCAATTGAGCTACTGGCCTGTCCTGCATCCAGCGTTCTTTCGGATCACACATTCAGTGCTGCTCGAGGCTTTATAACTGATCACAGGGTGCGCCTGTCCACCGACTCGGTCGATCGTCCGACCTTCATAAAAATGAATCAGTCTTGGATCACCAGCTACCAAGCACCTGATGCTGATGTAACCAAATACATTTTTTTTTAACGTGAGATCCCTTCAAGACTGCCTAGGCTGATGCTGAGTGACTATCCTTTTATGCTGAGTGACTATCCTCTTCCTCCTGTTTATGTTGATAGCTTGTAAGAACATTTTTGTTTCTGGGCACCACCACCAGTGCCTAAGGCCCAATTTTTCTGCCCCTGTTTAACAGGGGCGTGTAATTATAGTTTTTGCTGTAATACTTTGCAGCAGGGCTCATTACTGTGATCCAACTAGAGTATCTGTGAGGGGTTGCAGTGTTGTGGCACCAGCACCAGTGCTTACGGCCCAATTTTTTTGCCCCTGTTTAATATGGACGTGTAATTATAATTTTTGCTGCAATAATTTGCAGCAGGGCTCATTCCTGCGCTCCAACTAGAGTATCTGTGAGGGGTTGAAGTGTTGTGGTACCAGGGCCTAAGGCCCAATTTTTCTGGCCCTGTTTAACAGGGGCGTGCAATTACAATTTTTGCTGTAATACTTTGCAGCAGGGCTCATTCCTGTGCTCCAACTAGAGTATCTGTGAGGGGTTGCAGTGTTGTGGCACCAGTGCCTAAGGCACAATTTTTCTTCCCCTGTTCAAAAGGGGCATGTAATTACAATTCTTGATATAATATTTCACAGCAGGGCCCATTCCTGCACCCACCAAGAGTAACTGTGAGGGCTTACAGTGTTGTGGCAACACCACCACCACCATCACCACCAAAGGCCCAATTTTTCTGCCCCTGTTCAACAGGTGCATGTAATTACAATTCTTGATATAATATTACACAGCAGGGCCCGTTTCAGAGCCCACCAAGAGTAAATGTGAGGACTTACAGTGTTGTGGCACCAGCACCACCACCACCACCACCACCAAAGGCCCAATTTTTCTGCCACTGTTCAACAATGGCATGTAATTATAATTTATGATACAATAGTTCACAGCAGGGCGTTCCAGCACCCACTAAGAGTAACTGTGAGGGTTTACAGTGTTGTGGCAACACCAACACATACGGCCCAAATTTCTGCAGAGTACATAGGGCAGGCCCCTGCTTTCAAACATCTGAGTTTCAAACGACTCCTACTTACAAACGGAGGGAGACAACAGGAACTGAGAGGAAATCTACCCCTAGGAAGGGAAATTCTCTCCTGTAAGAGTTAATATGGGAAAAAGGTGTCTCCTCTCCACTGATGCTTTATCACCAGTCCTTGTTTCCCTAAAAACAGCAAATTTTCTAAATCCAATTGTTATTGGGACAGAAAGTGAGGTGAAATCTTCTGACCAAGTGCACAGACAGCAAAACAAATGTTACAGGGGTGATAACCCTTCCCTATGTTTTCCAAAAAGCTTAAAAATAGATGTTTTGCCTGGAACTACACTCTAAAAATGTACCAGTTCAAAATTACAAACAGATTCTACTTAGGAACAAACCTACAGTCCCTGTCTTGTTTGCACCGCCTGTATACTGCTGTTCAGAGTATATAGGGCCTGGGGGCCCCACGCCTTTCCTTTTTTAATTTGGGTGCGGGGTTCCCCTTAATATCCATACAAGACCCAAAGGGGCTGGTAATGGACTGGGGGGGGGGGTACCCATGCCGTTTTTCTCAATGATTTTCATCCATATTGCCGGGACCAGACATTACATTAAAGCCGCAAGCAGTTTTAAATTACTTTTATTCCCTTAGAAATGTCATTTTGTGCAGGGACAGTTATAAACACGGGAAACTATAGCCCCCCCCCCCCCGGCACGATATTTAAAGGAATATTTCACTTTTATTTTTTCACTTTAAACATCATTAAAATCACTTCTCCTGAAAAAACAGCCTTTTTAAAACAGTTTTTTGCATTGATACGTGTACCCTGGGGCAGGACCCGGGTCCCCAAACCCTTTTTAGGACAATAACTTACATAATAGCCTTTAAAATTCTCACTTTTGATTTCTCACGTTCGAGTCCCATAGACTTTAACGGGGTTCAAAAGTTTGCGCGAACTATTCGCATAGTCCGTTCGCATGTTTTGGATGCGAACCAAATCCGGGGGGGGGGTGTTAGGCTCATCCCTAGTGATGTCTATGCGTTCCAGACTTCAGGCTGTAATTGACTGCAAAGGATTTGCAACCAAGTATTAAAAAGTGAAAGTTTGATTTTTGATTGTTAATCTGTCCCATTACTTTTGGTCCCTTAAAAAGTGGAAGGCACATATACAAACTGTTGTAATTCCTACACCGTTTACCTGATTTGGATGTAAATACCCTCAAATTAAAGCTGAAAGTCTGCAGTTAAAGCACATCATGTTTGTTTCATTTCAAATCCATTGCGGTGGTGTATAGAGCCAAAAAGATTAGAATTGTATTGATGTCCCAGTATTTATGGACCTGACTGTATCTGTAAGCTAGTGGCAAAAGTCTGCAGAATAC
The DNA here is from genome assembly GCA_029206835.1 of Rana muscosa. Lineage (NCBI taxonomy): Eukaryota > Metazoa > Chordata > Amphibia > Anura > Ranidae > Rana > Rana muscosa. Next base: position 96,416,301 of record CM055123.1, on the reverse strand, counting down.
AAAAAGGATTCCTCCTCCTGTGCAGAGACTTTAATGCCCCTATGGATCCAGGAATAGACACTTCATCGAGAACACCTTCACTGCCTATTTTTCTCATGCCCACAATTATTATTCAAGGATTGATTTTTTTTAATACAGATAAAAGACTGTTACAACATGTAGTTGGTGCCCATATCCATAATATCTTGTGGTCAGACTACATGCCCATTACACTAGATATTATGATTGGACAACCATGCTCTACTGTTCTGAGATTAAACTATTGGATGGAACGATAAGGAACCATATCTAAGAATTTGTTGATGAATGGCATCATTACCACAAGTCCCGCACGTCCGTCATTTTGCTATAGGCCGGGCGGGGAGGTGTTAAGGAAATGCTAAAAGCATTCTCCCTTATTGGTGACGATGGGTCAGTACATGTGGCAAACCTATGGTGCAGCCATAAGGCATATAATGGAGAAGTATTATTACAACTTGCTGCTGGGGATAAAAATAGGAGGATGCGAATCACTCCTCTTGACTCCGTACAGTTCTATGGGTTAAAGAAGAGAGCGGGAAAAAGGAAGAGAATAGGAGAAATACGATCATGAGTTTACACTTCGTGTGCTCTCTGGTTCTCTCTTTCTTCCCTTTTTTTTTCTCTCCGTCTTTTGGGGTGATCGGGGGGGTCATAGGGGTGGGGAGGCAGGGGATATGGGCTAAATAGGAGGTAGAACTAGCACAATCCTACATTTTTTTGTTTTTATATTTGATGTGGGTGGGTTGTTTTGTTTTTTTTCTGTGTTTTTTTATTTATTTTTTGGTTTTGTACACATATAATCCATTTTTTTTTCATCGTACAATGTACATATATATTATTTTTATTTTATTTTTCTCGAGGGAGATATCTTTGGTAATGCACATGTATAAGTAGATACATACACGGATATTAGACACAATATACAATATACACAATACACACACGGATACTAGACACAATATAGAGGCAAACTCTATTTGAATGTGCAGTGTGGGATAACACTGTACTCATACACACTTATCATAATTCTTTTTTTTTTCTCTCAGGGGGAGGGGGGAGAGTTGTTACACTAAGATATAATATAATATAATATACGGTAATATTAAGAGAGCACTGACCTCTTTAGAAGAGGTCTAAGGGGGGGAGGGTTCTTCTTTCTTTTTTTTCTTTTTGTCCTGGTTCCTTCCTTTCTTGGACTGCTAGTCCCAGTGGTTGGCCTCCCACGATTCCCCAGTGCATTAAGAGGGGAAAAATATTTTTGTTCTCTGGGTCCCCCTTTTTTTGTGTGTTGTTGGCCTGTGTGGTTAATAATGATCGATTTTGAACTGAATGGAATGGTTATAATTCTCTTGTGGATAAATAGGTAGATAGGTTTAGAGGTACAGAGGTTGTTGAAAATAAATTGAACAAACGACCTGTGGAGGGAGTAGGGCGGCTTACACCTGCTCATCCTTGACCACGCCCCCACTTAGAACAGCACTCACTTAAGTGGTAAATTGCATGTGAGTGCATATATAGTAATTTTTTATCTCCCCCGTCTGTCGGAGGGAGATACGGGGGTGAGTAAACCCTCCGTAACACATTATGGTTATTAGAACCCTTTTGGTTTTGTTTCCCTTTTTTTTTTCTCTTTCCTCCCACTTCTCCCCTTTCTCCTTTCCTTTTTTTTTTCTCTCCTTTTCCTTTTATTTTTTTCTTCCCTTCCCTTGTTTTTTTTTTTATAGGGGAGGTGGACGTTAAAGGGCTTAATGTACCGGAGAAAAGGAAGATGCTAATTCAAGACTTGAGACGCTTACACTCGGACGTGGCATACATCCAGGAAACTAACTTTAGAGAGGGTAAGGTACCAATTTTAAAGAATAATCTTTACCCTTATGCATTTAACAGGGCAGCTAAATCTAGAGGGGTCTCTATAATGGTATCTAGACGAACACCTTGGAGTTTACTAGATAAAAGAGCAGATATAGATGGCAGATTTTTGTTCCTTAAAGGGATGATTGGTGGCATGAAAGTGACGCTGGCTACGATCTATGCCCCCAATAATAATCAAGATCAATTTATCTTTTCTGCTATTGATAAGCTCATGAAATTCACTGAAGGTAAACTTATCCTGGGGGGCGAATTTAATCTCCCCCTAGATCCGAAGGTGGATACATCAGCGGGAAGTTCTTCGGTAGCTACCGGTCTTCGTAAACGAGTGTTAAAAACTCTCCATAATTATCAACTTACTGATGTATGGAGAGCATACCACCCTGACGAAAGGGATTATACTTTTTTTTCATCACCACATAAGGTGTACTCTCGAATCAATTTATTTTTTATTCCACATCGTATGCTAATGGCGGTTAAAAAGGTAGCTATAGGGAGCATTACATGGTCTGACCATGCTCCGGTTAAATTTACACGAATTATGAATGAACATTCTACCGGCAAGATGAGACAGTGGCGACTGAACGAGAGTCTGATTGAGGATAAGGTAGTGATAGAGGAAGTTATTAAAGAACTGCAGTATTATTTTGAATACAACACCACAGCGGAGACAGACGCAGGGATCATTTGGGAGGCGCACAAAACGGTAATAAGAGGGGTACTTATTAAGCATGGTTCTACAATAAAAAAGGAAAGGGTGGCTCAATTGACTAAACTATTGATGGACGTAGAGGTCTTAGAGACCCAAAATAAACAGAATCAGGGGTCTACGAGAGAGACAGAACTCCTTAAATTGCGTAGACAGGTGACAGCGCTACTTCAATATAGAGCTAAGGCAGCACTTCAGGGATGTCAGAAATACTATTATGAATCAGGAGATAAATGTGGCCGTTCACTGGCCAGGGCCTTGCAGGAACAGAGAACCCAATCTTATATTCCTTACCTTGTGGATCCAGAGGGTAGAAGGGTACACCTCCCTACTCAGATTGTCTCGACCTTCCACAGGTTTTACCAATCTCTATTTTACCTACTATACCGCAACCTCAAAATACCATAGAGGAATATATCTCCTCTTCAGGTATCCCCCAGTTGACAGAACAGATTTGAGAGGATTTGGATGCTGCTATTACTCTAGAGGAACTGCAAGAGGCTTTTAGGACAACTAAACCTGGTAAGGCTCCGGGCCCGGATGGCTTTACCCATAAATACTACCAGACATTTTTTCCCCAGTTGGGTAAGCAAATGGTACAAACATTTAACGCAATAGGACATGAGACAGGATTCACCCCAGAAACCTTGAAAGCACATGTTACCGTTATACCTAAGGAGGATATCGGCGTGTGGCAGTTACCGCCCCATCTCACTATTAAATGTAGATCTCAAGTTATTTACAAAAATTTTGGCTACACGCATCTAACCATATTTGACAGCATTAGTTCATCCCCACCAGGTAGGCTTTATTCCGACCCGGGAGGCGTGGAATATTACTATTAAAACTTTGAATCTTATCCACCTGGCCGACCACTCCAATACATAAACAAAAACGAAAACCCGCGCTTAGAAAATATGCAGTGATACTTGTGATAAATAAATCCGCAGCTGCCGCAACATAAGGTACTAACACCTCAAAAGAATAAAAACAAATATTTGCAGCACTAGCAAGGATAAGTTAAAAACAAACACTTTAAATAATAAATCATAAAGAAGTGACTAATAAACACTTATGGGAGGATGGCTTAGATCATTGCCACCATATAACATATTAGTGAACCTAATTGTCCATTAGTGTTGCCACTGTGCTCATTTAACAAATGAGTGATAAACAAAGGTTAAAAAAAAATTGTTAGAAAAAACGTATGTGTTCATTTAAAATAACATCTGTGCCAATCTTGGAAGACTGAGTGTTTCCACAGCAGATAACAAATGGTTAATTCCTTTTAGAGTTCCCCTCTTGTGGCCCCACTCACCAAAAAGAGATAAGAAATTACATGCGAGATCACACCAACTTAGATCCAATAAGTACATCAAATGCAGCAGATTGACTCCATAGTATCAGCAGAGGCAGTAAATAAACATAAAGGAAAAAAGAAAAAGATCATGTGAAGTACCGCTTGTGAACATACAGCATAGCGCTGCTAGCAAAGAGACTCACGAGACTGCAATGGTAAACGAGCGTCAGTGTTGTTCTGGGTACACAGCGTGCGTTCCACAGAAACCGGAGTAGCGTCACTGGTTCATTATAAAAAATTCATTATAAAAATCATACAGTCAAATAAAGGACTGATTTAGATATGGAAATTAAAAAATATAAATGAAATAGTAATGAAATTGTAATAAACTTATGATTGAAAAAGCAGGTATTTGGTTGATGGACATAGACAAAAAATACAAAAGAAAAAAAGAGAATTAATAAAAATAAAAATAAAAATTAAATTAAAATTAAAATATAAAAATTTAAATTTAAATTTAAATTAAATAAAAAAATAAAAATAATAATGAAAATAATTTTTTTAAATAAAAATGAAAAAATAAATAAAATAAAAATAAAATTTAATTAAAATGAGTAAAATGAAATACACAAAAATAATAAAAATAAATGTAAATATGAAAAAAAAATTAAAAAAACTATATGTATGTCCAGCAACACTACCAATTGGATAGGAAGCAATTCAAATCCAGTTCGATGTTAAGGCCATGTGGGCTTAAAGTGCCTAACCTATGTATCCACTGGGTTTCATTGCGTGAAATTGCTTGTTTGAGGTTGGAACCTCTCCAGTGGGCTTTTACCTTATCACTTCCACAAAACTTCAATCCTCTCGGGTCACTATTATGAAATAGTTTGAAGTGATTGGACAAACTATGGTGTTTAAACCCTTTTTTATTCTATTTACATGTTCCCTTAGCCTAACACCTAGTTTTCTAGTGGTCCTACCCACATAATGAAGCCCACATGGGCAAAATAGAAGGTAAGTGACATGAGTTGTTCCACAGGTAATGAATTTTTGTATTTCATAGGTCTTGCCATGGGTGGAAAAATTTGTGTTTTTTCTCACCCTGTGCTTGGAAGTGCGACAAATCACACATCTCCCACAACTATAGAAACCTGTCTGATTCAAAAAAGTAAAAGTTTTCTTGGGGGGTTCACAACATTATGTGCTAGTTATGTGCTAGTTTGAGTCTTAACGTTTAGTATAGTTTAGTTTAGTTTAGTATAAATAAAATTGGGTACAACAGGAAGAACATTTGTCAGAGCCCTCCCTATATAAGGAAGTGGGAAATGACATTAAACAGGACGTTTACTTAGGTACAACATAGGCAGATCATAAATCTTGCGTTAAAATCTTCAATATCTACAAGGGCCGAAATTTTTTATTTTAAAATCATGACAAGATGGTATCGTACACCGTCACTACTTAAGAAAAACTCCCCGGCGATCTCGGACAAATGCTGGAGGTGTCAGGAAGAAAGAGGGACTTTACTCCATGTTTTGGGCCTGGTTGAGTACTTCTGGAGGGAGGTACGGCGTATAGCACAGAAATTTACAGTATAACCTTCCCGAAGACCCAGCTTTATTTTTGCTACACGTGTCGAACATACTGGCGAAAATGTATTGTAAATCAATCCTGCGTCATCTTATTAACGCGGCTAGATCGTGCATTGCACGGCAGTGGAGAGACACGAGACCTCCAACAATCCTTGTTTGGGTTACACGAATTGAAGAGGGGAATAGGATGGATGACTTGGTATTATTGGCGCAAAACCGAAATGAGATATATTTAGAAACCTGGGGCCAATGGAATAGATTTAAATTCTCTGAGGAAGGGAGCTCCATCTTTGCTCCTGAGGTTATCTGAAAAAAGAGGGGGATGGTGGGCCTTGCGGGTGCCCCACCTCCCTGGTTTATGGTAAGGTATATCTACCTTTGCCTCGTTACATCTTCCCTCCAAATTTTCCCCGTGTGTCAGTCCTTCCCCCCCTCCTTTTTTTTCTTTCTCTTTTTCTAGGGATTTTACTCTCTTTGGTGATTTTCTCTTTCTTGTTTTTGGATAGGTTGAGGTACTTTTAGTAAAGAATGTTGTCCGGGCATATCGGAGAAGCAGGTCCAACGGAAGATAGAATAGGGACTATTTCAATATAAATAGTTTTTTGATGTATTTAAGATAGGAGCAATGTTGTATTTTGGATTTTGAATGGATCCGTTGGAGTCTATATGATTGATTGATTAATGAACTGTTTATTTCCCTGTATGTAAGACAACTTAAATAAAGACATTTAAAAAAAAAAAAAAAAGGAGGATGCAGTGCATCTTTACCTTATTGCAGCTTATTGTAGCTAGACTGGGGACTGATCCCTTAAACTCTAACCTGGCTCAGCTTAAAGCTTGTAGAGAGGAACTGAAAGTGAATTTAGTGGTTTAACATGATAAATATATAAAGGGGCTTAAGTTATCCTTTAATTCACAAGGTAATAGTGCAGGGAAATTATTAGCCTCACATTTGCATCAACGTCAGGCTACAACCAAACAGTCTAGTCTGCAGCACAACTGCACAGGCAAAGTAATACGCAGTAAAATCCCCAGGATATTGCCAATACCTTTATTATATATAATCCAGTCATTAAAAGGAATACGAATTGGAGGATATGAGCACAAAATGGGCCTGTTTGCAAGTGACACTACAATATCCTTGTCTCTTTATGTAATGTCCAAGACCTTATAGATTTATTTGGTAAGGTCTCATTCTATAAAGTTAATACCAATAAAAGTTGTGTTGACCACAGGGATTCCTGACTCTGCACTTAAAATGTTATGTAGTGATTAGTGAACTTCCATGTAATTGGGATGCTCTATACATTAAAGTGTTACTAAAACCACAACAGTAAAATCAGTCTGTATTTGCAGTAAAGCATGCTTGTTATACTCACTGTAGAACCTAAGAGCTTAATCCTTTACATTGTGTATAAAGGCTGTTTGATCCTGTCCCTCTGGGTATTTATCCATTTATATTTACTAAAATAATTGCATTTCCATGTTCTGTGTCCTGTGGGTGACCAGATATAGTGAATGCAGGTTCTGGATTTAGTAACACTAAGTATCTGGGGGTTATATAAAATTAACTTTTCTAAATTGCTATACCAGATTGCCAAAGACCTGAAACTAATTAGTAAATCCATCTCTCTTGGGTGAGTAGGATTGCTGCATTTAAAATGCAAATTCTCCCTATTATCAATTCAGGACTCTCCCTATCCCAATCCCCTCAAAAAATGTTTCCCAGCTGAATGAATAGTACATTTTGTGAGGTAATAGACCTACAGTTGTGTTTACTTTCTTACCAGCAACAAAAGCCCAGGGAGGCATGGGACTCCCAGATATCCCAATCTACTACAAGGCTCAGTTGTAAGATCAGGTAAGTCTTGGTTCTCTACTCCAAGTGATAAGTTATGGGTTTCTATTGAGAAGTCACCTTTGGCCATGATCCTGTTGCTCTTGCATAAGCCACACTATTATCATCTAGGGCCCACTTTCCAAGATACCCCTCTATTGTTACCTCATTGGAGGTGTAGAGATTTATGCTGGGCATTGTACGGCCTCCTGGAAACATGTGTATGGTTAATATACCCCTGAGGGCTTATGAGTATTTAATTCCAAACTTATTAGTGCAGGGGTGGATTGTACAGGATACACTTTCAAAGATCAGCTACAGGAAGGCAGGATTATGGTGGAAAGATTTAAGATGTAGCAGATCATGTATTTTTATTCATCTAACCCAAACATTACAGTTTAAATCCCTGGGTCTGTGTGGTGATCGTTAATTGCTACCTCCAAGTCGACAGTGAAGGGTATATCCTTTTACTTAAAATGTGCTGTTGCCAGAATCTATACATACTGTAGGTAAACTGTAGCTATGCAAAAATTTTAAATGGCATTGAGCTATCTCTGTTTACAACAAGGCTTCAGCCTGTGTGGAACATTGGGTCAATTCTCAGAAAGTCTTTCATAGATAGTATATGACCCCCTACAGATTTTCTAAGGTGGTTCGAACAACCTCCACCATGTGTTGGAGGAATTGTAACCAAATTGGTAATTTTATACTATGTTTTATGGGGCTGTAAAAATAATTATACCTTTTAAAAATTGATCTCAGAATTTTTATCCTCACTCACAGGGAATGAATATCACCTGCTATGGCAATTTGGAGTTTGGGGATAGATATACACCCTTTACAATACAGAGTGATGGTGGCCCACATGCTGTTTGCAGCTAGACTTATGATTATTACCAGTTGTTGAAAATCCCCTGAGGCACCCAAATTGTCTACGGCTATTGTCTGTTTGAATATCCAACGCCAATATGAAATTATGCTAGATTACAAAGAGTTTAAAGCTGATAAATTCTTTAAGCAATAGCAAGCATGGTTAACTTATCCTAAAGCTTCTGCATATCTGAAATGGTATAATTTGACTTAACCTCTTTCCATTTACTTAGCACATTTTTGCAGCATCTATACAAATACATAGCTCCACAGTAGTTATTAGTTTTTCAGTTTTTCTTTCCTTTCTGTTTTTTTTTTCATTTTTCACTGTATTTCTATGAGTCAAATTTCTTCAGGAGACCCGGCAACAGCTGGATCCCATGTGGGGTGGCAGGTGGTACCTTTGATGTAGTTGTACTGGCTATTGCTATATGTACATGTTGAATCTGTAGAGGAATTTTGGCATAATGTGCCAAACATTATTTCTGCTGGAGGAGTTTTTGAATGCTGGCTACAACCTTGTATACATATGGCAATGTTATATTCTGATGTTTATTTCTGTAAATTAATAAAATTTTATGTAAAACAAATACAAGCTAAAATATTTAAAAAAAATGTTGCTGCAATATTCAACTTCAACCCAGAGATATTTTCTCACAATACTTTTTTGCCATTGGATGCCTTCAGTCTGATGGCGAGCATAATTCAATTCACATCCTCTGAGCCTAGGTTATCCCAGATCCAACCCAGCCTGTGACTGGACTACGAAAGGAGAAGCAGCACAGTGGTGCGCTTATCTTACTGTTGCTTTCTCTTCAATCAGTATGCCTGTTGTTTCTGTCTCCTTGTACTACTACTTCTCCCACACTCCAGATCTGCTATACAAGGACTGCAGGAGATGAATATCAAATCAGATTCAGGCACTGGCACTGCTGGCATTTAAAAAATGCAAATAAATGATATGTTATTGATTACAGACTTTCAGATATTGGTGTTGTTTTTATATTTGCCAAGAGTTCAGCTTTAAAGTAGAATTTCGAGATAAAACTAATCTTAAAAGGAATTCCCCCAACTCCTCATCTTACTAATCTGTTTAAGACAGATGAATATACTTACCTATTTTTATGCTACACCAGTCTTATCACTTGATCAGCTTCCCTGTTCATAGCCAGTGTCGGCTGCAGGGGAGAGTAGGGAACATTGAAGCCTACGGGTGACACCACCGCTCCAAGCTTTACCAGCAATTGATGGGCGCTCACTCCTCTCTCCTGCAGCTGGCAGCTGGATGACATAGGGGAGATCATGTGACCGGACCAGAGTAGCATTAAAATAGGTACGCATATGCATCTTTCTAACAAGCATAGGTTTTAGGAGGTGGGAGGAAGTGTTTTTAGGATTAGTTAGAGTTTTCCTGGAATTGTACTTTAATATATATTTGAAGCTAAAACCAAGGAGATGTTAAAAAATCCCTGTCAAGGGGATAAATATTTCCCAGTACTCAGTCTAGCTAGTCAGCACAAAATACCTAATTAGAACACTTGACCTCCGGAAGATTTACCCCCTTCATGACCAGGCCACTTGACCTATTTTTACTGACAATTGCGCAGTTATGCTTCACTGCACCCAAATAAAATGTAAGCCCTTTTTTCCCACAACGAGAGCTTTGTTTTGGTGGTATTTAATCACCTCTGCATTTTTTTTCCTGCTTTAAACAAAAAAAGACCGACAATTTTGAAAAAAAAAACAAACAACATTTTTAACTTTCTGCTATAAAACATATCCAATAATTTTTTTTTATAAAATCACATTTCTTCATCCATATGTATTCTACTACATATTCCAGTAAGTGTATATTAATTGGTTTTCAGAAATTGTATCGTGTTTACAAACTATGGGATATTTTTATGGAATTTTTATTTATATGATTTTTTACTAGTCATGGCGGCGAGTAGCGACTTATAGCGGGACTGTGATATTGCGGTGGAAAAATTTGACACTGACGCTTTTTGGGGACCAGTGACACTAATACAGTGATCAGTGCTAAAAAAAATCCACTGTTACTGTACTAATGTCACTGGTTGGAAAGGGGTTAACATCAGGGGCGATCAAAGGGTTAACCCAGCACTCAATGCACATTTCTGTGTCCCCACTGGTTATAAATGTCACTGGGACAAAAATGAAAGGAAACCCCCATTATTTACTCTTTTCACTGGAACAGGAATAGAGGGGAAATCTTAATGGGTTGTTTTATCACGATTACGTGATAGTTTGCGTTTTGTTTTGTTTTTTGAGATGTGCAGTTAAGAGATTTGTAGTTAAAACAATTAATTAAATAATAACAAATATAGATAAGAAATGTAATAATATTAGAAAATATCACAAGAATACTTAGCTATAGATTCACTTTTCACCACGGAGTCCCCCGTCTTATACAGCATGGCACAGATAATCAGACCCAGGAGCATGCTCATCCTGGTACAAGACTCAACTAGTACAGGCTTTGGCTGTGGTATATAGGACTAGTGTGTAAAGAAATTACCAACCCCCCTTGAAAACAACATTACCTTTTAAGGACTTGGTCAGTTTGTAATGACATTCCTTTTGTGTAAGGTGAGCTAGGGTAATCAGGCTTAGAATTCATTCTTAGATATTGTCAGCCAATAATACTAAGGAAATATGAAATTTCCCCATCATGGGTATGCCTGTTCCTAATCTCAGCTTTTACATCCTCTGTCCTCCTTGAAACTGCACAGCTGCCTGTGAGACAACAAACTCTCCATAGGACTGAACAACAATTTTAGGTTTCATTCTTTTAACTCTTATAAACATAGGTCTGGTCAGACTTGCAACCACTGTAATCTCTATTTTCCTACATACTATGCTGCTGTGTAATGAAAAAATGTTGTATCAAACAAGCATAAGATAATTGTCTGCATATTTTCCAAGCAATTACGTTTCTACACACAGATTCCATTAATATGTCAATTGATAGATCCTGTAGCCACAAAAATATTTTAAGAAAATATAAAAGAATCACATATGGTTAGATAATGGACCTTTCACATTCATTTATTTTAAGAGAATTAAATTCCATATGTTCAGACATTTTTAACAATACATCTAGTAAAAGAATAGAGTACAAATTCTGGATCAAAGCACAGCTATGTGTTAGCACAGACTGTCTGAATGTGCAAAATCTATAAATAACGCATTTATTAATATACATTTCAGTGTTCAACCTTTTCAGAATCATGTGATAAAAGCAGTCAAGTGAAAAGATAGAAGAGTGCTTCAAGTGACCAATATGTTATCTACTGTCTTCAACAATTCCATTTACAGTACATTATTTCATTACTACAAATGTAATGACATTTATGTCTGGAAGAAATGCTATGTTGCTGTGTTAAAAAAAAAAAAAGACATAAAATTATTCAAGTAAAGCATAACGTTACATTTTTTTTTTTTACTCTCTTGGTCAAACAAGATGTTTATAGGACTAGATGTTTGCTCTGGGTTAGTGGCTTTTTTTGGCTTCCATATTAAAATCTACATTTCCATAGCCTTTACAATATTTTTCTGGCTATTTTTTTTCAGTGTTACTACTTCATACACATTTTTTGAAAAATACTTTTCTTTTGTTTTGATTTGTTTTTAATTTTGTAACTTTTTTTCTTTTGTTTTTGATTTGTGGAGATGTCATCAGATCTTTTATATATATAGTTTTTAACAAAATAGAAAGACACTGGGAATAATAAAAACTGTAAATAAAATCAGTTTTTATTGTAAACTAATGGTTTGGAATGGCTGAAAGTAACAACATACTGTACACAGGACAGATATGGGTCAGTGCAATTTAAACAAGGATCACGGGGTTGCAAGTAAAATTTGACAAATGTTCTATGGATCTCTTACATTTTCCCCCAACCACACTACTTTAATTTGATATTAAAGAGGAGCTCCAGTCTGTAAAAAAACTAAATTAAAAGTTGGGAGCTATAAAATCCTGTAGCTGCTGACTTAATATAAGAACACTGTATCCTAATGTGTATGCAGTCACGAGCTGGACCAAATTTAGGGCTGTGGATTTAGGGCTCAAAAAGTTGGGCCAACCAGGAGCAGTGCTTCTCTACATTAGAAAAGGGAAGACCCCCACTCTCCTAACATCCTATTATTCAGAAAAAAGGATTGATTGAGTTGAAGCAACCCAATCAAAGAACCAATGGATTTTGTGGGCACAACATGAGACCAAAAAATTTCTAAAAAATATACAGTCTTTATTACAAAAATTGTAATTTCTTTAAAAAACATAAACATACTTTACATAGCACCTTACTGACAGACAAAATCAACAGTAACCACTAAACAGGAGGATAAAAATAGCAATATAGTCCATGTGGACAAAATACTTATATGAGTGAATCATTAAATAGGATCCATAAATTCCTCTATATGCTTTAGTCTATGCGTTTCGCAGAGAATGCTTCTTCAGGAAATTTACTGGGTAGATGCTCATGATTTTCAAAGTCAGATAGTGAAGGTATCCCATGTAGTGAGTAAGGAAAATTGATTTTATCCCTCTGTGTGGAGGCTGAAAATATTGCAACAATTCTGCCACTTGAAAACAAGCGACAGAGAGATCGAAAAGGTTCCACGGAACCAGCGGGGACACCCGTACATATATCTTTGGGCATCCACAGATCCCGACATCCTTTTGGTGTAGTATAGAGGATTGGCCACATGACCAGTGAGCCTTCGTTCTCCCCCTTCCCCTCATAAAAAGGAGTTTCTTTTTGCTGCGCCCCTACACAGGTGCCATCTCAGGAAACACTTAGCTGATGACTGGAAACACACTGTCGACCTTCAACATATCCATCACTGCTTAACCACTTAAGCCCCGGACCATTTGGCTGGCCAAAGACCAGGCCACTTTTTGCGATTCAGCACTGCATCGCTTTAACTGACAATTGCGCAGTTGCTCGACGTGGCTCCCAAACAAAATTGAAGTCCTTTTTTCCCAGAAATAGAGCTTTCTTTTGGTGGTATTTGATCACCTCTGCGGTTTTTATTTTTTGCGCTATAAACAAAAATAGAGCGACAATTTTGAAAAAAATATTGCATTTGCTATAATAAATATCCCCAAAAAATATATTAAAAAAAAAATGTCCTCAATCTAGGCCAATATGTATTCTTCTACATATTTTGGGTAAAACAAAAAAATCGCAATAAGCGTTTATTGATTGGTTTGCGCAAAAGTTATAGTGTCTACAAAATAGGGGAAAATTTTATGGCATTTTTATTAATATTTTTTTTTTACTAGTAATGGCGGCGATCAGCGATTTTTATTGTGACTGCGACATTATGGCGGACACATCGGACACTGTTGACACATTTTTGGGACCATTGTCATTTTTACAGCGATCAGTGTTATAAAAATGCACAGATTACTGTAAAAATCACACTGGCAATGAAAAGGTTAATCTGTAGGGGACGCTGAAGGGGTTAAGTGTGTCCTAGGGAGTGGTTCTAACTGTTAGGGGGCGTGGCTACGAGTGACAAATCACTGATCGCTGCTCCCGATGAGAGGGAGCATTCGATCAGTTTTTCCACCATCTTTGTGGCACGTGGGGGTGCGCGGGTGCGCGCAGGAGCGCGCGGCGACGGCTCTCGGCGCCAAATGGGCCTATTTAAAGGGGCTGATGGCTGGGCTCCGTGCTGTTCGGTCTACAGCGTTACCTGAGACCTCTGACCCATTGCTTGCCTGTATCCTGCTCCAACTGATCCTCCCTGGCTTGTTTGACCACTCCTGTTTATCTATCTGCACCTGACCCTCGGCCTGTGTTGACTACGCTCCTGCCTGCTCCTTTTGCTACCGTTGTTGCCAGCCTGTTGCCGAACCTGCCTGTACCTGAGACCTGCCAGCTGCCTTAACCTGCTTATACCTGATCCTGCTCCAGTGTTTACCTGCTTGGACTGGTGTACCCATTCTCCCAGCCCATCTGACCGCACCTGCCTGCGCTCCAGTTGTCAATCTATCAGCTATTCCCGGATCCATTCAAGTCCCTGCTTTGGCTCCGGTCAAGCTCGCCTACCAGCAACTCTGCCAGGCTCTCGTGCGACTCTGCACTCCTGCGCCTCCTGTCTTCTCTACCAGGGGCCTCGAGTGAGAGGTGTAAGAGAGGCCTCCTCCTGCATAATCAGACTCTACCACCAGGTACGTGACAGTCACTAGGAAGAATGGGGAGATGTGTTTACACTGACATCTCCCCAATCTTCAGCTCTGTGACCCGATCGCGGGAAACCGGGTCCCGCGGGCACGGTCACGGAGCTCTCGACAGGGTCGTGAGCACACCGCTACCAGCAGCAAATTAAAGGGGACGTATATATACGCCCATTTGCCCAGCCATGCCATTCTGTCAACGTATACGTTCGTGCGGCGGTCCTTAAACGGTTAATTTGCTAGCTGGGATCTATGGCTTACTAAGCTGATTCAACGACACTGACCAATACATTTTTGGTTGGATTCAAGGTGGAACCTTTCTATCTCTCTGTCGCTTGTTTTCAAGTGGCAGAATTGTTGCAATATTCTTGGCCTCCACACGGAGGGATAACATCAATTTATGGTTTCCTTACTCACTACATGGTATACAGTACCTTCGCTATCTGACTTTGAAAATCATCGGCATCTACCCAGTAAATGTCCTGAAGAAGCATTCTCTGTGAAAGGCGTAGACTAAAGCATATGGAGGAATTTATGAATCATATTTAATGATACACTCATATAAGTACCGTATTTTGTCCACGTAGACTATATTGTTATCCTTATCCTCCTGGTATTGTTGATATTGTCTGTTAGTAAGGTGCTATGTTTTTTAAAGAAATTGAATTTTTTGTAATAAAGACTGTATATTTTTTAGACATTTTTTGGTCTCATGTTGTGCCCACAAAATCCATTGGTTTTTAGATTGGATTGTTTCAACTCAATCCTTTTTTTTTTTTTTTTTGCTTCTCTACATTACTTGTTTGGGCACTTATATAGGACATTTAATTTAGTTATCTTATTGGAGACAACATAATCTGTACATGATAGGGCTTCTGATGCACCCAAGGAAAAGGAGCTCAATTGTTAATGTAGTCAATAATCATGGTGCTTCAAAAAGGCATGCACTTAATCTTCCAAGATCTAATGAACAAATCCACTACCCTAATCTTGTGAGCTCCAGTGATTAAAGCCTATAACTTCCTGTCCTTTTTTTATATTTTTTTCTTTCAAAATAATGAATTCTGGGACCAAACTTTTCTTAACTTACAGTAAGGAAACTAGCAAAACTCGTGATCATATGGGGTACTTACATAGTAAGAAGGTTCAAATGTGCAACTGGTGTAAGTAAATTAATTTGGCTTTGTATTAGCCTTCTGTTATCTCCTGTAAAGGAACACTCTGAAAGAGGAAGGGGCAGCATTAAGTGCCAGTCAGTCTTTGTTTGCAGCAGTGAACATGCAGACAGTAGGAGAAAGTAGAATGATGCCTCATCAATCTACTACTATGTTATCATTGTGCTGTCAGTAGAATAGGGGAACTGTGCTTCTACTACAGAGAAAGTTTTTTTTCTGGCATATGTGAAAGAACAAAATTAAAACCTATGTCACAGGTGTCAAACACAAGGCCCGCGGGCCAAATCCGGCCCTCCAGGCCATTTGATATGGCCCTCGCACCTCTCCTGCAGCTGCAGGAGAGCTCCAGCCCTCCTCTGGTCCTCCTCAAAACCCTTACTTTCTGCCTTTAAGCAATGCATCCAGCTTCTTCCTAGCAGCAGCATAAGGAAAGGGGGGTGAACTGTGATGTAAGGGAGAGTGGGGGGACCCAACTTCTGATGGTGGGTTGGCTCTTGACATCTAATGTAAGGGGAGGGGATGCGCTGGACATCTAATCTTACAGATACAACCTGCCCTTTTGAGGGCAATCATAATGCTGATGCGGCCCACGATGAAATTGAGTTTGACACCCCTGACCTATGTGGATATCTAGTGTAAAAGGCAAATGTATCAAATCATGTTTTTTTTTCTCTTCAGTTTTAACAAATAAAAAAGATGGACCTGTTAGTCTAAACAGTATTAAATCATGATATTTCACTGAAGGCACCTCTGTGGTTGGCTGAAAATCAGTTCTAAAAGGCTGGAGAAACTTCATGTAAACAAATTACCAGGCCCAAGTGGCATACACCTGTGAGACCTTAGGGGAACTTAGGAAAGTCATAGCCAAGCTGTTATTCCTATTTTTAAAGACACTTTACTAACTGGAATGGTGCTTACTGATTGGTGTAGAGTAAATGTGGTACCAATTTACAAAAATGTATCGAAAGGTACAGTAGGTGCCGCCGACATTGTATATCCATTGCGATCCCATCACAGAGATTCTCGGCGACAGGGGGCCGACATCTTGGCGACAGGGTGCTGACATCTCAAGCTCACTGCAATAGCGAGAAGGCGACACAACACTGTATTGAACGGGATCCGACGTGGATTCCCGCCAATACCAGGCACTGTGTTTGGTATGAATCCTGAGCGGGAACTCCACGCCAAATTTTAAATAAAAAAACGGCATGGGTTCCCCCTCCAGGAGCATACCAGGCCCTTCGGTCTGGTAAGGATTTTAAGGGGTATCCCCGAAACTGAAAAAACGTTGTGGGGGTCCCCCTCAAAATCAAAACCAGACCCTTATCTGAGCACGCAACCTGGCAGGCTGGCAGGCAGAAAAAGAGGGGGGTGAGAGAGCGGCCCCCCTCCCTCCTGAACTGTACCAGGCCGCATGCCCTCAACATGGGGGGTTTGGTGCTTTGGGGCGACCTGAACCCCCCCACCCCAAAGCACCCTCCCCCATGTTGATGGGGACAAGGGCCTCTTCCCGACAACCCTGGCCGCTGGTTGTCGGGGTCTGTGGGCGGGGCTTAGCGGAATCGCATTGCGCCCCCCTGCCCCAAAGCAGCAGACCCCCCATGTTGAGGGCATGCGGCCTAGTATGGTTCAGGAGGGAGGGGGCCGCTCTCTCGTCCCCCCTCTTTTCCTGCGGCCTGCCAGGTTGCGTGCTCGGATAAGGGTCTGGTTTGGATTTTGAGGGGGACCCCCATGCCGTTTTTTCCCCTTAAAATCCATACCAGACCGAAGGGCCTGGTATGCTCCTGGAGGGGGAACCCATGCCGGTTTTTTATTTCAAATTTGGCGTGAAGTTCCCGCTCAGGATTCATACCAAACACAGTGCCTGGTATTGGCGGGAATCCACGTTGGATCTCCGTCCACCGGCCTCAATGTCAGCAATGCGTGTCGCTCATTGCGAAAGGAAAAACATTTTTCCTTTCCCGATGACGAGACAGCTCAGCCCTGGCTCTCGCGACGGGACTTGTAGGGTGTCAATCTCGCCGCTAGAAGAATAGATTTGCCTGCAATAAAAGCAGACAACCAACATTCACTGTATACATTTTTATAGTTAAAAAAAAAAAAAAGCAGACAACCAGCATGGATTTATGAAGACTGTTCTTGCTAGGGATGAGCTTTATGTTCGGGTCGAACATGAGTTAGACTCAAACATTGGCTGTTCGCCCGTTCGCTGAATAGCGAACAATTTGAGGTGTTTGCGGCAAATTTGAAAGCCGCGGAACACCCTTTAAAAGTCTATGGGAGAAATCAAAAATGCTAATTTTAAAAGTGACCCCACCCCCCTCTGACACAACAGGAAATGGGCATGTGGCCTGGTACGGTTCAGGAGGGGGGGCGCTCTCTCGTACCCCCTCTTTTCCTGTGGTCTGCCATGTTGCGTGCTCGGATAAGGGTCTGGTATGGATTTTTGGGGGGAACCCCACACCATTTTTTTTTCATTTTGGCGCGGGGTACCCCTTAAAAAATTATTTTGAGGGGGGCCCCTACGCCATTTTTTTAAAATTGATGAAGGGTTCCCCTTAATATCCATACCGGAACTGAAGGTCCTGGTATGAAATTTAGGGGCACCCCCACGCATTTTTAAAAAAAAAATTGGTTTGGGGTTCCCTTTAATATTCATACCAGACAGAAGGGCCTGGTATGCTCCTGGAGGGGGAACCCATGCCGGTTTTTTATTTCAAATTTGGCATGAAGTTCCCGCTCAGGATTCATACCAAACACAGTGCCTGGTATTGGCGGGATTCCACGTCGGATCTCCGTCCACCGGCCTCAATGTCAGCAATGCGTGTCGCTCATTGCGAAAGGAAAAACATTTTTCCTTTCCCGATGACGAGACAGCTCAGCCCTGGCTCTCGCGACGGGACTCGTAGGGTGTCAATCTCGCCGCTAGAAGAGGCGAGATTGACACAAAATCGGCGACACCTACTGTATACCATAAAACTAAAAACCAGTCAGACTAACATTAAAAGCATGAAAGGTATTTGAGAGAATAGTAAAGAACACTATATATAGAGAATAGATTTGCCTGCAATAAAAGCAGACAACCAACATTCACTGTATACATTTTTATAGTTAAAAAAAAAAAAAAAGCAGACAACCAGCATGGATTTATGAAGACTGTTCTTGCTAGGGATGAGCTTTATGTTCGGGTCGAACATGAGTTAGACTCAAATATTGGCTGTTCGCCCGTTCGCTGAAGAGCGAACAATTTGGGGTGTTTGCGGCAAATTTGAAAGCCGCAGAACACCCTTTAAAAGTCTATGGGAGAAATCAAAAATGCTAATTTTAAAAGTGACCCCACCCCCCTCTGACACAACAGGAAATGGGCATGTGGCCTGGTACGGTTCAGGAGGAGGGGCGCTCTCTCGTCCCCCCTCTTTTCCTGTGGTCTGCCATGTTGCATGCTCAGATAAGGGTCTGGTATGGATTTTTGGGGGGAACCCCACACCATTTTTTTTTTCATTTTGGCACGGGGTACCCCTTAAAAAATTATTTTGAGGGGGGCCCCTACGCCATTTTTTTAAAATTGATGAAGGGTTCCCCTTAATATCCATACCGGAACTGAAGGTCCTGGTATGAAATTTAGGGGCACCCCCACGCATTTTTAAAAAAAAAATTGGTTTGGGGTTCCCTTTAATATTCATACCAGACCCAAAGGGCATTATAGCCGTGAGTAGTTTTGACTTTTTTTCCTTTAGAAATGTCATTTTGTGCAGGGACTGTTCTAAACACAGGAAACATGTGCTACTTTACAGGCATACTAAATTTAAAGGAATATTTCACTTTTATGGTTTCACTTTAAGCATTATTAAAATCACTGCTCCTGAAAAAACGGACGTTTTTAAAACTTTTTTTTGCATTGATACATGTCCCCTGGGGCAGGACCCAGGTCCCCAAACACTTTTTATGACAATAACTTGCATATTACCCTTTAAAATTAGCACTTTTGATTTTTCATGTTTGCGTCCCATAGACTTTAACGGTGTTCACGTGTTCGAACAAATTTTTTGTCTGTTCGCATGTTCTGCTGCGAACCGAACCAGGGGGTGTTCGGCTCATCCCTAGTTCTTGCCAAACTGACCCGTTATCATTCTTTAAGGAAGTAAATGGAACAATTGGGTAGTCTAAGTCCAGTGGACATACACTATATTGCCAAAAGTATCGGGACGGCTGCCTTTACGCTTACATTAACTTTAATGGCATTCCAGTCTTAGTCCGTAGGGTTCAATATTGAGTTGGCCCAGCCTTTGCAGCTATAACAGCTTCAACTCTTCTGGGAAGGTGGTTAACAAGGTTTAGGAGTGTGTCTGTGAATGTTTGACCATTCTTCCAGAAGCGCATTGAGGTCAGGCACTAATGTTGGATGAGAAGGCCTGGCTCGCAGTCTCCTCTCTAATTCATTCCAAAGGTGTTCTATCATGTTGAGGTCAGGACTCTGTGAAGGCCAATCAAGTTCCTCCACCCCAAACTCACTCATCCATGTATTTATAGACCCTGCTTTGTGAACTGGTCCAAATCGTATGGTGGAGAGGGGATTATGGTGTGGGGTTGGGCTTGTCCCCTTAGTTCCAATGAAGGGAACTCTTAAGGTGTCAGCATACTGAGACATTTTGGATGATTTCATGCTTTCAACTTTGTGGGAATAGTTTAGGGATGGCCCTTTCCTGTTCCAACATGACTGCGGACCAGTGTACAAACAATGTCCATAAAGACATGGATGAGCAAGTTTGGGGTGGGGCACCTTGACTGGCCTGCACAGAGTCCTGACTTTACAAATGCGCTTCTGGAAGAATGGTCAAACATTCCCATAGACACACTCCTAAACCTTGTGGACAGCCTTCCCAGACGAGTTGAAGCTGTTATAGCTGCAAAGGGTGGGCCAACTCAATATTGAACACTACAGACTTATGCCGCGTACACACGACCGTTTTTCCCGTCGAGAAAAATTAAATTTTTTCCTTTGGACGAGAAAAACGATCGTCTGTGGGCTTTTTGTCGTTTTTCTCGACGGGAAAAACGGCATTAATCACGACGAGAAAAATTAGAACATGCTCTAATTTTTCTCGTCGTGATTCCCGTAGTTTTTTTCCGCGGCAGTTTTCCCATAGGGAATCACTGCCGAGGAGCCCACACACGGTCGTTTTTCTCGACCAAAAAAAAAATGTCGGGAAAAACGGACGTGTGTAGGGAACCAAGCCGTTCCCTCATTTTTCCCGTCGATTTTCTCGACAGTGTTTTCACCGTCGAGAAAATCGATCGTGTGTACGCGGCATAAGACTAGGATGCCAATAAATGGCATCCTAGTCATGTGCGTGTAAAGGCAGGCGTTCCAATACTTTTAGCATTATAGTGTAGGTTGCCTAGATTTTGCTAAAGCATTTAATTCTGTAACTCATGAATGTTTAATCTATACAATAAGTTATGCTGGAATAGTTGATACAATTGTAAGTACATGGATAGGAAACTGGTTACATGAACAGGTCCAGAGAGTAGTGGTAAATCACTCATTCTCTTGAATAGTCCAAGGTTGAGAGTGGTGTTCCCTAGAGTTCTATCTTGGAGCCAGTTTGTTTATTAATGATATAGAGGTTGAAAAAAATTCAATGTTTGATAATGACACCAAATTGCAGGGACACAACTTTGGCACAGGAAATATCATCATTACAGAAAGAGCTTGATAAAATAGGGGGTTAGGCATCTACAAGACAGATGAGGTTCAATATTGAGAAATGAAAAATGTTATGTGCCAAAAATACAAATCCAAATTACACATTGGGAGGTGTTTCCTAAAAGAATTGTGATGGAAAGGGTTTTGGGGATGCTTGTAGATCACAGACTTAACAATAGCATTCAATGCCAAGCCACAGCAAGCAAAGGTAGCAATATAATTGAAGCTGACAGCGCTCAGAAGCTGAGTTGAGAGAAGGTGAATGGTGGCTGCAATGAACCACAAGTACTTTCACTTAGACTAGTTGTCAATTTATTGGAAAAAGTAGTTAAAGTGTAAGTAAACCCCCCCTATAGTTTATAGCCAAGGAAGCTGCCATCTTGGCCTCTGTTTAATCTACAACTGCCATGATGCTGCACATGTGATCAGTTATGACACCAGCCATTGGATGGTTTGACGGTTTGGTTGAGAGCACAACCAATAGGAGTGTTACATTTCCGGCACGTGCCGGAAATGAAACGGTTTTATGGATGGGTTTACTTCCGCTTTAAACAGTACAAAAACATTGATTGTTAGGTTGTTACGTTACCACACTGGCAGTGGGGCTGGCTCGGGCACTGATGGATCACTTGATTAGCTCAGAGAGGTCCAGATAAGGACGCTGACCATGGATGCTACGAACATAGCAGACTGCAGTGTGTACTCTCAGCTGGACCCGCCAGCATGTGCAGATGACGTCACTGGAGCTGGGGGTGGTGCAAGGTGGCATAACCCAGAGGAAAGGCACCATGGTGGGCGTGGAAGCAGGCATCATTCGAATCCTGGATGGAACTGAGGTGTCTGGAAGAGGAAAAGCTTCAGTGTTTCAGCATCTGATCCAATGCCACGAAACAGCAGCACATATTTGCTGAGTTTACATCATACCAGTGGGTGATTTTCTAGCTATCAGTGCCTGGAACGTAGCTTCTCACTAAAGGTAGCAATATACTGTCATGCATTAACCACTTCAGCCCCCTGAAGATTTGGCTGCTCAATGACCGGGCCATTTTTTGCTATACCGCACTGCGTCGCTTTAACTGACAATTGCATGTAATTATTTTCCCACAAATAGAGCTTTCGTTTGGTGGTATTTGATCACCTCTATGTTTTTTTTGTGCTATAAACAAAAGAAGAGCGACAATTTTGAAAAAAACACAATATCTTTTATTTTTTGCTATAATAAATATCCCAAATTTTTAAAAAACAAAAACAAATTTTTTGCTCAGTTTAGACCGATATGTATTCTTCTACATATTTTTGGAAAAAAAAAATCGCAATATGCATATATTGATTGGTTTGCGCAAAAGTTATAGCGTCTTTCAACCTACTTTATGTGTTCTGTGTAACCTATAATAGAACTATATAGAGCTGCACCACATTAAAAAGTATCCATGGCCTCCTGTTAAAAAAACATGAAAAATTATATAGTGTTTGCAGCACATTTAAATGTATTTAAGTTATTACTTAGTTCCCATGCAAAGTCCCATGAATACCTATTAAGCTTGTTCGTAAAGTCTACCTAATGCAGTTTCCTTTTGGTGTGGCAATGATGCTACACAAAGCAGAGTTACCACTCTGAAAGTGATGTTTGCTTGTGTTACAGGGGGATAAAAAATATAGCAAGAGGCAGGGGTATCTGCATTGTCACTGTTGATTCGTGAGCTTGTAGCTGGTCAAGGATTGACATAAATGTCTCTATTGCTGAATCCATTCCACTGTGAGCTGCAGTGTCTGGGAAAGGGAGTGTGTGAGGTACAGGAGTAAGGGAAAGTAAATAAAGGTTTATTTTGTTTACTGAGACATCCGGCTCACATAGTAACTGGATTTATTGCACTTGAAAAATATTTAAGGAGGTAAAGGTGCTTGTAGCCATATTATTCTAAAAATGTAACGGTTAGAGATATAAAGCAGTTCCCATATATCTTATAACTGTGCATTTTGGCCACCTTTTTACCCTTCACACTGGGGCCGCGGCCGCGTTTGCTGTTAAGTGCTGCTCATTTTAGCTATGCTTTACGGCTGTTTAAGTGGCTTTTTTGCAGCCGCTAGCGGGGTGCTTTTTTTTTTTTACTCCAAAGAATGTAGCAGCCCTTCGAATTGCTTTACTGGCACTTCGGAAGCGCTGGCCATTCTTTCAAATGGGCAGGGAGTTTTGGGAGCGCTAAATACAGTGCTCCCAACCCACCCCAAAGATGCTGCTTGCAGGACTTTTCGGAACGTCCCGCAAGCGTACCGCCCGAGTGTGAAAAGGCAAACTTGATTGAATGGGAGGTGGTTATCAGGCGCTTAGCAGAGGCTATTTCCAGTGCTAAAGAGCCTAAAAACCACCCCAGTGTGAAAGGGATTTTACTGCTAGCCTGGACTGCAGCTTTGAATTGTATGTACAGCCAAAACTTTTTTTTTTGCACAGTGTGGAGAAGGATATCTGTTTATTTTTCCACAACCCCCGCCAGAGAAATTCCCTTCACTAACTTTTCCAATGACAGAAGTTTTTACAAGACTGAAAGATGGGAAAGACTGAAAAAAAAAATAACTGGTATTAGAGAAAAAGAGGGCAAGAACCCCTTTCAGCTTTCTATCTGTGTCCTTGGTGCAGATTTCCCCTTACTTTTTGTTTAGTGAAGCTGGTGTCACCATATCAGTGAGGGAAATCCCTCTAACAGGGCCCTGGATATCAATAAAAACCCAACAGGGTTCCTCACTTTATCCCCCCAAAAAACATTATTGGACATACTTTTTAGGGTTCAGGGATTAGTCTTCTTTTTATGAATACATGTTTAGTTTACAGTCATTGCTAAGAGCACAGCTAATAAACACCAGTACAGCAGTAAGCACTAAAATTTTGATAATATTGTAGTTGTCAAGCTATGCTTAAAAAATACTGGAACGTAAAGACGTGAATAAAAAAAAAACAGTAACTGAATAAAGTATACTTAATATAACTAGGGTAGAGAAAAAGAGGGCATGGGGTAAAAGGACAGAACATTTAAAAAAACAAAGCTATACATTCATACCCCTTAAAAAGTACCATTCTTTGCAGCATTTAGTTGTAATTATATTTAAGTGGCCTCTAGAGCGACACTAATGCACAATAATGATTGTTTGTCCAGTAATCTACAAAAATAGACAGAGATGTGTCATGAGGAATAATAGCTCATATTTCTGTTTTTCCCACCTTTCCCAGAATAAAATCAATGCTTGTGCAGAAAAGAATAGGACCCATGTAATAACAGCTCTGAAAGTGTTTTCACTAAACAGCTTACATTACGAAGTTTAGGGAAATAACACTCAAAGTCAAACCATGGCAAGTAAAACTATTGTTTGGCTCAAATTTTAGTGCCTGCAATTTTTATTAATAATAAAAAGCTGCAAGCTGGTTTTAAACAGTAAACCTAGGGATTTTTATGAAAATCCATAACTTTGTATCAGAGGGCTCAGGTGAGCAATGTGTAATAAACGGATGATCTGTAATAACCTACACGGATGTTGCTGAATTCCTTAGCAAGCACACTAAGCATAACTTGATGTGCTCATAAAACTGGAGACTACAAAATCTGGTGCAGCTGTGCATGGTAGCCAATCAACTTCTTACTTCAGCTCGATCAATTAAGCGTTGACAAATACCCCCCCCCCCCCGCCAGCTGATTGGTTTTAATGTAGAGCTGCACCAGTATTTGCGCTCTCCAGTTTTAATAGATCGGACCCAATGTTAAAAATATTCAGCAGTATTTGCTAGAGCCTGAATTTAAATGGGAAAATGTGAGTGGGGTATAATTTGCAAATCATACTCTCTGCACATTCACAAAAAGGGGTTTATTTTTAACATTCATAATGCTGAGGTGAAGAATTGTTGCATTTACTAATTAAACTGAAATTATTTCCTAAGAAGATCCAGATCAAGATTTCAGAGGTTCAGTACTTAAATAATTACTTTTTGTAATAGTTTTTTTTACTTTTAACATTAAAAAAATTGAAAACAAAAGACATGGGAAAAAAACTACTCTCATGAGGACAGGGTGGTTCCCCATGGCAAGAGATCTGAAAACATGTAGCCCAGCATCAGGAAGGAGTGCTGAAGGTTTCCAAATAAAGGGGGTACCCCTCCCAAAGATACAGTGCCCAAAAGGCACCAAGCTCTTAAGCAGCTCAGCTTCCCAACGGGTAAGAGGCACACAAGATCTCTCAAACCTTACAGCTTTTTAAATGTTATTAAATACTATGAAATTATTTTAATCAGAGGACAAGGTAATTCAAATAATACAACAAAAAATCTATTGCATAGGAGTAAAATGGTTAGTTTGATTGTCCAAGTCTGATTCCCCTGGAATTGATTTAAAATATAACTATATGCAAAACATTTTTTTCATTTTGGATAGAGTAAAGCAGGGTCATAACCCCTGTCCATTAATTTTTTGCCATCTGTGTCCGATTGGGGAGATTTACCTTCACTTCCTGTCTCATAGCCAAAACAGAAAGTTAGAGGAAATCTTTGTAAATTAAGGGAATACCTTGGGGACCCCAAGGTCACCAGAACTAGTGTCCCTGTTGGAAGATTTCCCCTCTAATACATTTCTGGAGGCAACCCAAAATGTAGTATTTTCTTTTACTTTCACTTTCAATGATAATGGTAGACAGGACAAACAGAGAGGCTGAATCTCACTAATGAGGGCACAGACAGCAATAAAAATTTCCATTTGTTCTAATCCCTCTCCACTCTAACCAAAACTAACAAAAAATGTTTGCCTTTAGTCGTACTTGAAGATAAATGATTTAGCAATATTGGTTAAAGCTTTCACTATGTAATCTTAAGCCCTGTACACACGATCGGTTTTACCGATGAACCAGACAAACCGATCGTTTGTGGGCCCCATCGGACTTATTTCCATCAGTGAAAAAAAATAGAACATGTTGAGAAAAAACCCACGCATGCTCAGATTTAATTAGGAGACGGGAGCGCTTGTTCTGGTAAAACTAGCGTTCGTAATGAAGATACAGCATGACAAATGTGCTAGCGGAATGAAAAGCACGGAGACTGAAAAGCGTGAATCGGCTCTCACCAAACTTTTACTAACACGCAGTAACACAAAATCAGCAAAAGCAGCCCAAAGGGTGGTGCCATTGGATTTGAACTCCTCATTTATAATGCCGTCGTACGTGTTGTACGTAACGGTGTTTGGGACAGTCTGAATTTTGTCTGATGGTGTGTAGGCAAGACAGCTTCATCGGAATTCCGATGGAAAAATACATCGGATTTGATTCCATCGGAAATCCGATCGTGTGTACAGGGCTTTACACTTCTACTACTATTTTCAAATAAACAAAGGTATCATGGATTAATAGATAGTCTTTTTTTCCTAAAGGATACGTTCACCTTTTATAAAAACTGGCCCATGAGTAAGGGTCCCAGTAGTTTAAAATACACTGTGCCATTTGTAAAAAGATTGTTTAATGCAAATATGTCATGTACCTGGGTGTATTTGAACCGGGATCTTCTGGAAGGGGCTCCCAAACCTTTTTCTATCCTCACTGACCATAAAAACCTACTGTATCTTCAGACTGCAAGACGTTTGAACTCACGTCAGGGTCGATGGGCTCTGTTTTTCTCCCGTTTTAATTTTGTTCTTTCTTATGTTCCTGGGCATAAAAACAAGAAAGCCGATGCTCTTTCCAGACAGTTCGCTACCTCTGAAGAAGACCAACCTACTGAGCAGTATATAATCCCACCTCACAAAATTGTCGCACAGATCTCTACGGCTCTTTCCCAACAGTTACAAGAAACCCAGAATCGTGTTCCCCAAGGCTTGAAGATACCACCAGGTCGCCTGTTCGTAGCCCCTAGCCTCAGAAAACCTGTACTCCTCTGGGCACATGATGGTGTGTTATCTGGTCATCCTGGTGTCACCATCACTCTTAAGACCTTGCAGCGTCATGTCTGGTGGCCTCATATGAAAAGGGATGTTACTGACTATGTGGCTGCCTGTCCAACTTGTGCTGCTAATAAAGTACCCCGTACATTGCCTACTGGACTGTTACAACCACTTTCAGCACCTCGTCAGCCTTGGACCCATTTGACTATGGACTTCATTACAGACTTAAACAAAAAACTATCCAATCAAGAGATTGGAAAAAGAGGAGGCTCATGAACAGTTAGTGCAAATTTATCAAAATGGATTTATTGAGAAATATTACATGGTAACGTGGACTATATCCAGGATACTGGACAACGTGTATATAAAAACGATGACAGTCAAGATTGACTGATCAACACATAATGCACATACACAACAGGACAGACATAAAGTGACCTAAACATATAAGACACGTCCGGACGCCAGGTAGTTTCAGGGAGAGGTCTAAATGATGATTGCAATACAATCAAAAATTATGGCAACAGTAAGACTGTGTGTGAGCCAAGAGACCACTCCCTAAAAAGCCCTGGGAGCTCGAGCCCTAATAGATGGAAGGGTGGGGAGGGGGGGGGGAAGGAAGGGGTGAAGGCCAGCTGGATGGATCCGTGAGGATATAGCTGCAGTCCCGTTTCACCAACTATAATGTCATGAGGAGAAAGAACAATTCAAATGAAAATAGTCTAAGCGTTGGGATGCTGTGTCCATGAGATAATATCTTCCTGGAGGCAAGCAGAGAAACACATGTGAAGTACAGCTGGGGACAGATGTAATGCAAATAAGAACAGTCCTCACTGCTGGAGATAGTAAAGCATACTGGAGTTGCCAGTAACCAGGGGTAAAGACGTGTGAACCTGCACGTAGTAAAGTATAGTGGCTGTCAGTGAAGTTACCCCTTCTCCGATGCTCGGATGCACTGCCACGTCCGCATAGAGTCACTTTGCTGCTCCTTCCTGGCTTACATGAATTGTGTCAGGGTATTGCTGTGTTTAGCGGTACGTGTAGAGGGATTTGTTAAGTCCTTTTCATGTCCCACAGCTGATACTCACGACTGTTTGGCTTTCCTCCTCCTCCTCTTCCCTCCTCTCCCTCCGGGGCTCGTCGTCACTGTGCGGGCATGAAGCCGCGTCGCAGCGTGGCGTCCGGGCGGAAGTGACGTCGACTAGTTTCGCATATGATGCATGCGTAGCTTCATCTGGACGTATAAGTGACGGAGGGCGAGGGGTCCTTCTTATAGCGTCCCTCCCTCGTCTCACTCCGCCCAGTACATGTATTTTAAAGGAGAAAGAAAGGACATTGTGGTGTATGTGCACAAACATAGATAGTGTTTGGCTATAGGCCAGGTCCCCCCTGAGT
The DNA here is from genome assembly GCA_029206835.1 of Rana muscosa. Classification (NCBI taxonomy): domain Eukaryota; kingdom Metazoa; phylum Chordata; class Amphibia; order Anura; family Ranidae; genus Rana; species Rana muscosa. Next base: position 96,387,700 of record CM055123.1, on the reverse strand, counting down.
ATAGGTAGAATATATTAATTCCATATCATGTCGGAGGACAGAAAGCATTGAGTGCATATATCTCCAAACTTCATTAAGGGGGCCAAAACAAGATAGTTTCTATTTTGAAGCGTTAATCAACAGGTACCAATATCTGAGAACCAGGGATGAGCCGAACACCCCCCTGTTCGGTTCGCACCAGAACCTGCGAACAGACAAAATGTTCGTGTAAACTTTAGAACCCTATTAAATACAATGGACTCGAACGTTCGAAATCTAAAGTGTTAATTATAAAGGCTAATATGCAAGTTATTGTCCTAAAAAGTGTTTGGGGACCTGGGTCCTGCCCCAGGGGACATGTATCAATGCAAAAAGAAGTTTTAAAAACGGCCGTTTTTTCGGGAGCAGTGATTTTAATAATGCTTAAAATGAAAAAATAAAAGTGAAATATTCCTTTAAATTTCGTACCTGGGGGGTGTGTATGATATGCATGTGAAGTGGCGCATGTTTCCCGTGCTTAGAACTGTCCCTGCAAAAAATGTCATTTTTGAAAGAAAAAAAATGCATTTAAAACTGACTCGCGGCTATTAATGAATTGTCGGCTCCCGGCAATACATACAAAAGTCATTGAGAAAAAAAAAAAAAAAAAGCGTGGGGGTTCCCCAGAATTCAATTACCAGGCCCTTCAGATCTGGCATGGATTTTAAGGGGAACTCCACCCCAAGTTTAAAAAAAAAATGGCGTGGAGTCCCCCTAAAAATCCATACCAGACCCCTTATCCGAGCACGCAACCTGGCCGGCCGCAGGGGAAAAGGGGGGGGACGAGAGAGGATGTCCCCATGTTGATGGGGACAAGGGCCTCATCCCCACAACCCTTGCCCGGTGGTTGTGGGGGTCTGCGGGCGGGGGGCTTATCGGAATCTGGAAGACCCCTTTAACAAAGGGGACCCCCAGATCCCGCCCCCCCCCTATGTGAATTGGTAACGGGTACATTGTACCCCTACCATTTCACGAAGAAAGCGTAAAAAAAATGTTTAAAAAAACACACAAACACCTTGAAAAAGTCCTTTATTTAAAAAAATAAATAAATAAACATTCCAGCGGTGAAATCCAGTGTCCCGCGGCGATCCCGATGTCCAGCGCTGTCCTTCATTGGTTGTGCCTGAGCGGACCTGATGGGGAACTCCCTCTCAGTATTTTAAATGTATAGACCCGCCCCTTCTAAAGTTCCCCATCAGGTCCGCTCAGCGGACGAGATGCGGAACATGAGAAGGGGCGGGTCTATACATGTATTACCAAAGTGAGAGCAGTTCCCCATCAGGTCCGCCCCCTCGGTATGTCGGACCCGCCTACGTCATTGGCTTGAGCGGGGAACTTCCTTCACTATGTAAATTTAAATTTACATAGTGAAGGAAGTTCCCCGCTCAAGCCAATGACGTAGGCGGGTCTGACATACCGAGGAGGCGGACCTGATGGGGAACTGCTCTCACTTTGGTAATACATGTATAGACCCGCCCCTTCTCATGTTCCGCATCTGGTCCGCTGAGCGGACCTGATGGGGAACTTTAGAAGGGGCGGGTCTATACATTTAAAATACTGAGAGGGAGTTCCCCATCAGGTCCGCTCAGGCACAACCAATGACGGACAGCGCTGGACATCGGGATCGCCGCGGGACACTGGATTTCACCGCTGGAATGTTTTTTTGGTTTTTTTTTAAATAAAGGACTTTTTCAAGGTGTTTGTGTGTTTTTTTAAACATTTTTTTACGCTTTCTTCGTGAAATGGTAGGGGTACAATGTACCCCTTACCAATTCACATAGGGGGGGGGCCGGGATCTGGGGGTCCTCTTTGTTAAAGGGGTCTTCCAGATTCCGATAAGCCCCCCGCCCGCAGACCCCCACAACCACCGGACAAGGGTTGTGGGGATGAGGCCCTTGTCCCCATCAACATGGGGACATCCTCCCCATGTTGAGGGCATGTGGCTTGGTACGGTTCAGGAGGGAGGGGGGGCCGCTCTCTCGTCCCCCCCTTTTCCCCTGCGGCCGGCCAGGTTGCATGCTCGGATAAGGGGTCTGGTATGGATTTTTAGGGGGACTCCACGCCATTTTTTTTTTAATTTGGGGTGGAGTTCCCCTTAAAATCCATGCCAGATCTGAAGGGCCTGGAATGGATATTTGGGGGAACCCCACGTCAATTTTTTTTTTATTTGCGGCGGGGTTCCCCTTAATATCCATTCCAGACCTGAAGGGCCTGGTAATTGAATTCTGGGGAACCCCCACGCTTTTTTTTTTTTTTTTATCAATGACTTTTGTATGTATTGCCGGGAGCCGACAATTCATTAATAGCCGCGAGTCAGTTTTAAATGCATTTTTTTCTTTCAAAAATGACACTTTTTGCAGGGACAGTTCTAAGCACGGGAAACATGCGCCACTTTACATGCATATCATACACACCCCCCAGGTACGAAATTTAAAGGAATATTTCACTTTTATTTTTTCATTTTAAGCATTATTAAAATCACTGCTCCCGAAAAAACGGCTGTTTTTAAAACTTCTTTTTGCATTGATACATGTCCCCTGGGGCAGGACCCGGGTCCCCAAACACTTTTTAGGACAATAACTTGCATATAAGCCTTTATAATTAGCACTTTAGATTTCTCCCATAGATTTTTCGAATTTGCCGCGAACACCCCAATTTGTTCGCTGTTCGGCGAACGGGCGAACAGGCAATGTTCGAGTCGAACATGAGTTCGACTCGAACTCGAAGCTCATCCCTACTGAGAACAATGAACAATGTTAATGATAGTGGTTGTGAAAGATGGCTTGGATATGTATGGGAGTGGGTGATAGGAAAAAACATACATAGCGGACCACAGACAGCTAATAGACAGACATGGCGCCAAATATATGCAAATGCAAACCCACATAAATACAAGTACAAACCGACCCCCCCATTATCAAGGACAAGGGAGCAGGGTTTGTAGCTTGGGGGGTTTTTTGGGAGAGGTATAGCAGGTGCCATGGCAGACCCATGACCGCCATAGCACACAGTAGTTAAATACATGTTTGAGGTAGATGGTACATTATTGCAATACAATCAGCACAAATTATAACGGTCAGTAAGTGAAGTAGAGACACTACTCAAGTCCACATGATAGGAGGCTCAAACGGACACCCGTTGTAATGATTATACAATCATTATGAATCTATAAGGGGCACCCTGCCCATTAAGGGCATAAAAAAATAAATAAAAAAATGGGGGGGTCTGTTTGTACTTGTATTGTATATGGAATTAATATATTCTACCTATACTCAGGGGGGACCTGGCCTATAGCCAAACACTATCTATGTTTGTGCACATACACCACATTGTCCTTTCTTTCTCCTTTAAAATACATGTACTGGGCGGAGTGAGACGAGGGAGGGACGCTATAAGAAGGACCCCTCGCCCTCCGTCACTTATACGTCCAGATGAAGCTACGCATGCATCATATGCGAAACTAGTCGACGTCACTTCCGCCCGGACGCCACGCTGCGACGCGGCTTCATGCCCGCACAGTGACGACGAGCCCCGGAGGGAGAGGAGGGAAGAGGAGGAGGAGGAAAGCCAAACAGTCGTGAGTATCAGCTGTGGGACATGAAAAGGACTTAACAAATCCCTCTACACGTACCGCTAAACACAGCAATACCCTGACACAATTCATGTAAGCCAGGAAGGAGCAGCAAAGTGACTCTATGCGGACGTGGCAGTGCATCCGAGCATCGGAGAAGGGGTAACTTCACTGACAGCCACTATACTTTACTACGTGCAGGTTCACACGTCTTTACCCCTGGTTACTGGCAACTCCAGTATGCTTTACTATCTCCAGCAGTGAGGACTGTTCTTATTTGCATTACATCTGTCCCCAGCTGTACTTCACATGTGTTTCTCTGCTTGCCTCCAGGAAGATATTATCTCATGGACACAGCATCCCAACGCTTAGACTATTTTCATTTGAATTGTTCTTTCTCCTCATGACATTATAGTTGGTGAAACGGGACTGCAGCTATATCCTCACGGATCCATCCAGCTGGCCTTCACCCCTTCCTTCCTCCCCCCCCCTCCCCACCCTTCCATCTATTAGGGCTCGAGCTCCCAGGGCTTTTTAGGGAGTGGTCTCTTGGCTCACACACAGTCTTACTGTTGCCATAATTTTTGATTGTATTGCAATCATCATTTAGACCTCTCCCTGAAACTACCTGGCGTCCGGACGTGTCTTATATGTTTAGGTCACTTTATGTCTGTCCTTTTGTGTATGTGCATTATGTGTTGATCAGTCAATCTTGACTGTCATCGTTTTTATATACACGTTGTCCAGTATCCTGGATATAGTCCACGTTACCACGTAATATTTCTCAATAAATCCATTTTGATAAATTTGCACTAACTGTTCATGAGCCTCCTCTTTTTCCAATCTCTTGATTGGATAGTTTTTTGCTTATGCAGATAGGGGCTGAACAGTGGTTACTTTACATATTTTGTGGTCTCACATGGTATATTACAATTTAGCCTAGTTTATATATTTATACTATATGCTTTTTCAGGATCACAGGTGATCCATTCTTTAGGCATACGTGTGGACTATTGGTATACTGGACGTTGTCCATAGATTAGGTTCTTTTGGCCTATACCTCTTTCCCCTTCGGTCCTCTGACCACCTTTATAATCTGTGTTAATTATTGTTGGGTTATGGCATTTATGTTGGGGGATAATATTTACCTTGAAATACAACAAGCTCTCAGACCAGATAGTACTATTACTTTAAGTCGGGATGAGGAGACAAAAACAAGATTTAAAGAACACAAAAGACTTCTAATTAAGCACCTTAATAGGAAATGGGATGTATCTTTCCTTGAGACATATATCGAGCAGAAGATAGTACCTAGGGGCCTCAGAGACAAAGTTATACCGGCAGAACATCTTCACAATGACAGATTTTTAGAGAAATGGAAGACACTATGTATCGAGCATGGTATTTCCATAATGAAACTCATTGTTGAAGAAGAAAAATTACAACTAGTAGAGTTATCCACTTTAATCTCAGATAGCTCTCTAGGTTTAGAACCATTCAAGGACACAGAGGAATTTAATATACAGAATGAGATAGTCAAAAGAGAAGTAGAGAAAACACAGCATAATCTTAAAGTGACAAAACAATCAAAACTTAAAAGAGACCTCAATGATTGGGAGAAGGGGGAGATCTTCGATCTAGCCATAAGAAGAAATAGAAGTAGGACAAGACGTGGTAGGTCTAACTCTAGAGGGAACAGATCCCCAAGTGAGAGTGAGGATAACAACTTTCCCAGATCGGGAAAGTCCTTGATAATGGGGGGGGTCTGTTTGTACTTGTATTTATGTGGGTTTGCATTTGCATATATTTGGCGCCATGTCTGTCTATTAGCTGTCTGTGGTCCGCTATGTATGTTTTTTCCTATCACCCACTCCCATACATATCCAAGCCATCTTTCACAACCACTATCATTAACATTGTTCATTGTTCTCAGATATTGGTACCTGTTGATTAACGCTTCAAAATAGAAACTATCTTGTTTTGGCCCCCTTAATGAAGTTTGGAGATATATGCACTCAATGCTTTCTGTCCTCCGACATGATATGGAATTAATATATTCTACCTATACTCAGGGGGGACCTGGCCTATAGCCAAACACTATCTATGTTTGTGCACATACACCACAATGTCCTTTCTTTCTCCTTTAAAATACATGTACTGGGCGGAGTGAGACGAGGGAGGGACGCTATAAGAAGGACCCCTCGCCCTCCGTCACTTATACGTCCAGATGAAGCTACGCATGCATCATATGCAAAACTAGTCGACGTCACTTCCGCCCGGACGCCACGCTGCGACGCGGCTTCATGAGACATGAGACATTTTGGAAAAGCGATCCACTATGACCCATATTGCAGTCATGCCCTCGGACTTGGGTAAGTCTGTAATAAACCTTCTCAAGAGTTTTAATGAAAAAGGTACTCTAGTCTATATTATCTTTGGACTAACCAAGCTTAAAGGGATACTAATCTCTCCTTTTTTTGTTTCAAAATAACAAACATGTTGTACTTACCTGCTCTGTGTAATGGTTTTGCATAGAGCAGCCCAGATCCTCCTCTTCTTGGGTCCCTCTTCAGTCCTCCTGGCCACTGCCTCCTGTTGAGTACCCCCACAGCAAGCAGCTTGCTATGGGGGGAACATCCGAGCCAAGCCGCAGCTCCGTGTATCCATTCAGACACAGAGCCGTGGCCTGGTCCCACCTCCTCTCTCTCCTTATTGGCTCACTGACTTTGATTGGATGGGAGCCAATGGTGCTTTGCTGCTGTCTCAGCCAATGAAGAGGGAGAGTCCCGGACAGCCGAGTCTCTTGTGCTACATCACTTGATCGGAGGGAGCTCAGGGGGGCTGTTGCACACAGAAGGCTTTTTATCTTAATGCATAGAATGCATTAAGATAAAAACCCTTCTGCCTTTACAACCATTTTAACTTTACATTACGGTTCATAAGCAAGAGAAACATTCCTAAATTATACTACAAAAATGTATACATGAGTGGTATCTCTATTTTCATAAAAAATTCAAAATTCACAAAAAAATTCACAATTTACAGGAAATAATTTGGAGCTTTGCTCTTATGTTTATCCAGTTTCCCATCATTAAATCTTACAAAATACATAACCAAACAGTGATGTTCCACCAAATAACCCAAAGTGCAATGAAATAGAAAATAAAAATGCAATGAAAAATATATGTACTCTCATAGTGATAACATACAATAACTCGCAAACATAAAGTCCAAAAATAACTATTTAAATTTGTGTGATGTAAACTGGTTACACATCAGTGTATCAGTCCATGACAAAGGGTGTAGAAACTCTTCAACAAGTGCTGTGAAAAGAATATTCAATCAAACTCCACCTTGAATCTCAAAGTGCTAGTGAAAAGACTCCTCCACCAAAAGGCAAAGGATGTCCGCTCACCTTATATTATGGACTAGGGATGGGCCGAACGACCCCCAGTTCGGTTCGCACCAGAACTTTGGAACATTGCGACATTCGGAACTGAATAACAAACCTCATTAAAGTCTATGGGACCTGAATGTTAAAAATCGAAAGTACCCATTTAGAAGGCTTATATGCACGTAATTGGGCATACAATGATTATGGAGGTCCAGGTACTGCCCTGGAGGATATGTATAAATGTAAAAAAGTTTGTAAAAAACATAATTTTTAAATGAGCAGTGATTTATTGATGCTTTAAGTGAGAGCATAACATTTTTAAATTATTTTCAATATAGTGCCTGGGGGGGGGGGGGGGGGTCGGTCCCCTTAGTCTACATGTAAAGTGGCACATCTGTACTGTATATAGAAGCTGCTGCAGAAATAATTGCATTTATAAAGCCAAGAAAATGTACATTTTTATGCAAGCTTTCTTTATTTTGTAAGCAACGGCTTGCAGAGCCAGTCTTTATGATGAGGCTGCAATGTAGTGCCCTGGAGACAAGATTTTTGGGATAAATACTGGTGTCTCTTATACAGGGTTGCCAACTTTCAGTAAATTTACAAACAGTTTGTAAAATCTGTACTTTTTGCATCTGTCTTTGAATGCCCATTACAGACATGTAGGCTGCATGTCTGTAACTGACATTCATGGACAGATGCAACAATTATGGATTTTAAAAACTGTTTGTAAATTTACTGAAAGTTGGCAACCCTGCTCTTACACAGACTTTGGATAGAAGTAACATGTGCTGAAAAAATAGGATTTTTATAACAGCTTACCTGTAAAATCCTTTTCTTGGAGTACATCACGGGACACAGAGCGGCATAGTCATTACTATGTGGGTTATATAGTTTACCTTCAGGTGCTGGCACTGGCAACTTCCAAACCGGAAGTACCCTCCCCTATATAAGCCCCTCCCATCCGGGAGCACCTCAGTTTTGTAGCAAAGCAATAAGTGTCCCCAAAAGAGGGGTGGGAGCTCTGTGTCCCGTGATGTACTTCAAGAAAAGGATTTTACAGGTAAGCTGTTATAAAAATCCTATTTTCTTTCTCGTACATCACAGGACACAGAGCGGCATAGTCATTACTATGTGGGATGTCCTAAAGCAATGCCCAATGAGGGGGGGGATACACCATACATAAGCTGAGCGCTATCAGACATGAGGATCTTTTGCGGCCTGCAACACACTGCGCCAAAAGGCGACATCCTCCTGACTTCTAACGTCCACCTGGTAGAACCTAGTAAACGTGTGTACTGAAGACCATGTTGCGGCCTTACAGATTTGAGCCAGGGAGGCCTGGTGATGCACTGCCCATGAAGTTCCAACTGCTCTCGTGGAGTGCGCCCTAACTTTGAACGGAGGCAGTCTCCTTCTCAAGCCATAGGCTTGCATAATGACCTGTCGAATCCACTTGGCTAAAGTAGATTTTGACGCTGCCTGACCCTTTCTGGGGCCTTCCGGCAGAATAAACAAAGTATCCATTCTGCGAATCTGAGCAGTGGCTTTTAGATAAGCTTTAACTGCTCTTACTACATCCAAAGAATGTAATAATTTTTCCTCTACTGAACTAGGTTTGGGGAAAAAAGAAAGGAAGAACCACATCTTGGTTCAAATGAAAACTCAATACCACCTTAGGAAGAAAGGCTGGATGAGGACGTAACACTACTCTGTCCTTATGGATAACCAGATATGGCTCCCTACAGGACATAGCGGCTAATTCCGACACTCTTTTAGCCGAACAAATGGCTACTAGAAAAATCAATTTCCTGGTGAGAAGAACCAGGGAAATATGCTGTAATGGTTCAAATGGTTGTTTCTGTAGAACCGACAGAACCAGGTTTAAGTCCCATGGACAAATGGGAATATTAACCGAAGGGCTAATACGCATCACTCCTTGTATAAAGGCTGTGACTAGTGAATGCGAAGCCAAGGGCCTCTGAAAAAATATTGACAAGGCCAAAATCTGACCCTTGATAGTACTCAAGGCAAGCTTCCTATCTACAGCCCACTGTAGGAAGTCCAGAATCCTACCTATTACGTACTTACGTGGATGCCATTTCTTGGCCTCACACCAGGCGATGTACGCCTTCCAGATTCTATAGTAGATCTGCCTGGATACCGGCTTCCTGGCATTGATCATAGTAGATACCACAGGATTAGAGAGACCTCTCTTTTTTAGAATGTGGGCTTCAATAGCCAGGCCGTCAAACCTAGGGCTGGTAAGGAAGGGTGGTATATCGGTCCTTGCGAAAGCAGGTCCGGACGATGTGGGAGGGTCCAAGGACTCCCCACAGACATTTTTACAATCTCCGCGTACCATGCTCTTCGGGGCCACGCTGGAGCCACCAGAATCATTGGTTTCTTTTCTACCCTGATTCTGCGGAGTAATCGAGGTAACAATTGTGGCGGTGGGAATGCATATATCAGCTTGAACTGATCCCAAGGGAACACTAGGGCATCCGAGCCGCAAGCTAGGGGATCCCTTGTCCAAGAGACAAACCTGTCCACCTTTGCGTTGAATCTGGATGCTAGCAGATCTACATCCGGTGTTCCCCACCACTGACATATTGTCCGGAAAACCTCGGGGTGGAGGGACCATTCCCCTGGGCATAATTGTTGGCGACTTAGAAAGTCCGGCTTCCAATTCTCCACTCCTGCAATGAATACCGCGGATATGGCTGGGACATATCTTTCTGCCCATTTCAGGATGCAATTTACTTCACTCTGGGCTGCACGACTCCTGGTGCCACCCTGATGATTGATATATGCCACTGCCGTGGCATTGTCCGATTGAATTCTGACAGGGGACCCTTGGAGTTTGGATGTCCATGCTACTAGGGCATACCGGGCTGCTCGTATCTCTAAGAGATTGATGGGCAGGGCCTTTTCTGCATCCGACCATCTGCCCTGGAGAGACCATTGCTCCAGTACTGCTCCCCAGCCTATAAGGCTGGCATCTGTAGTGACCACCTTCCAAGAAATCGGACTGAAGGATTTCCCTTTTTCCAGATTCTGGGGAACCAACCACCAACGGAGGCTCTTGCGAACGGAAGGGGACAAGGACATTGGTAAGTCTAGGGCCTGAACTTTTTTGTTCCAGGCTGACAGTATAGCCCTTTGCAAATTCCTTGAATGGAATTGACCGTAGGGTACTGCTTCGAATGATGCCACAATTTTTCCCAGCAGCCTCATGCACAGGCGTATGGATGGCTGTCTTTTTGTACCCACTAGGTGGATCAAATCTCTCAAAGACGACACCTTTTCTTGAGGCAAGAAAATTTTTCTCTGGTCTGAATCCAGCCTTAGCCCCAAGTATTCCAGACTTTTGACTGGTTTTAGGGCTGACTTGTCTCGGTTGATAATCCAACCGTGAGATTCCAGATACTCGATTGTCTCGTGAACAACCACTTCTAGTTTTTCCACTGAGTGGTCTATCAGCAATAAGTCGTCTAGATATGCCATTATCGTTACACCTCGTGTTCTTAGATTGGCCAATAATGGGGCCAGAATTTTTGTGAACACGCGTGGTGCTGTGGCCAGACCGAAGGGTAAGGCTCTGAACTGAAAATGGCGCCCTTCTACTGCAAAGCGTATAAATTTTTGGTGGACTGGAAAGATGGGAATGTGCAAATAAGCATCTTTGATGTCGATCGAGGCTAACCATTCCTCCCCTTGTAGGGCAGCGGCCACCGATCGGATCGACTCCATCCGGAAAGTCCTGATATGTAGGAATTTGTTTAGCCCTTTTAGATTTAATATGGGCCTCACGTCCCCGTTTGGCTTCGGGACTGTAAAGAGGTTTGAGTAAAACCCGAACCCCCATTCTTCTAGGGGGACTGCCATAATTACTGCTTGGAGCAATAGTTGTTCTAGTGCCAACAGGAGGGATCCTCTCTTCCGGGGATCCCTTGGCACGTTCGACCTTATAAAATGGGAAGGAGGGGAGTCTTTTAACTCCAATTTGTATCCCAGACTTACTGCGGAGAGCACCCATCTGCGAACAACTGAAGTCTTCCCCCCACCCGATTGAGTGGGGGCAACCCTTCATGTATTTGACTTTGGGGGAGATTTTGTACCTCTCCTGACCCAGGGTTTCTTGTTACCCTGCGATTGTCCCTGATTTTTACCCCCGGGATTTGACCGAGGAGGCCGTCGGAACTGTTTCACAGCCGATGTCCTAGGGACTGGAGAAGCAGGCCTCTTAAAAGAGGGACCTCTAACTCTGTTTTTAACCGGCAAGAGTGTACTTTTACAGCTGGAAATTTTCTGGATATATTTGTCCAGGTCTTCCCCGAATAAGCGTTCACCATGAAATGGGAAGCTGACCAGCAATTTTTTACAGGGGGCTTCAGCAGACCAGTTTTTGAGCCATAGAAGCCTGCGCATATGTACTACAGACAGCGTAAGGCGGGAGGCCTGATGGATTGAATCCTTTATAGCGTCAACCGCAAAGCATAAGGCCCTAGGTAGATCAGCTAGGGCAAGGGCCTGCTGATCTGGCAAGTCCCTTAAGACCTGTTTCAACTGATCCTTCACTGCTTGGCAGACCCCAATAGCTGCCACTGCTGGTTGTGTCACCAAGCCTGCTGTAGCAAAAGCAGATTTCAATAAGGACTCCAATTTTTTATCTATTGGGTCCTTGAACATTTGGACATTATCCACTGGACATGTCAGTGATTTATTCACACAAGAGATGGCTGCGTCCACTGTAGGGACCCTCCATTTTTTGATGAACTTATCCTCCATGGGATAGACCACCTGAAATCTCTTGGGAGGAGTAAATATTTTATCAGGATGTTCCCAATCCTGGTAAATGAGCCCTTCCAGTAAAGGATGGATTGGAAAGGAACAAACAGTCTGGGGAGCTTTTAGTGACCCCAACGAGGAGACAGAAGTGGATGATGGCTCCGCAAGGGGCATTTTAAATGCTGATCGGACCATGTTAGTCAGGGACTGAACCCATAATCTTTCAGCATGTGATGCTGAGAATGGCTCTTCCACTGTTGATTCCTCTACAACAGAATCAACCTCATCCTGATCCCCTTCAGGTAGGTCGATCTCTGTATGGGACTGTTGCTCTGCTAACAGGTACTCTGAGGGAGGAGACGGAGATCGGGCACGCTTTCCCTTTGACAGGGAAGCAGCGATCAATGTTGACAATCTCTCTTCCAGCCCTCCCAGAGCTGAGGAAAAAACCTCCTCTGTTACATACACAGAAGCAGGTGAACTGAGGACAGCCACAGTACCAGGTACTCCTGTGGGTGCTCTACGGTCACTAACCTCTGATTCTTCAGGGGAGATTGGTGCAGCCGAAGCATGCCCAAGATCCTCAGAGCCCGATGGAGACCCCCTATGCTTCCTGGGATTTTTAGTCCCGGAGTTTTTAGACGGCATATTCCTAAGCCCAAAGCTGAGGTATTCCAGCCGAAATACACCACTTACTGACAATAGTCTAGCACAATTGCTGCTATATAAACAGTTGGTGTCTACTAATGTGCCTTTCTATGGGGATGCCTGCATCAACCGCTTGCTGTATGCCTTTTTTTAAATGTTGCCAGCTCTGTCTCTGCACTCCATAGCCAGCTCACAACACATAATTGTGCCTTTTAACATGCTGGGACGCCCGCACATGCGCAGAAGCGCTGCGGCGCGCACAGAGCGTCATCCCCCAAGCTCCGCCCCCTTTTCCAGCTCGCCTCTATATATAGAGGCGCGTGCACGCGCACGCGCACGGGCACGTGCACCTTCGGCGCTCTTTTTTGAAAAAGGAAACTAGGGACAGGAGACAGGGCCCTTTTGCCGCAGGCCGGGGGATGGACGAGCATTGCAACATGGCAGAGGAAGCAGTTTCCCACAAGAGAACTCACCATCTGCCTGGACTTGACTCTGATGAAAAGAAAAAGTCCACATGACAAGAAACATTCCACAGCGGCCTCTAGTGGATTAACACAGGTACCGCGGTCTGTCTATTTATTATTATTTTTTTCTTGACCACTATTAAAATTATTACATTTTTTTGTAGTTACAGGCATGCACAGATATTTAGCGGGAATACCGTTAGGTAACAGGCAGAAAGACATATTAGGCTTGGGGGTCCCCTAATAGAACCAAGTTCCTGGGGGGCCCCCACTTACCTTTTCCCCACCGCAGGACTCTGTTTGGTCCACAGAAGCCCAAACTTCACCTCTCACGGCAGGCATTGTAATTAAACCTTCAGGGACCGGGTTCCCAAGGATTCCACTCCCCTGGACCTGTATAGCACCCTGCACTGAAAGAATCTTAGTCGTGGGTATGACCAGAGCTCTGGATCCCAGGGTCCAGCTCTCCTAAGAGAAGCATTACAGGCAAAACCTTGCTCTTCTCTGCAAGGCCCGGGTACCGACCGTTTAGCTATGAAGCTTTTTTGGTTGGATCTGGAATAGCTTACTGAGGCCCAAAAGAACCTGTACGCAAGCTCAGTGAAAAACACATGTTACTTCTTGGCCAACACCTTAGACACTGGCAAAAAACTGAGGTGCTCCCGGATGGGAGGGGCTTATATAGGGGAGGGTACTTCCGGTTTGGAAGTTGCCAGTGCCAGCACCTGAAGGTAAACTATATAACCCACATAGTAATGACTATGCCGCTCTGTGTCCCGTGATGTACGAGAAAGAAATTGGTCTTTGGGTGTCGGTGGTACCTCCACACCGTAACCCTATAGAGGTGCTGTTGATGAAAGCAAGAATTGGCCTTACTGTCAAAAATTAAAGTGATATGCACCTGTCTAACAGGTGCAGAAAAAATGGTCCTTCTTTGGGTGTTAATTGTGCCCATGAAACCTACACCAGATGAAATCAGCACCCACATCGCTAGGCAGCCTAGAGGTCTTGCAAAGATTCCACATCCAAAAAACACTTAATCAGCGACATCGGCATCAGGGGGCTTCATAGCTGCTGGTAATCCAGGATTGATTCATTTTGATAAATGTCAGATGGTCCACCGAGTCTGTGGACAGATGCGTTCTATTATCAGTAACAAAACCTCCAGCAGCATTGAATGCCCGTTCGGAAAGCATGCTGGATGCAGGGCAGCCCAGCAGTTCAATTGCATACTGGGCAAGTTCTGGCCAATGGTCTATTCTCATAACCCAGTAAGCCAGTGGATCATCGACTGGAAAGCTCTCCATCTCTGCTTTCGCCCCTAGATAATATTCCACCCTGTGATGCAGACGCTGCTGATGGGATGTGGAAGCTGACAGCCCTGGGCGGCGAGGACTAAACAAATTGTGAAATGCATCACTTAGGTGGCCGCCTTCTCTACCGCTCCTCTCTTGACCAACAGAAGCCTCAAAACTATGTTTTCCACAAGACTGTAACCTACCAGAGTCGGGAAAAGCATTAGATAAACTCCTCTTTAAGGTGTCCTTAAGAGATTTCATCTTTTACACTCTCTGTGGGGACAGGATGAGTTCTGAGACTTTCCCCTTGTAACGGTGGTCAAGGAGGGTTGCCAATAAATAGTGATCCTTCTTTATGCCACGTATTATTGGGTCCTTTCACAAGCTTTGAAGCATGAGGGAGCCCATGTACCGCAAATTTGCGGAGGCATGAGAAGCAGACTCCTCAGAGTCACTGAGGATTATATTATGAAAAAACATCTCTTACTGTTTGACGTATGTCTGGCTCTGCTTCAATGCCTCTAAAACTACCAGAATCCCCCTCCTCCTCCCTCTCTTCTTGTGTGTTCTGTGGCATAGGAACAATGGTGTCTGCATTAAGTGGACCTTGAGAGGAAAGAAAATCCTCCTCTTCCTCCTGCTGCTCTGCCTCAAGTGCCCTGTCCATAATGCCATGCAAAGTCTGCCCCAGCAGGAAGACAACAGGAAGGAGTGGCGTGCTGACGTCACCGCGCGATATGTCCCGTTTGTTAGATTGCATGGACGTGTGTACTGTAGCCGGCCGGCCGCAGAATTTTTTATTGTAATGGAAATTTTTATGCTTTGTTGGCAATTTGCCTTTCTAGTTTTTATAAAAAAACAAACCAACTAGGTTTTACCTATGGAGAATTTTGTATGTTGTTTTTCTGAGACATAGTGTTACCCCTGAGCCATCATCCGGCTGGTGGAGGAGGATTGATCAGCTGTGACCCCGCACGGACGACCCTGCTGGTGGAGTGACCGGATTATCCATTGGAATCACTGCAAGGAAAAGACCTTGGCTGGGTGTAAGCTACAGGCTATACTGGTCTGTGCAGCTGGTAAGTGCACACTTCTTTCGGTGGTGGATTCATGGTGTTTTGAGAGCCACATGAAGTTTGATATATGCACATACTGATTCACTTTCCTATTTGAGTTTTTTCCTGCAAGGTAATTTATATCTCAAATTCACTTGGATTTCTTTCTTGCAAAAGACTTTGTGCCTTGGATATTCTTTTTTTACAGGATTTTTACACAGGACTATTTTTTATTTGTGTGGAATCACCTATATTTCACTATTTTGGACTCTTTTTTTCACAGGTATATGTACAGTGGGGCAAAAAAGTATTTAGTCAGCCACCAATTGTGCAAGTTCTCCCACTTAAAAAGATGAGAGAGGCCTTTAATTGTCATCATAGGTATACCTCAACTATGAGAGACAAAATGTGGAAACAAATACAGACAGACAATCACATTGTCTGATTTGGAAAGAATGTATTTGCAAATTATGGTGGAAAATAAGTATTTGGTCAATATAAAAAGTTAATCTCAATACTTTGTTATATATCCTTCGTTGGCAATGACAGAGGTCAAACGTTTTCTGTAAGTCTTCACAAGGTTGTCACACACTGTTGCTGGTATGTTGGCCCATTCCTTCATGCAGATCTCCTCTAGAGCAGTGGTGTTTTGGGGCTGTCGCTGGGCAACACAGACTTTCAACTCCCTCCAAAGGTTTTCTATGGGGTTGAGATCTGGAGACTGGCTAGGCCACTCCAGGACCTTGAAATGCTTCTTATGAAGCCACTCCTTCGTTGCTCGGGCGGTGTGTTTGGGATCATTGTCATGCTGAAAGACCCATCCATGTTTCATCTTCAATGCCCTTGCTGATGGGAGGAGGTTTGCACTCAAAATCTCACGATACATGGCCCCATTCATCCTTTCATGTACATGGATCAGTCGTCCTGTTCCCTTTGCAGAGAAACAGCCCCAAAGCATTATGTTGCCACCCCCATGCTTCACAGTAGGTATGGTGTTCTTTGGTTGCAACTCAGCATTCTCTCTCCTCCAAACACGACGAGTTGTGTTTCTACCAAACAGTTCTACTTTGGTTTCATCTGACCTCTTCTGGATCATCCAAATGCTCTCTAGCAAACCTCAGACGGGCCCGGACATGTACTGGCTTAAGCAGGGGGACACGTCTGGCATTGCAGGATCTGAGTCCCTGGCGGTGTAGTGTGTTACTGATGGTAGCCTTTGTTATGTTGGTCCCAGCTCTCTGCAGGTCATTCACTAGGTCCCCCCGTGTGGTTCTGGGATTTTTGCTCACCGTTCTTGTGATCATTTTGACCCCACGGGGTAAGATCTTGTGTGGAGCCCCAGATCGAGGGAGATTATCAGTGGTCTTGTATGTCTTCCATTTTCTAATTATTGCTCCCACAGTTGATTTCTTCACACCAAGCTGCTTGCCTATTGCAGATTCAGTCTTCCCAGCCTGGTGCAGGTCTACAATTTTGTTTCTGGTGTCCTTCGACAGCTCTTTGGTCTTCACCATAGTGAAGTTTGGAGTGTGACTGTTTGAGGTTGTGGACAGGTGTCTTTTATACTGATAACAAGTTCAAACAGGTGCCATTAATACAGGTAATGAGTAGACATGTGCATTCGTTTTCGTCCGAATGCATTTTCGTCCGAATTTCAGGTATTTTCGTTATCGTTTTAACAAACGAAAACGAAAATGCAGAATCCGAAAACCGAAAGATCGGACATAAAAAAATGCTTAATTTTCGTTTTCGTTGCAACAACAGTTCGATATAGATAGGAGATTCGACATGAGGCTGACAATAACAATCTGTGTCCATCGAACCTGTGGTCGAATGTGCCTAACCTTAACTCTATTAGTCCAAGATTATTCTACATAGAGAGAAAAGATTCGACATTATAGAGAGAAAAGATTCGACATAGAGAGAAAAGATTCGACATTATAGAGAGAAAAGATTTGACATAGAGAGAAAAGATCACTGCTGGAATTGGGTGGGGGAAGTAAAATAAAAAAAT
Organism: Rana muscosa; assembly: GCA_029206835.1. Lineage (NCBI taxonomy): Eukaryota > Metazoa > Chordata > Amphibia > Anura > Ranidae > Rana > Rana muscosa. The sequence continues at coordinate 96,370,447 of CM055123.1, read as the reverse complement.
GATGATGATGAATGTTATTGGCTGATTGTAACCAAAGAGGAGGAGCAGTAAAATAGCTAGAACTAATGCCCCGTACACACGATCGTTTTTAATGTCATTTTTTAAACCGACGTTTTTCTCCTCGTTTTTTTTCATGTTTCCTCTCAAGCCTGCCTTGCGTACACACCATCATTAAAAAAAACGATCAAGCAAAGCGCAGTGACGTTCAACACGTACGACGGCACTATAAAGGGGAAGTTCCGTTCGAATGACGCCACCCTTTGGGACGCTTTTGCTAATTCCGTGTTTCCGCGTGTTAGTAAAAGTTTGGTGAGAGACGATTCGCGCTTTTCAGTCTTCGTGCTTTGAAGATCGTTTTCGGGAGTTCAGTTTGCGCCTGTGGGTTCGTATCTGTTTAGCACTGCTTGTAGTCAGTTCGTATCTGTTTATTCAGTGCGGCCTGCTCTGCACGTTCGTGTTTTTCAGCTTGTTCTTCATAGGCCTTGCTGTTCTTCCGTGCGTTCTTCTAGTTCGTTCTGTTCAGCCGACCGTTATCTAGCCATGTTGCGGCTACGTACTCGTCGTAGAGTTCGTGCTGTAGTTGGTGCAGGGGTTCATGCTGTATCCCGACTCCATGCCATGAGCAGGGTCAGGAGGAGTTCATGGACCAAGAATTGGTTGCTCCAGCGGCACCAATTCTGTCACATGCCTTTGTTGCGGGAGATCAGGGAGAATAATCCTGATGATTTCAGGAATTTCCTCAGGATGTCTGACCCCGTATTTCAGCAGCTGTTGGCTTTGGTGTCCCCCTATATTACCAGGCAGGACACCGTTATGCTGGAAGCCATCAGTGCTGAGCAGAGGCTCATCGCCACGTTGCGATACCTGGCTACTGGGAGAAGCCTGCAGGACCTTAAGTTCTCCACAGGCATCTCCCCCCAGGCTCTGGGGATCATTATACCAGAGACTTGTTCTGCCATCCTTCAAGTTTTGCAGGAGGACTATATTAAGGTAAGTGTTCTTCTTCAAAAATTCACATTGTATGGTTTTTATTTTTGGATATTTTTAATTTGCTTTATTTGCAGTCCCTAATTCACATGATTCTTAGCTGCAGGGAATGTCCCCTTTCTCCCCATGTTTTATTATTTTAAGTTTGGGGTTTGAGGATTACCTGTAAATTTGGCTTACCTAACCTCTCCAGCATGCTATCCTGGGGCCATACCTACCTTGCCTAGTCATTTCCATGTTTTTTATTATATGTTCCATCGTAGTGCTTTACCCAAAACGCACCCTAAATTTGGCCTAGGAATGTTTCATTTTTGTTAACTTCAATACAGAGTGCTACAGCCTTCATGTGTGATATTCCCAACTCATCTTCAACCCCCCCCCCCCCATAATGTTTTTAATTTTTTTTTTTCTAGCTTCCAAATTTTTATGTATTGAACAGTTTCTACCAATGTTGGCCATGAATGTGTGTATGAAATCAGCTTTCAATGTTTCTGGCTCCAAGTATTAATTTGTTATTTCTTTAATTCCACAGTTCCCTTCTTCGCCACATGAATGGCAGAATGTGGCTTCCGAGTTTGCCCAGCGATGGAACTTTCCGAACTGTAGAGGAGCCATCGACGGCAAACATGTTCGGGTCGTCCCACCACCCCATTCGGGATCCTTTTATTATAATTATAAGGGGTTCCACAGCGTCGTGATGATGGCAGTGGTGTCGGCCACCTACGAGTTCCTCTATGTGGACGTTGGCAAGAATGGCAGGATGTCTGATGGAGGAGTTTTTGCCCAGACGGAGTTTGGAGAACGGCTCCTTTTGGATCTGCTGGCCTTGCCACCAGCGGAGCAGAATGTGGAGGGACTACCTTTTGTGTTTGTGGCGGATGAGGCGTTTGGCCTGGGACCCCATTTGATGAGGCCATTCCCGCAACGCACCCTCACCCCTGAGAGGAGGGTTTTCAATTATCGGCTGGCCAGAGCCAGAAGGGTGGTGGAAAATGCGTTTGGGATCATGGCCAGCCGATTTCGCCTCTTCCTTACCTCCATCCACCTTGCCCCATACAAATGGAACCATGTGGTTATGACGTGCTGTGTGCTGCATAATTTCCTAAGGGTGCATTCAACGAGTTATATATCTTTGAGTGGGCCTGAGGCCTCTTTAATCAATGCAGAAACTTTGGTGGCCCTGGAACCTGGCCGTCCTGGCTTGGCCCCCCCAACCGGACGTGAGGTCCGTAACCAATATGTGGACTATTTTATGGGTAGGGGGGCCATTGAAATGCCAGACAATCTATAATAATTTTAGACCAAAAAAATAAAACTTTTTCTTGAGTAAAGATTGGTTTGTCATTTTTATTGTATAATGTTTGATGTTTCTGGTAGGTTTACCTAGTGCACTTGTTTTGCCATGTGGATTAAAAAATCTTTTAATTAGCCTTCATTGTCAGTGTAAACACCAAACATTGATTAGTTCACTCAGCACCACATTTACATAATGAAGCCACAATGATTTGTTATGTAAAAATACCTTTATTTTTTATGTTTAGGTGGGCAACTTCCTTAGAAATGTGGATGTTCCCTTAATTTCGGGTGTATTAAAACGCATGACCAGCCATGCATAAACAAACTATATTTCTCAAAATTTTGAAAAAGCTAAACATGTGCTAGTCATTAAAGGGTAAAATAACAAAAAAAAATAGAAATCTCTGCAAGTAAAACGTTATTTGGTGTAAAAACATTAGACACGCCCAAGCACAGCCATGATATTTTGGAGCCTTTCCTCCACCCGCTTTGTATTTGCCCCGATCTCTAGCAAATCTCCCTTAATTTTTTCGAGGTCACGACAGCAGACCATCAGGTATTGGATCAGGATCTGGGCACTGTGATGTGTCAACTTATTGGGGTCTTCGGCCAGAACTGCACCTAAATGTAAAAAGAAATATGTAGGATAGAATATGTAGGCCTACATCTATTTAACATGCATGTGTCTGGTTTCACTCTGACCTGTGGTGGTGCCACTTTCCACTTCCACAACATCACATTCCTCTCCATCCTGGGGTTCTGGGGGTATTGTTGTAGGTATTGCAATTCTCGTCTCATCTGAGGTAGCTTTTCGAATCCCTAGGGAGATTGAAATAAAAGGAATAGTTTCATTAGTAGCGACTCAATTTTGCTAAAATAAGAAACATGAAAAAAAACTTGGTAATCATTCTTTTGAAGCATGCTCCATTTTAATTTTTACCCCCTGTGCCAACCGGGACAAATGATTGGATACATAGCCCAAAACAGAGCATATACATTTTGTAAACAAATTTGAAACATTGTAACACCCCAAAGTATCTACACTGGATCACCTGTGTGTGACTCCCTCAAGCTTTTTGGCTTTAGGCCCACACTTGTACTACTGCGTTCAGATGTTTCATCAGCTGCTGAGCATTCACTCCCTTTAACATTACCATGCATATCGTTTTTTCAAATGAACAAATGTCCTTTGGATTAGCACACCAAAAATAAGTGTGGCCCAAATTTACTCCCCCAAATAAACCAAAAAACATGGGTGTTCACACTGGATGATCCTAAAACATCGTTTGAGGAACTGTACGGAGAAAGAGGTTTAATACGTCCGTTTACTGTGCGGACGAACCTGAAAGATGGTATCTTTCAGTGTACTATATGAAAGTTAAAAATACACGACAGAATACAAGAAAATAATATGTACCATGGAAACTCAAAAAAAACAACTTACTTTTTAATACAACTTTCAAGATTCTTTTATATTGGTCGGCCTCCCGCAACTTCAGATCTGACCATCGTTTTCTGAGCTGTTCCTTCGTTCTGCACACCCCGAATTTTTGGTGGAGACTTTTGACCACTTTGCCCATAATTCTGGACTTGACCAGATTAGGCCTTTTATACGGACCATGCTTGGCATCATAATCCTCCTTCTTTAAAATGGCGACCATCTCCACCATTTCCTCGAATGACATGTTGGATGCCTTATATCTCCTGGGTCTTGATTTGGGCTCCTCTGTAATTTCATCCTCTGTAGAGGTAATCTCAGCCACCTGTGTCTCCGCCATGTTTTGTTCAGCACTACGAGCGAGAAGGGGCGGGGAAAGTACAATATCGAACTTGCTTCACTGTGTAATTTAAATTTACACAGTGAAGGAAGTTCCCCGCTCAAGCCAATGACGTAGGCGGGTCCGACATACCGAGTAGGCGGACCTGATGGGGAACTGCTCTCACTTTGGTAATACATGAATAGACCCGCCCCTTCTCATGTTCCGCATCTGGTCCGCTGAGCGGACCTGATGGGGAACTTTAGAAGGGGCGGGTCTATACATTTAAAACACTAAGAGGGAGTTCCCCATCAGGTCCGCTCAGGCACAACCAATGAAGGACAGCGCTGGACATCGGGATCGCCGCGGGACACTGGATTTCACCGCTGGAATGTTTTTTTATTTTTTTTAAATAAAGGACTTTTTCAAGGTGTTTGTGTGTTTTTTTAAACATTTTTTTACGCTTTCTTCGTGAAATGGTAGGGGTACAATGTACCCCTTACCAATTCACATAGGGGGGGCCGGGATCTGGGGGTCCCCTTTGTTAAAGGGGTCTTCCAGATTCCGATAAGCCCCCCGCCCGCAGACCCCCACAACCACCGGGCAAGGGTTGTGGGGATGAGGCCCTTGTCCCCATCAACATGGGGACATCCTCCCCATGTTGAGGGCATGTGGCCTGGTACGGTTCAGGAGGGAGGGGGGCCGCTCTCTCGTCCCCCCCTCTTCCCCTGCGGCCGGCCAGGTTGCGTGCTCGGATAAGGGGTCTAGTATGGATTTTTAGGGGGACTCCACGCCATTTTTTTTTAAATTTGGGGTGGAGTTCCCCTTAAAATCCATGCCAGATCTGAAGGGCCTGGAATGGATATTTGGGGGAACCCCACGTCAATTTTTTTTTAATTTGCGGCGGGGTTCCCCTTAATATCCATTCCAGACCTGAAGGGCCTGGTAATTGAATTCTGGGGAACCCCCACGCTTTTTTTTTTTTATCAATGACTTTTGTATGTATTGCCGGGAGCCGACAATTCATTAAGTTGTCAGTTTTAAATGACTTTTTTTCTTTCAAAAATGACATTTTTTGCAGGGACAGTTCTAAGCACGGGAAACATGCGCCACTTTACATGCATATCATACACCCCCCCCAGGTATGAAATTTAAAGGAATATTTCACTTTTATTTTTTCATTTTAAGCATTATTAAAATCACTGCTCCCGAAAAAACGGCCGTTTTTAAAACTTCTTTTTGCATTGATACATGTCCCCTGGGGCAGGACCCAGGTCCCCAAATACTTTTTAGGACAATAACTTGCATATTAGCCTTTATAATTAACACTTTAGATTTCGAACGTTCGAGTCCATTGTATTTAATAGGGTTCTAAAGTTCACACTAACATTTTGTCTGTTCGCAGGTTCTGGTGCTAACCGAACAGGGGGGTGTTCGGCTCATCCCTGTTGACTAGTAATAGTAATTAAAAAATATAATTATTACTAGTCATACAATAGAATTCATCTATAGCTTGTAGGCGGAACATTCGACCGGAAATTTATGATTGCAGCGTCGTACAGTTTCGATGCTCCGTCGAATCTTCTTTGAACATTCGACAGACACCATAAGCCTTCAATGACAGATTCGACCTTAATTAATTCAGATTTTCGGACGAATGCAATATCTAACGAAAAACGAAATAAATAAAAACGAATTTCGGGAGTAACTAAATAAATTTATTTTTCTAACGAAAACAAAATTCCGAAACGAAATATTTCAGTGTGCACATGTCTAGTAATGAGTGGAGGACAGAGGAGCCTCTTAAAGAAGAAGATACAGGTCTGTGAGAGCCAGAAATCTTGCTTGTTTGATATTGACCAAATACTTATTTTCCACCATAATTTGCAAATAAATTCTTTCCAAATCAGACAATGTGATTGTCTGTATTTGTTTCCACATTTTGTCTCTCATAGTTGAGGTATACCTATGATGACAATTACAGGCCTCTCTCATCTTTTTAAGTGGGAGAAATACTTTTTTGCCCCAATGTATATCACATATATATCACATATTTAAGTGTGGGGATTCAATGATCTATTTGTCCATTGATCTATTTATGTGTTAGGTATCCACTATCTACTCATTCATTAATTAGAGTGCAACCATTATTTATTTTCCATTGCATTTGTGTGTATTCCACTTTGTGTTGCTGCTTGCTTTACATGTATTTCTAGCACAGTTTTTCTTTTTTATATTGTGTCACTGATGCATGCATTGTCATGGCTCACCATCCTTGTGGCCTCCTTAACATCATACAAGGTTAAACGGAAGATAACGCACTGAAATATACTGCTTTAAACAGAAGATAAAGCACTAAAATATACAACGTTGAACTTGCTGTGACGCACTTAACTGTACTGCGTTAAACGGAAGATAACGTACTGAAATATATGGCATTAAGCTTGCAGTAAAAGACTCCTGTTGAATGTTTTTTGTGGTTGTATAATTTTAATTCATACAATATGTATGCTGAATAACTTTGCCTGACATTTGGAACATACAAGTACCCGGTTGTTCAAAAAGAACATAAAAGGTTTTCAAAGGTCAAATGTAATACCTAGCCAGAAATATTTATTTGATTCTGTACAAAGGTCAAGGAATGTCGCCTTCTGTAAGGACGTATTCAATGTCTGTGTATGTTCAACCATTACACTGATGCAAAATTGTTGATTTTGTATGTACACAATATATTGCCACCTTTTTAAGTTATTTTTCAATAGTTAGCAGTTACATATTTAGTTTAGATTCTGAATAGAACTATGTGGGACACATTATTAGAAAAGACTCAGTGTACTGCGAGTACCTCAGTCTATGCTGTGTGTCAAATGAAGTGCTGATATTATCTAAATGCCATTAATTGCCTTTGACATTTCATGTGCGGAATTGTGGTCAAGTCAGGTCATGATGTCTTTCTTTATATCTCTACATTTATGACTATAACTTCCTCAAGGATGTTTTAAAGCCATTCTTCATGCATTTTTTTTTTAATACAACCCAGCCATGATGTACAATGCTTTGATAATTTTTTAGCCTTATTAACTGTTTGATTGCCAATGCATGTTAAAATGTTGATACACATAATCCATATATACTACCAATATACATTGTAGATATTAGGGATGAGCTCAAGTGTTCGCAATTTGGGGTGTTCGCGGCAAATATCGAAAGCCACATAACACCCTTTAAAAGTCTATAGGAGAAATCAAAAGTGCTAATTTTAAAGGTTAATATGCAAGTTATTGTCATAAAAAGTGTTTGGGGACCTAAGCCCTGCCCCAGGGGACATGTATCAATGCAAAAAAAAGTTTTAAAAACTGACATTTTTTCGGCAACCAGTGATTTTAATAATGCTTAAAGTGAAACAATAAAAGTGAAATATTCCTTTAAATTTGCACCATTTTTTTTTTTAAATGGTGTGGGGTTCCCCCCAAAAATCCATACCAGACCCTTATCTGAGCACGCAACCTGACAGGCAGCAGGAAAAGAGGGGGGACAAGAGATTGCCCCCCTCCTAAACCGTACCAGGACACATGCTCTCAACATGGAGAGGATGTCCCCATGTTGATTGGGACAAGGCCCTCTTCCCCACAACCCTTGCCCGGTGGTTGTGGGGGTCTGCGTGTGGGGGGCTTATCGGAATCTGGAAGCCCCCCTTTAACAAAGTGGACCCCCAGATCCCGCCCCCCCTATGTGAATTGGTAACAGGGTATATTGTACCCCTACCATTTCACCCAAAAAAGTGTCAAAAATGGTAAAAAAAACACAGACACAGCTTGGGACAAGTCCTTTAATAAAAAAGCAAAAAAAATCCAGCAATGTAATCCTTCCACGCCCGACGATACGATTCCGCCTCGATGGGAGGCGGCCGCTGAATGAGGTGAGACCCGCCATGACAGCTCTTATATAGCCGAGGGTGGGGCCACCCGTGACATGCGCGGGTGACCCCGCCCCCCTGACGCAACGGGGAAATGCCGCGGGGTTACCCAGTGACATGCACGGGTGACCCCGCCCCCTCTGATGCAATGGGGGTTTCTGGCGGTTTCCCCTTGGCGTCACGGGTGACCCCGCCCCCTCTGACTCCACGGAAAACCCCATTGCATCAGAGGGGGCTGGGTCACCCGTACATGTCACTGGGTAACCCCATGGCATTTCCCCATTGCGTCAGAGGGGGGCGGGGTCACCCACGCACGTCACTGGTGGCCCCGCCCTCAGGTATTTAAGAGCTGTCACGGCGGGTCTCGTGTCATTCGGCGGGCGCCTCCCATGGAGGCGGATCGTGTCATGGCGGTGTGTTTGTCTGTATCCCGGGACAAGGAAGGATTACATCGCTGAAATTTTCACATGGGGGGCGGGATCTGGGGGTCCCCTTTGTTAAAGGGGGCTTCCAGATTCCGATAAGCCCCCGCCCGCAGACCCCCACAACCACCGGGCCAGGGTTGTGGGGATGAGACCCTTGTCCCCATCAACATTGGGACATCCTCCTGGTATGGTTCAGGAGGGGGGGTGCTCTCTCATCCCCCCTCTTTTCCTGCGGCCTGCCAGGTTGCATGCTCGGATAAGGGTCTGGTATGGACTTTTGGGGAACCCCACGCCATTTTTTTTATTGTGGAGCGGTGTTCCCCTTAAAATCCATACCAGACCTGAAGGGTCTGGTATGGATTTTGAGGGGGACCCCTACGCCATTTAAAAAAAAAAATTGGCCCAGGGTTCCCCTTAATATCCATACCAGACCTGAAGGGCCTGGTATAGAATTTGGGGGGACCCCACGCAATTTTTTTTTATTTTGATTCGAGGTTCCCCTTAATATTCATACCAGACCCCAAGGGCCTGGTAATGAACTGGGGGGGAACCCATGCTGTTTTTTTTAATGACTTTTATCTGTATTGCCGGGACCCGACAATCATTATAGCCATGAGTAGTTTGAAATTACTTTTTTTCCTTTAGAAATGAGATTGTGCAGGGACTGTTCTAAACACGGGAAACATGCACCACTTTACAGGCATACTATAGACACCCCCCAGGTATGAAATTTTAAGGAATATTTCACTTTTATTGTTTCACTTTAAGTATTATTAAAATCACTGCTCCCGAAAAACTTTTTTTTGCATTGATACATGTCCCTTGGGGCAGGACCCAGGTCCCCAAACACTTTTTATAACAATAACTTGCATATTAACCTTTAAAATTAGCACTTTTGATTTTTCACGTTCATGTCCCATAGACTTTAACGGTGTTCGTGTGTTCAAACTAATTTTTTGGCTGTTCGCATGTTCTGCTGCAAACCGAACCTGGGGTGTTCGGCTCATCCCTAGTAGATATAATAGATTGGTATGTAGTTAGATTATCACAATGATTAACGCATCACAGAGCATTTAAATTTTCAGGTTGTTGTTTTTTTTAGCACTGAAGTAGTTATGGAAAAATGTATGTGCAACGTGTAATTTTGTGGTAGCTATAAAGCAAACCTAAGTTTTCCCACACAGATTAATACAGCAACTTAGCTTTACAAAAAGCCCAAAAACAAAAATAGAATGTGTCAGTAATTATATTTGGTGGCTGCATTTACTTTTGTTATTTTTCAGGATTTGTCTCTTTATTTCACCTGGTGATTCTGCCAGTCCTAGGATGACAGTGCTCAATCATCTTTCTGTTTTAGAACAATAGAAACAAGATAAGGCTATGGAACGTCATTTTTTTTTTTATCTTTCTCCCAGCCTGGGCCAGCTAATGTCTAGCTAACAAACAGTAGGCAGTCTACAAGTAGATAGCGCTTCTTGATCTCTGATGCCGTGTACACATGATCGAGTTTCACAGCGGTGAAAACACCGCTGTGAAACCCGACGGGAAAAACAAGGACCGGCTTGGTCCCCTACACACGGCCAGTTTTCATGACAGGTTTTCTCTTGGTCGAGAAAACCGGCCGTGTGTAGGCTCCCTAGCAGTGTTTCCCTATGGGAAAACTGCCGCGAAAAAAATTAAGAGCATGTTCTAATTTTTCTCGTCGTGATTCTTGTCATTTTTCTCATCAGGAAAAATGCTGGAAAGCCTACACACGCCCGTTTTTCTCGTCCAAGAGAAAAAATGAAATTTTTCCAGACGAGAAAAGTGATCGTGTGTACGCGACATGAGACTAGAAGGAATGTCCAGATCAGGGTCACTGTAAAGGCTGTTCCCTTTAAAGCTACACTGGCCCTTATATCCATACAGCATCAATGTCAATCAGATCAGCAAGCAGGCTTTTACTCACGAGGCCACCAAATAGCTGCCTAGACTTGGCTTCCTGTTGCGTTCTAATAGACCCTTAGTGGACTGGATTATCAAGGGTGAAGTCTCAAGAGTTTCTTTGTAGTTACAGGTATGCCCCCCTGGCTCTGCTACAGCCAGGGTCCTGAAAAGTATCAATGTAGATCAGCAGTAAGGACTCCAGAGATAAAAAAAAATGGGGGGGGGAGCGCCATCAGAGTTTAGTATCAATGTATTCCATTTAATAGCACATAGTAGTCAACTCACATTTTAAAAAGATAAAACTCTCTCATAAGCAAATGAACACTGCTAAAAGTCACCAGATTCTTGGGTTCCACTGGATGGAAATGCTGTGGTACCCTGTAGATCCACTAGGCTGGAGACACTGTGTGGGATCAGGGTATTTTCGTTGTTAGCTTGGAACGCACAGCTTGGAGGTGGATGTGACGTCACTCCCAGATGCTAGCACAGTGTAGGTGTGGCTACATGTTACTGAGCATGAGTGCTCCTTCCCCAGGGCATTTTAGAGTTAATTGTGAAAGCAGAAAATTGGGGAATAATGGGGGAAGGGAAAAAGCAAGTTTGGTCACTGGTATACGGGTAATCAAATGGAGTACTTGTAATGGATCATGTACCCTGTTGGGTGTTGTTGCTGTAACCAATTAGCATAGGCAGAAAAGGGGAGAGGGGTAGCATGTGGTGGAGACAGGCTGAAAGGGGTTACTTCTAGCAACAAATTATGATCGAGGCTGGAATAATCCAAAGTTCATTAAGTTTATTCCAATATCAAAAAGTTAAATATATTAAAAATGCAGTTTTAAGGAACCGGTTAGAAAATGGTAACAAATGGAGATTAATTGCCATGAACATAAATGACAAACAGGACATACAAATGACAAGACATGAAACACAACACTAGTCCGGACGTTACGGTTTAGCCGCGAGTTAAGAGCACCCCATTCCAATCGAGGTATTAATTTTAAACCCTGAATGGGAGGACATCTATCTGGATGACAGATGACTAAATTATATTCCCTTTATAATGGTCAAATGGGTGCGACTCACTGGGGGCTGGACCAGGTGTGGAGGGAGGGAGCGAGGTGAGGGGGGGTAAAGGGCATCTACCGCCTAGATGGATATTGGATGAAAACAATATAAGAGATCATGTATAGTAAATCACAATTGGTTAAGTCAACTACTAAAATAGACCTGGATTGAGCAAAAGGAATGGTATATGCTGTATGTCAATTATCCAAGAGGACCAACCATATTGCTGAGATTTCAGTTTAAGATACTTATTTTTGATCTCACATGTGAGCCTCCAGTAGGTTGGAATGATGTTAGTTCATCAATAATGTGATTGGATGGTAAGTTTAAGTCATGAAATCACTGATCGTGATATGTTTAGTCATCAAATGCCCTTGTTCCAGCAAAGTAAGCAAATCATGCTTAGCTATAGCAGAGAATGACAGCGGTACTGAGTAGTTCAATCAGCTGGCAACAAAGGCAAATTAGTATGTGCAGTCATACATTACCGCTGGGTTCCTCACTGTCACTCTCAATGGTATTGGCTGTTGGCGGGTCAGCTGCTTGCTGGATTTTTGAATTCCGTGATGATGTATCAGAGAGAGGGAGAAGAGGCAGTCTCGGGTCTGCGCATTTAGATTGGAATGTATCCAGGCAAAATTCCAGGTAGCCCGCCCAGCAATGGGACTTTGGCAGGTGGCCGTTTGTGAAAGCAGTATTTAAGGGCACCGGATTCCAGAGGGACTACAGGGTCCAGCAATGCTGCAGATCATAACCAAACAATTTCATACATACAATAAAGCAGTTTCATACTATAAATAAACTAGTGAAATAACTTGTACTTACTATGTCAAATTTCTTAACTCTCAAGAGACCATGAGGAGAAGAAGTTGTCTGGACTGCCGCACTCTGGTTAAACGCTTTATTAATGAAGAAAATTAAAATGCCAAAAAATCCAAAAAGAAATAAATAAACAAAATCCATCCAAAAGCAATCAAAGGTGAAGGGACATGCAGGATAACGGCTAACGCGTTTCACATCAGGGTATGATGCTTACTCATAGCTAATTGAAGGAACCTGGAACCTTCGAGCGGTACACCTTTGTTTCTCTCAAGAGACCATAAGGCGCTCACGGCGCGTATACAATCCCCAAAATGCCACAGCACATCAAGGGGAGACCGGGGAACACCCCCATATACTTTATTTTGTATTATTGGTGACATTGAGGCAGTAATCTGTTACTTTAATGTCGGTTGTAAAATCCAAAATGGCCTCCGTGCCTTAGCTCTCGGTCGCAAATACATCCTGCCTCACAGACCAAAGACAGGCTGGATACTCCAAGGCACTCACATTCTCCTCAGGACCTCAGGGAGATATTCCTCAGGTATTCACTGCCTCTTCACCAGACCCCAATAGCTGCTTTCCACCAGACTTTTATCCTGCTATCCAGGGGTATAATTAACCACTTGACAACTGGGCACTTAAACCCCCTTCCTAACCAGATGAATTTTCAGCTTTCGGTGCTCTCACATTTTGAATGACAATTACTCAGTCATGCAACACTGTACCCATATGAAATTTTCGTCCTTTTTTTCACACAAATAGAGCTTTCTTTTGGTGGTATTTGATTGCCTCTGGGTTTTTTTTTGTGCTATAAATTAAAAACGACAGAAAATTTTGTAAAAAAATAAATTTTTCTTAATTTCTATTATAAAATTTTGCAAATAAGTAATTTTTCTTCATAAATTTGGGCAAAAATGTATACTGCTACATATCTTTGGTAAAAATAACCCAAATTAGTGGATATTAATTAGTCTGTGTGAAAGTTATAGGGTCTACAAGCTATGGTGCCAATCACTGAAAATGTATCAATTTGATTACTCCTGATGTACTGACAGCCTATCTCATTTCTTGAGACCCTAACAAGCCAGTAAAGAACAAATACCCCCCAAATGACCCCTTTTTGGAAAGTAGACATCCCAAGGTAGTTAGTAAGAGGCATAGTTAGTTTTTTGAGGTTGTCATTTTTTCTCACAATTCTTTGCAAAATGAAGATTTTTTTTTATTTTTATTTTTTTTCACACCAAATTGTCATTATAACAGGTTATTTCTCTCACATGGCATGTACATTCCACAAATGACACCCCAAAATATATTCTGCTACTCCTCCTGAGTATTATGATACCACATGTGTGAGACTTTTACACAGCCTGGCCCAACATTGAAGTAGCCCCTTCAGGCGTTCTAGGAGCATAAATTACACATCTAATCTCTCAACCACCTATTACAATTTTGAAGGCCCTGGAGCACCAGGACAATGGAAACGCCAACAAAGTGACCCCATTTTGGAAAGCAAAAACCCCAACGTATAATCTATGAGGCATTATGAGTCTTTTGAACTGTTCATTTTTTTCCAGAAGTTTTTGGAAAATTTGGAAAAAAAATGAAAACGCATTTTTTTTACACAAAGTTGTCCATTTATAAGATATTTCCAACACATAGCATGTACATAGCAAAAATTACACCCCAAAATATATTCTCCTACTCCTCCTGAGTATGGCGGCACCACATATGTGAGACTTTTACACAGCCTGGCCACATACAGAGGCCCAACATTGAAGTAGCAACTTCAGGCGTTCTAGGAGCATAAATTACACATCTAATCTCTCAAACAACTATTACACTTTTGAAGGCCCTGGAGCACCAAGACAATGGAAACGCCAACAAAGTGACCCCATTTTGGAAAGCAAACACCCCAACGTATAATCTATGAGGCATTATGAGTCTTTTGAACTGTTCATTTTTTTCCAGAAGTTTTTGGAAAATGTGGAAAAAAATGAAAACACATTTTTTTACACAAAGTTGTCTATTTATAAGATATTTCCAACACATAGCATGTACATAGCAAAAATGACACCCCATAATATATTCTCTTACTCCTCCTGAGTATGGCGATACCACATGTGTGAGACTTTTACACAGCCTGGCCACATAGAGGCCCAATATCCAAGAAGCACCATCAGGTGTTCTAGGGACATAAATTACGCATCTAATTTCCTTACAATCTATCACATTTTTGAAGGCCCTTCATATTTCTAGCATATAGCATGTACATACCAAGAATTACACCCTGAACTACATTCTGCTGAGTAAATGGTAAACAAAAGATTACCTGTGGTTTTAGTAGTGCAATTCTCCACAGAAGGAGAGCCCTGATCCAGGCAGCAGGCAGGGACGTGGTCAGTGTCAGTGAATGGAATTGTCCAGGCAGCAGGCAGGAATATTGTCCATAGTTAGTACAGGCAGAGATACTGTCCATATACAGTCCAAGGTCAGTGCAAGTAGAGACATTGCCAGCAGTGCCAAAATATTGGTCCTGGTAGTAAGCAGGAACATGGTCCAAGTAGCAGGCCAGGAAAGAATGGGGACAGGGGTAGAGGCTTCTCCCACCCAAATCTCTTTGAAGCCTCCGAGTCTCCAGACCCTAATCCGGGAATGAGAAAACTACAAAATTAGTTTTCTTCATCCAGAAAAACAATTCTGGAGCCCCTCACATATGTGAGACCCCTGTGTCCCCATTAGCATAGCAGGGTAAAAGATCAATCCAAGAGGCAGGCAAAAAACGTGGTCAAACAGTCCAGGGTCAGTTCCAGAGCAGGCAGAGGTAGGTACAATTTAGGGTTAGGCAGAAGCGTGGTCATATAACAAGCCAGGGTCAGTTCCAGAGCAGGCAGAGTTGGGTACAGTTTAGGGTTAGGCAGAAGCATGGTCGTATAACAGGCCAGGGTCAGTTCCAGGGCAGGCAGAGGTAGGTACAGTTTAGCATTAGGCAGAGGCGTGGTCGTTTAGCAGGTCAGGGTCAGTTCCCGGAGAAGGCAGCGGTATGTACAGTGGCATAAGGGGTGTGGCGGTAAATGACAATTACGTTTACCATACTTTCCTAATAATGTAGAAAAGTATGGTAACGACGGAAACATCGACCAAAACAAAGGCCTGGTTGGGAAGGACAATCAGGACAATAATACACAGTGTCTCTTCTAGTTCCTTCTTTGGAGCACACCCGGCATCTCTTCTGACGTTTTCGGCCTGTTTCATGTAAGGGGAGTTTATCAGGAAAGTGGCGTTCATGGAGTCTGCTCACTGAATCCGAGCGAATGCTTTCTGGTGGGTCTTCAGGGTACAAAAGGGCGGAGATAATTTCTTCTTGGTACTGAAAATAAGATAAGGGGGTCCTTGTAGATTTACGGTAAATGACATAAGTAGTGTAAAGGGCCATACTGAAAAGATATATGGAGACCTTTTTATACCAATAGCGGCTTTTTCTTGTGGGAAGATAGGGTTCAATCATCTGATCATTAAAATTGACTCCCCCCATGAACAAATTATAATCATGAACACATGCTGGTTTTTGGATAGGGCCGTTTCTTCTGGGGATTTCCACGTAGGTGTCGTTATGTATCGTTGAGAGCATGTGGACGTTTCTTCTGTCCCTCCACCTGATAGCCAATAGCTCTTCATTCCGCAAAGACGCCGTCTCCCCTTTTCGTAGTCTTTCAGTAACGAGCCTTTGCGGGAAACCCTTCCTGTTGGCTCGCACTGTACCACACGCTGGAGTGCCCTTCCGGTAAAGGTTGCGGAAGAGGGGGATGCTGGTATAGTAATTATCCACATAAAGGTGGTAACCCTTTTCAAGGAGTGGATATATAAGCTCCCAAGCAACCTTTCCGCTGGCACCGATGTACTCTGGACATTCAGGGAGATGCAGTTGGGAGTCCTTCCCTTCATACACCAGGAAGGCGTAAATGTAGCCCGTGGCTCGGTCACATAGCTTGTAGATTTTAACCCCATATCGGGTCCTTTTGCTTGGAATAAACTGCTTGATGCCAAGCCTGCCTGTGAAGTGGACCAATGACTCATCCACGATATATTTTGGTCGGGGATATATAACTGGGGGAATTTCTCAGAGAAAAAATTTAGAAGTGGCCGAATTTTAAATATTTGTCATGTGATGGGTCATTTCGGGGAGGGCACTGGGTGTTGTCATTGTAATGGAGAAAGCACGTTATCATGAGGTATCTGGATCTTGACATAATGGATGAAAAGACTGGCATGTGCTGGATGGGTTTGGTGGACCAATAGGAGTATACTTCATTTTTTTTTGAGAGCCCCATGTTGAACGTTAGGCCTAAAAATAATTTAAATTCCTCCACTGTCAATGCTCTCCACACATAGGGATGGGCATAACTTGAACCAGGGTTGTTTATTATGAATTGTTGTGCAAAGAGGTTGCACTGGGTCACGATGGAGGATAATAGGTCTTGGGTAAAAATTAAATTAAAAAAATCAATAGGGGCAAAATTCTCTGTGTTCACCTGAACACCTGGCTGGGCGGTGAAAGGGGGGATGTTTGCTGCTCCTGAATTGGGGGGAAGCCACAGAGGGTTTTCAAGGGCATAGGGAAGGCTGGCATGGGTCCTAACCTTTGGGGCTGAGATGACACCCCGCTAGTTCTTGGCCTTTGCTGTAGTGGTACTTCATTTCTTGTGGATGGCACTGTGCTACTGGTGGATGGCACTGAGCTGCTGGTTAATGCCACAGCGCTACTTGTGGTAGCCTGCTGCTCCATGTCAGAACGCCTTTGTTTCCTGGGCACACTTTCCACTTCCTCTGAATCTGTAGAAGACCCACTGCTTATAACAGGTTCATATTCTGAACCAGAATCAGACTCATAGAGCTCCCCGCTGCTCTCGTCAGTCAAGCAAAGCTGTTGGTATGCCTCCTCAGCGGAAAACATTTTTTTCGCCATACTGGTGACTGTGGGCTGTGGTGACAAACTGTGGTAGGAAAACTGGAACAGATATGGCTGCACTCATGGGTGCTGATGAGGCTGGTCTACTGAGGCTGCACTGCTGGGTTCTGATGAGGGTGCTGCTGGGTTCTGATGAGGGTGCTGCTGGGTTCTGAGGAGGGTGCTGCTGGGTTCTGAGGAGGGTGCTGCTGGGTTCTGATGAGGATGCTTCTGGGTTCTGATGAGGGTGCTGCTGGGTTCTGATGAGGGTGCACTGCTGGTAACTGATGAGGGTGCACTGCTGGTAACTGATGAGGGTGCACTGATGGGTACTGATGAGGGTGCACTGATGGGAACTGATGAGGGTGCACTGATGTACACTAATGCACCACACTGATATGCACTGATAAGGCGGCGCTGATAAGTATCCACTGATGAGCACTCACTTATGGGCACTACTGTGGCACTGATGAGCGCTGTAGTTGAGCACTGTAGTGGTGCAGATGAGCACTATAGTGGCGCTGATGTGGTACTTATGGCACCGATGGGGCACTGTAGTGGCACTGGGCACTGTAGTGGCACTGGTGGAGCACTGGCGGCACCGATGGGCACTGAAGTGGCAGAGGTGGCACTGATGAGCACTGGTGGCACTGATGAGCCTTGTAGTGGCACTGATGAGCTTTGTAGTGACACTGATCAGCCTTGTAGTGACACTGATCAGCCTTGTGGTGGCACTGATGGACACTAGTGGCACTGATGGGTACTCTGGTGGCACTGGTGGCACTGATGGGCACTGTAGTGGCACTGATGAGTATTTTTGTGGCACTGCTTACACAGATGGGTACTGTAGGGGCGCTGATGGGTAGTGTGGGGCACAGATTGGCACTTGTGTGGCACTGTGTGGCACTGAAGGGCACTGCTGAGCACTGTAGTTCACTGCACACTATGAGACAAACACTCACTGTTAAATGATCTCTCTTCTCTCCTCACACGCTGTATCGGTGTGAGGAGAGAAGAGAGCTGGATCTCTGTGTGACCCCAGTTTGTTTACATTCTGATCGCTCCCTCATTGGAGGGAGCGATCAGGTGGTAAAGAGCCGCTATCATTGGCTCTTCATCGCGATCCTTGTTGCGCTGGGACACGTGAACTCGGCGAGCACAGACACTTCCGTGAGCGCGCACCAGGGGGCGCGCGGGAAGCGCGAGTGCACGTGGACGTCCCAGGGACGTGAACTCAGGATAACTCGACCGCGCTGTGGACGTCTTTCGTCCATGGTGCGGTCGGCAAGTGGTTAAACTAACCAAGCCTTTCCTGTTACCTCAGGAACCTCTCATAGAGATGAACCATATCAAATGGCTGAATTATTTCTAAAATTCTCTGACCTCTTGGACAAGGGTCTAGCACAAACTGCTGACAAAATTACAAGGGATTTAAAATCTGACTTTCAAAACTTAGGCTCCAGAATTGATTCTATAGAATATAAAATGGAAGAAACTATTGCCGCTTCTAACCAAAACATGAACCATATCCACACTGTACAAGAATAGCTGGATTTTGCTATAGCTAGAATTGACGAACTTGAAAATAGTTCCCGCAGATATAATATCAGGATCAGAGGCCTCCCTGAAACAGTCCTAGACATCCCCAATGCAACCCAGGATTTACTCAGAACCATTCTTCCTGATACCCCCCTCAGCCGCCTGGAACTAGATAGGGCCCACAGAGCCTTGGAACTCCCTAGGAAGGATGGCAAACCTAGGGATATTATTATTAAACCCCATTTTTTCTCGGTAAAGGAGGAAGCTATGAAGCAGGCTAGGGCATCCCCACAAATGTCATACCAATGCCATCCAATACAATTATTTGCGGACCTGTCTCTGTCTACAATTCAGCGCAGAAGGGCTATGAAACCATTGCTATCGGGCCTGATAAAGAAGGACATTAAGTACAGATGGACCTTCCCATTTGAAGTCAAGTTCTCTGAAAATGGAAGATCTTACTCCTTTTCCAATTTCCAGGAAGGTGAACGACTACTTCTGCAACTAAAGCTAATATCCCAGGAGGCAGATATGGATACTTCTCAAATCAGTTCCGGATCAACAAAGCGACCAACTCCAACTAGTCCACAATCCCCTTTGTGGAACAAAGAGAAAAAAAAGAAAATAAAGGACAATGGTCCCACCTGGTGGAGTGATACTTTCTACTTTTCCACCACATCTTTTCCTTGGTCCTAGAGTCCAAGCACTTTCCCCTTTGGGAAATGTATTTTTTTTTCTTCTGGTGTTCTCCCTTCTACCTTCACCCAACATGTCCCCCTGGACTATTTGATGGTCCTCATTTGTTATGCTAATTAATTATTTTTTTAATTTTTTTTTATATTTTTTTACAGTTATAAAACAGTTTTTCTGTTTATTTTTTCGGTGCCTTTTTAACAAGTTTTATTTCTCATAAAGTCTATAGTACTATGACTTAAATGACATTTTTTCCGATTTTTTTCTTACACAGCTATTAGTAAGAAAAACATAAATAACAATTTATTTATAATTTTTTTGGGGACATTTTACTTCTTACAGTTTGAAGTTTACAAAGCTGTGTTGCTCATTGACCGCTTTCTAAAAATGTTTTATTTTCTTTATAGGGCGCCCTGCGGGGGGCTGGCACACATGTGCCTCTGCCTCTCCCTTGGAGATCATTAGGCCTCTGAGGGATAGGTTGTCTGCGCCACTAGGGCCAGACAGTATTTTTTGGTTACAAGGCTCCGGGAGGTTATCTCCCCTTCTGGACCCTGGTTTATATGCTAGGAGATTTGCTGTCCTTTTCTACTCTTTTCTCTTTCATTCTTTCTTTTATCTTCTCCTATAAATGTACATTTCATTCTCTTCACATGCCTAACCTGTTTTTGTATAATAGATTTTTTATTTTCATTCTCACATTTGTCTTGAAGCGACTTTCTTTCCTGCAGAGGGTGTTCCTGAGCCTAATTCCAGATGGAGGACTTTTGAGGGTGAGTGGGGATGACTGCAATAGGTGCATCCTTTTTGGTTTTCATGGCTAACAATCTACTCTTAAACTTGCCTCACATAATGTTCAGGGATTGAACTCACCTACCAAAAGACAGAAAATCCTGGACCATTATAAATCCCAAAAAATAGATGTTCTCCTACTACAGGAGACACACTTTCCAAAGCAGTATAGTCCCAAATATATACATCCACATTACCCACAATTTCACTTAGCCAATGTTGATACTAAAACCAAGGGTGTAGCCATTCTTTTCTCTAAGCATTGTAAATTTGTGAAGACTTTTGAATACATCGATCTGGAGGGAAGATTTATTTTAATAAGGGGAACCTTGGAGGAGCACCTTTACTCCTTGGTGTCCTACTATGCCCCGAATAGGGGACAAGCTGCCTTTTTTAAAGTATTAATGGATACACTTCACCCTCTGCTGGAAGGCACGACAATCTTTGGAGGAGACTCTAATGTTGCTTTTGATCAGTTCTTAGATAAATCCAAACCCCCTAGAGCCCAATTATCTCGACCAACTAAAGAGAGTCTTAAAATTGCCAAATTACTTTCCACATATAATTTAATAGACACCTGGAGGGAATTGAACCCCTCAAAACGAGATTTTACGCATGTTTCGCATCCGCATAATACATATGCCAGAATAGATCATATCTTGACACCCACGCCTATTCTCCCTTTTATCATAAGCGCCCATATCAAGGACACAACACTTTCGGATCATTCATTGGTAATAGTATCCTTGCGCTCCAATGCTCTCAGCAGAACAAGAGGCACTTGGAGACTCAATGATTCTATCCTTTCTGACCCAGTTAAATTTGAGGTGATTAATGAAGCCTTGCTAGATTATTTCTCTCTTAATAAAAATGAAGAAACCTCAGCTGAGGTTCTTTGGGCAGCTCACAAGGCCTTCATTCGAGGTAAATTCATTCAGGTAGCAACACAAATTAAAAGAGAGCGCAAGGCTAATATTGAACGTCTGGAGAAGGAATATGATCCCCTCAGAGCCATCCACAAAAAAGATCCCTCCAAGGTATCAATTGCCCTTATAGATAAAACTAGACTCAAGCTTAATTTGATCCTCACCACTCAAGCTGAAAAAGCGATCAGTTGGTCCAGTAACAAATTTTATGTACATGCTAATAAAATAGGGCCACTGCTGGCCAATAAACTTTCTCCCCGAATAAGGGTCAATTCTATACCCAAAATCATAATTTCAGGTCAACCCCCCACAGCTAACCCTGTCAAAATTCTTGAAGCTTTCCATGAATTTTTTTCTAACCTTTACAATTCTCCCACTCAAATCAACCAGGACTCAATTTCCAGGTTTCTAGATGACCTTCCTATTCCAACACTTCACACCCCACACACAGATCTACTAAAATCAGCTTTCACAGTGGAGGAGGTTACAGAAGTCATTAAAAATCTCAAATCTGGCTCAGCTCCGGGTCCTGATGGATTATCCATTCCATATTACAAGGCCTTTGCTGATATTCTGGCTCCACACCTAACAAATTTTTTTAACGCTAAAATATCGGGAGAACCATTAGATATCCACCTCAATACAGCGTATGTAACTATTATTCCTAAACCTGACAAGAATCCTGAAGATATAGCCAATTATCGTTCAATCTCTTTAATAAATAATGATGTTAAGATCATGACGAAAATTATGGCCAACCGCTTAGCCTCCTTTATAAAAACGTACATACATAAGGACCAAGTAGGTTTCATCCCGGGTAGGCAGGGTCCTGACCAAATAATAAGGGCCATAGATGTTATCTCTATACACCAATCTAATTGGGAGGGGGGTGCGAGACAGCAAGGGTTTCTTTTAGCCTTGGATCTACAGAAGGCTTTTGATTCGGTTTCTTGGCCTTATTTATTCTCCCTTATGGAAAGATGGGGCTTTGGAGACCGTTTTTTGGGCCTCTTACGCTCCCTATACTCTTATCCTAAGGCACAAATTCACCTACAAGGGCATTATTATAAACCATTTAACATAGCTAGAGGAACTAGACAAGGGTGCCCTCCTTCCCCTATAATTTTTGCTATTGCCATTGAAACTTTAGCTATTGCTATTCGCCATAACCCAAACATTCAGGGGGTCACCTGTGGAGACCAAATACATAAATGTGGTTTATTTGCTGAAGACATTCTCTTATTTGTCACATCCCCTGTAATCTCACTACCAAACATCTGCAAGGTCTTGAACAATTTTTCCAAGATATCTGGCCTAAGGGTTAACTATACTAAATCGCAAGCCCTTAATGTCTCGCTCCCCCTCTCCAGTGTTTCTTCACTGAAACAGTCATTTAAATTTGAATGGCAAGACTCCTCTATTAGTTTTTTTCTTCCATAAAGTTTTATTGAGCAAATTCACAGGAATCGCAGTACAAAGTTTGAAACAGAACAAGTGCATTCAAAGAGAACCAGTTTTTGGTACAACTTAAACAAACATTACAGGCAGGTGTGAGATTGTCTCCAGCTTTTGTATAAGTGAGAGTGAAGGTGCAGATGGGCCGGAGCCTTTATTAGTTTGATTCGCATTCTGACCACCTGCTAACTGTGCTACATTACTTGTTGTTTCCAGCACCAAAGAGATGGTGTCTAAGAGATGGTGATAGGGGGATAGGATGAGGGGGACAATATCTACTCATGTTGAGGGGGTATGGGAGACTCCTCTATTAGTTACCTAGGAATCACTCTGACAGCTCGTACGGAAACTCTCTACGATCACAACTACCCGCTACTATATAGGAAATTGGAAAATGATCTTAAAAACTGGTCTAAGCATTAATTATCTTGGTTGGGAAGAATAAACTCAATAAAAATGACCTTACTACCGATAATTCTTTATTATTTTAGATCGCTTCCCATTCCAATTAACTACTTAACGACCGCCCACTGTAAATATACGTCGGCAGAATGGCACCGACAGGCAGAATCACGTATATGTACGTGATTGCCTTTGTATAGTTGGGGGGTCCGATCGGACCCCCTTTCTTTACAGTGAGCGGTCGTTTTACCTTCGGGAGCGATCCAGCATGAGGGGACGGCCGTTCGATTCCGGCCACCCCCTCTCGATCGCTCCCGGCGAATGAGAGCTTCCCCTGCCTGTGTGCTTGTTTACACAGGCTGGAGGAAGTGATGTCATCTCTCCTGCGGCGCTCACATATACCGAGCGCCGTACAGGAGAAGATGCAGGTTAGTGCACACAACACTACACTGACACCAGGACACATAGGTACATAAATCGCCCCCCCCAGGCCCCCCAGACCCCCTAGATCACCCCCCAGATCACCCCCCAGCCCCCAGTCACAGTGTCACTGATTGCAGTGACCATTTATTTAGTGATCACTGCAATCAGTGACATTTGTGACTGTAAAAGTGTCAGTACATTTAGTTTTAGGTCCAGTGTAGCCCCCTAACCCCCCCTAATAAAGGTTTAACCCCCTGATCACCCCCCAGATAACCCTTTCACCCCCTAGTACCACCGTCGCTAAGCGATCATTTTTCTGATCGATGTCTTAGCGTCGGTGATGCTGATCGGTAGCCAGTAATTTTTTTTAGGTTCGCCGCAGGTTTTTATAGCGTCGGGTACCCCCATATATTACCTAATAAAGGTTTAACACCCTTGATCGCCCCCCAGGTAACCCTTTCACCCCCTATCACCACGGTCACTAAGCAATAATTTTTCTGATCGATGTTTTAGCGTCGGCGATGCTGATCGGTAGCCAGTAATTTTTTTTAGGTTCGCCGCAGGTTTTTATAGCGTCGGGTACCCCCATATATTACCTAATAAAGGTTTAACCCCCTTGATCACCCCCCAGGTAACCCTTTCACCCCCTAGCACCGCCGTCACTAACCGATCATTTTTCTGATCGATGTCTTAGCGTCGGTGATGCTGATCGGTAGCCAGTAATTTTTTTTAGGTTCGCCGCAGGTTTTTATAGCGTCGGGTACCCCCATATATTACCTAATAAAGGTTTAACCCCCTTGATCACCCCCCAGGTAACCCTTTCACCCCCTATGACCACTGTCACTAAGCGATAATTTTTCTGATCGCTGTCTTAGCGTCGGTGATGCAGATCGGTAGCCAGTCATTTTTTTTAGGTTCGCCGCAGGTTTTTATAGCGTCAGGTACCCCAATATATTACCTAATAAAGGTTTAACCCCCTTGATTGCCCCCCAGGTAACCCTTTCACCCCCTATCACCACTGTCGCTAAGCGATCATTTTTCTGATCGCTGTCTTAGCGTCGGTGATGCAGATCGGTAGCCAGTAATTTTTTTTAGGTTCGCCGCAGGTTTTTATAGCGTCGGGTACCCCCATATATTATCTAATAAAGGTTTAACCCCCTGATCGCCCCCCAGGTAACCCTTTCACCCCCTATCACCACTGTCGCTAAGCGATCGTTTTTATGATCGTTGTCTTAGAGTCGGTGATGCAGATCGGTAGCCAGTAATTTTTTTTTAGGTTCGCCGTCAGGTTTTTATATAGCGTCAGGTACCCCCATATATTACCTAATAAAGGTTTTAACCCCCTAATTGCCCCTAGTTAACCCTTTCACCAGTAATCACCATATAAGTGTTACGGGTGACGCTGGTTAGTTAGTTTGCTTTTTATAGTGTCAGGGCACCCGCCGTATATAACCCAATAAAGGTTTAACCCCCTGATCGCCCGGCGGGTGATATCAATTAGGTTTTAGCGTCAGAGAGGGTCTGCGTCACACCCCAGGCAGCGTCAGGTTAGTGCCAGTAACGCTAACACCCACGCGTGAAGCATACACCCCCCTTAGTGGTATAGTATCTGAACAGATCAATATCTGATCTGATCAGATCTATACTAGCGTCCCCAGCAGTTTAGGGTTCCCAAAAACGCAGTGTTAGCGGAATCAGCCCAGATACCTGCTAGCACCTGCGTTTTGCCCCTCCGTCCAGCCCAGGCCACCCAAGTGCAGTATCGATCGATCACTGTCACTTGCAAAACACAACACACATAACTGCAGCGTTCGCAGAGACAGGCCTGATCCCTGCGACTCCAGTGCTGTAGGAGGTGATTTCGCCACCACAGTTAAAAAAAAAAAAGCATATATGCCGAAGCATTGGGGCAGCAGGGGCGGAGGAGTGATTTTGCTCCTAATGCCGCGTACATACAGTCGAAATTCCGACGGAGGCTTGCCCGTGGAAAAGTCTGACCATGTCTACGCAGCATAACTTTTGCGGGAAGATGCCCCCATGCTTCGGCATATATAAATGGTGCATGTATGCCCATCATTAGAAGTGGGTGGATGAAGGGCGGTATTCTAATGGTGGGCATACCCACCGATCAATCTTTTTTTTCGTTCAGCCAACAGGCTGCATGAAAAAAAAGATTACAATACATGTCCAACAAGGACCAGCAACGTACTGGTATGTTGCTGGAATTTGAATGTTTATACCAGAATGATGCCTGCGGGTTTAGGTATCATCTTGGTATCATTCTTTTCAGCCAGCGGCCGGCTTTCATGTAAAAGCAATCCTAGTGGCTAATTAGCCTCTGGACTGCTTTTACAAGCAGTGGGAGGGAATGACCCCCCCGGATATAAAAAGCGCCATTGGGAAATTGGGAAAGCATTTTATCACACCGATCTTGGTGTGGTCAGATGCTTTGAGGGCAGAGGAAAGATCTAGGGTCCAATAGACCCCAGTTTTTTCAAAAAAGAGTACCTGTCATTACCTATAGCTATCATAGGGGATATTTACATTCCCTGAGATAACAATAAAAATGATTAAAAAAAAAATATGGAAGCAACAGTTTAAAAATAAAATAAAAAAGCAAAATTAATAATAAAAAAAAAAAAGCACCCCTGTCCTGCCCTGCTCTTGCCCAATGGCGAACGCAAGCGTCAGTCTGGCGTCATATGTAAACAGCAATTGCACCATGCATGTGAGGTATCACCGCGAAGGTCAGATCGAGTGCAGTAATTTTAGCAGTAGACCTCCTCTGTAAATCTAACGGGGTAACCTGTAAAGGCTTTTAAAGGCTTTTAAAAATGTATGTAGTTTGTCGCCAATGCGCGTTTGTGCGAAATTTTAAAGCATGTCGTGTTTGGTATCTATGTACTCGGCCTAAGATCATCTTTTTTATTTCATCAAACATTTGGGCAATATAGTGTGTTTTAGTGCATTACAATTAAAAAAAGTGTATTTTTTCCCCCAAAAATGCGTTTGAAAAATCGCTGCGCAAATACTGTGTAGAAAAAAAAATGCAACACCCACCATTTTATTCTGTAGGGCCTTTGCTTTAAAAATATATATAATGTTTGGGGGTTCAACATAATTTTCTTGCAAAAAAAAAAATGTTTTCATGTAAACAAAAAGTGTCAAAAAGGGCTTTGTCTTCAAGTGGTTAGAAGAGTGGATGTAAGCTTCCTAATGTTGTGTATAAAATGCCAGAACAGTTCAAAACCCCCCCAAATGACCCCATTTTGGAAAGTAGACACCCCAAGCTATATACTGAGAGGCATGTCGAGTCCATGGAATATTTTATATGTTGACACAAGTTGCGGAAAAATACAATTTTTTTTATTTTTTTTGCACAAAGTTGTCACTAAATGATATATTGCTCAAACATGCCATGGGCATATGTGGAATTACACCCCAAAATACATTCTGTTGCTTCTCCTGAGTACGGGGATACCACATGTGTGAGACTTTTTGGGAGCCTAGCCGCGTACGGGACCCCAAAAACCAATCACCGCCTTCAGGCTTTCTAAAGGGTGTACATTTTTGATTTCACTTCTCACTGCCTATCACAGTTTCGGAGGCCATGGAATGCCCAGATGGCACAAACCCCCCCCCAAATGACCCCATTTTGGAAAGTAGACACCCCAAGCTATTTGCTGAGAGGTATTGTGAGTATTTTGCAGATCTCGCTTTTTGTCACAAAGTTTTGAAAATTGAAAAAAAAAAAGAAAAAAAAAAAATGTTCTTTCTTCATTTTCAAAAACAAATGAGAGCTGTAAAATACTCACCATGCCTCTCAGCAAACAGCTTGGGGTGTCTACTTTCCAAAATGGGGTCATTTGGGGGGGGTTTTGTGCTATTTTGGCATTTTATGGCCTTCGAAACTGTGATAGGTAGTGAGGAGTCAAATCAAAAATTTGTGCCTAGAAATCCTGAAGGCGGTGATTGGTTTTCGGGGTCCCGTACGTGGCTAGGCTCCTAAAAAGTCCCACACATGTGGTATCCCCGTACTCAGGAGAAGCAGCAAAATTTATTTTGGGGTGCAATTCCACATATAACCATGGCATGTGTGAGCAATATATCATTTAGTGACAACTTTTTGTATTTTTTTTTTTTGTCATTATTCAATCACTTGGGACAAAAAAAAAATATTCAATGGGCTCAACAGGCCTCTCAGCAATTTCCTTGGGGTGTCTACTCTCTAAAAAGGGGTCATTTGGGGGGGTTTGTGCTATTTTGGCATTTTATGGCCTTCAAAACTGTGATAGGTAGTGAGGAGTGAAATCAAAAATTTACACCCTTAGAAATCCTGAAGGCGGTGCTTGGTTTCCGGGGTCCCGTACGTGGCTAGGCTCCTAAAAAGTCCCACACATGTGGTATCCCCGTACTCAGGAGAAGCAGCAGAATGTATTTTGGGGTGCAATTCCACATATAACCATGGCATGTGTGAGCAATATATCATTTAGTGACAACTTTTTGTAATTTTTTTTTTTTTTGTCATTATTCAATCACTTGGGACAAAAAAAAAAATATTCAATGGGCTCAACATGCCTCTCAGCAATTTCCTTGGGGTGTCTACTTTCTAAAATGGGGTCATTTGGGGGGGTTTTGTACTGCCCTGCCATTTTAGCACCTCAAGAAATGAGATAGGCAGTCATAAATTTAAAGCTGTGTAAATTCCAGAAAATGTACCCTAGTTTGTAAACGCTATAACTTTTGCGCAAACCGATAAATATACGCTTATTGACATTTTTTTTACTAAAGACATGTGCCTGAATACATTTTGGCCTAAATGTATGACTAAAATTGAGTTTATTTGATTTTTCTTATAACAAAAAGTAGAAAATATCATTTTTTTTCAAAATTTTCGGTCTTTTTCCGTTTATATCGCAAAAAATAAAAATCGCAGAGGCAATCAAATACCATTAAAAGAAAGCTCTATTTGTGGGAAGAAAAGGCCGCAAATTTCGTTTGGGTACAACATTGCATGTCCGCACAATTTACAGTTAAAGCAGCGCAGTGCAAAGTTCGGAATTCACCTCTGGTCCTTTAGCTACCAAATGGTCCGGGGCTTAAGTGGTTAAAAAATGTCACTTAAAATCTCTTCAGAGCAAAATCCTCAAATATATCTGGGGTACTTCAGGTTTTTGCATATCACAGAACACACTATATCGTCATAGATGTAAAGGAGGTCTTGGTCTTCCAGACTTACACAAATATTTTTTAGCAGCAAGACTAGCACAACTCTCCACAATATATTCAAAGTCTGAAAAAACAGATTGGATCAAGATAGAGAATCAAGCAGTATCCTGCTACTCTCTTGATTATCTTTTATGGAGGTCACCTAAGAAACGACCTTCCATAATGTCTCCTATTCTCTCTCAATCTTACGCCCTATGGGACAGATTCAGGTGCCATTCAGCTCTAATTTCTCCAAGCCATCCTCTTACTCCTTTATTTAATAATCCAGATTTTCCCCCCGGGCCTGAATGTAGAAGCATTCAAATGGTGGACGGACAGAGGACTATATCGCATTGGAAATTTGGTGATCTCTGGGAGCCCCGTAACTTTCAATTACTGTGTCAATCGATTAAAACTCCCAGACTCAGAAAGAATACACTTCCGTCAAATGTCACAATTCCTAAATACCCTTTGGAAGGACAAATCTCTTCCTCTCCAATTTACTAAATATGAATTGTGGTGTGGTCAAAATATAGAACTAAGGGGAGGCATATCTGTGGTCTATTCGTCCCTCACTCACTCTATGACGAAATCCTCCTATATGACAGCTTGGGAAACGGATTTTCAGTTTAACTGGGACCTGGAAGCCTGGCATAGAGCATGCTCAAAGTCCTTTAAAGGTGTCTTAAACATATATTTAACAGAAGCTAATATTAAGGTTTTATCTAGGTGGTATCTTACTCCCACTAAACTGGGCGCCATATACCCTACTCTGGACCCTTCCTGCTTCAGAGGTTGCCAACTTTCAGGATCGATGGCCCACGTAAGGTGGGAATGCCCAAGGATTACCGTATATACTCGAGTATAAGCCGACCCGAGTAGAAGCCGAGGTACCTAATGTTACTACAAAAAACTGGGAAAACGTATTGACTCGAGTATAAGCCTAGGGGGGGGGGGGGAAATGCAGCAGCTACTGGTACGGTAAATTTCAAAACTAAAAATAGTTACCAATAAAATTACATTAATTGAGGCACAAGAGATTAAATTTTGTTGAAATATTTATTTCAAAGACAAACAGTAAACTAGCTCTGTAAGTGCAAAAGAGGGTCAACAAAAAACAATATGGTAGCTCAATCAGCAACCAAGCTAAAAGCTAAAACACAAGTTAAAATCCTTCAAAACTGGATTCCTCCTCATCATCTGTATGTCCAAAGAGAGCTTCAGCGTTAGCTCGTGTGAGGTTATCAGCGTAGACATTGTCATCATCACTGAGTTCGCAGTCATCACCATCACTGCTGTCGTTCTCATACAAAACGCTGTCTTCACTGCCATCCATAGCATTACTAATGCCACATTTATTGAAGGCGCGTTGCACCATGTTCTCTGGAATCTCTTCCCATGCATCACAAACCCACTTCGCTATCAATTCTATGTCGGGCTTCACCAGATTTCCAACTTTTGTCAGTCGGGCTTGACCAGATGACATCCATTCATGCCACATCTTTCGCACATGGTCTTTGAAAGGTTTATTTAAACACACATCTAGGGGCTGCAATACAGATGTAAGCCCACCTGGAATAACGGCCAAAGTAACTTGAGAAGACTTTGCCAATGTTTTTATGGCATCAGATGTGTGGGCTCTGAACATATCCCAAACTAGCAATGATGTTTTTTTCTTTAAGGCTGTTCCTGGTCGTCCGTTCCAAATTTCTTCCAGACATTTTTTTGTTCCGTCTTCATCCATCCAGCCTTTAATATGTGCACGCACTGTAATTCGTGGTGGGAATTTGACCTTTTTAGGCAAGGTCTTTCTTTTAAAAATAATGACAGGCCGCAGCTTAGTTCCATTAGCCAAACATGACAGAACGACTGTGAAATTGGTTTTTTCATTTCCTGTGGTTCTGAGAAAAATAGTTTTTTCTCCCAAACTTGCCACGGTTCTGTTGCTTGGAAGATCAAAGGTCATAGGTGTTTCATCCATATTCCCAATATCTCCCAGGTCGTAGTTATGGATCCTTCTTTGTTTTATGATGAATGAATGGAATGACATCACTTTTTCATCAAGGTCTTTTGGCAACTTCTGCAAAATCTTTGTTCTTTGCCGCAAACATAAGGCAAACCTATTCATAAAGCGGGTACACCATCCTGTTGACGCAACAAAATTTTCAATGCCTGGTGCTTTGAATTTGTCATCTTTAGCCATTTGAAGGGCACGTAAGCGAATACCCATGCGTGTTACGCAGTAACCATTTTGACGACACTCCATAACCCATGCAATTTAGTCTCTAGAGCTTCATATGAAGTCGTCAAACCACGTCGAGCTTTTTTTGCCTTTGGAATCTTTTCCAAGTCAGCTTCCATTTTCCGCCACTCCCTCACTTGTTTTTCATCAACACAAAATTCTCTACTTGCAAAACTGTTATTGCTTTCTTCTGCTCTGGACACAACCTTAAGTTTGAAACCAGCTTCACATGACCTCTGTTTTTGATTTGGTCCAGGACTAGAAGTACCGGCATTGGAATCCATTTCTAACAGGATAAAAAAAAGTATTTGTCCCCATCAGAGCCTTTGCACACCTCTCCCACAATCCCCCCATCAGCCGTGTCCCCATCAGTGTCTTATCAGAGTGTCCCCATCAGTGTTTTATCAGAGTGTCCCCATCAGTGTTTTATCAGAGTGTCCCCATCAGTGTTTTATCAGAGTGTCCTCATCAGTGTTTTATCAGAGTGTCCCCATCAGTGTTTTATTAGAGTGTCCCCATCAGTGTTTTATCAGAGTGTCCTCATCAGTGTTTTATTAGAGTGTCCCCATCAGTGTTTTATCAGTGTCCTCATCAGTGTTTTATCAGAGTGCCCCCATCAGTGTTTTATCAGAGTGTCCCCATCAGTGTTTTATCAGAGTGTCCCCATCAGTGTTTTATCAGAGTGTCCTCATCAGTGTTTTATCAGAGTGTCCCCATCAGTGTTTTATTAGAGTGTCCCCATCAGTGTTTTATCAGAGTGTCCTCATCAGTGTTTTATTAGAGTGTCCCCATCAGTGTTTTATTAGAGTGTCCCCATCAGTGTTTTATCAGAGTGTCCCCATCAGTGTTTTATCAGAGTGTCCCCATCAGTGTTTTATCAGAGTGTCCCCATCAGTATTTTATTAGAGTGTCCCCATCAGTGTTTTATCAGAGTGTCCCCATCAGTGTTTTATCAGAGTGTCCCCATCAGTGTAAAATCAGATTTTTCACTGATGGAGACACGCTGATTTTTCACTGATGGGGACACGCTGATTTTTCACTGATGGGGACACGCTGATTTTTCACTGATGGGGACACGCTGATTTTTCACTGATGGGGACACGCTGATTTTTCACTGATGGGGACACGCTGATTTTTCACTGATGGGGACACGCTGATTTTTCACTGAGTGTCCCCATTACTGAAAAATCAGAGTGTCCCCATTACTGAAAAATCAGAGTGTCCCCATTACTGAAAAATCAGTGTGTCCCCATCAGTGTGCAAACATCATTTATATATGACTATAATACTTGCCTTATTAGAGTGGACTTCCGCTCTCTTTCATCTTCTGGCTCCCGCCCACTGCAGAAGGATTTTTAATACACACACAGCGGGCGGGAACCAGTAACTCATAGCTTTGTTGAGGGGGGGACATTAATCGGCAGGACACCTGGAGGTGCAGCACCAATTATGTCACTGGCTGCTAGGACATGGCAGTCCCAGCAGCCAATCGTAGCGCACGGCGTCAGCGTCATGGGCGGGAGTAACAGCAGCGTCTCTGCTATGCATTCAAACCAGGACAGGAGCGGGAAGAATGCACGAGCGAGCGGGTGCTAGCTGCGGGCAGGGATACGGAGACCCCACACACATAGATGACTGCTGGACTCAAGTAAGTAACCTGACTAGCAACATGACTCGAGTATAAGCCGAGGGGGGGGACTTTCAGCCCAAAAAAAAGGGCTGAAAAACTCGGCTTATACTCGAGTATATACGGTAGTTCTTTTTGGAAAAAAGTATTTCGTTTGATCTTCAAGGCTACTGAGTGCCAGGTTTCCAGGTCCCTGTGTGTTGCTCTCCTAAACGCCCATATACCCCATATACCTAAATTCTCTCAAATCATTTCATTTTATACTCACAGGGGCTAAAATAACTGTTGCCAAAGCTTGGAAAAAAAAAATGACCCTTCCTTTCTGATGTCATATGTAAAGTGTCTTGGATAATGACTCAAGAAAAACTGGCCAGTATTCTAAATAACACCACCACGAAATATGGTAAAATATGGAAACCATGGGCTAATTATATTGGAATAACACTTACTTAGGACGATTGTCCATTATCCTTAGCCTTAACTTTATTGAACTAGGCATACACTTTCTACTACTCCTCTATCTCTCTTTCTTTCCCTTCCTTTTCTCTACTTTTTTTTCTCTCTCTTCTTTTCTTTCTTTTTTCCATTTCTATAATTTTTTATTGAGTCTCCCGGATATATGTTCAAGGATATTTTTTACAGGTTAATTCTTTAATATTATTAAACTAATATGCAATAACTTAGGAGATGTATCATTCAGTTACATTAGATACATTTCGTATTCCTTTTTTCCAAAAGAGAGGCTAGGAAGGCTACTACTTGAGCCTTTGTGGGGGATTGGGGTCCTTTCTTCGGGCACAGCATGAT
The DNA here is from genome assembly GCA_029206835.1 of Rana muscosa. Lineage (NCBI taxonomy): Eukaryota > Metazoa > Chordata > Amphibia > Anura > Ranidae > Rana > Rana muscosa. The sequence continues at coordinate 96,337,194 of CM055123.1, read as the reverse complement.
CCCTTTTGGGGTGCCACGGAGAGATAGGGGTTTCCGTTCCTCAAGAGGACAGTATTACTAATTACATTTTTAGGTTATCATAATTAATTTCCTTGCATACCTGATGTTTCTCTTCTCTATGTTTTTTCTTTATCTGTAATTGGGATATTGATTATATTTTCTTTATTTTTATTATTATCTGGGAAGAAACTAGTCTATACTGAATTGTATTTTAATTTATTGTATGTAATTTATTGTATGTATATTGTTTCTTATTTCTTGGAAAATAAAATACTTTAAAAGTAAAAATACTAAATATATATATATATATATATATGTATATATATATATATAAATATATATATATTGTGAGGGGGTTAGCTCGGCAGCGGGTGTGTGTGACCCCCGAGATGGGCTCCCCACACAAAAACAGGCCCAGCAAACGGAGGTTGTGGTTTTCAAAATCAAAAAGGTGCGGTTTATTTTCTATTTACAGTGACAAAACACAGCAAAGCAAAAGAAACATAAACAAAATAAATCCTGGTCAACTTGACCTCTGACTAAACATACAGGTTTCCTAACTAACAACTGGGATCAGCCTAGTGCTGTCCTAGTCCCTAAGTCCCTGGTTTTAAATGTCCAAGCAAATAGCCACACAGGCTTTGTCTCACCGCACAGGGGTTCACTCTCCCTAGACAGTCCACACAGGTCTGGGTCCAGGCATGAGCTAACATCTAATGAAGCTGGGAGTTCTTATAGAGGCCTAAATGAGCTGACAAGCTTCAGCTGGTCTCATCAACTCCCTGTCTGCACGACGCCCCACACTCTCCCTAGAGGTATGAGTCATCCATGAGCCCACTAGCCTCAGCTGGGCTTATACAACTCTCCACCTAGTTGTATAAGTCGGCGTAAAGCCTGAATCTGGGCGAAATATATCTACCCCCCTGGATACAACCATGTGACTTTACCTTCCTGCTGTCACAATATATATTTATATACACACATATATACACACACACACACACAGTGCTCAGCATAAATGAGTACTTAACAGGTTTGTCAGAAAACTTTAACTTTCCTTTCAGAATCAACATTTTCTATGAACACCATACTAAAAAATACTCCCACAAATGTGGGCCATTGATTTCAACCAAACTTTGTTAATTTGCACACAAACAAAAGTATTTTTCCTAACAAATTCATTCAAGACCATGTTGCAAAAATTAATACACCCCAATGGTCATAGGAGCAAAGCTAAATTTTAGACAACAAAATCCTGTTTAACTTGAATTCAACTACAGGTGAGTCTTATTATTCATTAAACAGGTGTCCAGCAAACATATGATTGTAAAAGGGCGTTACTTAACCACTTAAGGACCGCCGCACGACGATGTACGTCGACAGAATGGCATGGACAGGGACAAGGGTGTACAGGTATGTCCCCTTTAAGAACCCGTTCGTGGGTCACGCGCGCACCGCTGGCAGCGCGCTCGTGACCCGCTCCGAAGCTCCATGACCGCGCCTGCGGGACCTGCGGACCCGATCGCCGCCGGTGTCCCGCGATCGGGTCACAGAGCTGAAGAACGGGGAGAGGTAAGTGTAAACAAACCTTTCCCCGTTCTTCGCAGTGGCATTTCAGTGATCGTCTGTTCCCTGTCATAGAGAACGACGGTGAGTGACATCACACGCCAAGCCACTCCCCCTACTGTTAGAATCATTCATTAGGTCACACTTAACCCCTACAGCGCCACCTAGAGGTTGAACCCTTCACTGCCAGTGTCATTTTCACAGTAATCAGTGCATATTTATATTGATCCCAAAAATGTGGCAAAAGTGTCCGATGTGTCCGCCATAATGTCGCAGTCACTAGTAAAAAAAAAAAATATTAATAAAAATGCCATAAAACTATCCCCTGGAGGGGGCGTGGTCTAGTGCCATTCCAAGATGGACGTGTAGTTTGCGAGCTCCTGTCCCGAGGTCCAGCAACTTCAGCTTATCAGCTTACCTTCTCCCCCGGAGAGAACTGCTCGAAGTGCCTCGGAAACCCGTTCCCGATCCCCGCTGAACACTGACACCCCGCTGAGTCAGCAAATCCCCGAGATATTCCGGTCCCGGCCTACGGCCAGGATGCAGGCCCCACAAGCAGCCTCCTCCCAGGGGCCACGCGTCCAGAGCACCAGCCCGCAGCGATCCGATGAGCAGATCTCCCCAGGACTGGCAACGGGGATGATTCACCCCCCGGCAGTTAGCCTAAACGATTTACACAGCGTTACTTCGGATATTAAAAACACCCTCATGGCGGCCATCTTAGACATGAGGTCGGACATACACGCCATGACGCTTAGGGTGGAAGAGGTGGAATACGCTCAAGCCCGCCAAGACACAGCGATTTGTTACGTTCAACAGGTAACAGAGTCGCATGCGATCCACCTCAGGGAGATCAATCGCCACATGGAAGATTTAGATAATCGCGGAAGGCGCCGCAACCTTAGAGTGAGGGGTATTCCAGAAATGATCGATGCCAGCCAGCTCCCAGTGGCAGTAACTACCATCTTTAATGACCTACTTGAAAGAGCCCCTGATACTCCGATCGCTTTCGAACGGCTCCACAGGGCACTGCGCCCGCAGGGAAGGGACACAGATCCCCCACGGGATGCAGTCTGCTGCCTCACAGACTTTCCCTTGAAGGAGGAAATATTACGCAAGGCCAGACACCGCAACCAACTGTCTTTCCAGGGAACAGATATCAGGATCTACCAGGACCTATCCAACATCACCCTGCAGCGCAGACGCGAGCTACGACCCCTTCTGGAAACACTGAGGGCCAGATCCATAATCTATCGATGGAAGTTCCCCTTCTGCCTGACAGCAACTCACCAAGGCCGCACAGCCAATCTAAAAGTCCCGGAGGATTTAGACCACTTCTGCACGGCCATGGAGATACCGTATGTGGAAGTACCAGACTGGTACAGCGACTTCCGTATCCCGCCACTCAGAAGAGCCACCTCCATGGAAGGTATCGCAGAAGCAGGCAACTTCAGTATCGGCCGCCGACGCTCTCACCCACCTCCTCCCCACACTCCTTCAAAGGATCAAGGAGCCCCGCGTAATGGTAGCCCGACATCTTCTCCAGTGTCCCGCAAAGCACGCATCGCCTAACAAGGTAACCGATCTTCTCTTTACCCAGTTTTACACATGGCGCAGGGTCACTAATCCTATAGCCTAACATACCCCTACCCAAGAGATGAACTGTTTAAAATCCGTTCAACCAGAGCTCAATACCCAAGCCAGATTCCCGAGTAATGCTGACCGCCCTAAGCATGCTGTACAGGCCCTTAAACGGCTACGGAGGAACCAGCTCCCCACCTCTTACCATTTATAACTCCTAAGCTGCTGAACAAAGACCCATTTCCTCCCTCCTTCTACCCATTATCCTCATCAACCTATTGGATCCATGCTCTCCCCAGCCTAGACACCCTCCCCCCTCAGCACAATCTGCTTGGACCCAAGACGAACTGCCATCTACCCGTACCATTACTGCCACGATACATCAGGAGCGGAACTTCCCGTGAGAAGAGCATTAGACAGTAACTGCAACTTCTAAGCCGAGACCGTGGCACTCACTTACCTAATCCCCGGCGATGCCAACTAAACTCTCTCTTCTCAGCCCCATCACACTGCCTATTGGCCAGGACTCCCGCTGATCCTGCTTCTTCTTTTTTTTTTTTTTTCAAAAAAGAAGGGGGAAGAGGGAGAGGAGAGATAAAAAAAAGAAAAAAAAGAAGAAAAAAGAGAAAGATCTTATAGCACCAACCTTACCGACTTACCGACTCTGTTCCAGCCTCCAAAAGATGCCTCGCAGCAGATGTGTTCCGCCCTCGATGGCATACTCCACTTCTACCCAAGTCTGTTTACCATGTGTTCCTGATCTTCCGCACAGAAGCATGAACTCCCTCCCTCGACCCTCACCTCACAGCGAGGCTCTGATCCGCTCCAAGCTTCAGGTGACCCTACTATACTGGTTCCTAAACCCTTGATCCTACAACCCGGAGGGTGGCGGGAGATCCGAGGGAGACATGCTCAGGTAGGAAACCACAACATGCCGCTGACCACACGAGTGTAGCCCCATAGAGTTACTCATTTTCGAACACACGATTTCACTAATCACTAGGGGGTGACATACGTGGGTAGCGAGGAGAGTTCATTCTCAGATTAGGGACTGGACGTGCCCCCCTCGGATCTAGGTCTCCGGCCGTCAGCCCCCTGGGTGTGACCATGACTCTGGTTGACTCTGTTTGTTTTGTCATGTTATCAATATTTTGCGTTTTGTTATCAGTCATATCTACAATTACATATTTGCTCACTGTACCACGGGCTGTAAGTTTGGTTTTAGCTGTTTCACCCTGTAGCTGTTTAACCCTGTTACTGTTACTGACTCTAACTTCAACTTTCCGCCATTTATTCCCCGTATCGAAGACTTTACACCACACCTTGAGAGGTAATTCCGTTCGTTTGTACGCTCATACAATTCCTTATACCCCCCTTTCCACACCAACCCAGGCATTACACCAGGCCAAGCATTTCCCCTCTAATTGTAGAATAAATGATTACTCTACCCTACAGCCCCCACTCATTGTGAGGATGACCTGACTCGCACAACCCTAACTTCTTCACTTAATCACCCTCTCACCATGTCCCGATACATCCTGACCGTCATCTGCACAACCAAATTACTCCCCTGACATCTCACTGAGCCACGGATGACGACAACAACCTGCAGCGTCTGTTTCCCACAAGACCTCATGGAGACGCAGATCTCACCTCCCACTAGTTGAACTCCACCTACCACTCTCACATACGGCGGACTCTGGTAGACACCGCTGATCCTCACCGGTACCCCCACCCCTAATTTGTGGGCTTGCAGGTCAATACCCACACCCGGTATCATACCTCATCCCCCTACTGGTCCCTCCCTTCCGCCCTAGTTACCTTCTTCCTCAACGTTCTATCCTCATCTTTTCCACTTTTTCCTCTTTTCCCTTTTCCTGATACTCACAACTCACCCCCCCTCCTCTCCCCCGTCTCTGGCCTCCCCATACCCTCCCGTCTCCTACCAGCTCAAACCTTTACAATCAACATGAGCCCCGATAATAAACCGAACTCCAACTTCTCCCTAAAGGTAGTCTCCCTTAACGCCAAAGGGTTGAATTTTCCAGAAAAACGAACACAACTCTTCTCCCTTATGCGCAGCATGAAAGCGGACTTAATTTTCCTACAGGAAACCCACTTTAGCGTGAAGAAAATTCCTAACATGAGTAATCGCTTTTTTCCTCACAGTTTCCATGATCTCGAAATCCAAAGGAGTCTCCATACTTATATCCAAAAACCTACCCATCCAAATTACAGACACTCACCTGGACGAACTAGGCAGATATATCTTTCTAAAAGGGACCCTCAGGAACAAATCAATCACCCTGGTGAACATATACAGCCCCAACACGTCCCAAGTTCCCTTCTTTAGGACAGTAACTCGACACCTAGCAGATTTCCAAGAAGGTACCCTAATACTGGGAGGGGACTTCAATGTACCCCTGAACCCAATACTAGACACATCATCGGGTAAATCCCACCTACCTTACAGGGCGCTAGGGCAAATCACAAAATGTCTCCAAGATCTCTTACTCCATGACACTTGGCGCACCCTACACCCAAGTGCAAAGGATTTTACATTCTTCTCTGCCCCACATAATAAATATTCACGACTAGACTACATATTTCTTACCCAACAGGATCTCCCATTCCTAAAAGTAGCGACCGTCGAACCGATGACTTTTTCTGACCACCACCCTATCTCAATGACCCTCACTTTCCCTGAAAAAGTACGCCACTCACAAATCTGGAGACTAGACCCTTCCATCCTGACAGACAAAACCAAAGAATTAGAGATTCAAACCTGTTTAAGAAATTATTTCGCAGAGAATAACACCCCGGACACCTCAAAACTTACTCAGTGGGCGGCTCACAAATGTGTTGTCCGAGGTAAATTAATTTCCCTGGGGGCCGCAATTAGAAAGGAAAAAAGGCCAAACTGGCTGACCTTTTCTCCAAACTTAAAAAACTAGAAGCTTTACACAAACGAAGCCTGGCTCAGAAAACCCAAGCAGAACTATTAGAGACTCACACACTTATACAGGAAGAAATAGGCCACCACCTCAGGAAGAAATACACCCTAACTCAGAAACTCTTTTATGAGTTCGGCAATAAAAGTGGACATCTTCTTGCTCAAGCTATACGTAAGAAAAAGGCAGCTAACACGATACACCACATACAATCCCACACAGGCAAGACGCTCACAAACAACAATGACATAGCCGGAGAGTTCGAGAAGTACTACTCGTCCCTATACAACCTAGGCAAATCCGAACCCCCTACTACCTCACTAGATGACAGACCTACCAATATTAACTTGTTTTTAGACCAATTTGCCCCAGGGAAACTTTCCGCAGATTCCACCACAACACTTGAATCCCCGATCTCTATCCGTGAATGGAAAGATGCTATAAAACAACTTAAGCCGGGTAAGAGCCCGGGTCCCGAAGGCCTTTCCGCTGTATATTTCAAGACGTTCTCAGACCTCCTCCAACAACCCTTTCTCGACGCCTTCAACACCCTCTCTCCCTCGAACCCCTTCAAAAGCGAGATGCTAGAAGCCCATATTGTAGTTATCCCCAAAGACGATAAGGACCCCACCCAGACTGGAATCTATAGACCAATATCCTTACTGAATGTAGACGTCAAAATCTTCTCCAAGATTTTGGCGAACAGACTCCTACCGCTTCTCCCCTCCTTAATCTCCCATGACCAGACCGGTTTTGTCCCTGGACGGGAAGACAGGGACAATACTGTTAAGGCAATAAACTTACACCATCTTATGACACAGACTTCCCAAAAAGGCTTGTTTTTGTCGCTCGATGCGGAGAAGGCGTTCGACAGAGTAGCCTGGGACTATATGACAGCGGTCCTAAGGGCCATAGGACTTGGCCCATATATGTTGGACCTAATCATGTCGTTATACACGGGCCCATCGGCTAAGGTACGGGTCAACAATACTCTGTCGGACGCCTTCCCCATCGGAAACGGCACAAGACAGGGATGTCCCCTGTGTCAGGGTCACCTGTGGCCAGGTGACAGATGCACACCGTAGGGGGACAGGAGTGCACCGCGAGGTAGTGAACCCTATGGCTGGCTTCTGTGGATAGGAAACTGGGTGGTTGTGGAAAGCGGGACCAGAGGAGCACAACCGGGATCCCAACGGAAGCGAGAGCCAAGATTCCCCAGGGCGCGGAGTCTAAGACCCAGCTGGTCTTCTCCAGGGCCTCTAGTGGTGAGGATGTTACGCTGCAGGCTGGGACCAGGTCGCGGCCCCTGGAGTTTCCTAGCTCACGCCCCGTAGGATAAGGGGAAGCAGCAGCACACGATAGAGAGAACCGAATAACAAGCCGAAGGTCAGGGGCCACAAGCAGACAAGGATAACGAAGAACGAGCCGAAGGTCAAGGGTCACGAGCAGACAGGGATGGTCGGGGACAAGCCAATAACGTAACAGAGAGACAGACGTAGCACACGGCAGGCAGGAACCCAAACACACAATGCCTAACAAACACGTTGATCAGCAAAGCAGGCTTGCAGTGCACAGGTTAATATAGTGTTCAGTGATAGGGCCTGGGGTGGAGTCAGGCTGGGAGGAGATTATAAAGGAAGCCAGGTGAAGGAGGTCTGGTCTCTAGATGAACACATGAGGAGGAAGGTAAGATGGCAGACAGACATTAATGCATATCCATGACAGTACCCTCCCTCTTACGAGGCCTCCCCCTTCCCCGCCTGGGCCCAGGTTTAGAGGGAAACTTCAGATGAAACTCCTTTAACAGACGAGGTGCAAAGACCTCAGATGCAGTGATCCAAGACCTCTCCTCAGGACCAAACCCTTTCCAATGAACGAGGTACTGAAGAACGCCTTTACAGAGTCGGGAGTCCAGAATTTGACTGATCTCGTACTCCTGATTATCCTCAGAGACAGGCGCCACGGTAGGAAGAGGACGAGAGAATTTATTGAGGACTAAAGGCTTTAGAAGAGCAACATGAAAGGAGTTAGTGATTTTAAGGCTCTTAGGAATCTGGAGTTTGAAACAAACCGGATTCAGTTTAGCAGTTACCGTGTATGGACCGATGAATCGTGGAGAAAACTTCAGAGAAGGAACTCGGAGCTTGATGTTCCTGGTAGAGAGCCAGACTTTGTCCCCTGGCTGAAGAGAAGGCGGTTTACGCCTGCGGCGGTCGGCAAAGCCTTTGAATTTTTCAGCAGCTGCCCGGAGGGAATCATGAACGTGACCCCAAACGGAATTGAGAGACTCCTGAACCGAAGCCAAAGCTGGAATGTCTGGAGAACAGATCATAGGAAGAGGAAGTTGAGGGTGTTTTCCATAAACTGTGAAAAAGGGTGTCTTCTGCGAACTGGTATTCACATGATTGTTATGGGAGAATTCTGCCCACGGGAGTAGAGAGGACCAATCGTCATGGTGAGAAGACACAAAGGTGCGAAGAAAGACCTCTAACTCCTGATTAACCCTCTCAGTCTGTCCATTGGATTGGGGATGGTAAGAAGAAGAAAAATCCAAGACAATATTGAGGGATTTGCAAAAGGCTCTCCAAAAACGAGACGTGAATTGGACTCCCCTGTCGGAAACAATATGAGAAGGGACCCCATGTAGGCGGAGAATTTCTCGAATGAAAATGGGAACCAAGGCAGGGGCAGAAGGAAGACCAGGAAGAGGAACAAAATGAGCCATCTTGGAGAATCGATCGATTACCACCCAAATGACTGTATTATTCTCAGACAGTGGGAGATCGGTGATAAAATCCATGGCAATATGGGCCCAGGGTTCCTTAGGAATAGGCAAGGGCATGAGGAGACCAGCAGGAGCTTGTGTGGAGGATTTGGACTGAGCACAGACATGACAAGCTTTAACGTAGTCTTTGACGTCTGAGCGGAGATTAGGCCACCAGTAGTGACGACTGATGAGTAGGAAGGATCGGAGGAATCCAGAATGCCCTGCCACCTTGGAATCATGTCCCCAACGAAGGATCTTAGCTCTTAGCTCAGTGGGGACAAAGGTCTTACCAGGCGGAATTTTAGACTTCAGGGTGGTAGAGTGGGCAACAATGCATGAGGTGGGAATGATCGGCTCAGGTTCAGGGGCGGACTCCTCGTCCAAAGTGTCAAATGACCTAGAGAGCGCATCAGCCCGACCGTTGCAGGAACCAGGTTTGTAGGTAATCGTGAAATTAAAACGGGCAAAGAAGAGACTCCACCTGGCCTGTCTAGGATTCAGACGTTTAGCATTCTGTAGATACTGTAAATTCTTGTGATCGGTAAAGATCGTTATGGAGTGAGGGGAACCCTCCAAGAGATGACGCCACTCCTCTAACGCCAATTTAATTGCGAGAAGTTCCCGATCACCGATGGCATAATTCCTCTCTGCCTGAGAAAATTTTTTGGAGAAGAACGCACATGGTTGGCGTCTCTTCTCAAAGATTTGAAGAAGCACAGCTCCCACCCCCATTGAGGAAGCGTCCACTTCAATAAAAAATGCATTCCCAGGATTTGGTCTCCTCAAGAGGGGGCCAGAAACAAAGGCCTGTTTCAGGTTGTGAAATGCAGAGACAGCTTCGGGAGGCCAGTCTCTGGCATTCACACCCTTCTTGGTCAAAGCGATAATAGGCGCGGCAATGGAAGAGTAATTCCTTATGAACTGCCTATAATAATTAGTGAAGCCAAGAAAGCGCTGTGTGGCCTTGAGGCTAGCAGGAAGAGGCCAGTTGGTGATAGCCAAGACCTTCCCAGGGTCCATACGAAGCCCCGAACATGAGACAAAGCACCCCAAAAACAGGACCTCAGAACATTCAAAGGAACATTTCTCCAGCTTGGCATAGAGATTGTTCTCTCTAAGACGTTGAAGTACAGTGCGGACATGGTTTCTGTGGACGAGCAGATTTTCAGAAAAGATCAGAATGTCATCCAGATAGATGACAACAAACTGGTACAGCAGATCTCTGAAGATTTCATTGACAAAGTTTTGAAACACGGCTGGAGCATTACACAGACCAAAAGGCATCACCAGATATTCGTAATGCCCGTCTCTAGTGTTAAATGCAGTCTTCCATTCGTCACCCTCCCGTATTCGAATGAGATTGTACGCGCCTCTGAGATCCAACTTGGTGAAAATGGAGGCACCCTTCAACCTATCGAATAGCTCAGATATTAAGGGTAAGGGGTATCGATTTTTAATAGTAACCGCATTTAAACCCCGATAATCGATGCAGGGTCTTAAGGTACCATCCTTTTTGGCAACAAAAAAGAACCCTGCCCCTGCAGGCGATGAGGATTTCCGGATGAACCCTCTCTCCAGATTCTCTGCTACATACTCCGACATGGCCTGGGTCTCTGGGATGGACAGAGGGTAGGTACGACCCCTGGGTAGAGTTGCTCCGGGGACAAGATCAATAGCACAGTCAAAAGACCTGTGGGGAGGAAGCACCTCAGCTGATTTTTTACAGAACACATCCCGGTAATCGCTGTATGCGGCGGGAAGATCAGAAGAAACAGAAGTGGCAGCAACCGGAAGACTCTCCTTGGGGGTCACCTTGAGAAGACACGACGAGAAACATGAGGAACCCCAGGCCAGGATCTGCCCAGAGACCCAGTCCACATGTGGAGAGTGGAGCTGTAGCCAAGGGAGGCCCAATACAACTGGGGTAGAGGCCTTGGGTAGAATAAGAAAGGATATCCACTCCTGGTGGAGAATCCCTACCGACATCCTAATGGGTAGCGTCTGGAAGCGAATAGGGCCCCCTGGGAGAACAGTGCCATCAATTGCCGAGACTACCAATGGGGTAGTGAGAGGTGAAAGGGTAAGCTTCATAGAAGAAGCAGTTCTCCAATCCATGAAATTGCCGGCAGCCCCGGAATCCAGGTATGCAAGGGTTGACTGAGGAGAAGTGCCTACATGAAGGGACACCGGCAAGAGCAGGCGAGAAGGTGATGTTTCTGGGTCCAATACTCCACCTTCCAAATGTATTAGACCCGAGCGTTTCCCGGACGAAGCGAGCAGGAGTCACGAAAATGACCCTTGCCCCCACAATAGAGGCACAAGCCCAGAGTTCTGCGCCTAGCACGTTCTTCGGGGGTTAGTCTGGTCCGGCCCAACTGCATAGGTTCTTCAGCAGGTAGAGGATGCTCCACGGAATGAAGGGAGGGGAGCTCAGACTGGCTAGGACCCAGAGAGTGCTGGCGTCTTTTTTCTAAGGACCTCTCTTGAAAACGAATGTCGATCTGGTTGCATAATGAAATTACATCGTCCAGACCGACGGGAATGGCTCTTCCCGCTAATTCGTCTTTCACTCGGTCAGAGAGGCCATGTAAAAAGGTAGCGACCAGGGCCTCATTATTCCAGCTCAATTCAGCTGTGTGGATACGGAACTGAAGAGCATATTGCCCCACTGAACTAGATTCTTGGCGAAGACGTAAGACAGCACTAGCCGCTGAAGAAGCCCGAGCCGGCTCTTCGAAGATATTACGAAAGAGCTTCAAGAATTCGGACAGACTGGAAACCACCGGATCGTTCCTCTCCCACAGGGGGGCAGCCCAGGCCAAAGCTTCACCGGAGAGGAGGGAAATGATATAGGCTACCTTAGCCCGGTCAGATAGGAAGCTTTGAGGCTGAAGCTCAAAATGAATAGTGCATTGGCTGAGAAACCCCCTGCAGGCCTTGGAGTCCCCAGAGAAACGGAACGGAGCTGGCAATCTTAGTGAGTGTGAGGCTGCGACTGGTGCGATAGGTACAGCCGCTGGTTGTACTTGGGGTTGCGGATTCGGGGTTCCCAAGGAGTAGGGATGAGCTTCGTGTTCGAGTCGAACATACGTTCGACTCGAACATTGGCTGTTCGATCGTTCGACGAAGATCGAACGATTTGGGCCGTTCGCGCCAAATTCGAGTGACGCGAACGGCCCACAATGCACTACGCCATCGCAGTGTCATCCAGGCGCTGTGATTGGCCAAGCATGCACTGTGACCCCGCATGCTTGGCCAATCACAGCGCCGGCAGCGAGGAGAGCAATGATTGGCCACAGGCAGGATGCCTGTGGCCAATTATTGCTGAGGGTGTTTAGTACACGCCCCACACTATAAAAGGCCGCCAGCACGGCGGCCTAGTGTAGTGTGTTCCGGAGCAGGGATAGAGTAGCATAGGCAGGGACAGTGACTGTTATTTCTTTCTTGCTTAACCTGGATTCCTTTAGTTTAGGGAAAGAGAAGGATAGGTAGGGAGAGTGTCAGTGTGTTTTGTGCTTCTGCTATAGTGTGCTTAAAAAAAAACATTTATTCTAGGGACAGAAAACTCTAGGTAGGGACAGTGTCAGTTTCTTTCACTCTGCAAGTCCTTGTTTCCAGGGACCTGGAAGGACAGTGAGTGAATTGTCCTTTTGCTATATTGTGATTAAAAAAAACATTTATTCTAGGGACAGAAAACTCTAGGTAGGGACAGTGTCAGTTTCTTTCACTCTGCAAGTCCTTGTTTCCAGGGACCTGGAAGGACAGTGAGTGAATTGTCCTTTTGCTATATTGTGATTAAAAAAAACATTTATTCTAGGGACAGAAAACTCTAGGTAGGGACAGTGTCAGTTTCTTTCACTCTGCAAGTCCTTGTTTCCAGGGACCTGGAAGGACAGTGAGTGAATTGTCCTTTTGCTATATTGTGATTAAAAAAAACATTTATTCTAGGGACAGAAAACTCTAGGTAGGGACAGTGTCAGTTTCTTTCACTCTGCAAGTCCTTGTTTCCAGGGACCTGGAAGGACAGTGAGTGAATTGTCCTTTTGCTATATTGTGATTAAAAAAAACATTTTTTTCTAGGGACAGAAAACTGTAGGTAGGGAGAGTATTTTTTTTCTTTCACTCTGCAAGTCCTTGTTTCCAGGGACCTGTAAGGACAGTGAGTTAATTGTCCTTGTGCTATATTGTGCTGAAAAAAACATTTATTCCAGGGACAGAAAACTCTAGGTAGGGACAGTGTCAGTTTCTTTCACTCTGCAAGTCCTTGTTTCCAGGGACCTGGAAGGACAGTGAGTGAATTGTCCTTTTGCTATATTGTGATTAAAAAAAACATTTTTTTCTAGGGACAGAAAACTGTAGGTAGGGAGAGTGTTTTTTTTCTTTCACTCTGCAAGTCCTTGTTTCCAGGGACCTGTAAGGACAGTGAGTTAATTTTCCTTGTGCTATATTGTGATTAAAAAAAACATTTATTCTAGGGACAGAAAACTCTAGGTAGGGACAGTGTCAGTTTCTTTCACTCTGCAAGTCCTTGTTTCCAGGGACCTGGAAGGACAGTGAGTGAATTGTCCTTTTGCTATATTGTGATTAAAAAAAACATTTATTCTAGGGACAGAAAACTCTAGGTAGGGACAGTGTCAGTTTCTTTCACTCTGCAAGTCCTTGTTTCCAGGGACCTGGAAGGACAGTGAGTGAATTGTCCTTTTGCTATATTGTGATTAAAAAAAACATTTATTCTAGGGACAGAAAACTCTAGGTAGGGACAGTGTCAGTTTCTTTCACTCTGCAAGTCCTTGTTTCCAGGGACCTGGAAGGACAGTGAGTGAATTGTCCTTTTGCTATATTGTGATTAAAAAAAACATTTATTCTAGGGACAGAAAACTCTAGGTAGGGACAGTGTCAGTTTCTTTCACTCTGCAAGTCCTTGTTTCCAGGGACCTGGAAGGACAGTGAGTGAATTGTCCTTTTGCTATATTGTGATTAAAAAAAACATTTATTCTAGGGACAGAAAACTCTAGGTAGGGACAGTGTCAGTTTCTTTCACTCTGCAAGTCCTTGTTTCCAGGGACCTGGAAGGACAGTGAGTGAATTGTCCTTTTGCTATATTGTGATTAAAAAAAACATTTTTTTCTAGGGACAGAAAACTGTAGGTAGGGAGAGTATTTTTTTTCTTTCACTCTGCAAGTCCTTGTTTCCAGGGACCTGTAAGGACAGTGAGTTAATTGTCCTTGTGCTATATTGTGCTGAAAAAAACATTTATTCCAGGGACAGAAAACTCTAGGTAGGGACAGTGTCAGTTTCTTTCACTCTGCAAGTCCTTGTTTCCAGGGACCTGGAAGGACAGTGAGTGAATTGTCCTTTTGCTATATTGTGATTAAAAAAAACTTTTTTTTCTAGGGACAGAAAACTGTAGGTAGGGAGAGTATTTTTTTTCTTTCACTCTGCAAGTCCTTGTTTCCAGGGACCTGTAAGGACAGTGAGTTAATTGTCCTTGTGCTATATTGTGATTAAAAAAAACATTTATTCTAGGGACAGAAAACTCTAGGTAGGGACAGTGTCAGTTTCTTTCACTCTGCAAGTCCTTGTTTCCAGGGACCTGGAAGGACAGTGAGTGAATTGTCCTTTTGCTATATTGTGATTAAAAAAAACATTTATTCTAGGGACAGAAAACTCTAGGTAGGGACAGTGTCAGTTTCTTTCACTCTGCAAGTCCTTGTTTCCAGGGACCTGGAAGGACAGTGAGTGAATTGTCCTTTTGCTATATTGTGATTAAAAAAAACATTTATTCTAGGGACAGAAAACTCTAGGTAGGGACAGTGTCAGTTTCTTTCACTCTGCAAGTCCTTGTTTCCAGGGACCTGGAAGGACAGTGAGTGAATTGTCCTTTTGCTATATTGTGATTAAAAAAAACATTTATTCTAGGGACAGAAAACTCTAGGTAGGGACAGTGTCAGTTTCTTTCACTCTGCAAGTCCTTGTTTCCAGGGACCTGGAAGGACAGTGAGTGAATTGTCCTTTTGCTATATTGTGATTAAAAAAAACATTTTTTTCTAGGGACAGAAAACTGTAGGTAGGGAGAGTATTTTTTTTCTTTCACTCTGCAAGTCCTTGTTTCCAGGGACCTGTAAGGACAGTGAGTTAATTGTCCTTGTGCTATATTGTGCTGAAAAAAACATTTATTCCAGGGACAGAAAACTCTAGGTAGGGACAGTGTCAGTTTCTTTCACTCTGCAAGTCCTTGTTTCCAGGGACCTGGAAGGACAGTGAGTGAATTGTCCTTTTGCTATATTGTGATTAAAAAAAACATTTTTTTCTAGGGACAGAAAACTGTAGGTAGGGAGAGTATTTTTTTTCTTTCACTCTGCAAGTCCTTGTTTCCAGGGACCTGTAAGGACAGTGAGTTAATTGTCCTTGTGCTATATTGTGCTGAAAAAAACATTTATTCCAGGGACAGAAAACTCTAGGTAGGGACAGTGTCAGTTTCTTTCACTCTGCAAGTCCTTGTTTCCAGGGACCTGGAAGGACAGTGAGTGAATTGTCCTTTTGCTATATTGTGATTAAAAAAAACATTTATTCTAGGGACAGAAAACTCTAGGTAGGGACAGTGTCAGTTTCTTTCACTCTGCAAGTCCTTGTTTCCAGGGACCTGGAAGGACAGTGAGTGAATTGTCCTTTTGCTATATTGTGATTAAAAAAAACATTTATTCTAGGGACAGAAAACTCTAGGTAGGGACAGTGTCAGTTTCTTTCACTCTGCAAGTCCTTGTTTCCAGGGACCTGGAAGGACAGTGAGTGAATTGTCCTTTTGCTATATTGTGATTAAAAAAAACATTTTTTTCTAGGGACAGAAAACTGTAGGTAGGGAGAGTATTTTTTTTCTTTCACTCTGCAAGTCCTTGTTTCCAGGGACCTGTAAGGACAGTGAGTTAATTGTCCTTGTGCTATATTGTGCTGAAAAAAACATTTATTCCAGGGACAGAAAACTCTAGGTAGGGACAGTGTCAGTTTCTTTCACTCTGCAAGTCCTTGTTTCCAGGGACCTGGAAGGACAGTGAGTGAATTGTCCTTTTGCTATATTGTGATTAAAAAAAACATTTTTTTCTAGGGACAGAAAACTGTAGGTAGGGAGAGTGTTTTTTTTCTTTCACTCTGCAAGTCCTTGTTTCCAGGGACCTGTAAGGACAGTGAGTTAATTTTCCTTGTGCTATATTGTGATTAAAAAAAACATTTATTCTAGGGACAGAAAACTCTAGGTAGGGACAGTGTCAGTTTCTTTCACTCTGCAAGTCCTTGTTTCCAGGGACCTGGAAGGACAGTGAGTGAATTGTCCTTTTGCTATATTGTGATTAAAAAAAACATTTATTCTAGGGACAGAAAACTCTAGGTAGGGACAGTGTCAGTTTCTTTCACTCTGCAAGTCCTTGTTTCCAGGGACCTGGAAGGACAGTGAGTGAATTGTCCTTTTGCTATATTGTGATTAAAAAAAACATTTATTCTAGGGACAGAAAACTCTAGGTAGGGACAGTGTCAGTTTCTTTCACTCTGCAAGTCCTTGTTTCCAGGGACCTGGAAGGACAGTGAGTGAATTGTCCTTTTGCTATATTGTGATTAAAAAAAACATTTTTTTCTAGGGACAGAAAACTGTAGGTAGGGAGAGTGTTTTTTTTCTTTCACTCTGCAAGTCCTTGTTTCCAGGGACCTGTAAGGACAGTGAGTTAATTTTCCTTGTGCTATATTGTGATTAAAAAAAACATTTTTTCTAGGGACAGAAAACTGTAGGTAGGGAGAGTGTTTTTTTTCTTTCACTCTGCAAGTCCTTGTTTCCAGGGACAGAGAAGGACACCTGAAGGTAGCCCTTATTGCTTTTTTCCCATCTCCCTGCAGGCCATCTATTAGAATGTCTGGAAGGCAAACAAGGAGAGGCAGACAGTCAGGAGGCAATAAAAGAGGGCAAGCAGGCTCTGTGTCTGGGGGCAACAGTGCTGGTCGTGGACGCGGTGCATTGTCATCAGCACATGGCCATGGGACACGCTTGTCCTTCTTTTCGGCAGCTGGACATGTTGAGCCACATCATGCCGAAGACTTGGTAGAGTGGATGACCAAGCCCTCCTCCTCCTCCTCATCCTCTCTCACCCAGGCTCAGGGTACTGGAAAAGCAGCTGCCAAAGCGTCGTCTTCCCTGGTATCAATGTCAGACAAATCATCAGTCACTCCTTCCCTAGACCCACCATGTCCTCCTCCTGAGGAGTCCCCCGAACTGTTTCAGCACAGTGTTGGGTACATGCTCCAGGAGGATGCCCAGCGTTTCGAAGGGTCTGATGATGAAACCCAGCTAGAGGAAGGCAGTAGCGTGAGAGCAGACAGAGGGGATGCTCAAGAAGGACACCAATCTGGCAGTCATGTTCCAGCAGCTGCAGCATACTGCCAGATTGGCTCCAGTGATGAGGAGGGAGGGGATGATGAGGTCAATGACTCCACGTGGGTGCCTAATAGGAGAGAGGAGGAGGAGGAGGATGAGGAGGAGGCACATCTCCAACGAGGCAGGATGCCCTTTGGTGGCCAGCGTAAGGGCAGTACACCGACGGAATCACACCGCAGAGCTCCGCCTGTGCAGGGCGCTGCCTCTGCCCGTCATTCAAAAAGTTCTTTGGTGTGGGCCTTTTTTGAGGCTAGTGCATCAGATCGCACAGCTGCTGTTTGCAACATATGTCTCAAGCGTATATCGCGTGGCCAAAACATCAGCCGCTTGGGTACCACATGCCTGACCAGACATATGTTGACCTGCCATGCAGCTCGTTGGCAAGCCTACCTCAAAGACCCACACCAAAGAACAAAGCGGACCTCTCCTTGCACCGCATCAGCTGGGATCTCCAACCCCACTATAACTTCAGTCCTCTCTGAAACATGCACTGAGAGGAATGAAGGTGTAGAATTAGGTGTGTCACAGCCAAGTACTTGCGCCCACTCTGCTAGCAGTACACCGACGTCCGATTCTAGCAGGCAAATTTCCCTGCCCCAGCTGCTGGACCGTCGAAAGAAGTTCACTCCCAGCCATCCACATGCCCAGCGGTTGAATGCTAGCTTGGCTAAATTGCTAGCGCTTCAACTGCTGCCTTTTCAGTTGGTAGACTCGGCCCCCTTCCGTGAGTTTGTGCAATGTGCGGTTCCTCAGTGGCAGGTTCCCAAACGCCACTTTTTCTCACGGAAGGCTATTCCGGCTCTCTACCGGCATGTGGAAGGCAATGTCTTGGCCTCGCTGGACAGGGCGGTCAGCGGTAAGGTGCATATTACCGCTGACTCATGGTCCAGCAGGCATGGACAGGGACGTTACCTTTCTTTCACGGCCCATTGGGTCACTCTTTTGGCAGCTGGGAAGGATTCAGGACAAGGTGCAGTAGTGTTGGAGGTTGTCCCACCGCCACGCCTCCAAAATGCTACTACTGGTTGTGACACACCTCTCTCCTCCACCCCCTCCTCTTCTTCTTCCTCCATGGCCTCTTCCTGTGGTTTGTCCTATGAACCAGCGGTGCTCCGTAGCCGTTCACGGGGCTACGCAAGTACGCAGGCAAAAAGATGCCATGCCGTGCTTGCGCTGGTGTGTTTGGGGGACAGAAGCCACACTGGGGCAGAGGTCCTGTCTGCTCTGCAGGGCCAGGCCGAGAGGTGGTTGACGCCACGCCAGCTTAAGCCAGGAATGGTGGTTTGCGACAATGGCACCAACCTCCTCTCCGCCCTCCGACAGGGACAACTGACCCATGTGCCCTGTGTGGCTCACGTCCTTAACCTGGTGGTGCAGCGGTTCTTGGGCAGGTACCCGGGCTTACAGGATGTCCTGAGGCAGGCCAGGAAAGTCTGTGTGCATTTCCGCAGATCTTATAATGCCAGTGCTCGCCTGGCTGAGCTGCAAAAGGAGTTGAACCTGCCCAAGAACCGCCTTATATGTGACATGCCCACCAGGTGGAACTCAACGTTGGCCATGCTGCAGCGGCTGCACACGCAGCAGAGGGCCATCAATGAGTACCTGTGCGACTACGGCACCAGGACAGGGTCAGGGGAGCTTGGTTTTTTTTCTCCACGCCAGTGGGGCATGATCAGGGATGCATGCACTGTCCTGGCACCATTTGAGGAGGCCACGAGGATGGTGAGCAGTGACAGTGCATGCATCAGTGACACTGTACCTCTTGTCCACCTGTTGGAGCACACGCTGCGTGGAATAATGGACAGGGCACTTGAGGCAGAACAGAGGCAGGAAGAGGAGGACTTCCTTGCCTCTCAAGGCCCCCTTTACCCAGACAGTGTTCCTTCTGTCCCACCCATCGCACAGGAAGAGGAGGAGGAGGAGGAGGAGGAGGAGGATTGTGTCAGCATGGAGGTGGAGGCTGGCACTCAGCATCATCAGCAGCAGTCTTTTAGGGATGATTTACAGTCCCAAGAAACCAGTGGACTTGTACGTGGCTGGGAGGAGGTGGCTGCGGATCATGTCGTCCTTAGTGACCCAGAGGACTCCGGAGCGAATGCCTCAGCAAACCTACGCTGCATGGCCTCCCTGATCCTGCAAAGTCTGCGGAAGGATCCTCGTATTCTTCGGATCAAGGAGAGGGACCATTACTGGCTGGCCACTCTCCTTGATCCACGGTACAAGGGTAAGGTTGCGGACCTTATGTTACCGTCGCAGAGGGAGCAGAGGATGAGACAACTCCGGGAGGCCTTGCAGAAAGGTCTGTGCAACGCGTTCCCAGAGACTGGGAGGTTGCAAACTCCTGGTCCTGGACAACGAGTTGCTGAGGCTTCGGCCAGTCAAAGAAGGAGCGGTGGGGAAGGTGGCCGTCTGACCGATGCGTTCAGACAATTCTTTAGTCCGCAGCCCCAAAGTATGATTGGTTCCAGCAACCATCGCCAGCGTCTGATAAACATGGTGCAGGAATATCTAGGGGCAAGGTCAGACTTGGACACCTTCCCCACCGAAAATCCTCTGGCTTACTGGGTCTTGAGGATGGATCACTGGCCAGAGCTTGCACAGTATGCAATTGAGCTACTGGCCTGTCCTGCATCCAGCGTTCTTTCGGAACGCACATTCAGTGCTGCTGGAGGATTTGTCACGGATCACAGGGTGCGCCTGTCCACCGACTCGGTTGATCGACTGACTTTCATCAAGATGAACCAGTCTTGGATCACCACCAGCTACCACACACCTGATGCTGATATAACAGACTAATTGATTTTAAAATGTCACATCCCTTCAAGACTGATGCTGATGCTGAGTGCCTGTGCTGTTATGTTGACTGGCTATCCTCCTCCTCCGAGTCCTCAATGATACGATTGATGATGATAGCTTGGAAGATCATTTTTGTTTATGGGTGCCGCCACCAGTGCCTAACGCCCAATTTTTCAGCCCCTGTTTAACAGGGGCGTGTAATTACAATTTTTGAAGCAATACTTTGCAACAGGGCTCATTGCTGTGCTCCAAGTACAGTATCTGTGAGGAGTTGCAGTGTTGTGCCACCAGTGCCTAAGGCCCAATTTTTCAGCCCCTGTTTAACAGGGGCGTGTCATTACAATTTTTGAAGCAATACTTTGCAACAGGGCTCATTGCTGTGCTCCAAGTACAGTATCTGTGAGGGGTTGCAGTGTTGTGCCACCAGTGCCTAAGGCCCAATTTTTCAGCCCCTGTTCAACAGGGGCATGTAATTACAATTCTTGATCTAATAATTCACAGCAGGGCCCATTGCTGCACCCACCAAGAGTAACTGTCAGGGCTTACAGTGTTGTGGCACCAGCACCACCATCAAAGGCCCAATTTTTAATACCACTGTTCAACAATTATATGTAATTAAAATTCCTGATATAATAGTTGACAGCAGGGCGTTCCAGCACCAACCAAGAGTAACTGTGAGTGCTTACAGTGTTGTGCCAACACCAACAACTAAGGGGCCTATTTCTGCAGAGTATATACGGCAGGTCCCTACTTTCAAACATCCAACTTACAAACGACTCCTACTTGCAAACGCAAGAAGACAACAGGAAGTGAGAGGAAATCTACCACTAGGAAGGAAAATTCTCTCCTGTAAGAATAAATATGGGAGAAAGGTGTCTCCTCTGTACTGATGCTTTATCAGCAATCCTTGTTTCAAGAAAAACACCACATTTCAAAAACAGTTGTCATTGGGACGGAAAGTGAGGTGAAATGTTCTGAACAGGGGCACAGACAGCAAAACAAATGTTACAGGGGTGATAACCCTTACCTATGTTTTCCAAAAAGTTTAAAAATAGATTTTTGGGCTGGAGCTACACTTCAACAATGTACCTGTTCAAAATTACAAACAGATTCTACATAAGAACAAACCTACAGTCCCTGTCTTGTATGCACCGCCTGTATACGGCTGTTCAGAGTATATAGGGCCTTTTTTATTTTATGTGCGGGGTTCCCCTTAATATCCATACAAGACCCAAAGGGGCTGGTAATGGGCTGGGGTAGGGGGGGGGGGGGGTCATGGGGTAGCTATGCCATTTTTCTTAAAGAATTTCATCCATATTACCGGGACCAGACATTACATTAAAGCCGCAAGCAGTTTTAAATGGCTTTTTTTTCCTTTAGAAGTGTCATTTTGTGCAGGGACAGTTCTAAACACGGGAAACACGTGGCACTTCACAGGCATACTTTAGACACCCCCCAGGTACGATATTTAAAGGAATATTTGACTTTTTTTTTTTCACTTTATGCATCATTAAAATGACTGCTCCCGAAAAACGACCGTTTTTAAAACTTCTTTTTGCATTGATACATGTCCCCTGGTGCAGAACCCGGGTTCCCAAACCCTTTTTAGGACAATAACATGCATAATAGTTGTTATAATTAGCACTTTAGAATTCGAACGTTCGCATCCATTGTATTTAATAGGGTTCTAATGTTCGTTCGAACTTCCGGTCCGTTCGCGGGTTCTGGTGCGAACCGAACCCGGGGGTGTTCGGCTCATCACTACCAAGGAGACCTGAAGCTGCTCGAATCGAGAAGCCAGATCCTGGAGGAATCGCATCACCTGGGTCTGATTTGATTCCTGGGTCTCAAGTCTGCGAACTATGCCCTGCAATGGATCATCCGCGGGAAGCGGGATGTCAGCCGGGTTCATGGCTGATCAAACTGTCAGGGTCACCTGTGGCCAGGTGACAGATGCACACCGTAGGGGGACAGGAGTGCACCGCGAGGTAGTGAACCCTATGGCTGGCTTCTGTGGATAGGAAACTGGGTGGTTGTGGAAAGCGGGACCAGAGGAGCACAACCGGGATCCCAACGGAAGCGAGAGCCAAGATTCCCCAGGGCGCGGAGTCTAAGACCCAGCTGGTCTTCTCCAGGGCCTCTAGTGGTGAGGATGTTACGCTGCAGGCTGGGACCAGGTCGCGGCCCCTGGAGTTTCCTAGCTCACGCCCCGTAGGATAAGGGGAAGCAGCAGCACACGATAGAGAGAACCGAATAACAAGCCGAAGGTCAGGGGCCACAAGCAGACAAGGATAACGAAGAACGAGCCGAAGGTCAAGGGTCACGAGCAGACAGGGATGGTCGGGGACAAGCCAATAACGTAACAGAGAGACAGACGTAGCACACGGCAGGCAGGAACCCAAACACACAATGCCTAACAAACACGTTGATCAGCAAAGCAGGCTTGCAGTGCACAGGTTAATATAGTGTTCAGTGATAGGGCCTGGGGTGGAGTCAGGCTGGGAGGAGATTATAAAGGAAGCCAGGTGAAGGAGGTCTGGTCTCTAGATGAACACATGAGGAGGAAGGTAAGATGGCAGACAGACATTAATGCATATCCATGACACCCTGTCTCCCATCCTCTTTGTACTCACGCTTGAACCATTCCTCCGTAAACTAATACACAATCCAGATATTCAGGGTATAAGCTCCTCCAAAAGAGAATACAAATACGCCGCGTTTGCGGACGATATATTGTTGTTCCTGTCAAACCCACTGATTTCCTTGCCAAACCTTCTTTCTGAATTCAAACACTTTCAGTCCCTCTCCCACCTTAAAATTAATTTCTCGAAATCCTTTGCCCTAAACATTACACTACCTCAACATATAGTGGACCAATGTAAGGCTAATTTCCCGTTCCAATGGAAACAAGACTCCATCACATACTTAGGCATACAACTCCCTTCCAAACTTTCCGATCTATACGCGAAAAACCATATCCCTATACTACACAGACTATCATCTGACCTTGAAACCTGGAACAAACCGCTCTTCTCTTGGTTTGGCAGAGCAGCAATACTCAAGATGAATGCCCTCCCGAGATTACTCTACATATTACAGACAATTCCTATTCATGTACCTCCGGACTTCTTTAAATCTTACAGACACATATGCTCTAAATTCTTATGGGGGAACCGTAGACCTAGAATCAGCTTTATGCAGCTCACTCGACCCAAAAGGCTTGGTGGCATAGGCTGTCAAGGTCACCTGTGGCCAGGTGACAGATGCACACCGTAGGGGGACAGGAGTGCACCGCGAGGTAGTGAACCCTATGGCTGGCTTCTGCGGATAGGAAACTGGGTGGTTGTGGAAAGCGGGACCAGAGGAGCACAACCGGGATCCTAACGGAAGCTAGAGCCAAGATTCCCCAGGGCGCGGAGTCTAAGACCCAGCAGGTCTTCTCCAGGGCCTCTAGTGGTGAGGATGTTATGCTGCAGGCTGGGACCAGGTCGCGGCCCCTGGAGTTTCCTAGCTCACGCCCCGTAGGATAAGGGGAAAAGAGGGGAAGCAGCAGCACAAGATAAGAGAGAACCGAATAACAAGCTGAAGGTCAGGGGCCACAAGCAGACAAGGATAACGAAAGAACGAGCCGAAGGTAAAGGGTCACGAGCAGACAGGGATAGTCGGGGACAAGCCAATAACGTAACAGAGAGACAGACGTAGCACACGGCAGGCAGGAACCCAAACACACAATGCCTAACAAACACGTTGATCAGCAAAACAGGCTTGCAGTGCACAGGTTAATATAGTGTTCTGTGATAGGGCCTGGGGTGGAGTCTGGCTGGGAGGAGATTATAAAGGAAGCCAGGTGAAAGGGCTCAGGCCTCTAAGATGAACACATGGGAAGGAAGGTAAGCTGACAGACAAACACTACTGCATATCCATGACAGTACCCTCCCTCTTATGGGCCCTCCCCCGCCTGGGCCCAGGCTTAAAGAGAAATCTCTGATGAAACCTTCTCAACAGATGAGGTGCAGCGACATCAGATGCAGCGATCCAAGACGCCTCCTCAGGACCAAAACCTCTCCAATGCACAAGGTACTGAAGAATGCCTCTGCAGAGCCGAGAATCCAGAACTTGACTAACCTCGTACTTAAGATTATCCTCAGAGACTGAAAACGAGGTAGGAAGATGACAAGAAGATCTATTGAGGACCAAAGGCTCTCTAGGAATAAGCAAGGGCATGAGAGGATCAACAGGAATCTGAGGAGGGTCCTCTCCTGAAAGCGAATATCGATCTGGTTACACAAGGAGATAACGCCGGCCAGATCAGTGGGGATGGTTCTTCCTGCTAATTCATCCTTCACTCTATCAGACAGGCCATGCAAAAAGGTTGCGACTAAGGCCTCATTGTTCCAGCTCAACTCAGCCGACAGTATGCGGAAATGAAGGGCATACTGTCCCACAGAAGCAGACTCTTGGCGGAGACGTAAAAGGGCGCTGGCCGCTGAAGAGACACGAGCCGGTTCTTCGAAGATATTCCGAAAAAGTTTCAAGAAGCCAGACAGGCTAGAAACCACTGGATCATTCAGTTCCCACAGAGGGGCTGCCTAGGCTAAAGCTTCACCAGAGAGGAGGGAAATGATATAGGCTACCTTAGCCCGATCAGACAGGAAGTTTTGGGGCTGGAGCTCAAAATGAATTGTGCATTGGCTAAGGAACCCCCTGCAAGCCTTGGAGTCCCCAGAGAAATGGGACGGAGCTGGCAGTTGTAGTGAGTGTGTGGCTGCGACTGGTGCAATAGGTGCAGCCGCTGGTTGTATTTGAGGTTGCGGATTCGGGGTTCCCAAGGAGGCCTGAAGCTGCTCGAATCGAGAAGCCAGATCCTGGAGGAATCGCATCACCTGAGTCTGATTTGATTCCTGGGTTTCAAGTCTGCGAACTATGCCCTGCAATGGATCATCCGCGGGGAGCGGAATGTCAGCCGGGTTCATGGCTGATCAAACTGTCAAGGTCACCTGTGGCCAGGTGACAGATGCACACAGGAGGGGGACAGGAGTGCACCGCGAGGTAGTGAACCCTATGGCTGGCTTCTGCGGATAGGAAACTGGGTGGTTGTGGAAAGCAGGACCAGAGGAGCACAACCGGGATCCTAACGGAAGCTAGAGCCAAGATTCCCCAGGGCGCGGAGTCTAAGACCCAGCAGGTCTTCTCCAGGGCCTCTAGTGGTGAGGATGTTATGCTGCAGGCTGGGACCAGGTCGCGGCCCCTGGAGTTTCCTAGCTCACGCCCCGTAGGATAAGGGGAAAAGAGGGGAAGCAGCAGCACAAGATAAGAGAGAACCGAATAACAAGCTGAAGGTCAGGGGCCACAAGCAGACAAGGATAACGAAAGAACGAGCCAAAGGTCAAGGGTCACGAGCAGACAGGGATAGTCGGGGACAAGCCAATAACGTAACAGAGAGACAGACGTAGCACACGGCAGGCAGGAACCCAAACACACAATGCCTAACAAACACGTTGATCAGCAAAGCAGGCTTGCAGTGCACAGGTTAATATAGTGTTCTGTGATAGGGCCTGGGGTGGAGTCTGGCTGGGAGGAGATTATAAAGGAAGCCAGGTGAAAGGGCTCAGGCCTCTAAGATGAACACATGGGAAGGAAGGTAAGCTGACAGACAAACACTACTGCATATCCATGACATAGGCCTTCCCAATCTCCTCAATTATCACACCGCAACACACCTAACCAGGATAGTGGACTGGAACACCCAGTCTCTCCACAAAGATTGGGTTGCTCTAGAAGCATCCTTCTCTACCCTCCCTTTGGAGTCTCTCCCATGGATACTCCCTACCCACATCCCATCTGCATTACGCATACACCCACTAATAGGCCCTACCCTGCAACGTTTCAGAATACTTTGCTGCCAATCACCCATATCTTCGATCCCCAGCCCACTGACCCCTGTTACAAGGAACCCTGGCTTCCCACCAGGTATGCACGCAAAGTTTCTTCCTGATAACTGGACTAATAGCCCACTTAGATCTCATCAATTCTTCTCACGGGGCAAACTCCTGTCTGCACACCAATTCTCTTCCCGACTAAGCAAGCCGCCCATTCCCCCCTGGACATATATTTTAATGGCCCATTATCTAAAATCCCTAGACAAAAATACACAATGTTCCAGAGAACTCACCCCTTTTGAGAAGCTATGTACCCAAACAACACCCCAATCACACTTAGTATCGACCACACATGAACTCCTTTTTGCCGAGATGAAAGCTAATGAGACCTTAGCCTGTAAAAAATGGGAGCTAGACCTCTCTATCTCTCTCCCAGGGGAACAATGGGAACAAATTTTTCTCAACATACATAAAGGATCAACGAATGTTTCTACCCAGGAAAACAATTATAAGATCCAATCTAGATGGTACCGCACACCCGCCCTCTGGCTGGAGATGCCACCGGGAAAGGGGAACCCTTCTCCATATATGGTGGTCCTGTCCGTCCCTAAAAGGTTTCTGGGAAGAAGTATGCCACATAACATCCCGAGTTACTTCATATCAATTAGATTTTTCACCCTCTCAATTCCTCCTTCACCACTCACCCCTGCCACACAACTCCTACCACAAATCCCTAGCAATGCATATGATCAATGCGGAAAAACAATGCATCCCTTTACATTGGAACACAACTCACCGTCCAATACTAACAGAATGGTTTAACAGAATATGCAAAATTGAGGAAATGGAAAATCTTATACATATTGCAAGAGATACACCGACATCATTTAGCAAAAAATGGGCTTGCTGGATACACTATAAAACGACACCAGAATACACAAACTCCCTACACCCTGTCCCAGGATAAAATACTCCTCGGAGAAATACCATTATGATCTACGACGAGCCCAGCGCCCCCCAGGACCCTAAATCTCCCATGTTCACCTCAGTCCCCCTATAACCTCCCCAAGGTAGATCAATCTTCATTCTCTCCTGACACCCCTTCTGAACACCCCAAGTGGTCAGGGAGGCCAGAGACGGACCCCCTGCCAATGCTCCTCCCTCTTACCTCACCCCCCCTGATCCCCCCTCCCCCCCCCCTTCTCCCACCACATACCCCCCCTCTCTACCCATTCATATGCTTCTGTATAACCACAACCACTACCTCAGCCCCAGCCGGTACCCCCCCCATCCATACGCGTTCAACGAAATAAATCCGATGGTAGCTCCTTCTCTACCTGCCAGCCATGATACACTTACCGGCCCTTCTCTACCCCGTAGACCAATACTCCACAACGATATCTACGACCCTACCTAGCCCTCACCTACTTACGGGTTACACCTCCGTCAACGGTATCAGACTCTGATAACATCTCACCCCTACCTTGGTTTAAGGTAGTCCATCCCATCATAGCCTAGCTCATGAAGACTATACCGGCACACCTCACTCTCACTACCCCAAAGTTGAATTGTATATGACACTGAAATTTCGTTCTTGTTCCCTTTTTGTGGTTGTATCAATACCTCAATACCCTTTTTGTACTTCAACTGTCCAAGATATCTGTAAATGCTTATTACGTTTCAATAAAATATCTTTGAAAAAAAAAAAAACTATCCCCTATTTTGTAAACGCTATAACTTTTGTGCAAACCAATCATTAAATGCTTATTGCAATTTTTTTTACCAAAAATATGTAGAAGAATATGTATCGGCCTAAACTGAGGAAATTTTTTTTATTTTTTATATATTTTTGGGGGATATTTATCATAGCAAAAAGTAAAAAATATTGAATTTTTTTCAAAATTGTCGCTATATTTTTGTTTATAGCGCAAAAAATAAAAAACGCAGAGGTGATCAAATACCACCAAATGAAATCTCTATTTGTGGGAAATAAAGGACATCAATTTTGTTTGGGAACCACGTCGCACGACTGCGCAATTGTCAGTTAAAGCGACGCAGTGCTGAATCTCAAAAAGGGGCCTGGTCCTTTGGCTGCAAAATGCTCCGGGGCTTAAGTGGTTAACAAAGAAAACCCCTTCCCATTTCATGCTGTCAGCAATGGCACCACATGGAAGAGAAATGTCACAAGGCCTGAGAAAGAAAATAATTTCTTTACACAAGAAAGGTGGAGGCTAGAAGAAGATCAGTAAAGCTTTACTTATCAGCCAGAATACTGTAGCAAAACTGATACAAACGTTTAGCAAAGATGGAACTGCAACCATCTCACAGAGACATCCATGCCATCCACGGAAGTTAACATCTCGACAGGAGCGTCTTCTGATGAGAAGGGTTGAAGAAAATTGCCATGCAAGTTCACTGAAGTTACCTAAAGAAGTAAAAAAACAAAATGGGGTGATGACAGGTGATACTCGAAAAATTTGAATATCGTGCAAAAGTTCATTTATTTCACTAATGCAACTTAAAAGGTGAAACTAATATATGAGATAGACTCATTACATGCAAAGTAAGATGGTTCAAGCCGTGATTTGTCAAAATTGTGATGATTATGGCTTACAGTTTATGAAAACCCCAAATCCACAATCTCAGAAAATTTGAATATTGTGAAAAGGTGCAATATTCTAGGCTCAAAGTGTCCCACTCTAATCAGCTAATTAAGCCATAACACCTGCAAAGGGTTCCTGAGTCTTCAAATGGTCTCTCAGTCTGGTTCAGTAGGAATCACAGTCATGGGAAAGACTGCTGACCTGACAGTTGTGCAGAAAACCATCATTGACACCCTCCATAAGGAGGGAAAGCCTCAAAGGTAATTGCAAAATAAGTTGGATGTTCCTAAAGTGCTGTATCAAAGCACATTAATAGAAAGTTATGTGGAAGGGAAAAGTGTGGAAGAAAAAGGTGCACAAGCAGCAGGGATGACCTCAACCTGGAGAGGATTGTCAGGAAAAGGCCATTCGAAAGTGTTGGGGACTTTCACAAGGAGTGGACTGAGGCTGGAGTCAGTGCATCAAGAGTCACCACACACAGACGGATCCTGGACATGGGCTTCAAATGTCGTATTCCTCTTGTCAAGCCACTCCTGAACAACAAACAACGTCAGAAGCGTCTTACCTGGGCTAAAGAAAAACAGACCTGGTCTGTTGCTCAGTGGTCCAAAGTCCTCTTTTCTGATGAGAGCAAATTTTGCATCTCATTTGGAAACCAAGGACCCAGAGTATGGAGGAAGAATGGAGAGGCACACACTGCAAGATGCTTGAAGCCCAGTGTGAAGTTTCCACAGTCTGTGTTGATTTGGGGAGCCATGTCATCTGCTGGTGTTGGTCCACTGTGCTTCATTAAGTCCAGGGTCAACGCAGCCGTCTACCAGGAGATTTTGTAGCACTTCATGCTTCCTTCTGCAGACGAGCTCTATGGGGATGTTGACTTCATTTTCCAGCAGGACTTGGCACCTGCCCACACTGCCAAAAGCAACAAAACCTGGTTCAATGACCATGGGATTACTGTGCTTGATTGGCCAGCAAACTCGCCTGACCTGAACCCCATAGAGAATCTATGGGGCATTGCCAAGAGAAATATGAAAGACATGAGACCGAACAATGCAGAAGAGCTGAAGGCCGCTATTGAAGCATCCTGGTCTTCCATAACAACTCAGCAGTGCCACAGGCTGATCGCTTCCATGCCACGCCGCATTGAGGGGCCCAAACCAAGTACTGAGTACATATGCATGCTTCTACTTTTCAGAGGTCCGATATTGTTCTATGTGCAATGCTTGTTTTATTGATTGCATGTATTATTCTAATTTTCTGAGATTGTGGATTTGGGGTTTTCATGAGCTGTAAGCCATAATCATCACAATTATGACAAATCACGGCTTGAACTATCTTACTTTGCATGTAATGAGTCTATCTCATATATTAGTTTCACCTTTTAAGTTGCATTAGTGAAATAAATGAACTTTTGCACGATATTCTAATTTTTCGAGTATCACCTGTATTTCCCGTGACACAATATGGTGTACACTGCAGAGGAATGGCATGCATGGGTGTCTTCCATGAAGGAAGCCTCTCCTAAAGCCCATGCACAAAATAGCCCACCTAGAATTTGCCAAGGCCCATGCTGAAAAATAAGAAGACTACTGTGACTCTACTCTGGAGTGATAAGACCAAGATAAATGTTTTTGGAACTGATGGCTTCAAAACGATATGGCGTCGCAAAGGTGAGGAGTACAAAGAAAAATGCATGGTGCCTATAGTGAAATATGGTGATGGAAGTGTCCTTCTGTGGGGTTGCATGAGTACTGCTGGTGTTGGGGAGATGCATTTCATTGATGGTTATATGAATTCACAGATGTACTGCTCTATATTGAAAGAGAAGATGCACTTTTCCAACATGGCAATAATCCAAAACACACATCTAAGGCCACTGTTCTATTTCTGAAGAACAGGGTGAAAGTGATTTGGTGGCTTAGTATGTCTCCTGATCTGAACCCAATCAAACTTCTACGGGGAATTCTGAAGAGACAAGTTGAGCATCACTCTCCATTCAGCATCCAGGCTCTAAAAGAGGTTGATCTTGAAGAATGGAAAAAGATAGATGTTGCAATATGTCGTCAACTTGTTCATTCCATGCCTAGAAGACTTGGTGCTGTCCTTACAAATCACGAAGGTCATACAAAATACTAGATTTAATAGTTTTTGTGGGGTGTATTCATTTTTACATCAACTAATTTTGAGTAAAACTGATGATTCTGTAATTTAAGTTAAAGTATTTATGTTATAAAGTGTGGCACTATGAGTGAAAGAAGTAGGGAGTCCTACTAAAGTATAAAACTGTAAATATATCCACAATGTGATGTGATATAATTAACTAATTAAGTGATACCTTTAAATAAACAACAATCAATGGGAAAAAATGTTTCATAAAATAATACCGTGATGATCACAGTAATTGTCTGTTGTTCCCATGGGCCAGACGGCACATATATTTAACCAACAGTGAAAAATACACATTGAACTTTTTGTGAAGTGACCCACAAAAATGAAAAATAAGTGTGGGTTACAATATAGTTCTCAAAGTTCAATAGCATCTGGTGTATAAAGTTCATTGATAAGAATCCAACATGGAACTTGCATCAACTGCTAACATGCTTGTGGAGATGGATGTATCAGATGGTCAGTGTAGACACATGAAATATGCAATATCACCCGGGAGTGCCTTCACCTTGGGCTGGCAGAGCTGCAGGCAGAGCTGGAGAGAAGCTGTGTCTGAGATCAGGAGATTGCTACAAATTGAATGTGGATATCTGACCTCTTCACACCTGGGTCCTTCCTTCGTGTCCTGGAGACGCAGACTAGTGGTGCTGTCAGCGCAGAGAGGAGGTGTTCTGCAGATCCCCGCTGCTCCTTGGGTCCATATAGTGGACATAAGCACTAGTGATCGACCGCCGTACGGTGAGCTGGGTCCACTCTGGCTGGTAAGAGTATTTATTTCTTCCCCATCGGCCCAAGGTGAAGGCACTCCCGGTGATATTGCATATTTCATGTGTCTACACTGACCATCTGATACATCCATCTCCACAAGCATGTTAGCAGTTGATGCAAGTTCCATGTTGGATTCTTATCAATGAACTTTTTACACCAGATGCTATTGAACTTTGAGATCTATATTGTAACACACACGTTCACTTGTGATTGTTTTTCATTGGTTTTCACTAGTATATTTTTTTCACTTATTTTTCATTTTTGTGGGTCACTTCACAAAAAGTTCATTGTGGATTTTTCACTGTTGGTTATATATATGTGCCGCCTGGCCCATGGTTACAACAGACAATTTCTGTGATCATCACGGTATTATTTTATGAAACATTTTTTCCCATTGATTGTTGTTTATTTAAAGGTATCGCTTATTTAGTTAATTATATCACATCACATTGTGGATATATTTACAGTTTTATACTTTAGTAGGACTCCCTACTTCTTTCACTTATAGTGCCACACTTTATAACATATATATCTTTTATAATCCTGTCTGATTTTTGTGTTTGGCTGCTCTTTTTTATCACTTAAGGTTGGCGCAGTATTATTACTAATTATTGTGGAAGTTAAAGTATTTACCTTATTTTCATGTAATGAGCTAAACAGATGTTCTATAAAACTCAGTTTTGTCAAAATTTTGGAAATTGTTCTTGTGTTCATTGAGATATTGATTCAAATCTTACCTTTCAAAGGGGTTGTACTCATTTATGCTGAGCACTGTATATACAGTATCTCACAAAAGTGAGTACACCCCTCTTATTTTTGTAAATATTTGATTATATCTTTTCATGTAACAACACATAGGTTGGACTTGATGGGCTTGTGTCTTTTTTCAACCTTGCCTACTATGTAACTATGTAACTATGTAAGTTTATTTTGTATTTTGGCTGGTCAGACTTTGTCCCTGGGCTGGTAACCAGGGTGCTTGGTGCTGTGGGGATCTGCAAAATTCTTATACTTAGAGGTAGAGTCAAGTAGGTGTTGTTGTACCGGAGACCAGATTGCATTGAAAGAAGTTTGCATAATGGCCAGAGTGGGCACGAGCTGGTACTCGAGGATGTTTACTAAATACTACTCAGAAATGAATTCACACAAATTTTATAAGAAAACAGCCCATGGCAAAAAAAAAAGGCCTAGTAATCATGGCGGACAGAGAGAAGAGAAGAGACAACAGAACAGATATTGCTACAAAATTTGGTTGCCTCTGTTTGGCCATTAGTTCTAGGGTGATAAGCTCATAAGAAATTAAGTTCGATGTTCAAAGATTTGCATGATTTTCACAAGAATCAGGATGTGAACTGGACTCCCATGTCTAAGATGATATGGGTACAAGAGCTGCAGCAGAAGAAAGGTGGACACAAGTGGAATTTTGGTCTGGGCAGAAGTAGTACAAACTATTACAAAGTTCTTTACCTCCCTCTTGACCCACCTGCCATCAATAACATTGGGTGAAAAAAAGTTTTGTGGACCCCCAGGATGACTGGCCACTTTGGAGTGTGTGCCCAGTGGAGAGTTTTAGGCCTGAAAATTAGTGGCACAAAAGTTTTGCTGAAGAAATTGAGTTTTAGTGAGGAAAGTGGTTGTCAGAATTTGAGTGGATGGAATGATGGGCTCCAGGTCGGAAATGGTGTCACAGCCGAGAGTAAGTCAATAGACCAGGAGGCTCTTGTATTGATGGTAGCAGGTTTGTTTGTAATGATACATTTAAAATTGGAAAATAAAAGTAATTTGGCTTGTCTAGGATTAATTCGTTGAGAGACTGAAGATACTGCAGGCTTAGGTTATGGTTATTACAAATAGGTGAGGAGATCCATCAAGGAGATGCCTCCAATCCTCTGGTGCCAATTTAATGACCAACAGCTCATTATCTCTGATGCTATCATTCCTTTTTGCAGGGGTAAACATCTTGAAGTAGAAAGCACAGGGAGGCTTCTTCCAAGTAGAAGGGTTTAGTTGTATGAAGCCAGTATAGAGCTGGTCCAGTCAGGAAAGCTTGCTTCAGGGTTTAAAAAAACCTTCTAGGGTTTCAGGGGACCAGTGTTTAGGATCAACTGCCTTATGAGTTAAAGCTGTGATAGATGTAGCCACAGAGGGGTAATCTGTAATAAATTGGCCATGGTAATTTGTGAAACCTAAAAAATATTAGGCAGCTTTTAGACTAGCTGGACATGGCAAGTTAGTGACAGCTGACTCCATTTTGGAATTCAGCATTGGAGTGTTTTAAGAAACGGCATGTCTTACTGTTCAAAAAATATATTTTTCTGTTTTTGCGTAGAGATCATTTTCTTGCAGATGTAGAACATTTGTAGTGGTGATGTTAATGAAGGTTAACTGAAAAGACAAGGATACCACCTAAAGGTAAACCACCGCATGCACATAAAAGAGCTCCTGAATACCATCATATTAGCCATGACAGCCAAGCCATAAAACCCATGAATGATATATTATAGGGATGAGCTTCGAGTTAGACTCGAACTCATGTTCGACTCAAACATTTCCTGTTCGCACGTTCGCTGAACAGCGAACAATTTGGGGTGTTCGCGGCAAATTCGAAAAGCCACGGAACACCCTGTAAAAGTCTATGGGAGAAATCTAAAGTGCTAATTTTAAAGGCTTATCTGCAAATTATTGTCATAAAAAGTGTTTGAGGACCCAGGTCCTGCCCCAGGGGACATGTATCAATGCAATTTTTTTTTTTTTTAAACTGCAGTTTTTTTGGGAGCAGTGATTTTAATAATGCTTAAAGTAAAACAATAAAAGTGAAACATTCCTTTAAATTTCGTACCTGGGGGGGGTGTATAGTATGCCTGTAAAGCAGCGCTTGTTTCCCTTGCTTAGAACTGTCCCTGCACAAAGTGTAATTTCTGAAGGAAAAAAAGTCATTTAAAAGCACTCGCGACTATAATGAATTGTCAGCTCCCAGCAATACAGGGAAAAATCATTGATAAAAAAAAAAATGCTTGGGGGTCCCCCCGAATTCAATTACCAGGCCCTTCAGGTTTGGTATGGATATTAAGGGGAACCCTGCATCAAATGAAAAAAAAAATTATGTGGGGTTCCCCCCAAATATCCATACTAGACCCTTCAGGTCTGGTATGGATTTTAAGGGGAACTCCACCCAAAATTAAAAAAAAATGGCGTGGAGTTCCCCAAAAATCCATACCAGACCCTTTATCTGAGCGCGCAACCTGGCAGGCTGCAGGAAAAGAGGGGGGGGCGAGAGAGCGCCCCCCCTCCTGATCTGTACCAGGCCACATACCCTCAACATGGGGAGGATGCTTTGGGGGTCTGTGACCCCTCAAAGCACCATGTCCCCATGTTGATGGGGACAAGGGCCTCATCCCTAAAACCCTTGTCCGGTGGTTGTGGGGGTCTGCAGGCATTTAACAAAGGGGACCCCCAGATCCTGCCCCCCCTATGTGAATTGGTAAGGGGTACATTGTACCCCTACCATTTCACAAAGAAAGTGTAAAAAAATGTAAAAAAAACACAGACACAGTTGGGAAAGTCCTTTATTAAAAATAAAAAATAAACCCATTCCAGCGATGTAATACAGTGTCCCACGGCGATCCGATGTCCAGCGCTGCAGTCTGCACTCCACACAAAACGTCATTTGCTGAGTGTACCTACACTGCGGAGGAAGTTCCCCATCAGGTCCGCTCAGCCAATGACGTAGGCGGGGTCTGAGGTACGAGGGGGCCAGGGCGCCCTCGTATCTCAGACCCCGCCTACGTCATTGGCTGAGCGGACCTGATGGGGAACTTCCTCCGCAGTGTAAAAAATGAATAGACGCGCCCCTTCTCACGTTCCCCATCAGGTCCGCTCGGCCAATGACGTAGGTGTGAAGGGGCAGGTCTATTCATTTTTTACACTGTGGAGGAAGTTCCTGTAAGTTACCTGTGATAGGTAGTGTCCAAAGTGGGACTTGTTTGCTGAGGATTCAGGCGAAAACTTAGTCAGGCAGATTAGGTTGGCAACAGATCAGGCAAAATGGTACACAATCGAAATCCAGAGAGTGGTCAGGCAGGCAAAGGTCATACACAAGCTGGCAGTGAAGTACAAAATCAGCAGGCTAGAGAGTAGTCAGGAATTCAGGCAGAAGTTCAACACGAAAATCAA
The DNA here is from genome assembly GCA_029206835.1 of Rana muscosa. NCBI lineage: Eukaryota > Metazoa > Chordata > Amphibia > Anura > Ranidae > Rana > Rana muscosa. The sequence continues at coordinate 96,301,528 of CM055123.1, read as the reverse complement.
GATAAAAAAGCAGTCACAACACCCAGGGAGCTATTCCACACAACCGGGCGCTGAGAGATAGCATCACTTCCTTTTTATGGGCTGCTTTGATTGAAAAATTGTCCACAGCTGGCAGCAGGTGGGGCTAGTGAATCCAAGGTAATGCTTAATACTGAGAGGACATTGCCAAAAGTCTAGATCTGCTCCGTAGCACAACAGGTAAGGCTGCAGCTGTGGGACCAGGAAGATCCCGGTTCAAATACACCCAGGTACATGACAGGGCCCCCTCCCCAGTGGACCCCTCCGGGGGCCTAGCGGGGCTTAGTGAGAAAGGAGGCATGGAAGTCTCAAATAAGAGAAGGGGCATGCAGATCTTTGGCTGGAACCCAGGAACGGTCTGTGGCAGGATATCCCTTCCAATGAACCAGATACCGAAGGCCACGACCCTGTCTTCTAGAATCAAGAATCTTGGAGACTTCAAACTCATTTTGTCCATCAACAAGAACAGGAGGAGGTAGCTGTTGCGTTCTGGAGTAGCGATTGAAAATTGCTTTTTTGAGGAGGGAAACGTGGAACACAGGATGAATCCGAAGAGAGGAGGGTAATTTCAACCGATAGGAGACTGGCCCGACTCGAGCAATAATTCTGTAAGGACCAATGAATCGAGGGCCCAATTTGGTAGAAGGTTGTTTCAGTCTCACATATTTGGTTGATAGCCAAACGTTGTCCCCCACCACATATGGAGGTATATGGCGTCTTCGTTTGTTGGAAAAAAGTGCATACTTGCCTGCTGACTTCCGTAGTAATAAGCGAATCTTTTTCCAATGTAGCAGAATATTTTTCACCCGCTGATCTGCTGCTGGTACACCAGAAGAAGGCTGAAGTAGGGGAAAAGTCTGAGGGTGATAGCCTAGGGCTGCATAGAATGGTGTGGTATGAAGAGCACTGTGCCAACGGGAATTAATGGCGAACTCAGCTAAAGGCAAATAATCAGACCAGTTGGAGTGTAAGGCATTGACATAATGTCGAAGATAAGTTTCTAGGGTCTGGTTCATGCGTTCGGTTTGACCATCTGTTTGAGGGTGATGTGAGGTAGAGAGTGAAAGCGTTGCTCCCAGTTTCTTGCAGAACGCTCTCCAGAATCGGGAAACAAACTGGGATCCGCGGTCTGAGACGACATTGGTAGGTATGCCATGATATCTCACAATATGGGAAAGGAAGAGAGTAGACAGTGCTTCCGCTGTAGGTAATCCTGGGAGCGGCACAAAATGAGACATTTTGGAAAAGCGATCCACTATGACCCATATAGCAGTCATGCCCTCGGACTTGGGTAAGTCTGTAATGAAGTCCATAGTCAAATGGGTCCAAGGCTGATGAGGTGCTAAAGGTCCCAGGGTTGTTGCGGAAATGCAAACGGCAAACATTTAAAAAGCCTCTGCAGTCCTCAGTATTACCACCAAATTTGTCAGGCAAGGGAAGTTTGGGTGGTACAGAAGAGGCGGGTTGGATCGTAGCAGAAGTAGGATCCGGAGTCTGGACCGTTGCAGAGGAAGCAGGCAAACAAGATTTAAGCATAGTACAAAGTTCATCTAACTTGGCATCCAGGGAAGAAAGATGCTGTTCATGAGCTCCAATCAATTGTCCCTGACGTGAAATCGCCTTAACAATCTCAGCAGGGTCCACTGTCATTGTGGCCCGTTTGTAATGTAAGGTACCTGTGATAGGTAGTGTCCAAAGTGGAACTTGTGTGCTGAGGATTCAGGCGAAAACGTAGTCAGGCAGATTAGGTTGGCAACAGATCAGGCAAAACGGTACACAATTGAAATCCAGAGAGTGGTCAGGCAGGCAAAGGTCATACACAAGCTGGCAGTGAAGTACAAAATCAGCATGCTAGAGAGTAGTCAGGAATTCAGGCAGAAGTTCAACACGAAAATCAAGATCAAAAAGCAGTCACAACACCCAGGGAGCTATTCCACACAAACGGGCGCTGAGAGATAGCATCACTTCCTTTTTATGGGCTGCTTTGAATGAAAATTGTCCACAGCTGGCAGCAGGTGGGGCTAGTGAATCCAAGGAAATGCTTAATACTGAGAGGACATTTCCAAACGTCTAGATCTGCTTCGTAGCACAACAGGTAAGACCAGGAAGATCCCGGTTCAAATACACCCAGGTACATGACAGTTCCCCATCAGGTCCGCTCAGCCAATGATGTAGGCGGGGTCTGAGATATGAGGGCGCCCCCGCCCCCTTGTCCCTTAGACCCCGCCTACGTCATTGGCTGAGCGGACCTGATGGGGAACTTCCTCCGCAGTGTAGGTCCGCTCAGCCAATGACGTTTCGTGTGGAGTAGAGACTGCAGCGCTGGACATCGGATCACCGCAGGACACTGGATTACATCGCTGGAATGTGTTTTTTATTTTAATTTTTTTTATTTTTAATAAAGGGCTTTTCCCAACGGTGTCGGTGTGTTTTTATTTTTTATTTTTTTTACACTTTCTTTGTGAAATGGTAGGGGTACAATGTACCCCTTACCAATTCACATAGGGGGTGGGCCGGGATCTGGGGGTCCACTTTGTTAAAGGGGTCTTCCAGATTCCGATAAGCCCCCTACCCGCAGACCCCCACAACCACCGGGCAAGGGTTGTGGGGATGAGGCCCTTGTCCCCATAAACATGGGGACATGGTGCTTTGAGGGGTTACAGACCCCCAAAGCATTCTCCCCATGTTGAGGGCATGTGGCCTAGTACGGTTCAGGAGGGGGTCGCTCTCTCATCCCCCCCTCTTTTCCTGTGGCCTGCCAGGTTGCGTGCTCGGATAAAGGGTCTGGTATGGATTTTTGGGGGGAACTTGCCATTTTCTTTTTAAATTTGGGGTGGAGTTCCCCTTAAAATCCATACCAGACCTGAAGGGTCTAATATTGATATTTGGGGGGAACTCCACGTCATTTTTTTTTTATTTGATGCAGGGTTCCCCTTAAAATCCATACCAGACCTGAAGGGCCTGGTAATTGAATTTGGGGGAACCCCCACACATTTATTTTTTTATCAATGACTTTTCTCTATATTCCTGGGAGCCGACAATTCATTATAGCCGCGAGTGCTTTTAAATTACTTTTTTTTTTCTTCAGAAATGAAATTTTGTGCAGAGACAGTTCTAAGCACGGTAAACAAGCGCTGCTTTACAGGCATACTATACACCCCCCCAGGTATGAAATTGAAAGGAATATTTCACTTTTATTGTTTCACTTTAAGCATTATTAAAATCACTGCTCCCAAAAAAACTGCCTTTTTTAAAACTTTTTTTTGCATTGATACATGTCCCCTGGGGCAGGACCCGGGTCCCCAAACACTTTTTAGGACAATAACTTGCATATTAGCCTTGATAATTAGCACTTTTGATTTCGAACGTTAGAGTCCATTGTATTTAATAGGGTTCTAAAGTTCGCGCAAACTTTAGGTCTGTTCGCAGGTTCTGGTGCGAACCGAACAGGGGGGTGTTCGGCTCATCCCTAATATATTATATACGCATATTCTAAGTTTTTTAGTGTAAGAGAAATGGAGAATAGTTGCTAACATTTTTTTTTTTTAATTCAGGGACACCTTTTTTCACTTTGTGTTCCACAACCCATTGTAGACAGATAACTACTTTAATTGGGTAAGAGGAAATAATTAAAAATGGGTGTGGTTTTACAAGAGGCATATCGTTAATCTAGTGCCACAATTTTATTTAAACATATATAAGAGAGCTGTAGTCAAAAAGTAAACAAAAGTATGCAGTGCAGTTTGTACAAAGGAAATAAATTCTGTGCTTATCCAATTACTAGATAAAAATCATAAAATCAAATCTAGTGATAAACTGGAAATTATTGATAAAGTGATCCGATAGTTAGGCAAGCAATCTTAAAGAATTAAATACTCAATCCTTAAACAATACATATAAACAGAAAAAGATGCGCAAACAATGTGAATAAATGGATGATCAATGTAAATGATCAATAAGTGAGTGATGATTTAACAGACATCAATGGGTGAAAAATTATTTAAATTCAGTGAAAAAAAAGGGTGAATATTTGAATCCAAAACAAAGGGTGGTAAAAAATAAAATGGTGAAAAAAACTTATTGAAAAAAACTATTGTAAAAAAAGGAGAACAGTGTACCTGTAGTGTCCAAAAACCCAGTAATTAAACACATGTGTAATTTTAAAACAAATAAGTCCAAAGAGTTATATTGTAATCAATCCAAAAATGTGTCAAGGATGTAACAATCTTCAAATTGCAGCACTATTCACTTTCTGCAATAGCTTGCTGGTGTTGAATACTCCACACACATCAAATGTTGCACACATTACGAGGGGTCAGTTTCAACACATCAGACGTTGTATACGATCAAGGAAGGGTAACAAAAGACAGCCGGATGGCTTCTTACCAGATATGATAGACTCCTATCACGGGAGTCAAGCTCGCCTTGTATTAGGAGGGGTCAGCTTCGGACGTTCACACCATCAGTCAATCTGATACTCAGATCCCTCCGTGTAGCGATCACCCGGATGGTGTCTCCCTTTGGCGGATATCAGATTGTTCACCTCACCTCCGATCAGCTGCTCCAATACTTTCATGGAGATCAATTGATTTGCCACTCCACGAGCATTCAGCTCAATAGTTTATTGAGTAAAAAGTGCAATGTTTGAGAAAAAAGAGGAGAACTTCATGGTGCAATAAGAAATAGGTTCTTTAATTCCCCAAAACATCTTAAAAGCACAGCAAACGAAACAAACTAAAAAAACCACACACAGCTGCTAGTGTTTAGGTAGCCTGCTGTTGCGTGGTGACATCACAGGACTATCTCCAACTGACGCATTTCCCTGTAACAAGCATCGACTGGGAACGGAGATGCTTGTTACAGGGAAATGCGTTGGTTGGAGATAGTCCTGTGACGTCACCATGCACCAGCAGGCTACCTGAACACTAGCAGCTGTGTGTGTTTTTTTTTAAGTTTGTTTCGTTTGCTGTGCTTTTAAGATTTTTTGGGGGAATTAAAGTACCTATTTCTTACTGCACCATGAAGTTCTCCTCTTTTTTTCTCAAACAGTGCAGTATGAAGTGGCAGTGTAGAGCTATGGAAGGTATGGCTTATAGCAGCAGGGTGGTCAGTGAGCAGTATGTAGTGACTGGGCAGTCAGTAAGCAGTATATAATTGTAGTTCAATTGGTGACCAGTACTGTATGTAGTGGCAGGATGGCCAGTAAGCAGTATGTCAGGGCAGGGAAGTCTGTGAGCAGTATGTCAGAGCAGTCATTGAGCGGTATGTCGGAGCAGTATGTCAGTGCAGTCAGTGAGTACTACGCCAGGGTAGTCAGTGAGTGTTACGTCAGAGCAGTCAGTGAGCAGTATGTCAGGGCAGGGAAGTCAGTGAGTAGTATGTCAGAGCATTCAGGAAGTGTTATGTCAGGGCAGGCAGTAAGCGGCATGTCAAAGCAGTCAGTGAGTGTTGTCAGGGCAGTCAGTGAGCAGGGTGATCCATCAGTCACTTACTACATTGCTGCAGACAGAAGACTCCCCAGGTTTCTATGTGACTAGATAGGTGGGCAATAAGCACTTCCAGTGTTCTCTAACAAACATATAGAGTTAGCGCAAAGCCAAAAAATATTTTACTCATACGCCAAAGTCTGTGTGATAAGAGTCAGTAATACAGTGATTTTATGTGATATGGGATCATCCAGAGTAAAACGATAACAAAGGAGAGTGTAGTAGTCCACAGTTCAGGGCCAGCAATCTCCAAACATGCAAAGAAAAAAGATTACAGCCGCCACTGAGTATAGATTGCAAGCTACTTTAATACAAACTCACATGTTGGAAGATAAAAATATCCAGTTTCTGAGTGCACATGCTTTGAAATTAGTCGTAAGCATGCCCAGTGACGGCATTACGTCTGGCGCTGCAATTCAGCATGCATCCCAGCCCTTGCTCTTGGCTCTCTTCCATCTCTCCACCATCCGGCCGGCCAAGACAGCAGTGGTAGTGGCAGTGACAGCTGCTGAGACTTGTAGTTCCTTGGCAGGGAATGCTAGTATAAGTCCTGTAAACATCTAGAAGACCCAGCATGGCCTGATAGAGAACTACAAGTCCCAGAATGGATTTATAGAAAACTAGAAAATACTGTACAAGTGCCAGTATACCTTAATAAAGAGCTACAAGTGCCATCATGTCTAGATAAAGAGAGACTTATAGTTCTTCTTTAAGGTATAATGGCACTTGTAGTTTTATATCAGTCCATGCTGGGACTTGTAGTTCTCTATCAGGCTATTCTAGGTCCTGCAGTTCTCTATCAGGCCTTTCTGGAACTTGTGGATGTTTATAAGGCTATTGTGGGGCTCTTTTGGACCATACTGTCCCGTATTCACTGCCCTCCTGCTCCAGTAGGGTGCACTCACCTCTTATGATGGTCCTGAAGAGGAAGGCATGTCTCGGGCGGTCCACCAGGATTAACTGCAGGTGGCATTATCCAGAATCTCAAGTGTTCAGTGGTGGGCATGGTGAAGGAGGAGAAGCACAGGGCCAGGGTGATGCCCCTCTTCTGGCTCTGATGGTTCTTGTTAAAGGCAGTGGGGGAGGATGTGGTGCTCAGTGTATTGGCCAGAAAAGTCTTCACAATGTTAATATGGCCCAGCACCCCAACATTGAGCTTCAGAGTCTCCCCCTCTGCAGAAGCCATGAGAAGCAGCAATATATTCCAGCATGGTAACTGAAAATTTCTGCATTGTATGCTGCTTCTCATTTCTGCCCAGACATAAGTGGTGGTGAATATTAGTTCCACATAGTGTGCAGGAGAATATTTTCCCACAATCAGTTCAACGCAGGCTCCACCTTGGGGATGTTCTCAATAGGAGTGAGTCCCTGATCAGCTTTTTGGGAAGGAGTAGGGGGAGGGATCTCAGTTCATGGCATGAGTGCAGTGCCCCGATGTGAAACGAAAACACTGTCTTTTATCTGCGAGCACCTGCATCAGTGTTGCTGTCACAATAGTTGGTAACTATGTTCCTGCCCTCTTGGGGCCCACCTATTGTGGCAGAACGCCACGGCCCGGGTGCAAGTGCGACCTTTGCAACCCTGGTACTTTCGCCACTGGTCAGATACTTGCAGGTTCATTGTTGCACTAGCCATCTATTTTAGAAGATAGAAACATGGTTTATTTGAAAAATAGTGAATCTGATTGATTTTGATTTTAATTCTCCAATAGGTGGAGACTGGAGAGGATATGAAGGTTATCCTTGCCCAGAGGTACAGATATGGCATATACCACAGCATAAATAGTGTTACATTTGTAAAGAAGCATCCATACATGGCATTCAAAAGAATAACTGCACATTGTCTGAATTATTAAGACAAACCTGATTCACTATGCTAGTATAAATAGAAGCATACAGTGTCTTATTCAGTTTAGTCAAATATACAAGAGTCTTTTAATCAAATACCAAGAAAATAATTGAACAAATGATGGTGGCTTTTTGGTTTAAACAACATTGACTAGATTTGATTGTTTACCATTTTCAAACACATCCACTTACACTATAACTGACATCTGGTATACAGTATATACGATTTTAGAATGATCCTTTCGCCGTAGCTGCCCTTTATTCTCTTTCAACATTGGTAATGGGCAGGAACTGTGGTGGGCTGACAGCAAACATACTGCATGTGCTTTAAGATAACCCATATATTTCAAAAACTATATACAACTTCAAAGATAGAATGATAATGTCTGCAAATGCCTCCCTGCTGAGACATCATGAGAAGCTCAAGGCAAAAAAAGATTAACTACACGTTAAGGTTATATGAAGATAAGGAGAAAAGAGGTAGGAGTCTATGTTGGGGGGCTCCTTGTTACAATCAGTTCTCTTCAAAATTGCTGCTGGATGAGCTCCAGGGTGTCCATGCCTGGATGGAGAGGTATCAAGCATAAATCATCATTTTTATTGTTAATCAAAAAATGTAATTGATGTGATTAATCATATTGTGCCAGGGGGAAAACTATTTCAAATCTATGATGGTAACAATTAACATTCTGCACAGAGCAAATTTTCAGATTTGTCAAATGTAGTGAAACTTTTGAGATGATGATGGTAGCTGGCAGTTGAGCGTTCCTGTATTGAAACAAGTTCTATAACATTTGTTGGCTTGCAAAGCATTGCTGATTGATTATTTTATGGCATTTTTAAATAATCAATATGTTAGTGTAGCATTTGTTACAATAAGTAATTAGTGAATATTTATAGAAAGAAGTATGCACAGCAGAGACTTCTCAAGCTCTAAATAACTAGATTAGTTGTAGGTGGGGCCATGCACATCATTCCCTTTGTTCTGAACATCCAGAACAAACATAGATAAAGAATATTACTGTAGTATGTATTCCATATAAAATCAAAATGGAAAAACTCAAACATTATGTTACTAAGAAGGATGCTGAAACTAAAATAAAATAAAAAAAATAAGAAATATCAACGAGCTATGAAATACTATAAAGATAATAAAATCTACAATACTTCTTCATCAGTGGGGGCGGAAGGGACTCAACCACTTCCAACTACACCAACCACTGGTCCCCAGCCACCCATACCCCAAGGCAAAAAGGGTAACAAAAAAAATACTAAAGTTCATCACCCTCAAACACCCCAATAGGGGAAAAGAGAGACTGAATCAACATTTTAGGGTAATGCTTCACCACTTACTCCCCAATATAGAGTAACCACCTATAACCATTATGCCCCTTTCAGAGATCAATCCTCGCAGACTCCTAGAACACCCTACTATGAGGCTTACCCACTCAGGTCTAAACCTTATAGGGGTAATCATACGGGCAATCCAGGGGGAGGGGTAGAAGTAGAGGAATACCGCCTTACAATACACATATTACCCAAGCTGGGGAATGGAGAGAGTGGAGAGAACCTTTCAAAATTGTGCAGCCAGATTACCAACAGAGGGGGAATCATCAGCCCCACCCCTTTCCAACCATTCACCGCCCAGCAGAAAGGGCAGGAGAGGATGAGAGGGGGCAGAAAGGAAAAGGAAAAGAGAAGTTTAATGACAAGCATTTTCAATCTCACTTTCTATTTCTAAATAAATTTGAGGCATTCATAGATCTGGAAAAATTTGCCAGAAAGCTGAATGTTAAAACATATTTTTAGGATAAATAAAATTAGAGAAGCTATTCCACATCCTCATACCCATACAGGGTTACAAAATAAGTCAGCTTTCAATCCCAAAAGCACTTCCCATAAGTTTATAGAAGTTTTCAAACACATGGTACAAGAATATATCAAAGATATCCCTTTTACCAAAAAATAAAAGTTAAACAAACTAGGGAGGCCATTCAAAAATTAGAACAAAATAAAAACATAGTAATGAGACCGGCGGACATCTTCAAGAAGGAGGATTACATTGCAGAAATGCAAAGAATTCTACAGGATTCAGCCACATACAAAAAACTTCCGGGGGACCCCACTGCTAAACTCAAAGCCTCCCTTACCCCATTGATTAATAAAGGTTCCAAGCTAGAAATACTAAATACAAAAGAAGCAAAATATCTATTACCCAAAGTCCCAAAAATTCCAGTTGTTTACCAAATCCCGAAGATTCACAAAAATAAAACCAATCCTCCAGGAAAACCCGTAGTCAGAGGTATTGACTACTTATTCTCAAGACTTGGAGAATATCTTGATATATTTTTACAACCTGTATCAACAAGGGGTAAAGCATACCTTAAAGATAGTAAGGAGCTTATCAATATGACTCAAGGATGATAGGAGATCATACACTGCTGGCTACAGTAGATGTCAAATCTCTTTATAACGACATTGGTCAACAGGATGCCCTCAGTGCCACCTTATGGGCACTACAGAAATATTCTAATCCTAAGGCCCCCCAAATAACATTTCTCATAGAAGCCCTGGAAATGGCAATGACCTCAACTATTTTTGGCACGCGGGGGATTTTTATAATCACATAAAAGGGGTGGGCATGGGGGCAAGGTATGCACCCAGCATTGCAAATATCTTTTTAAATAAATGGGAGGAAGAATGTATTTTCAGCAATCAGTGGCCCCAACTAAAAATTTACCTACATTACAAAGACAATATAATCATCGTTTGGGAGGGTTCACAAGAGGAATTGGAAAGGTTTTAAAAAATATATGAATCATAATAAATATTGTATAAAATTCACCAGCACTTTGCACCCCTCATGTATTACATTTTTAGATTTAGAGTTATACAAGGTAGGATCTAGTTTGGGAACTCGGATCCATTTTAAAGACACTGACTGCAATGGATACATATCCGCTCGTAGTTGCCACCACCCGAATTGGGTGAAAGCAATTCTAAAGGGCCAATTTCTTAGAATTAAAAGAAATTGTGCAAGAGAGGACGATTTAATGGCTCAGACAAACATGCTGATAGGCAGATTCATATAAAAGGGATATAGCAAACAGCAATTGGAATCTACTAGGGAAAAAGTCAGGCAACTAGATCGTCACACCCTTTTAAGTCCAAAAACGTAGGACCAGACAGGGGACCAGTTCAATCTTGCGTTTATTTCAAGATTTCATTTCAATACTAGACATGTGCACTGCCGAAAAATTTGTTTTTTTTCGTTTTCGTTTTTTTGCTTTTTTTGGAAATTCGGGAAATTCTAAAAAAATATTTTTTTCTTTTTTTTCTTTTTTTTCTTTTTTCGGAAATTCTGGAAATTCAAAAAATTTGCTTTTCTTTTTTTTTGCTTTTTTCGGAAATTCGGGAAATTCTGAAATTTGGAAATCCGAAAATGCTAAAATCCGAATTTCCGAAATTCGGAAATTCCAAATTTCGGAAATTAGAAAATTAGAAAATTCTAAAATCCGAATTTCCGAAATTCAAAAATCCAAAAATTCGGAAATTGAAAAATTCGGAAATTCGGATATTCGAAATTTCGGAAATCCAAAAATCCGAAAATTTGGAAATTCGGAAATTTCTCTGAATTCGTTAAAAACTAATTAGAAACTAAACAAATTACACATGTCTATTCAATACAAAGAAGTGGAGAAAATAATTAAAACACATTGGTCTATATTGCAAAAAGACCCCACTCTTAAAGTGGTTGTAAACCCTTTACAACCACTTTTTACTACAGGTAAGCCTATAATAAGGCTTACCTGTAGCTACCCCAGATATCTCCTAAACCTGCACGGTTTAGGAGATATATTCCCTGTATCAGCATGTGCCGCCGTCATCGAGGCTCCAGCCAATCACAGCGCCGGAGCCCATGATAGCCGGAAGTAACTCCTGGAGCGATTTCACCGTCCAGAGCATTGTAAGAGGACCGATGCGGGGGCTTTGATCTATGGTAAGTAATTAATAATGAGCTAGTATGCTAGTCTAGCAAAAAATTTCATCTGACCCCCAAAGAGACCTTCTACTTTTTTGGATTGTACAAGATTCTATAAATGCAAAAGATGTAAAGCTTGTAGAACCACTCAGGACAAAACTAGGAGAGCTACAAATTTCTCATCGGTTGTCACAGTTGATGAATATAACATCAAACAGTTCATCACACCGTGACACTAGATATGTTACTTACCTTTTTATGTGCCCATGCAATTTTCAATATGTTGGCAGAACCACTAGAACAATTGACAAAAGAGTGGGGGAACACATGGACAATATAAAGAAAGGGTTCACACACCACTTCAGGTTGGTGCACAATAAGGATACCTCTCTCCTCAGATTTTGGGGCATTGATAGAGTTCACCAACATTGGAGGGGCACAGATATGACAAAAAAGGTGTCCCAAATGGAAACTCAGTGGATATAGAGACATCAAATACTTCAACCTATGGGATTAACCACTTCGCGCCCGCCATACGATGAATGACGGACGCAAAGTGGTTCTAAAATGCCGTGAGCGCCGCCGGCGGCACGCGCGCATGCCCGGTGCATCACTGTGATGCCGATGCGCGTGCCTGGCGGCCGCGATGTCCGCCAGGTACCCGCGATTGGCAGTCACAGAGACAAGGACATGTATCTGTGTGCGTAAACACACAGATCCATGTCCTGTCAGGGAGAGAGGAGACCGATGCTTTGTCCCTTGTACATAGGGACACAGATTGGTCACCTCCCCCAGTCAGTCCTCTCCCCCCACAGTAGCAATCACTCATAGGGCACACATTTAACCCCTTCCTCGCCCACTAGTGTTAACCCCTTCCCTGCCAGTCCCATTTATACAGTAATCAGTGCAGTTTTATAGCACTAATCGCTGTATAAATGTGAATGGTCCCAAAAATGTGTCAAAAGTGTCCGATGTGTCCGCCGCAATATCGCTATCCTGACAAAAATCGCAGATCGCCGCCATTACTAGTAAAAAAAAAAATAATAAAAAAAATGTCAGAATTCTATCCCCTATTTTGTAGACGCTATAACTTTTGCGCAAACCAATCACTATACGCTTATTGGGATTTTTTTTAACCAAAAATATGTAGAAGAATACGAATCGGCCTAAACTGAGGAGAAAATTGTTTTTTTTTTTAAAAATGGGATATTTATTATAGCAAAAATCAAAAAATATTGTGTTTTTTTCAAAATTGTCGCTCTTTTTTGGTTTATAGTGCAAAAAAAAAAACGCAGAGATGATCAAATACCACCAAAAGAAAGCTCTATTTGTGGGAAAAAAAGGACGTCGATTTTGTTTGGGAGCCACGTCGCACGACCGCGCAATTGTCATTAAAACATGACAGTGCCGAAAGCTGAAATTTCGCCTGGGCAGGAAGAGGGTTTATGTGCCCAGTAAGCAAGTGGTTAAATATAGACATTGACCTTAAATGTTTTATTACTGAATTACGATTTTTCAGCCACCATTCTATCATTGGCCTCACTACTACACGGTGCTAGCCATTTTATATAATACATTATTCTCTTTTTTATGAACATTTTTTTTTCCATTTATCTATCATATTGCTTCATATTTCCATTTAATATACTTATACGTATTTCTACTATTTGTACCAGGCAATTTATATAGGCATGTACATGGTATTCATTGCAATTTAGTTACCATCCATGAGATGGCGCCATTTAGTAAAAATCTTTTCCCATTTGCTATGCTAAAAAGTAGATCTATCTTGAGATGTAAGAATTTCACTATCTAGCGCAGTGGTTCTCGACTTGGGGGTCGGGACCCCCTCGGGGGATGAATAATGATTTGCCAGGGGTCACCAAATCCTGGACTGTTTCTGAAGCCTGCACTGCTCTCCCAGCCTTTTCGTGGCTACCCAGCAGAACAGTCCCTATAGCCTGTTGCTGCCTAGCTGGGCTGTTCCTGGAGCCCTCGGCCGCCCACACAGCCTCTTTGCAGCCACCCGTTCAGTTCACGGCATGGGTGAGGGGCAGAGACTAGAGGTCAGATGACTAGTAAGGAATGTGAAGTGGGAGGGGCTGGAGGAGACCCTGTCTCCTGATTTCAGCATAGGTGTCACTGCTGCGAGACATCACAGAGCTGGAGACACAGTGAAGCCGGAGACACAGTGAGTAACACTACCTGTGATTATAGTTGAGATTAAAAGTCCTCACTACAGTTCTCATATCAGCAGAAGACCTTTATCAAGAGCATTTAAGTTGGCTGATCAGAACTCCCACCAGCATTGCCACTGATCCCACCCCCCACCAGCACTGCCACTCATCCCAACTCATCCCAACAGGGAGATGAAAAGAGCGGGAGGAACAAAGAAAAAGGGAGAGAAAGAATAAGAGAAATAACAAGAAAGATGGATTGGGGAGGGAGAGAGGGATGGGGAAAAAAAAGAAAGAAATTAGCATATAGAGGGATAAAAGGGAAAGAAAGGAGAAAAAAGAGAAAGAATGGTACATCCTAAAATGTACCATAAGGGGTTTAATACTGTACGAGTGGAAGGGACTCTGGGAGCGCTAAATATCCATGGGTTAGGGACGCAATTTATTTGTCTTGCCTTGGGGGCTAACAACCCACGCTACGAAAATAATTTTACTGTTAGGGGTCCCCACAACTTGGGAAATTTTATCAAGGGGTCACGGCACTAGAAAGGGTGAGAACCACTGATCTAGCAGATGGTGTCATTTACAATACGTTGCATTTTTTAGTGCATTTCTTAATATTTTTTATTCACGTTTTTATCTCATTTATTTCTTTTTAATTGGCATATATATACAATTGGTAACATCCATTGTTAAGGAGTGTGGACAGAGTGTGCACATCGGCACCCCTAGAGGCAGATTTCGCATTGTTCATTCTTCCCCTCTCCATCTTGGAGGAGCCTTACCAATAGAAATTATTTTACTTTTATTTACGCAAGCTGGAAGCGGCATGATGTCACTTCCTGAAGACGCCAAGCACAGCGAAATGTATGTCAGAGCGGTGGATCCGTCACTTCCGGGTTCCTTTCTGATTGCCCACACAGGCTTCAATATCCAGAGCGATGCTAGGGACTTTTACATGTGAGTGCAACTGTTATCACTACTGCTTTTATACCCTTATTAAAAACAACTACACTATGAGACCTTCATCTATGTCTCCTGTAGATTTTGGATTTTGAAGTCTACATTTTTCCTACAATTTGTAAGTAGTTTTTACCACTTTTAATAAATATTTTCCTCACAATTCCAGTGCTTTCCAAGCTGACTATTAATTTTGCTGTTTGCATTTTTATGGGTAAACCTTCCAAAGTTTATTTCCTCTATTAAGGTGCATTTACCTGTTAATGCCCCTTGCTTCCAGTTAGATGCAAAAACCCCAATGGGGGTTCCCACAATAAGCTGCGAGTAGGCAGCCACATGGGAGGCTGCTGGCTCTCACAGCTAATTGTGCTCCTTCACATGTAATCTCAAGCAGCTGCATGATGTTAGCCTAGCAATGTTCACAAAAGCAACAGCTTCAAATTTCAGGCTGGGTTCACATCTAAGCCAAATTCGGCTCACAGCAGGGGTCCGGTGCGTCCCCGTTCACCGTTTCAGGTCCGATTTCAGCCCAAATTTTGGGCTGAATTTGGAACTGAAACGGACCAAAAGACGCACAAGACCTGGTGCAAATTTGCAGCGGAGCTCCATTAAGAACCGTTCACAATCTCCTGCTATTGCAAATTGGATGCAGGAAATCCGCAGCCAATTCACACTAGTTTAAACCCAGCCTCAATGTCTTTCATAAGTTTAAGACCAAACGTCTTTTTACAAATAATGTTTAGCAATTTATTTTATTTTCCTGAAGTATTGCATATACTGTAAATGTATAGGTTTTGCCACAAGTTCAGCAAAGATTCACACAACATATTACTACATGAAAAATGGACAGATCTCAATCAGGCCATTCCTGCCATCTTAAAATTCCCAGCAGGAAGATCTTATGGCTTGGCTATAAGCCATGACTTTCTGATGGCTTGGTCAAAAAAATTTAATCTGCTTGTTGCATGTCTGTGTGGTGTCCATACATTCTAAGTTATAGAGACTATACAATGGTGTCAGGTAAGTACTTACCGAGACTGAGATGCCGAGAGAGGTTCACCCTTGCGACTAGGCGCACTCCACCCCCTAGAGGTGATACAGGGAGTGGATGGCATGAAGAGGCACTGGCTACCAGCAGATAGGATAGGTCTTGCAAGATGATCTTGGTAGAGTTGTGGATGGATGTGTACAGTGAGCATACATCAAGTGACAGCCAGGAATAAGAGGATTCCCACCTGTAGGGGGAAACGAGTTCCAGAAGATGTGTACTGTCACGTATGTAAGATTGTAGTTGGCGAACAATGGGTTGGAGAAATAGATCTATATACATGCTGAATCCTGTAGTCACACTGTTCATGGCTGCTACAATAGGTCTACCTGGTGGGTTTTCTGGGTTTTTATGGATTTTCGGCAAGTAATAGAAGTACGGAATGTGATAGAATTGTTTGCGTAAAAACACACTTTCTGTTTTGGAGATAATGTTGTCTTTGAGAGCATAGGATATTAAGACATCTGCTTCTTTAGCAAATTCTATGGTTGGATCCTTATTGAGTTTGATGTAGGTGGTGCTGTCAGACAGAAGTCTGTAGGCTTCCTTTAGGTAATCGGTTTTGTCTAAGATGATGATGCTTCCTCCCTTATCAGCAGGTTTTATTACAATGCTGTCCATATGTAATAATAGGTCTAGTGCTTTGGTTTCTGATGGTGAGAGGTTGTTGTGTTCGGATGAAGAAGTAGAGTTACATAATTTGACCAGGTCTGCGTAGACCACTCTATAGAAACTTTTTTTATTATTTTTCATTATCACTCATTATTACCATCTATCCTAGCCGGTCCCTGTTGTCCTGTGTAGAAATACTTTCTCATTTACACATTTGTACATTTACCCCCCCTTCCAAATTAGTTATTAGCTCTCTCCCCGTTTTCGTTTTTATATATTTTTTATATTTCATCTCTTTTCCTTGTTCTATCATGCTCAATTTGTCCCCATACTACCATTCTCATCTGGTTTTATAATCTAGAGCTCTCTCTGCTGACACTTCCAACCTCCCCCGCCCCAGCTCCGCCTCCCATCTCTTTTCCTTGTTCTATCATGCTCAATTTGTCCCCATACTACCATTCTCATCTGGTTTTATAATCTAGAGCTCTCTCTGCTGACACTTCCAACCTCCCCCGCCCCAGCTCCGCCTCTCATCTACCTCCGCCCCCCTCCGCCCACTGCCCTGTCTATCAAATACTAGCTCCCCCAACCCATTCACTAGCTTGACAAAGGAGCGCGACTGCCACACTACACGCAGTACGCCGGCTCGGGAAACGCGTCGCATGCCAGTGACGTCATCGGCTCTCGCCTGCCATTCGCCACCATCATCAAGGCCTTGCACTGCATTTCCTCACCGCTGCCGGCCGTATAATACCATCTACAGCGGTGAATCGATAACCAGCAGCACAGCGCCCCAGCAGGAGGAGGTACTCCGTGACAGATTTGATGACATCTTCCTCTTCTAACTGGAATTCGTACAATGCCCGTTTTTTACCATGTAAAATGTGAGTTGCTTGTAGCACTATCCTTTATTAAATTGTTTTAAAACATCTGCACTCAGAGGCACCTCTCCCTTGCTTTTAGATCCGGGATACGAGAAGAGGGTCAAGGGCTGGAGACAAGAGGCAGATCCGAGTCACAAGCAGAGGGTCAAGCACAGGAAGCAAGGCAGAGTCCTTTAAGCAGGCCAAGGGTCAGGTCCAGGAGAAGAGCAGAGTGGTCAGGGTCAATCCGGGTCACAACAGGAATTCAGATACAGGAAACAGGAACTAGGCTCAGACAGGAAGCTGAAGACAAACCAGCGATCTGTTAGAGCAGACTTATATAGGCCAGCCAGAGCGTCAATTGGGTGTGCACTAGCGCGCATGCGCGCACGCCGTTCCATCGGGCCGCGAACACGGATGTGCCGAAGCGCCGTTCTGCCGCGCATGCGTGCAGGGACGCGCTGGCGCGGCTGACTTGATTGTTTCTCTGACAAATGGGCTAATTTCTGATTCATGTCTGCACCAGAAAATAATATCCGGAATAATTAATTGTGACTCTAGTTGGTATAGTGTAACCCAAACAGTTTTTATCAAACACTGATGAACAAGCCCACAAGCCATATTGTTTCTAATAAATACCTTGAATAACTTTAGTGGCTATAATGGAACATTGTAACCTTGGAGATACTTTTTTGCTATATGTGACAGAGTTAGGGAAAGTCTCATCAGAAAATGTTGTACAGTGCTTTTTATTGGAACAAGAAAGGCTGTATAAGATGTTATTTGCTGGATCCTTGAGAAAAATACCATCTTTCAAAAAGGTATCTGTTAGATGATCATGTTGTGTAATAGTTATTTAAAGCATCGGTTCGGAGTATTGTGTAGAGCACCTCACAATGCAGTTTTGTAATGCATTAGTAATAGAAATACATTCTGCAATCTTTAAAACAAATCTGGATACACACTGAAAGTCAAGATCTTAAAATGTGTGCTAACGTACTGGACTCACGCACCCAAGAATACCTAGCCTTAAAGACAGAGACTTAAAAGAGCAATTCTTGCATTTCTTAAAGAGCTTAGCCATACTTATATTTTTTTTTTTCACAACACTGTTATTCCCAAGGGTCCATGGGACTATCCAAGGAGTCAATAAAATGTCAAACCGGGGTTCCGAAAATGTCTGGATGGCAATTGGTGACGAATAAATGATGGAAGGTTAATTGGGGTCAATTAACATTGTGAGGTTTCTGTAGATCTCCACGCCAGTCCCTAGTACTAAAGGTGAGGTGGTAAGTGGTGTTATTTCCATCAGCAATATGTTCTAACTTCTTACCTTTTACTTTTCAGGAAGGCTGTATGTATGTCTTCATTTCCTGTGACAAGCACACAACTCAAACCCTGTTGGAGAACCAGTAAGCACACACAAAGTTAAAGGCTAAGTTCACCTTTTTCCTAAATGTTATAAATGCACTGATAGTACTATAAAAAAAAATGCATTTATAAAATGTAATACTTGAAGTCTGGAAAGAATTGCAGTCTTGGTCAGTGCACTAGGGGTGCAATGTTGAAGCTTCTTCAAACTCTGCTACATTGCTGAGGGCTGTACCTCTGTACGGGCTTTCAGTTAGGAGTTTTCAGGAAGGACATCTGGACTATAAATGCATCCGACATCACTACACTATGATGTCCAGCCGTCCTTCTGAAACCTGACATACATGGGTGTGTTCCTCAAGAGCATGTTTGGGGATTTTTTTTCTCAATAGATTTTTATTAGCATATTTCAAACTTTACATATGTAGAAGATACATATAAACTTATTTCTCAAAAAGTATATTCATCAGCAGAGGATACAAAGAATACAAAAGATTGCGAACAATAATTTGTTACTCGTTGTAATAGTCGTTTTGTGGCACCTGCTTGTAGGACTAGTAGCATACAAAACGTAATATAGAACCAAGGTAGTGGTCGGTATATGAGGTCATAGATATGTATGTCTGGTGCGTGAGGTTGGATGGGAGCCTCCCCATACGAGCACCCCCTATAGGGAGCAAAACTGTGCTCGTATGGGAAGGCTTCCCCCCCTCATGTAGTGACCTCTGGCCCTACCTATCAACAATGACTACAGAAAACATTAGTAGTAGTTTCAGAGTTAAAGATTAAACGATTTTGCAAGACTGGGAGATTCAATCCATTCAATCCATTGTTGCCACAACTGGGTTTTTTTCATGTTACTGCTTTGTCTCAGTGCCAGGGTTGTCTCATGGATATAGTGCACATGTGTAGTTTGAACTACATCAGTAATTGTAGGGGGCTCTGGGTCTTTCCATTTTCTGGTGATACTGAGGCGTGCCGCTAATAGTATGTGTATTATGATATGTCTCGATGGGTTAGTAAACTTTTCTATATCCAGGGAAAGCAGGGCTAGGGATGGTGATTCCATTATGAATAGGTCTGTGACGGCAGAAATTAGATGGAAAACTAATGTCCAGTAACGTTTGAGTTTGGGGCAGTTCCAAAAGGTATGAATTAGGTCACCTGTTTGTCCGCAGTGTCTCCAGCATGTATTATTCAGTGTTGTGTTAAATTTGGACATTCTATCAGGAGTCAGGTACCAACGGTGCGTCAGTTTAAGTGCAAGTTCCCATAGTGAGATGTTTGGGGTTTTGACACAAACACTTCACTAAGCCCTGTCTCCCCGGCTGCACACATATACAGCACACCAACGTGAGCAGTCTGGGCTGCTACAGCTGTCTGTTCTATACAGTACATATTAAGAAGCTGCCAGCTGGATTCAGACTGCAGTGAGAGGACATTTTTTTCAAAGTTTATTAATATGATGAGTCACATAATTAACCAAATAGGGACATAAGTCAACTGTCAGACGCAGGGACTCTCTTTCAAGGGAAGCAGTGTGATTGCATATGTGTATGCCAGAGAGTGACATTACTGACTGTCACTCACCAGCAGACACACATGCGATGATACAACTTTAGGAAAATGGGAGGGAGTAATGGAGTGATGGAAGGAGGCAAGCCGTGAGCCAGAGAGCAATGCATAAATATAAATATATAAAAAGAAAGGTAGAATTATTATTTTTTTACAGACTTCAGCAATGAAATTAGAAGTGGTTGTTTTCTACAAACATAATAAATATATGATAAAAGACTTATAATCAGGAATCCTTCTTTCTCTTGCAATTGTAATATATACAAACCTGTGCAAGTAAATTTTACTGAAAAAAAAGCAACATGCTTTAGTACTTATTGGTAATGGTTTTTCAAAGGAAATATGCATTTTCATTAGTGTAAAACAAGTTTATTTCAGAAGAGCATGTGAAATGTATTTAATAAACAGAATTGTATTGGCCGTGAAAGCCCAAGCATAAAGTAATAAATACCACCCAGCTCATCATATCAAAGTTATACAGAGTTGCTCAGTGGCTGGAACTGATCTGCAATTTACACATATTTGCATAAACCTGAGACCTGACTTTGTACAGACCATTGCACACTTGTAAATTACTGGTGTCGACTGATCATAAAATGGAGAATAAATGACATTTCCACTGCTGCTTGTTACGGCTTTTAACACCTTTCTTTTTATTTGCTTGGCTGTTATTTGAAGTTGTCTAAAATAAACTGTGCTATAGATCTGAAATTTGTATGTAGTTCCATTGTTGATTCCTGAATTTGTGAAAATTATTACTATATTGTTATTAAAACCTTTGTATAGCAGTGATCTGTATTATAAAAAAAGTTAAAATAATTGAACAAGGGGCTTGGAATTAGCAGTTTTGCGGAACTCTTCTTGAAGAGACCATGTTACCAACTTTAAAAAAAAATTGTAGATATAAGTACATAAAAAGTATTGTAAATGCTTAAAGCAGCATTCCACCCAAAAGTGGAACTTTCGCTTTAAGTACTCCTCGCCCCCTGATATCCTTTTTTTTTGGGGGTGGGAGTGGGTACACTTTTTTTGAGAGGGACTTCCTGTCCCACTTCCTCCTTCCATCTTCTGGTCACCTAGGTGACTCCTCCTTTCCCCCTAGGCAACCCCTCCCTGAAATTTACTGGGACCTGTCACAGGTCCCAGAAGATTGCCTGGCCACTGACAGAGCGCAGCGCGACTCAAGCTGCCACAGCCAAGCGCCCACATTTACAATGCTGGCGTCACGGAAAGGCGGGGGAGATGAGCGAGGCATCGGGCGGCCGCATTGCTGGACCATGGGACAGACGAGTGACTGTTTATTAAAAGTCAGCAGCTATACTTTTTGTAGCTGCTGACTCTTAATAAACGTAACAACCAGTGGAACTCCGCTTTAAAGTGTTACTAAACCCAGGACCCTGCATTCACTATATCTGGTCTCCCACAGTACACAGAACATGGAAATCCAATTATTTTAGTAAATGTGTGTGTAAAGGTGGGTGTCCCAATACTTTTGACAATATAGTGTACCTCTGAGGCTACCACTGTTTCTCATTAAACTTTTATCAACTTTCAGCTGGTGTTTTAAATTGAATATCCAGCCACGGTCTGCCTGTTCAGTGCAACTGAGCCTCAAAAAAAGAAAATGTTATCACTTTTAAATGTACATGCAGGTATTCTAGACCCTAGTTTTAAGTAGTTATGTTATTTTGTAAAACAAGTTCCCGCTTAGTTTGACCATAGAAATAAGGAAATTTTGCTCAACCCAAACACAAGAAAATTATGTCAGAACCACCTAACTGACCAATCTTAGTGCATAGCAGAGTAGTGGCACAAGATGTCCAGGATGGACTCACCCTTTTGTAAAAGAACAAATACTTCTTACTATGTAAAGCGAAGGTTTATTTACCAAATGTGGGAGAACATAAAAGAGCAGCAAGCTATTGTTCTGAAAGTCTGTGCCTGCTGTACATGGTTTTTATACACCGATAACATCCCAAAGTAACAATTATCCAAGAAGAAAAAAGGAAATGCTGCAATGCACTAGATTATAGTATCTATAAAGTTTTATTTTCTTATAGTGGACATGGAAATAATACTTTTGGAACCAAACCTGTAGTGAAGAAGCAAACAAAAAAAAAACAGTAATTGGATTTAGAGCTGTCAATAAAAGCATATGTATGTAGCGGGCATGTACTATTTAGGGGGAGCATCTGGGTGGTAGCATGACCCAGATGCACTAATTGGAAGAATAGGGCTGTATTCTGTTCGGGTGAGGACATCAGTGGTGTTTAGTTCCCTGCGGCTCAGCAGGTGGCGGTGTCACTTTGAGCCGGGGTTGAACCACTACTGCAGTGCCGTACCCTTTGTGACCTCTCGCAGCAGCTGTATTGCGGGGCGGGGAACCCGCTGTGCTTGCTGGGGGAGGGTATAAAGGGGCGGACATCTTCCCCACGGGGTCAGAGTCCCAGGCACCTTCAGCCTGAGGGCTGCTGTCCGTGGTCGGTGTTCAAGCGCCCTCGGCCTGTACACTTGGAGTTCGTGTTCCATCCCAGACACCTTCAGTCTGGGGTGAGGTACTCATCTGGAGGCCTGGGGCCCAGTACCTTCCGCTGGGTCCTGCGAGGGAGGGATTGTCCTAAGGTGCCCCTGGTGTCGGGCACCTGAATCCAGGGCGTAAAGGACCGGAGAGGTGACCCTTCGTGAAGCTGGTGTAGCATATTGCCAGTGCCGGGTGGACCTCCGGAGACCGCTCGGATGGATATCTTTCTCCAACAAGGGCATATTCATAAAGGAAGGTAATTCATGTTCTGTGACCGGTGGCAGCGGTACATCTAGTCAATTCAGGTCGGTGGCAGAGACCTGCTATTAGGCCTGTGGCAGGGGCCTCAACAGTTCACCCGGTCGGTGGCAGCGACCAAACTCACGGTCGGTGGCAGCGACTGTGCGCCAAGCCTATTCGCCAAAGAAGGAATAGGAGAGTTCATTGTACCTGGGCCTACTCGTATCCACACCCTGTTTGTTGGTTTGGAAGTTCAACTGATACTGTTCATATGTGAAGAAGAATAAAGGAGTGTTGGACTTTCTATGGTGTGGGGCTCTATTACTGACAGTAAAACTTGCCCTTTTGCAGGAGGGCCAGAGGCTCCATCCAGAACACAGGACTCGAAGGTAAAATAGTGTTGGCTTTCACCTCTACACCTTAGAGGACATGGGCCGTAGTGTACCTCACCCTCCTCCCGCATACCCCTAGACAAGCAAGCCACTTTATTCGAAAGGGGACGGGGGGTGAGGCCGCTACACGTGGGGGCTCGTCCGGGATTGTGTTATGGAGCCGAAGCTAACGGAGTTTGAGTGTGTCTGTCCAATGGAGTTCCGAGTAGGTCAGCCATATTGGCCAACAAGCCACGAGGCACACCTTCCTTGCACAGTCTGTAGGCATGACTCGGAGGAAGCCCGCGAACTGAAGCGCCAAAGGGGAGGAGTCCGGCCATGTGAGGAGGATCACGTGGGGGCTGTGGCCAGAACTACGCAGTGCGCGATGGAGCAACAAGCAGTGACCATGTTTGAAAATGCCTCGTGGTTTCCAGCATCTACCACCACGAGGATGGCTTTGACTAATGCTCCGGTTACGGATACGGGGATCCGGCTCAATCCCCGGGGAAGATTCGCCCTGTATTCCTGCAGAGATGTTGAGGCCCTGGGCATGATTTGTCCCGGCTGTTTGGGACTAGTGGTGCAGTTGAAGCCATTCGGGCGCTGCGAAGCCTGCGGAGAGTTCTCATTCGAGGTGGAACCGTCCTTTGAAAAGCCAAGAGCTATCTACCTTGACCGCACAGGCGCCACTACTCAAGGAGGAGGAATCACCGCTTGGACAGCCGTCCCCACGCACACTGCCGGGACCTTGGAGGAGGTCTCCATCAAAGAAGAGAAATCCGAGGATACTGCTTCGGTCACCACAGGGTTCCTGCTCCCACCATCAAAACGGAAGGTCGGCCTGGTCAAGGCTTCCTGTGGCCGTGGAGGAGCTTCACCCCGCTGCTTGCCTGGCCTCGATGGATCCGGAGAAAAGAGTCCTGGACATCGCGATATTACTACAGGCCCAGGTGAGCCAGGGGATGGGACTGTTGGTGTGGTTGGAGGTGTCGGGAGTCCACAGTCGGTGGAGCCGAAAGGGGGGTGACTCCGAGTCTACAAGGGGTTACCTGCCTGCGGAGATGAATGACACCTCCGACCTGGAGTCGCTCTCCGACATTGGAGACGATGCAGAGATTGATCAGATTTTCTGCCAGAAAGGCTGGGACAAGATACCTCTGTCCTCGTCCCGTGCAAAAAGGGACTCACCCATGTCTGCAGGGGATAGTACACCCCGGGTGGAGTTACCAGCGCCTGAGGAGGAGTCCCGTCCCCAGTCTGCCCTTCGATTCCCGGTGCCACCTGCATCTAACACCGGGGGTCAGAGACTGTCGTTGCGGGCGCCTATGCCTAGTTTGGAAGTGATCTAAGCCCCTCGCCATCCGGACTGTATTGTCTTACCGGGTGTGGGGAATAAAGCTACTATGCCTCCCTTGGCCAGGCTTCAGCGCTTGTTTGGCCAGAAGGTTGCTCATGAATACGGGTGGGAATACCCGTACTTGTCAAAGGAACTGTTATATGAGGTCGAAGTTCATCGGGAGCGTTGGTACAATGACTTCATATGGACACATATTGGAGTGCCACACGCCCGTAGGTACCTCGCCTTCTCTCCCAAGGCATCACAAAGGTTCAAGGACTGCAAGGCGGAATGGATGCTGGGTCGGCACATCCACGCAGATAAAGTGCTGATACGCTGGAAAGACAAGGAAGATGCCGAGTATCAGATTGAAACCATGGATCAACATTTGAAGTCCCTTGTTTTGCCGCATCCCAAATTCTATCTATAGGAGAAAAGACTCCCTTCCTTTGTTTTTTCCCAAGTGGTGGAACTTTCTGGAGTTTGTGCTTCTTTCTCTGGAAAATCAGTGACTGTGCCCTAGTTAAAGGGGTGTTTGTGCTCTTTGGAGGAATGGAGACTGTTTCAGTTGTTTGTTCTCCTTTCTTCCGTTCGACAAAGTAATCATTGACGTTGGGGTAGTTAGAGCCAGGGCACAGAGAAGTTTCGTCTCAGGATTCGACAGTGCTATGACTGCGGCACTGTCACCACGTGGCAGTGTTGCGCAACGACATTCACTTCACACATACACACACTTCTGGAAGGAAAGAATTTCTCTAAAGAGAGGTTTTTTCATTCCCACACGAACATATGTGTCAGGGATTTGTGTGCTTAACATTTCTTTCTTGCCCCTCTGCAGAAGAACATCCCATCAAGACCGCTGAGAATGGGCGGGTCTTAGCTAGTGATGTGGGAAGTGGGAAAGGTGTTAATGATGTGACTTGAGATGTTTTACTGTTGTGTGTTTGTTTTCTTTCCCTTCCCTTTGTGTTAGGTCCAGGCACAACTGTCAGTTTTTTCAAAAATGTTAATCTTTTTTGAAATTTTCAGCTAGTCTCTGGATCAGGTTATGTTACCTCCCATTGGAGGAATGGCTTGTTTCAGACACTGGGGACCAGTGTCAAATCACTGGGGGGAGAGTGTAGCGGGCATGTACTATTTAGGGGGAGCATCTGGGTGGTAGCATGACCCAGATGCACTAATTGGAAGAATAGGGCTGTATTCTGTTCGGGTGAGGACATCAGTGGTGTTTAGTTCCCTGCGGCTCAGCAGGTGGCTCTGTCACTTTGAGCCGGGGTTGAACCACTACTGCAGTGCCGTACCCTTTGTGACCTCTCGCAGCAGCTCTACTGCGGGGCGGGGAACCCGCTGTGCTTGCTGGGGGAGGGTATAAAGGGGGCGGACATCTTCACCACGAGGTCCAAGTCCAAGGCACCTTCAGCCTGAGGGCTGCTGTCCGTGGTCGGTGTTCAGGCGCCCTCGGCCTGTACACGTGGAGTTCGTGTTCCATCCCAGACACCTTCAGTCTGGGGTGAGGTACTCATCCGGAGGCCTGGGGCCCAGTACCTGCCTAGGCCCACTGTTCGCTCACCAGTGTTTCTTGGGGAGTCCGGTAGCCGGGACAGAGTTGAAGTACCTACCCCCCCGTTTTGCCCTGTTATTTCAAGTTAACACCCAATGTGGATTACAAATGGTTATTTCTTTAAGTGCACCAACGAAAGCTGGCCGGTGAAGAAACCTTCCTTCCTTAGGGAGAAGAGACTCAGTTCCATCCCATGTCAGGCCTGACTTAGGCGGGGAGTTTAGAAAGTTTGTGTTACTACGCCATAGGCGAGCGCACGCCATAATATCTCCGCGTGGTGGACACTGCGCGGCGCCATATTATTGTGTTGCACCTAGTACATTGATTGATGCAGAGCTCTGCAGGCCCATGTATATGTTGCATGTTATACCTTGAATCCTTCATTGCCAGTAAAGCTGATATATATACAGGTCCTTCTCAAAAAATTAGCATATTGTGATAAAGTTCATTATTTTCTGTAATGTACTGATAAACATTAGACTTTCATATATTTTAGATTCATTACACACAACTGAAGTAGTTCAAGCCTTTTCTTGTTTTAATATTGATGATTTTGGCATACAGCTCATGACAACCCAAAATTCCTATCTCAAAAAATTAGCATATCATGAAAAGGTTCTCTAAACGAGCTATTAACCTAATCATCTGAATCAACTAATTAACTCTAAACACCTGCAAAAAGATTCCTGAGGCTTTTAAAAACTCCCAGCCTGGTTCATTACTCAAAACCGCAATCATGGGTAAGACTGCCGACCTGACTGCTGTCCAGAAGGCCATCATTGACACCCTCAAGCAAGAGGGTAAGACACAGAAAGAAATTTCTGAACGAATAGGCTGTTCCCAGAGTGCTGTATCAAGGCACCTCAGTGGGAAGTCTGTGGGAAGGAAAAAGTGTGGCAGAAAACGCTGCACAACGAGAAGAGGTGACCGGACCCTGAAGAAGATTGTGGAGAAGGACCGATTCCAGACCTTGGAGGACCTGTGGAAGCAGTGGACTGAGTCTGGAGTAGAAACATCCAGAGCCACCGTGAACAGGCGTGTGCAGGAAATGGGCTACAGGTGCCGCATTCCCCAGGTCAAGCCACTTTTGAACCAGAAACAGCGGCAGAAGCGCCTGACCTGGGCTACAGAGAAGCAGCACTGGACTGTTGCTCAGTGGTCCAAAGTACTTTTTTCGGATCAAAGCAAATTTTGCATGTCATTCGGAAATCAAGGTGCCAGAGTCTGGAGGAAGACTGGGGAGAGGGAAATGCCAAAATGCCTGAAGTCCAGTGTCAAGTACCCACAGTCAGTGATGGTCTGGGGTGCCATGTCAGCTGCTGGTGTTGGTCCACTGTGTTTTATCAAGGGCAGGGTCAATGCAGCTAGCTATCAGGAGATTTTGGAGCACTTCAGGCTTCCATCTGCTGAAAAGCTTTATGGAGATGAAGATTTCATTTTTCAGCACGACCTGGCACCTGCTCACAGTGCCAAAACCACTGGTAAATGGTTTACTGACCATGGTATTACTGTGCTCAATTGGCCTGCCAACTCTCCTGACCTGAACCCCATAGAGAATCTGTGGGATATTGGGAAGAGAAAGTTGAGAGACGCAAGACCCAACACTCTGGATGAGCTTAAGGCCGCTATCGAAGCATCCTGGGCCTCCATAACACCTCAGCAGTGCCACAGGCTGGTTGCCTCCATGCCACGCCGCATTGAAGCAGTCATTTCTGCAAAAGGATTCCCGACCAAGTATTGAGTGCATAACTGAACATAATTATTTGAAGGTTGACTTTTTTTGTATTAAAAACACTTTTCTTTTATTGGTCAGATGAAATATGCTAATTTTTTGAGATAGGATTTTTGGGTTTTCATGAGCTGTATGCCAAAATCATCAATATTAAAACAAGAAAAGGCTTGAACTACTTCAGTTGTGTGTAATGAATCTAAAATATATGAAAGTCTAATGTTTATCAGTACATTACAGAAAATAATGAACTTTATCACAATATGCTAATTTTTTGAGAAGGACCTGTATTTTATATTCTTGTCTCAGCGTGTTGTCTGACTGTTTAGAGATTATTAAGTATAATACACCTGAGAGTGATAGGAGTTTAACCCTAGACTGACTGTGCCAGAGTGGGTCGAGTAAGATTGCCGGGGGTTGGCGATACTGCGTGCAGGGCCCGAAATCAAATCAACGGCTCTCTTAACTGGGGGTTAAGAGCAGAACTTTGGAGGAACATGAAGAAAGGCTGGAGAAGGTCTTGAAGAGACTGAGTGAAGAAGGACTCAAGCTCTCACCTGAAAAATGCTAATTTTACCAGTCTTCAGTCAACTATCTGGGACACATAGTGTCCGAAAATGGGGTGTCCACAGACCCTGAAAAACTGGAGGCTGTCACCTCCTGGCCAAGACCTACCACCGTAACAGAACTCAGGTCCTTCCTAGGATTCTGTTCCTATTACAGGAGGTTCGTGGAGGGGTTTGCTCGAATAGCGAGACCCTTGAATGAGTTGCTGAAGACGGAGGGGGAAGAGGAT
Organism: Rana muscosa; assembly: GCA_029206835.1. NCBI lineage: Eukaryota > Metazoa > Chordata > Amphibia > Anura > Ranidae > Rana > Rana muscosa. The sequence continues at coordinate 96,273,032 of CM055123.1, read as the reverse complement.
GACTCGGGCCCCAGGAAGCCGGGGGAGTCAGTCAAGGACCAGTGGAATGAGAAGTGTGAAGCCGCCTTCCAGATGCTGAAAAAGAGCTTGACCACCGCCCCTGTCCTGGCCTATGCAGACCCAAAGAAGCCTTATGAACTCCATGTGGATGCCAGTCATGATGGTCTGGGAGGAGTACTCTACCAGGAGCATGAAGGGCAACAGAGACCTGTTGCGTATGTGAGCAGAAGCTTGACCCCCTCTGAAAAGAACTATCCCACCCATAAGTTAGAGTTCCTGGCCCTCAAGTGGGCCGTAGTAGACAAACTTCGAGATTACCTATATGGGGCAGATTTCACTGTCAATACGGATAACAACCCCCTTACCTACCTGCTTACCACAGCAAAGCTGGACGCCACAGAACATAGATGGCTGGCGGCGTTGTCTGCCTTCAGTTTCAGCTTGAAATATAGACCTGGGGCGGGAAACCGAGATGCAGACGCCCTGTCCAGAAGGTCTCATGTCCCCACCCACAGTAGTGAAGACTGGACCCAAGTGGCACCTGACGGGGTGCGGGCCCTTTGCCAAGGGGCTGAACTCCAAGCCAAGGGAGGCTCAAGAGCAGAAGAGATAGGGGTCACTATCGTAGGAGTCCCCAAGCAGTACTGTGGAGCAACCTTACTGGGGGAAGACAACTTGCCCAGACTGACCAAAAAGGAGTTGAGATCCGACCAATGGGAAGACCCTATGGGGAAATTAGTCCTAGAAGCATTAGAGAATCAGAACCCAAACATACTCCTACGTCACCCCTCGAAGGAAGCTCGCCTGTTGAAAAAAGAGTGGGACAGGCTACAGGTGCATCAGGGAGTGGTCTACCGAAGGGGCCACTCTGATGACCAAGAAGACAAATGGCAGTTGTTCCTGCCGGAGAAACACAGACGGTCATGATTGCCTTACATGACAACCATGGTCACCTGGGAGCGGAAAGGACTTTCCAACTTGTTAGGGACCATTTCTATTGGCCCTGCATGAGGGCTGAAGTTGAGGAATACTGCCATTCATGTGCACGATGCATACAGAGAAAAACTCTGCCCCATCAAGCTGCCCCAATGGGCCATTTACAAAGTGAAGGCCCGCTTGACCTGGTGTGCATTGATTTCCTCTGCCTCGAACCCGACCTGAGGGGACTAGGAAATGTTCTGGTAGTAACCAACCATTTCACCCGGTATGCACAGGCTTTTCCAGCCAAGGACCAGAAGGCCTCTACTGTGGCCAAAATACTTGTAGAGAAGTACTTTATACATTATGGACTGCCACAAAGGCTCCATTCAGATCAGGGGAGGGATTTTGAGAGCAAACTGATAAGAAAACTCCTAGATGCCTTAGGGATCAAGAAGACCAGGACTACCCCTTTTCATCCTCAAGGTGATGCTCAGCTGGAGAGGTTCAACCGAACCCTGCTCAACATGCTGGGAACTTTAAGTGGTGAAAAGAAGCAACATTGGAGTAGTCACATAGCGGCCCTTGTGCACGCTTACAACAGCACTGTCAGCGATGCTACAGGATATTCACCTTACAGACTTATGTTCGGGAGAGAAGCAAGATTGCCAGTGGATCTGGCCTACGGCACCTCCATAGATCATTGTTCTGCTGCTTCCCACAAGGGATATGTAGATAGACTTAGACACAACTTGAAGACGGCCTATGAGCAAGCTCAGGCGGCCTCGGAACAGAGGGGGGCTCGCAACAAGAGGAATTTTGACCTAAAGGTTAGGATCCAAGACCTACAACCAGGAGACAGAGTGTTATTGTGAAACCTGGGGGTCCCTGGAAAACATAAACTTGCAGATAGATGGAGACCAGAACCTTATGTCATTTGTAAAAAATTACCGGGCCTACCCGTTTACAGACTTAAACCCGAGGGGACGTAAGGGCCCTTGAAGACTTGGCATCGGAACCACCTACTTCCGCTCGCTGAAGCAGTTCGGTTGCCTCCTAGGATGGATTCTCCTGAACCCATGTCCATTCCGAACACCCGTAGACCCAACACTCGGTCTCAGACCCCTCGGATGGAGGATACAGAAGATTCAGAAATGAGTGAAGACGAGGGAGAGGAAATTGGCTGGCTTTGGCCTTCCCAGGGCCCAACGACTTCTGCTATTGATCTTCCACCTGACGAAGATACCGAGGATCAGACACTGAATGCAGAAGCTACGGAGTTCATTCCATCTAGTCACTGGTCAGATGCTTGGGAGAGTGTCGGTGAACTATCCCCCGAAGAGGACCCAAGGGAAGCCATGTATCTTCCTGCTCCGGAGCCAGATGCTCCTGAATTAGAAGGAACTCCCGAGTTGGTTACAGAAGAAGAATCTGTTCCCACAGAAAGTCCCAGAGGACAGAGGAAGCGGAGGGCAATAAAACCTCCCAGGAGATTAACCTACCCACAAATGGGGAAGAGTGCGGAAGACACTGTATTCACTGCCAGAAGGAGTATGGAAGACCCTGACCCTCCCACTGTTCATTTGGTGGGAGGCAACCCCAGCTCACTCTCTGGCACAGTTAGACAGGATGCTGTTGTTAATGTGTCCTGTGGGCAGAGGAGTTCACCGCCTCGTTTCTGGTGGGAATTTCCTCTGCCGACATCATATGGAGAATTGATGGATGTTGTTAAATGTGTAGCTTGAAGTTATGTTATCTTTGGGGACCAAAGAGTTCAAGTGGGGGGAGTGTGTAGCGGGGTCTCTTCTAAGGCCCCAGGACTACGTTACCCAGAACCCCATTCGGCCCCAGGGCGGAGGTTCCCCCGCAGAGACTCATGGGAGGGGTTACTTAAGTGAGGGGCGAGGCGGAGCTCGCTCTCTTGGGACACGGCGCGTCAAGCGACAAGTCATCCTGTGCGGATCGGCTGTGAAGAAAGGCCTGAAGCCTGAGGCCTTGCTTGAAGTCCGAAGAGCCTTCCACCATACTGCGGAGCCTGGGTGGATCCTGACCCGTCGTGATAGGACGTGAGTTGGATCGAGGACTCGATCGGAGCAGACGTTGTGTGCGACACACAGGAGGTGGAAGTCTCAGGCTGGGATCGCGCCTGGAGTGGTGAGCGGGCACCTGCCCATATCAATAGACTGAGTTGTGTTCAGCCCTGTAGACTGCCTAGGCCCGCTGTTCACTCACCAGTGTTTCTTGGGGAGTCCGGTAGTCGGGACAGAGTTGAAGTACCTACCTCCCCCGTTTTGCCCTGTTATTTCAAGTTAACACCCAATGTGGATTACAAATGGTTATTTCTTTAAGTGCACCAACGAAAGCTGGCCGGTAAAGAAACCTTCCTTCCTTAGGGAGAAGAGACTCAGTTCCATCCCATGTCAGGCCTGACTTAGGGAGTTTAGAAAGTTTGTGTTACTACGCCATAGGCGAGCGCACGCCATAATAGCTCCGCGTGGTGGACACTGCGCGGCGCCATATTATTGTGTTGCACCTAGTACATTGATTGATGCAGGGCTCTGCAGGCCCATGTACAGGTCCTTCTCAAAAAATTAGCATATTGTGATAAAGTTCATTATTTTCTGTAATGTACTGATAAACATTAGACTTTCATATATTTTAGATTCATTACACACAACTGAAGTAGTTCAAGCCTTTTCTTGTTTTAATATTGATGATTTTGGCATACAGCTCATGAAAACCCCAAAATCCTATCTCAAAAAATTAGCATATTTCATCCGACCAATAAAAGAAAAGTGTTTTTAATACAAAAAAAGTCAACCTTCAAATAATTATGTTCAGTTATGCACTCAATACTTGGTCGAGAATCCTTTTGCAGAAATTACTGCTTTAATGCGGCGTGGCATGGAGGCAACCAGCCTGTGGCACTGCTGAGGTGTTATGGAGGCCCAGGATGCTTCGATAGCGGCCTTAAGCTCATCCAGAGTGTTGGGTCTTGCGTCTCTCAACTTTCTCTTCCCAATATCCCACAGATTCTCTATGGGGTTCAGGTCAGGAGAGTTGGCAGGCCAATTGAGCACAGTAATACCATGGTCAGTAAACCATTTACCAGTGGTTTTGGCACTGTGAGCAGGTGCCAGGTCGTGCTGAAAAATGAAATCTTCATCTCCATAAAGCTTTTCAGCAGATGGAAGCCTGAAGTGCTCCAAAATCTCCTGATAGCTAGCTGCATTGACCCTGCCCTTGATAAAACACAGTGGACCAACACCAGCAGCTGACATGGCACCCCAGACCATTAGTGACTGTGGGTACTTGACACTGGACTTCAGGCATTTTGGCATTTCCCTCTCCCCAGTCTTTCTCCAGACTCTGGCACCTTGATTTCCGAATGACATGCAAAATTTGCTTTCATCCGAAAAAAGTACTTTGGACCACTGAGCAACAGTCCAGTGCTGCTTCTCTGTAGCCCAGGTCAGGCGCTTCTGCCGCTGTTTCTGGTTCAAAAGTGGCTTGACCTGGGGAATGCGGCACCTGTAGCCCATTTCCTGCACACGCCTGTTCACGGTGGCTCTGGATGTTTCTACTCCAGACTCAGTCCACTGCTTCCGCAGGTCCTCCAAGGTCTGGAATCGGTCCTTCTCCACAATCTTCTTCAGGGTCCGGTCACCTCTTCTCGTTGTGCAGCGTTTTCTGCCACACTTTTTCCTTCCCACAGACTTCCCACTGAGGTGCCTTGATACAGCACTCTGGGAACAGCCTATTCGTTCAGAAATTTCTTTCTGTGTCTTACCCTCTTGCTTGAGGGTGTCAATGATGGCCTTCTGGACAGCAGTCAGGTCGGCAGTCTTACCCATGATTGCGGTTTTGAGTAATGAACCAGGCTGGGAGTTTTTAAAAGCCTCAGGAATCTTTTGCAGGTGTTTAGAGTTAATTAGTTGATTCAGATGATTAGGTTAATAGCTCGTTTAGAGAACCTTTTCATGATATGCTAATTTTTTGAGATAGGAATTTTGGGTTGTCATGAGCTGTATGCCAAAATCATCAATATTAAAACAAGAAAAGGCTTGAACTACTTCAGTTGTGTGTAATGAATCTAAAATATATGAAAGTCTAATGTTTATCAGTACATTACAGAAAATAATGAACTTTATCACAATATGCTAATTTTTTGAGAAGGACCTGTATATGTTGCATGTTATACCTTGAATCCTTCATTGCCAGTAAAGCTGATATATATATTTTATATTCTTGTCTCAGCGTGTTGTCTGACTGTTTAGAGATTATTAAGTATAATACACCTGAGAGTGATAGGAGTTTAACCCTAGACTGACTGTGCCAGAGTGGGTCGAGTAAGATTGCCGGGGGTTGGCGATACTGCGTGCAGGGCCCGAAATCAAATCAGTGGCTCTCTTAACTGGGGGTAGCGCTACACTATTATATGTATAATTTATTTGTTGGCTGTCATAGTCCCGAAGACAGCCACTGCACCTCCACAGTTTCCTCAAGTGCCCAACTCAGGTGTTTGGACACTCCTTAGACTTTTTTGTATCCTCTGGTTAGTGTTCTTACACTACCCTTTGGATACTTGCTCCGCATAAACAATTAGAAGAGGTTCTGAGGATTTCCAAACAACACCCTCTTCATAAAACAAATTAAACTATGACAAAGCATGTTTAGAACTAGATATTTTATTGACAGAATCAGCAGAAAATATTCTTCGCAAATCCAAACATTCCTTTTATATGAAAGCAAACAAGCCAGATGCATTTTTAGCCTTAGCACTCCGAAAACTTGATCACACTCTGAAACCTATTCGATTAAAACTAACAAAAGATGACTATACCAGCAACCCACTCAAAATTTTGAACGGATTTCATAGAAAACGTATCACGCTATACAGAAGTACAAATACATTTGATCAATCTCATTTGACCACACTGTTATCCTCTATTAATCTTCCTTCTCTCTCCCAAACACATCAAGAAAATATAGACAAACCTATCACACTAATAGAAATTCAGACGGCAATAAAAACATTGAAACCCCGTAAACCTCCTGGTGTAGATGGCTTTTCATCTGCCTATTATAAACGGTTTTCCACAATTTTATCACCACTTATGGTTAATGGACAATCCTTTCGTACTGAATCTCTCACAGCTTCCATCTCCATGATACCTAAACCAAATACTGATGATGCCTCATGGTCAAATTACAGACCGATTTCCATTCTTAACCTAGATATAAAGATATTGGCCAAAATTCCTGCAACCCGACTTAATCCCATAATAGGTACTTTGATCCACAAGGATCAAACTGGCTTTATCCCTTTCAGACAAACTGGTGACAATATTCGCCGAGCTACACTTCTGGCACATACAGCCCGGTCTCGTCGTATCCCTACCTGTTTCCTCTTGTTAGATATACGAAAAGCTTTTGACTCGATATCTTGGCCTTATCTTCATACAATTCTCCAGAGTTGGGGATTCGGAGCGAATTTCTTGCGTGGGATTGATACGTTTTATCAAAACTCAAAAGCTTATATTTCTTATTCAGGATACCATTCCGACCCCTTTAATATTGAGAGAGGTTCCAGACAGGGATGCCCATTATCCCCTCTCCTCTTTGCCCTAGCCATTGAATCCCTAGCACAACTCATTCGATCTAACCCAAACATCAAAGGATTGGAACTTGGGGGTCATCACCACAAATTATGCCTATTTGCAGATGATGTCCTGATATTTCTTACTTCGCCCCTGTTATCAGCACTTCCGAATTCGGACAATTATCAGGCCTAACAATAAACTTCCACAAATCCACAGCCCTAAACATTTCTTCATCTTCTCCCGTTTGTCTGGTCGACCTCACATATTTCTTATCTAGGATTTTTTTTTACAGCATATCCATCTGACCCCTACGCAGTCAACTACCCACCTATGCTTACACAACTTACTAAACTCCTAGCTAATTGGTCTTCTCTACCGTTGGCATGGGTGGGTAGAATAACAGTGATCAAAATGTCTACCCTCCCTAAACTTTTATACCTCTTTAGAGTACTACCCATAACAATCCCTTCACATTTTCTACGTATTTTACAACGAAAAACCAATCAATTCATTTGGGGCTCACTCAAACCTTGTTTACCCAAATTAGCCTTATATTCCCCCCATATTAGAGGCTTAGTGTGCCAGATTTCACCAAATATTATTACGCAGCACAACTAGCACAATTACCCAAATATAAATCCAAGCAGAAGTTCTCCTCTCCCCCTCCTTCCCCATAGTCATCTGGGACACGTCACAGGTAGGGATGAGCTTCGTGTTCGAGTCGAACATACGTTCGACTCGAACATTGGCTGTTCGATCGTTCGACGAAGATCGAACGATTTGGGCCGTTCGCGCCAAATTCGAGTGACGCGAACGGCCCACAATGCACTACGCCATCGCAGTGTCATCCAGGCGCTGTGATTGGCCAAGCATGCACTGTGACCCCGCATGCTTGGCCAATCACAGCGCCGGCAGCGAGGAGAGCAATGATTGGCCACAGGCAGGATGCCTGTGGCCAATTATTGCTGAGGGTGTTTAGTACACGCCCCACACTATAAAAGGCCGCCAGCACGGCGGCCTAGTGTAGTGTGTTCCGGAGCAGGGATAGAGTAGCATAGGCAGGGACAGTGACTGTTATTTCTTTCTTGCTTAACCTGGATTCCTTTAGTTTAGGGAAAGAGAAGGATAGGTAGGGAGAGTGTCAGTGTGTTTTGTGCTTCTGCTATAGTGTGCTTAAAAAAAACATTTATTCTAGGGACAGAAAACTCTAGGTAGGGACAGTGTCAGTTTCTTTCACTCTGCAAGTCCTTGTTTCCAGGGACCTGTAAGGACAGTGAGTTAATTGTCCTTGTGCTATATTGTGCTTAAAAAAAACATTTATTCTAGGGACAGAAAACTCTAGGTAGGGACAGTGTCAGTTTCTTTCACTCTGCAAGTCCTTGTTTCCAGGGACCTGTAAGGACAGTGAGTTAATTGTCCTTGTGCTATATTGTGATTAAAAAAAACATTTATTCTAGGGACAGAAAACTCTAGGTAGGGACAGTGTCAGTTTCTTTCACTCTGCAAGTCCTTTTCCAGGGACCTATAAGGACAGTGAGTTAATTTTCCTTGTGCTATATTGTGATTAAAAAAAACATTTTTTCTAGGGACAGAAAACTGTAGGTAGGGAGAGTGTTTTTTTTCTTTCACTCTGCAAGTCCTTGTTTCCAGGGACCTGTAAGGACAGTGAGTTAATTGTCCTTGTGCTATATTGTGCTTAAAAAAAACATTTATTCTAGGGACAGAAAACTCTAGGTAGGGACAGTGTCAGTTTCTTTCACTCTGCAAGTCCTTGTTTCCAGGGACCTGTAAGGACAGTGAGTTAATTTTCCTTGTGCTATATTGTGATTAAAAAAAACATTTATTCTAGGGACAGAAAACTCTAGGTAGGGACAGTGTCAGTTTCTTTCACTCTGCAAGTCCTTGTTTCCAGGGACCTGTAAGGACAGTGAGTTAATTTTCCTTGTGCTATATTGTGATAAAAAAAAACATTTATTCTAGGGACAGAAAACTCTAGGTAGGGACAGTGTCAGTTTCTTTCACTCTGCAAGTCCTTGTTTCCAGGGACCTGTAAGGACAGTGAGTTAATTTTCCTTGTGCTATATTGTGATTAAAAAAAACATTTATTCTAGGGACAGAAAACTCTAGGTAGGGACAGTGTCAGTTTCTTTCACTCTGCAAGTCCTTGTTTCCAGGGACCTGTAAGGACAGTGAGTTAATTTTCCTTGTGCTATATTGTGATTAAAAAAAACATTTTTTCTAGGGACAGAAAACTGTAGGTAGGGAGAGTGTTTTTTTTCTTTCACTCTGCAAGTCCTTGTTTCCAGGGACCTGTAAGGACAGTGAGTTAATTTTCCTTGTGCTATATTGTGATTAAAAAAAACATTTTTTCTAGGGACAGAAAACTCTAGGTAGGGAGAGTGTTTTTTTTCTTTCACTCTGCAAGTCCTTGTTTCCAGGGACCTGTAAGGACAGTGAGTTAATTTTCCTTGTGCTATATTGTGATTAAAAAAAACATTTTTTCTAGGGACAGAAAACTCTAGGTAGGGAGAGTGTTTTTTTTTCTTTCACTCTGCAAGTCCTTGTTTCCAGGGACCTGTAAGGACAGTGAGTTAATTGTCCTTGTGCTATATTGTGCTTAAAAAAAACATTTATTCTAGGGACAGAAAACTCTAGGTAGGGACAGTGTCAGTTTCTTTCACTCTGCAAGTCCTTGTTTCCAGGGACCTGTAAGGACAGTGAGTTAATTTTCCTTGTGCTATATTGTGATTAAAAAAAACATTTATTCTAGGGACAGAAAACTCTAGGTAGGGACAGTGTCAGTTTCTTTCACTCTGCAAGTCCTTGTTTCCAGGGACCTGTAAGGACAGTGAGTTAATTTTCCTTGTGCTATATTGTGATTAAAAAAAACATTTATTCTAGGGACAGAAAACTCTAGGTAGGGACAGTGTCAGTTTCTTTCACTCTGCAAGTCCTTGTTTCCAGGGACCTGTAAGGACAGTGAGTTAATTTTCCTTGTGCTATATTGTGATTAAAAAAAACATTTATTCTAGGGACAGAAAACTCTAGGTAGGGACAGTGTCAGTTTCTTTCACTCTGCAAGTCCTTGTTTCCAGGGACCTGTAAGGACAGTGAGTTAATTTTCCTTGTGCTATATTGTGATTAAAAAAAACATTTTTTCTAGGGACAGAAAACTGTAGGTAGGGAGAGTGTTTTTTTTCTTTCACTCTGCAAGTCCTTGTTTCCAGGGACCTGTAAGGACAGTGAGTTAATTTTCCTTGTGCTATATTGTGATTAAAAAAAACATTTTTTCTAGGGACAGAAAACTCTAGGTAGGGAGAGTGTTTTTTTTCTTTCACTCTGCAAGTCCTTGTTTCCAGGGACCTGTAAGGACAGTGAGTTAATTTTCCTTGTGCTATATTGTGATTAAAAAAAACATTTTTTCTAGGGACAGAAAACTCTAGGTAGGGAGAGTGTTTTTTTTCTTTCACTCTGCAAGTCCTTGTTTCCAGGGACCTGTAAGGACAGTGAGTTAATTGTCCTTGTGCTATATTGTGCTTAAAAAAAACATTTTTTCTAGGGACAGAAAACTCTAGGTAGGGAGAGTGTTTTTTTTTTTTTCACTCTGCAAGTCCTTGTTTCCAGGGACCTGTAAGGACAGTGAGTTAATTGTCCTTGTGCTATATTGTGCTTAAAAAAAACATTTATTCTAGGGACAGAAAACTCTAGGTAGGGACAGTGTCAGTTTCTTTCACTCTGCAAGTCCTTGTTTCCAGGGACCTGTAAGGACAGTGAGTTAATTTTCCTTGTGCTATATTGTGATTAAAAAAAACATTTTTTCTAGGGACAGAAAACTGTAGGTAGGGAGAGTGTTTTTTTTTCTTTCACTCTGCAAGTCCTTGTTTCCAGGGACCTGTAAGGACAGTGAGTTAATTTTCCTTGTGCTATATTGTGATTAAAAAAAACATTTTTTCTAGGGACAGAAAACTCTAGGTAGGGAGAGTGTTTTTTTTCTTTCACTCTGCAAGTCCTTGTTTCCAGGGACCTGTAAGGACAGTGAGTTAATTTTCCTTGTGCTATATTGTGATTAAAAAAAACATTTTTTCTAGGGACAGAAAACTCTAGGTAGGGAGAGTGTTTTTTTTCTTTCACTCTGCAAGTCCTTGTTTCCAGGGACCTGTAAGGACAGTGAGTTAATTGTCCTTGTGCTATATTGTGCTTAAAAAAAACATTTATTCTAGGGACAGAAAACTCTAGGTAGGGACAGTGTCAGTTTCTTTCACTCTGCAAGTCCTTGTTTCCAGGGACCAGTAAGGACAGTGAGTTAATTGTCCTTGTGCTATATTGTGATTAAAAAAAACATTTATTCTAGGGACAGAAAACTCTAGGTAGGGACAGTGTCAGTTTCTTTCACTCTGCAAGTCCTTGTTTCCAGGGACCTGTAAGGACAGTGAGTTAATTTTCCTTGTGCTATATTGTGATTAAAAAAAACATTTTTTCTAGGGACAGAAAACTCTAGGTAGGGAGAGTGTTTTTTTTTTTTCACTCTGCAAGTCCTTGTTTCCAGGGACCTGTAAGGACAGTGAGTTAATTGTCCTTGTGCTATATTGTGCTTAAAAAAAACATTTATTCTAGGGACAGAAAACTCTAGGTAGGGACAGTTTCAGTTTCTTTCACTCTGCAAGTCCTTGTTTCCAGGGACCTGTAAGGACAGTGAGTTAATTTTCCTTGTGCTATATTGTGATTAAAAAAAACATTTTTTCTAGGGACAGAAAACTGTAGGTAGGGAGAGTGTTTTTTTTCTTTCACTCTGCAAGTCCTTGTTTCCAGGGACCTGTAAGGACAGTGAGTTAATTTTCCTTGTGCTATATTGTGATTAAAAAAAACATTTTTTCTAGGGACAGAAAACTCTAGGTAGGGAGAGTGTTTTTTTTCTTTCACTCTGCAAGTCCTTGTTTCCAGGGACCTGTAAGGACAGTGAGTTAATTTTCCTTGTGCTATATTGTGATTAAAAAAAACATTTTTTCTAGGGACAGAAAACTCTAGGTAGGGAGAGTGTTTTTTTTCTTTCACTCTGCAAGTCCTTGTTTCCAGGGACCTGTAAGGACAGTGAGTTAATTGTCCTTGTGCTATATTGTGCTTAAAAAAAAACATTTATTCTAGGGACAGAAAACTCTAGGTAGGGACAGTGTCAGTTTCTTTCACTCTGCAAGTCCTTGTTTCCAGGGACCAGTAAGGACAGTGAGTTAATTGTCCTTGTGCTATATTGTGATTAAAAAAAACATTTATTCTAGGGACAGAAAACTCTAGGTAGGGACAGTGTCAGTTTCTTTCACTCTGCAAGTCCTTGTTTCCAGGGACCTGTAAGGACAGTGAGTTAATTTTCCTTGTGCTATATTGTGATTAAAAAAAACATTTTTTCTAGGGACAGAAAACTCTAGGTAGGGAGAGTGTTTTTTTTTTTTCACTCTGCAAGTCCTTGTTTCCAGGGACCTGTAAGGACAGTGAGTTAATTGTCCTTGTGCTATATTGTGCTTAAAAAAAACATTTATTCTAGGGACAGAAAACTCTAGGTAGGGACAGTTTCAGTTTCTTTCACTCTGCAAGTCCTTGTTTCCAGGGACCTGTAAGGACAGTGAGTTAATTTTCCTTGTGCTATATTGTGATTAAAAAAAACATTTTTTCTAGGGACAGAAAACTGTAGGTAGGGAGAGTGTTTTTTTTCTTTCACTCTGCAAGTCCTTGTTTCCAGGGACCAGTAAGGACAGTGAGTTAATTGTCCTTGTGCTATATTGTGATTAAAAAAAACATTTATTCTAGGGACAGAAAACTCTAGGTAGGGACAGTGTCAGTTTCTTTCACTCTGCAAGTCCTTGTTTCCAGGGACCTGTAAGGACAGTGAGTTAATTGTCCTTGTGCTATATTGTGCTTAAAAAAAACATTTATTCAAGGGACAGAAAACTCTAGGTAGGGACAGTGTCAGTTTCTTTCACTCTGCAAGTCCTTGTTTCCAGGGACCTGGAGAGACATTGAGTGAATTGTCCTTGTGCTATATTGTGATTAAAAAAAACATTTATTCTAGGGACAGAAAACTCTAGGTAGGGACAGTGTCAGTTTCTTTCACTGTGAAAGTCCTTGTTTCAAGGGACAGAGAAGGACACCTGAAGGTAGCCCTTATTGCTTTTTTCCCATCTCCCTGCAGGCCATCTATTAGAATGTCTGGAAGGCAAACAAGGAGAGGCAGACAGTCAGGAGGCAATAAAAGAGGGCAAGCAGGCTCTGTGTCTGGGGGCAACAGTGCTGGTCGTGGACGCGGTGCATTGTCATCAGCACATGGCCATGGGACACGCTTGTCCTTCTTTTCGGCAGCTGGACATGTTGAGCCACATCATGCCGAAGACTTGGTAGAGTGGATGACCAAGCCCTCCTCCTCCTCCTCATCCTCTCTCACCCAGGCTCAGGGTACTGGAAAAGCAGCTGCCAAAGCGTCGTCTTCCCTGGTATCAATGTCAGACAAATCATCAGTCACTCCTTCCCTAGACCCACCATGTCCTCCTCCTGAGGAGTCCCCCGAACTGTTTCAGCACAGTGTTGGGTACATGCTCCAGGAGGATGCCCAGCGTTTCGAAGGGTCTGATGATGAAACCCAGCTAGAGGAAGGCAGTAGCGTGAGAGCAGACAGAGGGGATGCTCAAGAAGGACACCAATCTGGCAGTCATGTTCCAGCAGCTGCAGCATACTGCCAGATTGGCTCCAGTGATGAGGAGGGAGGGGATGATGAGGTCAATGACTCCACGTGGGTGCCTAATAGGAGAGAGGAGGAGGAGGAGGATGAGGAGGAGGCACATCTCCAACGAGGCAGGATGCCCTTTGGTGGCCAGCGTAAGGGCAGTACACCGACGGAATCACACCGCAGAGCTCCGCCTGTGCAGGGCGCTGCCTCTGCCCGTCATTCAAAAAGTTCTTTGGTGTGGGCCTTTTTTGAGGCTAGTGCATCAGATCGCACAGCTGCTGTTTGCAACATATGTCTCAAGCGTATATCGCGTGGCCAAAACATCAGCCGCTTGGGTACCACATGCCTGACCAGACATATGTTGACCTGCCATGCAGCTCGTTGGCAAGCCTACCTCAAAGACCCACACCAAAGAACCAAGCGGACCTCTCCTTGCACCGCATCAGCTGGGATCTCCAACCCCACTATAACTTCAGTCCTCTCTGAAACATGCACTGAGAGGAATGAAGGTGTAGAATTAGGTGTGTCACAGCCAAGTACTTGCGCCCACTCTGCTAGCAGTACACCGACGTCCGATTCTAGCAGGCAAATTTCCCTGCCCCAGCTGCTGGACCGTCGAAAGAAGTTCACTCCCAGCCATCCACATGCCCAGCGGTTGAATGCTAGCTTGGCTAAATTGCTAGCGCTTCAACTGCTGCCTTTTCAGTTGGTAGACTCGGCCCCCTTCCGTGAGTTTGTGCAATGTGCGGTTCCTCAGTGGCAGGTTCCCAAACGCCACTTTTTCTCACGGAAGGCTATTCCGGCTCTCTACCGGCATGTGGAAGGCAATGTCTTGGCCTCGCTGGACAGGGCGGTCAGCGGTAAGGTGCATATTACCGCTGACTCATGGTCCAGCAGGCATGGACAGGGACGTTACCTTTCTTTCACGGCCCATTGGGTCACTCTTTTGGCAGCTGGGAAGGATTCAGGACAAGGTGCAGTAGTGTTGGAGGTTGTCCCACCGCCACGCCTCCAAAATGCTACTACTGGTTGTGACACACCTCTCTCCTCCACCCCCTCCTCTTCTTCTTCCTCCATGGCCTCTTCCTGTGGTTTGTCCTATGAACCAGCGGTGCTCCGTAGCCGTTCACGGGGCTACGCAAGTACGCAGGCAAAAAGATGCCATGCCGTGCTTGCGCTGGTGTGTTTGGGGGACAGAAGCCACACTGGGGCAGAGGTCCTGTCTGCTCTGCAGGGCCAGGCCGAGAGGTGGTTGACGCCACGCCAGCTTAAGCCAGGAATGGTGGTTTGCGACAATGGCACCAACCTCCTCTCCGCCCTCCGACAGGGACAACTGACCCATGTGCCCTGTGTGGCTCACGTCCTTAACCTGGTGGTGCAGCGCTTCTTGGGCAGGTACCCGGGCTTACAGGATGTCCTGAGGCAGGCCAGGAAAGTCTGTGTGCATTTCCGCAGATCTTATAATGCCAGTGCTCGCCTGGCTGAGCTGCAAAAGGAGTTGAACCTGCCCAAGAACCGCCTTATATGTGACATGCCCACCAGGTGGAACTCAACGTTGGCCATGCTGCAGCGGCTGCACACGCAGCAGAGGGCCATCAATGAGTACCTGTGCGACTACGGCACCAGGACAGGGTCAGGGGAGCTTGGTTTTTTTTCTCCACGCCAGTGGGGCATGATCAGGGATGCATGCACTGTCCTGGCACCATTTGAGGAGGCCACGAGGATGGTGAGCAGTGACAGTGCATGCATCAGTGACACTGTACCTCTTGTCCACCTGTTGGAGCACACGCTGCGTGGAATAATGGACAGGGCACTTGAGGCAGAACAGAGGCAGGAAGAGGAGGACTTCCTTGCCTCTCAAGGCCCCCTTTACCCAGACAGTGTTCCTTCTGTCCCACCCATCGCACAGGAAGAGGAGGAGGAAGAGGAGGAGGAGGAGGAGGAGGAGGATTGTGTCAGCATGGAGGTGGAGGCTGGCACTCAGCATCATCAGCAGCAGTCTTTTAGGGATGATTTACAGTCCCAAGAAACCAGTGGACTTGTACGTGGCTGGGAGGAGGTGGCTGCGGATCATGTCGTCCTTAGTGACCCAGAGGACTCCGGAGCGAATGCCTCAGCAAACCTACGCTGCATGGCCTCCCTGATCCTGCAAAGTCTGCGGAAGGATCCTCGTATTCTTCGGATCAAGGAGAGGGACCATTACTGGCTGGCCACTCTCCTTGATCCACGGTACAAGGGTAAGGTTGCGGACCTTATGTTACCGTCGCAGAGGGAGCAGAGGATGAGACAACTCCGGGAGGCCTTGCAGAAAGGTCTGTGCAACGCGTTCCCAGAGACTGGGAGGTTGCAAACTCCTGGTCCTGGACAACGAGTTGCTGAGGCTTCGGCCAGTCAAAGAAGGAGCGGTGGGGAAGGTGGCCGTCTGACCGATGCGTTCAGACAATTCTTTAGTCCGCAGCCCCAAAGTATGATCGGTTCCAGCAACCATCGCCAGCGTCTGATAAACATGGTGCAGGAATATCTAGGGGCAAGGTCAGACTTGGACACCTTCCCCACCGAAAATCCTCTGGCTTACTGGGTCTTGAGGATGGATCACTGGCCAGAGCTTGCACAGTATGCAATTGAGCTACTGGCCTGTCCTGCATCCAGCGTTCTTTCGGAACGCACATTCAGTGCTGCTGGAGGATTTGTCACGGATCACAGGGTGCGCCTGTCCACCGACTCGGTTGATCGACTGACTTTCATCAAGATGAACCAGTCTTGGATCACCACCAGCTACCACACACCTGATGCTGATATAACAGACTAATTGATTTTAAAATGTCACATCCCTTCAAGACTGATGCTGATGCTGAGTGCCTGTGCTGTTATGTTGACTGGCTATCCTCCTCCTCCGAGTCCTCAATGATACGATTGATGATGATAGCTTGGAAGATCATTTTTGTTTATGGGTGCCGCCACCAGTGCCTAACGCCCAATTTTTCAGCCCCTGTTTAACAGGGGCGTGTAATTACAATTTTTGAAGCAATACTTTGCAACAGGGCTCATTGCTGTGCTCCAAGTACAGTATCTGTGAGGAGTTGCAGTGTTGTGCCACCAGTGCCTAAGGCCCAATTTTTCAGCCCCTGTTTAACAGGGGCGTGTCATTACAATTTTTGAAGCAATACTTTGCAACAGGGCTCATTGCTGTGCTCCAAGTACAGTATCTGTGAAGGGTTGCAGTGTTGTGCCACCAGTGCCTAAGGCCCAATTTTTCAGCCCCTGTTCAACAGGGGCATGTAATTACAATTCTTGATCTAATAATTCACAGCAGGGCCCATTGCTGCACCCACCAAGAGTAACTGTCAGGGCTTACAGTGTTGTGGCACCAGCACCACCATCAAAGGCCCAATTTTTACTACCACTGTTCAACAATTATATGTAATTAAAATTCCTGATATAATAGTTGACAGCAGGGCGTTCCAGCACCAACCAAGAGTAACTGTGAGTGCTTACAGTGTTGTGCCAACACCAACAACTAAGGGGCCTATTTCTGCAGAGTATATACGGCAGGTCCCTACTTTCAAACATCCAACTTACAAACGACTCCTACTTGCAAACGCAAGAAGACAACAGGAAGTGAGAGGAAATCTACCACTAGGAAGGAAAATTCTCTCCTGTAAGAATAAAT
Source organism: Rana muscosa (assembly GCA_029206835.1). NCBI lineage: Eukaryota > Metazoa > Chordata > Amphibia > Anura > Ranidae > Rana > Rana muscosa. The sequence goes on along the minus strand of CM055123.1, from coordinate 96,256,129 downwards.
ATGGGAGAAAGGTGTCTCCTCTGTACTGATGCTTTATCAGCAATCCTTGTTTCAAGAAAAACACCACATTTCAAAAACAGTTGTCATTAGGACGGAAAGTGAGGTGAAATGTTCTGAACAGGGGCACAGACAGCAAAACAAATGTTACAGGGGTGATAACCCTTACCTATGTTTTCCAAAAAGTTTAAAAATAGATTTTTGGTCTGGAGCTACACTTCAACAATGTACCTGTTCAAAATTACAAACAGATTCTACATAAGAACAAACCTACAGTCCCTGTCTTGTATGCACCGCCTGTATACGGCTGTTCAGAGTATATAGGGCCTTTTTTATTTTATGTGCGGGGTTCCCCTTAATATCCATACAAGACCCAAAGGGGCTGGTAATGGGCTGGGGTAGGGGGGGGGTCATGGGGTAGCTATGCCATTTTTCTTAAAGATTTTCATCCATATTACCGGGACCAGACATTACATTAAAGCCGCAAGCAGTTTTAAATGGCTTTTTTTTCCTTTAGAAGTGTCATTTTGTGCAGGGACAGTTCTAAACACGGGAAACACGTGGCACTTCACAGGCATACTTTAGACACCCCCCAGGTACGATATTTAAAGGAATATTTGACTTTTTTTTTTCACTTTATGCATCATTAAAATGACTGCTCCCGGAAAACGACCGTTTTTAAAACTTATTTTTGCATTGATACATGTCCCCTGGTGCAGAACCCGGGTTCCCAAACCCTTTTTAGGACAATAACATGCATAATAGTTTTTATAATTAGCACTTTAGAATTCGAACGTTCGCATCCATTGTATTTAATAGGGTTCTAATGTTCGTTCGAACTTTCGGTCCGTTCGCGGGTTCTGGTGCGAACCGAACCCGGGGGTGTTCGGCTCATCACTAGTCACAGGTCCCAAAAGACTGCAGGGCCATTCACAATGTGCAGAGTGTCTCGCGCATGCACAGTTGGCACTCGGCTGTGAAGCCGCAAACTGTCATAGCCGGGTGCCCACAGTTGAGATGCCGGCACCAGGGAGAGAAGTCAGAGGAAGGGGCGGCTTGGGTAAGCACAATGCTGGATCCTGGGACAGGTGAGTGTGTGTTTATATAAAAGTCAGCAGCTACGGTCTTTGTAGCTACTGATTGTTAATAAACACAAATAAATAAAGCCCCTCTCTTTAAATACAGACAAACTTACAAACTTGGCACATAGAATTTTTTTATTTTTTTTCCATCAGCCTAAAAATTCTCACACTTAATGTGTTGACACATTCATTATAGATGTAAGTATTGAGTAGCAATATTGAGAAAAATAATAAAACATACAACACACAGTGTAGATAGATGATTTAGATATAAGATTGCAGACATTTTTTTTATAGGATCTGCATACAATTTTTTGGATATCAGACCGTGTGAAGGATTTTATGAATATTTTAATAGGTATAGTAGAAAAGCAATAGAAAAATGGAATAAGGTCTGACATTCTACAGAAAACAAAAGTAGGCATAGATAGATAGGTGTGATAAAAAAGGAGAATTGTAAGTAACATGTGCAGGAAAAATAAAAACAAAATAACCATTAAAGTTCTGTAGAATAGAAGTACTAGTACAAAAAGGAGACAGTCACAGTCAAAATGGAGATAAGCAAATTCTTTTTAATCGGGGATAAAATAACTTATATTGCTATATGAAGGTGTATACATGAATTATTAATTCAGGTATGGGAGAAATATCAATTAGAATAAGAAACAGATAATTTGTCCTATCCTGTAGAAAGGGAATATGTTACAATTATGGAATTTCTTTGCTTATTTGGGCAATGACAATAAGTGCTTGTAAAGGCTTTTTTTTATATATAATAAACATGTTATACTTACCTGCTCTGTGCAAGGGTTTTGCACAGAGCAGCCCCAATCCTCTTCTTTTGGCGTGCCCCAGCGGCGCTCCTGGCTCCTCCTCTTCATCGGGTGCCCCCACGGATAGCCGCTTTTCCTAGGGGGCACCCATGTGGGTGCACTTACAAGTCCCACTGCTGCGTCTATTGACACAGACAGCAGGAATTGGCCCCGCCCCCTGGATCCCATGTCACTGGATTTGATTGACAGCAGTGGGAGTAATTGGCTCCTGCTGCTACAAATCTATCCAATGAGGACGGACAGATCGGCTAGAGTCGCTGGGCTCCTGCACATCGCTGGAACGGACAGGTTCAGGTAAGAAAAAGGGGGCTCTGGGGTCAGCTGCATCACAGTAGGTTTTCCACCCTATACATATAATGCATTAATAAAAAAAAGATACTAAAATAGTCTGGCCCTCCTTCCTAGTATCACTCTGCGCTTGAGGATGATGTGCCGTAAGAATATAAACAATAGTAAAATAATGTAAATGAACAGCTGCTGCTTAAAATCAAATGTACATATAAAAACAGTCTTTTTTTAAAAACTTAGTTTAAAAGTTCAGAATAAAACTGTAGCAGCGCTACGAACAAAAGTTCAAATGTGCGTCTTCTATGATAATCGCTTATCTAGGTGATGAAGTAGTGAATGGTGAATCTAGTTGTATCCAATTCTTAGTGCTCCTTTCACCAGTAGTGTATTACACCGCGTGGGGGGATTTTTGAAAGTCCCCTTCAGGGGGAGCACTCACCAGATACAGGATAAATGTAAGCCTAGATCAACATTCCTCCTTCAGCAATGATACAATCAGATAAATTTTCCTTTTCTTCTCCACCATAAACTTCATGCGGTAACTCAGGTATATGTAAGGGTAAAGAAATATCTCCACATAGGGTAATATTGTAAAACCAATTTATTGAGAAACAAACCCCTTGGCTCGCCCCTTATAAAATCTGCGTACCACAATGAAAATATATACAGGCATTTGAGTATGGAGTAAAAACGAGCGCTTCAGCGCTGGGCACTTGCCACTGTTGAACACTGGATGTAAAATCTCCTCAGCGTTTCCTGTGTGGCTGGTCCTGGAACGCGTCCGCGTCACTTCCGGTTTGCTGAACTGTGTTGGTCACGCCCTGACGTTTCGTCACTTCCTGACTTCTTCTGAGGGCGTGACCAACCGTCATAGCAACCGGAATATATGCAGAGTCAGACCCCGCCCCTCGGCTGGACGTTAGAGCACGCTCTGCGCGCCTGCGACGTCGCGCATGTGCCCTGAGATAGTCCGCGTCCATGCCCTGCTGTGGGCGGAAGTTCAACCAGGCGCAGCTCGATATGCCTCCCTCTGATTGGTGTGTGCATTCGAGCTGCGTCCTGATAGGATACATTGCATCTGCTTGTCGGTGTCGGTGAGACCGAGCCAACTTAAATACAAATACAAAGGGGACATTGATAATTAGCTATGTGGGGTGATGACAAATACGCCGGTACCTACCGCCGTACTGACATCTCCACAGTTAACCTCTGTGCCCTGGAGCTCCAAGGGCTTGTTTTGATAACAATGTATCACCCACATTGCCCCCGGTGTTCAGAATCTATTACTGTGATTTGTATTCAACTGCCGGTTTTTTTTGGGCTCTGTGATGTTTAACTTCTAATTTGGTGAAAGTATCAGGGCTGTACTGAATTGCCTGCAGTGAATTAAAATACTACCAGACAGCCTTTAAGCCTTCTTAATGAATAAATATCTACATCTATAAATAGATGCATATGTGTGGCAATCAATTACTTCTATGTGTAGGTGATGTCGTGGGTCTATGTGTACAATTTAAACATACCCCTTCGTAAGTATGTGCACATAACCATATAAACATACATATACTACTTGAAAAAGGTTCATTGATGAAACATCACTGATGAAGATTACACTAGTAATCATTAATAAAATTTGCTACTTATAAAATTCATCAATAAAATCCATCCGTAAAATCTTCATAAGAACAACCCGATCCAAACGTAAAAAATCACAAGCGTGATAAACATAATCATAAAAAAGGTAATAAACAATATTATCAACCAATGTAAAACCGCCATCCTACACCCCAAATCTCCCTCTAAACCCGATACACAATGATTAGGGATAATGGGTAGTGTAGATGACGTGGTGTGAATCACCCTTCCGCAAGAATATTTTTCTCATGGTGTGTAGGCCACATGAACCAGTAAAATAAAGTGGAAAAAGCTACGAATTGATGTTTAAGATAAGAAATTAAAATCCCTATTAAAATCAGAAATAGAGATATTAAAACACTTAAAATAAATATACAAATGAAAATAATAATATTAATCATATTAATATTAATATTATTTAAATGAACCAACCGAACTAATCCAATAAGATGCAAAAATAAAAAGGTGGTCATAAAAGTACACGTGAAATTACTACAATCAGGGGTAGAGGCCTTGTGTATGCGTTCATGGTGCTCTAGTGATATGCCGTACTGATATTCATCGTGTTTAATATTTATGAATCACTGATAAAACAATTAATGTCTAATTCGATGTTCAAACCTTTGGGCGCTAAAACATCGGTTAAAAAAATCCATTTTGTTTCTTTTTTAGAAAGTTCACGCACCCTGTGTGAACCCCTCCAGTGTGGTTCCAAGCTTTCTATACCCCAGAATTGAAGGCCTGAGGGGTCCTGATTGTGCTTGAGTTTGAAGTGTAGTGACACGTTGTGGTCCTTAAAGCCTATCTTGATGTTGTTCACGTGTTCAGCTATTCGGATGCGCAAAAGTCTTTTTGTGCGCCCTATATATAGGAGCCCACATGGACATTTTAGAGCATAGACCACGAAGCTGCTATTACACGTTATGAACTGCTCGATGCTCGATTTCTTATCTTAAACATCAATTTGTAGCTTTTTCCACTTTATTTTACTGGTTCATGTGGCCTACACACCATGAGAAAAATATTCTTGCGGAAGGGTGATTCACACCACGTCATCTACACTACCCATTATCCCTAATCATTGTGTATCGGGTTTAGAGGGAGATTTGGGGTGTAGGATGGCGGTTTTACATTGGTTGATAATATTGTTTATTACCTTTTTTATGATTATGTTTATCACGCTTGTGATTTTTTACGTTTGGATCGGGTTGTTCTTATGAAGATTTTACGGATGGATTTTATTGATGAATTTTATAAGTAGCAAATTTTATTAATGATTACTAGTGTAATCTTCATCAGTGATGTTTCATGAATGAACCTTTTTCAAGTAGTATATGTATGTTTATATGGTTATGTGCACATACTTACGAAGGGGTATGTTTAAATTGTACACATAGACCCACGACATCACCTACACATAGAAGTAATTGATTGCCACACATATGCATCTATTTATAGATGTAGATATTTATTCATTAAGAAGGCTTAAAGGCTGTCTGGTAGTATTTTAATTCACTGCAGGCAATTCAGTACAGCCCTGATACATTCACCAAATTAGAAGTTAAACATCACAGAGCCAAAAAAAAAACGGCAGTTGAATACAAATCACAGTAATAGATTCTGAACACCGGGGGCAATGTGGGTGATACATTGTTATCAAAACAAGCCCTTGGAGCTCCAGGGCACAGAGGTTAACTGTGGAGATGTCAGTACGGCGGTAGGTACCGGCGTATTTGTCATCACCCCACATAGCTAATTATCAATGTCCCCTTTGTATTTGTATTTAGGTTGGCTCGGTCTCACCGACACCGACAAGCAGATGCAATGTATCCTATCAGGACGCAGCTCGAATGCACACACCAATCAGAGGGAGGCATATCGAGCTGCGCCTGGTTGAACTTCCGCCCACAGCAGGGCATGGACGCGGACTATCTCAGGGCGCATGCGCGACGTCGCAGGCGCGCAGAGCGTGCTCTAACGTCCAGCCGTGGGGCGGGGTCTGACTCTGCATATATTCCGGTTGCTATGACGGTTGGTCACGCCCTCAGAAGAAGTCAGGAAGTGACGAAACGTCAGGGCGTGACCAACACAGTTCAGCAAACCGGAAGTGACGCGGACGCGTTCCAGGACCAGCCACACAGGAAACGCTGAGGAGATTTTACATCCAGTGTTCAACAGTGGCAAGTGCCCAGCGCTGAAGCGCTCGTTTTTACTCCATACTCAAATGCCTGTATATATTTTCATTGTGGTACGCAGATTTTATAAGGGGGGAGCCAAGGGGTTTGTTTCTCAATAAATTGGTTTTACAATATTACCCTATGTGGAGATATTTCTTTACCCTTACATATACCTGAGTTACCGCATGAAGTTTATGGTGGAGAAGAAAAGGAAAATGTATCTGATTGTATCATTGCTGAAGGAGGAATGTTGATCTAGGCTTACATTTATCCTGTATCTGGTGAGTGCGCCCCCTGAAGGGGACTTTCAAAAATCCCCCCACGCGGTGTAATACACTACTGGTGAAAGGAGCACTAAGAATTGGATACAACTAGATTCACCATTCACTACTTCATCACCTAGATAAGCGATTATCATAGAAGACGCACATTTGAACTTTTGTTCGTAGCGCTGCTACAGTTTTATTCTGAACTTTTAAACTAAGTTTTTAAAAAAAGACTGTTTTTATATATAATGCATTAAGGTGAAAAACCTGGAGACTTTACAACCCCTTTAACCTAGTTTGGCCAAGGCCATATTTGAACAGTGGTGGAACTACTATTCCCACCACTCCCCTTATAGAGCCAAAGATAGTTCAGTGAGCTCTCAGACCCCTGCAGACACCTGCAGACCCCCACAACCCCAGGATAGTCCTTATCCTCATTAACATGTGGACAAGCTGCTTTGCCAGGATTAAAAATAAAATGTGTGATGCTTTCCCTTAAAGTAGTTGTAAACCCCTATAAAATATATATTTTTTTAAACCACCTGTAAGAGAAAGGCATAATGAGCTAATATGACTAGCATAATAGCTCATTATGCATCACTTACCTTAGATGGGGGCCCCCGAAGCCGTCCACTTCTCACTCTTCAGCCGCAGCCATCGCTGCGGCGATAGCCGGAAGGTTACTTCCGTCTATCGCCGCTCCAGCCAATCACAGCGCCACTCCGGCGCTGTGATTGGCCGGGGCGGCGAAGACGTGACTCCGCGCATGCACGCGGGAGCCGTCAAATCGTCGAATGATGGGACTTAGCCGAAATTGTGAATGGGATTAACCCCATGAATGCGCCGTTGTCTACGGCGTGCATTCCCCGTATACACGGAGCAATGTCATTTTTAGCAAATATCTCCTAAACCGTGTAGGTTTAGGAGATATTTCTTGCACCTACAGGTAAGCCTTAATCTAGGCTTACCTGTAAGTGCAAGTTGCAAAAGGGGGTTTACAACCACTTTAATATCCATACCAGACCTGAAGGGTCTGTTGTGTGTTTTTTGAGCGCCTCACTTTCTTTTGTGTGAAGTACCCCCCCTCCCCCCCCAAAATCCATACCAGACTCAAAAGGTGTGGTATTCATGTTGACACGTGACACTTGCAATAAAGGATAAGCTTATATTTTAAGGAACCTTTGGAGGGGGCTATGTGCTGTTTTCTTGTTTTTTTTGGGATACCTGAAGGGAAATGTAAATTTCTAAGAATTTAAAATATTTTTTTCTTTGTACATGCTTTCAAAAAATCACTGCTCCTGGCCAAATAAAATAAAAATAACTTTTTTTGCACATGTTTCTCAGCACAGTGTCCACCTCTCATTCAATTTTTTTGACAACCCTTTGTCTAATAGCCCATAAAATGGACATTATTGATTTTACAGATTTGGCTTCCATTGATTTCAATGGGGTCTGGGTTTGACATTTGAACTTTGAAGTTTTCAGAACCATACTCAAGCAAAACCTAGGGCATCCCTAATGCTTAAAGGGGGGCCAGACTGTGGCCTTCCAGAGAACTAAATGTCCCATTATTGGCATCATTGGGAGAACTGTGCCCCCTCGTTGGTGTCATTGGGAGGAATTTTGCCCCATCGTTGGTGTCATTGCGAGGAATTGTGCCCTTCATTGGTGTCAGTGAATGAAATATTGCCCCAAGGGCCAGATAAAGAAATCAGCTAATTATCTCTGACACACTCAACCTGCAGTTGTGATGTAGTGACCAGTGGTTGAATGCCGGCGTTTGACACATCTGAACGTGTTAAATTCTGAAGTTCCAGTGAAGAGGATAGCCCTGAAAGAGAGCAAAGATTGTATTAACTATTGTCAATACTTTTCAGAATTACAGTATATTGTACTTTTAGGCTACATACACTGGTAAAAGGTGAAACAATATTGGTGCACAAAAGGGCTGCGTGACTGCTCCTGTTTAAACATACAGTACAGTATATGATATGGGCAGTATGAGTATCAGTCCATAAAGAGTCCTTAATTGCCCATGTGGTCCTACAAAGCACCATCCGCAGCCATCCCAGAGCAAGCCAACACTATATATGGAAATATAAAAGAAGAGAAGGAAGCGCCTCCTAAGTGCAGTATTAAAAGGAATGTTTAAAACACAGTTAAAAACACTTACAAGATGATCGCTAATCACAACCATAAGGAATAGGGTGCACCGTCACTCATCCCTGTCCTGCAGGGCCTGCCAGTGTACTTATGTCAGCTGCCAATGAGTAGAAAAGCCCCAGGACACCATGTATGAATCCGGAAGTCTCTGGGGCCAGCTTGGAGTGTACACATGGGCAGATGTGATACCAAAGAAATGGAAGGGCCGTTGTCAAGGCAAGGCTCCAAGCTGGCCCCAGAGACTTCCACATTCCTACAGAACTACACTGGTGGGCCCTGCAGGACAGGAATGAGTGACGGTGCACCCTTCTCCTTATGGTTGTGATGATCGATCATTTTTACCCTATCTTGTAAGTGTTTTTAACTGTGGTCTAGTAAACATTACTTTTAATACTGCACTTAATACTGCACTTAGAAGGCACTTCCTTCTCTTCTTTTCTATTAGTTTACATTCACACCTGCTACTTAGGTTGGTGCGAATTGTAGCAGCAGGAATCAGAGATTCCTGCTATAGCTCTGAGCAGCTAGGTGCAGCCACCGACTCTGTTCATTATAATGACAAGTTGTCAGCAGCCGCAGCTATTCATTGATCTCTGCACAGCCAGAGATTACCTGCAGTGATCGCTGCTGGATGCACACATAATGCATCCACAAGCAATCACTGCGGGTAATCGATGGCTGTGGAGAGATCTGCATATAGCTGAGGCTGTCAGCGACCTGTCATTATAGTGAACAGGCTGGCAGCTGCACCTAGCTGCTCAGAGCCAGAGCAGAAATCCCTGATTCCCATTGCTACGATTTGCACCAGCCTAAATCGCTGGTGTGAATGTAGCCTTACAGGTTGTCGTCTTGTTTTTTTTTTAGAAGGAATTAACCTAGTGCATGTTAAAAAAAGATAGAATTACTCTGCATTTATCATAAATATTTTTTGTATAAATCTTCGTGGAACTTTCTTTTGCTTGAAGCACTCATAAAGCTAGCTGAAGCTCATAAAGCTAGCTGATAGCTATAAAAGTTGATATCAGTGTAGCAGAAGGACCACAGGCCAGTGGCCATCTTATGTAAATTAGAGACTCTACAGCTGGTGTGCCAGATTGTTTTTTTTTTTTCCAGTCCAACAAAACAAGTACAAACCTGTGAATTGTACTGGTTGATGCTCTAGGACATTTGCTGTCCAAGTCAGCTTGAGACAAATTATATTGTAATCTATTGGAAAAATCTTTTACAATGATCTCATCTTCAGAAATGTGGCATTACAATTCAAATAGGCAACAATGTTCAAAAGCGATATAAATGCTTTAAAGCGGAGGTCCACACAAAAATGGAACCTCCGCTGTCTGGATTCCTCCCCCCCTCCAGTGTCACATTTGGCACCTTTCAGGGGGGAGGGGATAGCAGATACCTGTCTAAAACAGGTATTTGCACCCACTTCCGGGCATAGATCCCTGCATTATCTGCGGGAATCTACACCACGTCCGGCACCACCCTGTCTTCTGGGAGACACATGGGTCCCAGAAGACAGCAGGGACCAGTGGCATTGCGCAGCGCGAGCCACGCATGCGCAGTAGGGAACCAGGAAGTGAAGCCGCAAGGCTTATGTAAGAAAAAAAAACATATAATAAAGATAAATTGAAAAACACTTCCTGATTCCCTTAACGAAGATGGCGGCGGCAGCATCCGAAAGCCGAGGCAGAGATCGGCTTCAGGTGCCGACATCGCGGGCTCGCTGGACAGGTAAGTGTCCTTATTTTAAGTCAGCAGCTGCAGTATTTGTAGCTGCTGACTTTTAAAAAAAAAAATGGCGGACCTCCGCTTTAAGGCATGTTCCAATGAGCCATGAGCTGCACATTGTACATCTAACATATTGCTCTGAGCTCCTTCTGCATTTAAAAAGGTTTTCTTTCATCTATTTAGATTGGAATGATCTCTATAGAAAATTGTAGTTATAATTAAGAGACAGCCTAGATAAGCAAAGACTAGAATGGTAGTAGTCACATAGCGCAGAGGAGTGTATTATCTCAGTCACCATTAATGTTTAAGCACTGGATATAGAGATATGCACACAAATTACCTTTATTGTCAATTCTATTGACTGCTATCAGTGGGGAAGCCCCAAAATGAAATCCCAATTAGTTGTTAGATAATGTGCTACATCACGCTTTACTATCATCTTTTGAAGAGATTTACCAACTATTTTCAAAACAGTATTTTTAAATGATCAGAATTCACCAATAAAACGTGTTCTGTTAATCTTTTTTTTACTGCGTTGCTTAGATTTCAAAAAGAAACACAACATATATAATACTTGCAAATATTTTTTCCATATTACAGTTCCAACAATTTAAATTTAAACTAAATTTACTAAGGAAATTAAATCCACAGCATTAACCACTATTTTACAGGATCAATTACTGATTTTTATGTTCTGCAAAACTCCTATGTTACTCGTATGTTAAAAAAAACACCTTCTGACTCACAGGCTGCAATTTAATGGCATTAATTATGTAAAATAAATCTATCATGTTGCTGTGTCCTGCATAATAAATATCTTTCATCATAAAATGCTGTGTTCCATGTTTTACATTTATTATGTCATATTATATCATTAGCACATGGTTGCTTCTATTTGAAGCAATATAGTTTGCAATCAACATATTTTGTTTCACACACTTTTTACAAGGACGGCTGCACATTGATGACATAATTCTTTAGCTCAGGTTTATTCAAAGCCTGTAACACTGTAGAGATTTCTAAAATTAAAGTGATGGTAAAGTCTTGTTTTTTTTTCCTATATAAATAACAAAAATGTTATACTTACCTGCTCTGTTGCAGTGGATTTACACAGAGCAGCCCTGATCCTCCTCTTCTCATGTCCCTCTTCTGTGCTCCTGGCCCCTCCCTCCTGTTGAGTGTCCTCATAGCAAGCAGCTTGTATGGGGGCACCCAAGTCGAGCTACAGCTCTGTGTGTCCATTCAGACACGGAGACGCCTCCTCTTTCTCCAAGCTGACTTTGATTGACAGCAGCGGGAGCCAATGGCACCGCTGCCGTGTCTTAGCCAATCAGGAGGGGAGTGTCGGACATCCAAGACACACGTGGACATTGCTGGACAGAGATGGGGCTCAGGTAAGTATTAGGGGGGGCTGGGGGTGGGGTGGGGCTGCTTCACACAAGTGGCTTTTTATCTTAATGCATAGAATGCATTAAGATAAAAGTCTTCTGCCTTTACAACCACTTTAAGTCCTGTCAGTGTGAAATGTGTCAGTGAGTGTGGCTTAAGTGGGGGGTTGTGAGCTTTACTGACCTTGAATAAACCTAATCTAAAATTGAGTCATCATTGTGCAGCCTTCCTTGTATACATTGTATGGTACACTAAGCGAGAACGTTCTCTCATAGCCAGTAAGTGACCTTTCTCAACTCAAACATTTTGTTTTTTGTTGCATAGTTTCCACAATATCATTTATTTGCTTTATGTAATGGCAGTATATAATAATAACAACTATGAGCTATGCATTCGCCCCTGCCTTTGTGCAACCTTTCTTGTATACATTGTATGGTACACTAGAGCGAGGATGTTCTCTCATAGCTCTGTGAGTGACCTTTCTCAACTCAAACATTTGTTTTTTGTTGCATGGTTTCCACAACATCATTTATTTGCTTAATATAAAGGCAGTATATAATAACAACTGTGAGCTATGCATTCGCCCATATCCCTGCCTTTGGCTTCTTTACTAGATTGTAAGGGAGTATCACCACACTGCTGAGAGTCTCAGCCATATTGTAAACCTTGAAATTAATATTCCTAAACAGCTCACTGGAACCCCACCTCTACTATAAAACAACTTGTAATAATCAATGTTTCTTCCCTTAGCAGCTGGAATCATTGTGTTCCCTTTACAGAATTATTTTTATTATTATTATTGATATTGTAAGTCTTAAAGCTAAACTCCAGGCAAATTTCAATAATACTTTAGTAGTGGGGCTCCCTTTACGCTGCGAGGGTTACATTTTAATTTCTGTCTAGAGTATCATTAAAAAACAATCTTACTTATCTTATCCTTGGCTTCCCCAGGTTGTGGGTGGGCCCTCTTCAGGTTGTGGGTGGGCCCTCTTAGTCCTCAATTACAAAGCAGGACTGCTGGTACTGCATTGTATATGATTATGTCAGAGTGTCAATGAGCAATGGAGCATTAAGGAGAAGTGGCTTCAGGAGATCATGTTTATAGTGAAGAGAATACTTATAGGAGCATAGGAGCAAGGGATAGGATAAATAAAACAGCTTTTTAATGGTATGCTTTAGTTAAGCTTTAATAAACCCCCTTCCCCAGTCCAGTTTCAAGCACCTGAAACATGTTAGGGATAAAAATCAGTGCTATACCACATAGTCTGAATGAACTAAAGAATTCCAGGACGAAATGTTTGAGCAATGGTGGAGGGGCTGATCTGTGTATTCTGACAGCGAAGGAGCAACCCCCCCCCCCCAGCCCGGTCAGAATGAATACAGTGGTGCAGTGGAAAGAATTTCCCCATCCATCTTGAACGTCTGGATGGGGGGGAATAAGTTCAGTATTTTTCTTTTTGTTCAGTCCACTGGCTGGACAAAAAGAAAAAACGGAGTCATGCATGGCCAGCTTAACCACTTAAGCCCCGGACCATTTGGTAGCTAAAGGACCAAAGGTGAATTCAGAATTTTGCACTGCGCTGCTTTAACTGTAAATTGTGCGGACATGCAATGTTGTACCCAAACGAAATTTGCGTCCTTTTCTTCCCACAAATAGAGCTTTCTTTTAATGGTATTTGATTGCCTCTGCGATTTTTATTTTTTGCGATATAAACAGAAAAAGACCGAAAATTTTGAAAAAAAATGATATTTTCTACTTTTTGTTATAAGAAAAATCGAATAAACTCAATTTTAGTCATACATTTAGGCCAAAATGTATTCAGCCACATGTCTTTAGTAAAAAAAATGTCAATAAGCGTATATTTATCGGTTTGCGCAAAAGTTATAGCGTTTACAAACTAGGGTACATTTTCTGCTATTTACACAGCTTTTAATTTATGACTGCCTATCTCATTTCTTGAGGTGCTAAAATGACAGGGCAGTACAAACCCCCCCCCCAAATGACCCCATTTTAGAAAGTAGACACCCCAAGGAAATTGCTGAGAGGCATGTTGAGCCCATTGAATATTTTTTTTTTGTCCCAAGTGATTGAATAATGACAAAAAAAAAAAAATTACAAAAAGTTGTCACTAAATGATATATTGCTCACACATGCCATGGTTATATGTGGAATTGCACCCCAAAATACATTCTGCTGCTTCTCCTGAGTACGGGGATACCACATGTGTGGGACTTTTTAGGAGCCTAGCCACGTACGGGACCCCGGAAACCAAGCACCGCCTTCAGGATTTCTAAGGGCGCAAATTTTTGATTTCACTCCTCACTACCTATCACAGTTTCGAACGCCATAAAATGCCAAAATAGCACAAAACCCCCCCAAATGACCCCATTTTGGAAAGTAGACACCCCAAGCTGTTTGCTGAGAGGCATAGTGAGTATTTTACAGCTCTCATTTGTTTTTGAAAATGAAGAAAGAACATTTGTTTTTCTTTTTTTTTTCAATTTTCAAAACTTTGTGACAAAAAGCGAGATCTGCAAAATACTCACAATACCTCTCAGCAAATAGCTTGGGGTGTCTACTTTCCAAAATGGGGTCATTTGGGGGGGTTTGTGCCATCTGGGCATTCCATGGCCTCCGAAACTGTGATAGGCAGTAAGAAGTGAAATCAAAAATTGACACCCTTAGAAAGCCTGAAGGCGGTGATTGGTTTTTGGGGTCCCGTACGCGGCTAGGCTCCCAAAAAGTCTCACACATGTGGTATCCCCGTACTCAGGAGAAGCAACAGAATGTATTTTGGGGTGTAATTCCACATATGCCCATGGCATGTTTGAGCAATATATCATTTAGTGACAACTTTGTGCAAAAAAAAAAAAAAAATTGTATTTTTTCCGCAACTTGTGTCAACATATAAAATATTCCATGGACTCGACATGCCTCTCAGTATATAGCTTGGGGTGTCTACTTTCCAAAATGGGGTCATTTGGGGGGGGTTTGAACTGTTCTGGCATTTTATACACAACATTAGGAAGCTTACATCCACTCTTCTAACCACTTGAAGACAAAGCCCTTTTTGACACTTTTTGTTTACATGAAAACATATTTTTTTTGCAAGAAAATTATGTTGAACCCCCAAACATTATATATATTTTTAAAGCAAAGGCCCTACAGAATAAAATGGTGGGTGTTGCATTTTTTTTTCTACACAGTATTTGCGCAGCGATTTTTCAAACGCATTTTTTGGGGAAAAAATACACTTTTTTTAATTTTAATGCACTAAAACACACTATATTTCCCAAATGTTTGATGAAATAAAAAAGATGATCTTAGGCCGAGTACATAGATACCAAACACGACATGCTTTAAAATTTCGCACAAACGTGCATTGGCGACAAACTACATACATTTTTAAAAGCCTTTAAAAGCATTTACAGGTTACCCCGTTAGATTTACAGAGGAGGTCTACTGCTAAAATTACTGCCCTCGATCTGACCTTCGCGGTGATACCTCACATGCATGGTGCAATTGCTGTTTACATATGACGCCAGACCGACGCTTGCGTTCGCCATTGGGCAAGAGCAGGGCAGGACAGGGGTGCTTTTTTTTTATTTTATTTTTTTTATTATTAATTTTGCTTTTTTATTTTATTTTTAAACTGTTGCTTCCATATTTATTTATTTTTATCACTTTTATTGTTATCTTAGGGAATGTAAATATCCCCTATGATAGCAATAGGTAATGACAGGTACTCTTTTTTGAAAAAACTGGGGTCTATTGGACCCTAGATTTTTCCTCTGCCCTCAAAGCATCTGACCACACCAAGATCGGTGTGATAAAATGCTTTCCCAATTTCCCAATAGCGCTTTTTATATCCGGGGGGGGACATTCCCTCCCACTGCTTGTAAAAGCAGTCCAGAGGCTAATTAGCCACTAGGATTGCTTTTACATGAAAGCCGGCCGCTGGCTGAAAAGAATGATACCAAGATGATACCTAAACCCGCAGGCATCATTCTGGTATAAACATTCAAAGTCCAGCAACATACCAGTACGTTGCTGGTCCTTGTTGGACATGTATTGTAATCTTTTTTTTCATGCAGCCTGTTGGCTGAACGAAAAAAAAAGATTGATCGGTGGGTATGCCCACCATTAGAATACCGCCCTTCATCCACCCACTTCTAATGATGGGCATACATGCACCATTTATATATGCCGAAGCATGGGGGCATCTTCTCGCAAAAGTTATGCCGCGTACACATGGTCAGACTTTTCCACGGGCAAGCCTCCGTCGGAATTTCGACCGTATACACGCGGCATTAGGAGCAAAATCGCTCCTCCGCCCCTGCTGCCCCAATGCTTCGGCATATATGCTTTTTTTTTAACTGTGGTGGTGAAATCACCTCCTACAGCACTGGAGTCGCAGGGATCAGGCCTGTCTCTGCGAACGCTGCAGTTATGTGTGTTTTTGTTTTGCAAGTGACAGTGATCGATCGATACTGCACTTCGGTGGCCTGGGCTGGACGGAGGGGCAAAACGCAGGTGCCAGAAGGTATCTGGGCTGATCCCGCTAACACTGCGTTTTTGGGAACCCTAAACTGCTGGGGACGCTAGTATAGATCTGATCAGATCAGATATTGAGCTGATCAGATACTATACCACTAAGGGGGGTGTATGCTTCACGTGTGGGTGTTAGCGCTACTGGCACTAACCTGACGCTGCCTGGGGTGTGACGCAGACCCTCTCTGACGCTAAAACCTAACTGATATCACCCGCCGGGCGATCAGGGGGTTAAACCTTTATTGGGTTATATACGGCGGGTGCCCTGACACTATAAAAAGCAAACTAACTAACCAGCGTCACCCGTAACACTTATATGATGATCACTGGTGAAAGGGTTAACTAGGGGCAATTAGGGGGTTAAAACCTTTATTAGGTAATATATGGGGGTACCTGACGCTATATAAAAACCTGACGGCGAACCTAAAAAAAATTACTGGCTACCGATCAGCATCGCCGACGCTAAGACATCGATCAGAAAAATTATCGCTTAGTGACAGTGGTGATAGGGGGTGAAAGGGTTACCTGGGGGGGCGATCAAGGGGGTTAAACCTTTATTAGGTAATATATGGGGGTACCCGACGCTATAAAAACCTGCGGCGAACCTAAAAAAAATTACTGGCTACCGATCAGCATCACCGACGCTAAGACATCGATCAGAAAAATTATCGCATAGCGACGGCGGTGCTAGGGAGTGAAAGGGTTACCTGGGGGGTGATCAAGGGGGTTAAACCTTTATTAGGTAATATATGGGGGTACCCGACGCTATAAAAACCTGCGGCGAACCTAAAAAAAATTACTGGCTACCGATCAGCATCGCCGACGCTAAGACATCGATCAGAAAAATTATCGCTTAGTGACAGTGGTGATAGGGGGTGAAAGGGTTACCTGGGGGGCGATCAAGGGGGTTAAACCTTCATTAGGTAATATATGGGGGTACCCGACGCTATAAAAACCTGCGGCGAACCTAAAAAAAATTACTGGCTACCGATCAGCATCACTGACGCTAAGACAGCGATCAGAAAAATGATTGCTTAGTGACGGCGGTGCTAGGGGGTGAAAGGGTTATCTGGGGGGTGATCAGGGGGTTAAACCTTTATTAGGGGGGGTTAGGGGGCTACACTGGACCTAAAACTAAATGTAGTGACACTTTTACAGTCACAAATGTCACTGATTGCAGTGATCACTAAATAAATGGTCACTGCAATCAGTGACACTGTGACTGGGGGCTGGGGGGTGATCTGGGGGTGTCTGGGGGGGCCTGGGGGGGCGATTTATGTGCCTATGTGTCCTGGTGTCAGTGTGCTGTTTTGTGTACTAACCTGCATCTTCTCCTGTACGGCGCTCGGTATATGTGAGCGCCGCAGGAGAGATGACATCACTTCCTCCTTCCTGGCAGGCAGGGGAAGCTCTCTCATTCGCCGGGAGCGATCGAGAGGGGGTGGCCGGAATCGAACGGCCGTCACCTCATGCCGGATCGCTCCCGAAGGTAAAACGACCACCCACTGTAAAGAAGGGGGGTCCGATCGGACACCCCAACTATACAAAGGCAATCACGTATATGTACGTGATTCTGCCTGTCGGTGCCATTCTGCCGACGTATATTTACAGTGGGCGGTCGTTAAGTGGTTAAGTAATTTCATGTTGTTGACGATGTAACGTAATTACAAATTAAAAATTCAGATCACATTTTCTTATATTTTCAAGGAAATCTGCTTTAACCGCTTGCAGACCAGCCGCCGCAGTTATACTGCGACAGGTTGGCACGGCTGAGCGAATCGCCGTAGCTGTACGTCGGTCTCTTAAATAGCTATAGCAGAAGCGTGTGGCCGGCAGACACAGTGTCCACCGGCCCCCCACGATCGCTCCAGAACGGGGATCTGTCAATGTAAACAACTAGATGCCCGTTCTGACAGGGGAGTAGAGAGAGACCGTCTGTTCCTAGTGATCAGGAAATTTGTTTTTTTATTTTTTTATTTTGGGGATATTTATTATAGCAAAAAGTAAAAAATATATATTTTTTTCACAATTGTCGGCCTATTTTTGTTTTATAGTGCAAAAGATGAAAAACCGCAGAGGCGATCAAATACCACCAAAAGAAAGCTATATTTGTGGGGGGAAAAAATATATAAATTTTGTTTGTGTACAGCGTCGCATAACCGCGAAAAATGCCCTGGTCATTAAGGGGGTAAATCCTTCCGAGGCAAAAGTGGTTAAAGCACAGAATTCAAAGTGAAAGTCTTCCAGTTAACTTAATTTGAACCCTAAACTAAAACACCATCTGAAAACCACCCTACTAATGTTATTTCATTTCAACCACTTTTGTACTTCGTCCATTTTCAGTTTTAGGCCTTTTCAGTTTTCAGCTCGGCAATAATTTTACTGATAATTACTTGGCCATGCAACATGCCATGCACTTTTTTTTTTAAACAGATACAGCTGTCTTTTAATGATGTTAAATAAATAAGTGTTTTATATATATTTTATTATAAAATTATACAATTTTAAAATAAAAAATGTTTCCCCCACTTTCTGTTGTAAATACAGCAATAAAAATTCTGGGACAGTACAAGCTCCCCATTTTAAAAAATAGACAGCTCAAGTTGATTTGATTTTGTTTGCCAGAATTTTTTAGAAATGTAGAAATTTTCCAGTATTGAGCGAGTTGAAGCATGACACTTAGTTACTTTGAAAGTACAGGTCATAGACAAATGGATCAGGAAGTGAAGGGGTTAATGTACAGATGTGCTGGTAAGGGGTTATTATGCAGGTCAGATCAGAGACAGAACAGGGCAGACAAATACTGTATGGGGTGAATTATGTTAGAGAGGTGTATTTTTTTTATTTCTTTTTACATTTGTTCCTGTATTGCACTAGTGCTAGTTGGCGGTCAGGAGGTTTCCTTTCCTATTACACACCAACCCATGTGAGAGAGCAAACTGTGCTTCCTGATCACTGACCAGTATGTGAGACATGGCAGTGTTCATTCTGTAATGTTGTGGTCGGTCACAGCAATCACATGGTACAAAGCCACTCCTATTGACTCTGTATCTTTTGTATATGATCAACTGTATCCATTCATAGGTCAATCACAGGACTTTTTGAGAGCAGGTGTACACAAGAGCTCTGTTCCTGTATATCCACATATAAACTCACCGGACACTTTATTAGGTACACCTTGCTAGTACCAGGTTGGACGCCCTTTTACCTTCAGAACTGCCTCAATTATTTGTGGCATAGATTCAACAAGGTGTTGGAAACATTCCTCAGATATTTTGGTCCATATTGATATGATATCATCAAACAGTTGCTGCAGATTTGTCGGCTGCACATCCATGATGCAAATCTCCCGTTCCATCACATCTCAAAGGTGCTCTATTGGATTGAGATCTGTGAGCCTGTGTGAACTGTAGCCTCAGTGTCCTGTTCTAAGCTGACAGGAGTGGCACCCGGTGTGGTCTTCTGCTGCTGTAGCCCGCTTCAAGGTTCGATGTGTTGTGCGTTCAGGGATGGTATTCTTCATACCTTGGTTGTAACGAGTGGTTATCCTCCTCTGACCTCAGCAAGGCATTTTCATCCACATACCTGCCGCTCAATGGATATTTTCTCTTTTTCAAACCATTCTCTGTAAACCCTAGAGATGGTTGTGCCTGAAAATCACAGTAGATCAGCAGTTTTTGAAATACTCTGACCAACAACCATGCCATGTTTAAAGTCACTTAAATGCCCTTTCTTCCCAATTCTTATGCTCGGTTTGACAAAAGGGGGAGAAGAGGCGCCTTTGGGTGCAGATTTTTCAACAGGTTTAATATGCAGTAAAGTTTTCTTAAAATACACTCACATTTTAGGAGTTAAAAGAAGGGATTGAGTCATATCCCATAGTATGGGGCTGTCCTCGGTGGAGTCGATCCCTTGTTCTCCTTCTGTATGCGTCCCCGGTTTGAACTTCAGCGAGTCGCCTTCACCTCATCTAGATGCCTAAATGCATTGAGTTGCTACCATGTGATTGGCTGAATAGCAACTTGTGTTTCCAAACAATTGAACAGGTGTACCTAATAAAGTGGCCGGTGAATGTATATCGTACATGTTCCTGATACTATCAGGGAGTGGAGCAGTCATTTATGTACAGTGGCTGGTTCCCAAGAGATTAAATAAAATACATTTTCAGCCATATTTGCATAGCTACGGTTCTTATAAATTCTTTCATCTCAATCGGTGAAGAAAATCTCCAAATTCCTGATGATGTGAAGGGGCTGTTGTATCAATTCCACCAGTCTGAGTGTACCCTCTGTTGCCACCACGAGAATTCATTTTTTGAGTCACCGATGGACCACAGCCACTTCTATTCCTCTTTGCTCCTGCTTACTTGCCAATAGTCGACATTGGCATGGAACCAAAATTGCTGATTATTCTGAATCAATGCACGATGCCTCTGATACACTGAATGCTGACAGGCTTTACTTGAATAAGTTCAGATTGCATGGCCTAAGCCAAGCCTGCCAGCAGTTATTGACTGGGATTCATAATGCAGTGGCCCAAGATAATTAGTATGTTTTATTCTTGTTACGATCAGCTACTAACAATAAGGCTGGTGGGGTAGGTGGGAGAGGTTGCCTTGGCCTGTGGATGACTCAAAAAAATAAAAGACAACAAAACTTATAGTTGTTCCTGTAGGTTGCGGTGTCTGTGACAAAATATATATATATATATTTGTAGCAGAGATCTCTAATATTCCATAGCATAAAAGCTAAAATAATCTTTGGCATTTTAGTAGACTGCAATAATAGTATTCCAGTCATAATTTTCAGTACACACAAACACCCATCAGATTCAGCACTCACCAGAACCATCAAACCCATATTTCTGAAAGTCTATAAATTCTTGTGTTACAGCCTTCCAGGTTCTTCAGGTAACAGCCCTGTGCTGTCATTCGTGCTGCTAGGCATGATGAAGTCAATGGATGAAACATGTCAGGCATGCTAGAGCTGGTGTTTTTATTGGTTTTACTTTGTTTTAAATAGATTGAAGTAAACAATGTTTTAAATTTTGTGCGTATCAAGTGCCTGCTGAAAATACTGAAGGAAAGATGTAAAGTCTTAGGTGAATCTGTAATCTAGACATGTGCGGTTCGTTTCGTTCCGAATAAATATTTGGACAAATTTTTCGTTATTTGGAGATTCGGCTATATCTGAATCCCCGAATTACAGTACAAACCGAATTATCAGAATAACGAAACAAAATTTGTCTGAATTTCTGAAACAAATTGAAATTGACTTGAATTTTACATCGAATTACATTTGAATTCGAACTGTAAACATAATGCTGTTTTTGTTAAGCCAAAGGTAATTTAAAGAGTCATTGTAAGCATTTGATTTTTCTTTTGTTCGTACACTTTGCAAATGCAAAATTGATAAAAAGAAACCAGTAAAATATAAATATTTAAAAGCTATTTTTACTTGACATTTTTTCTCAGTTGGCTAAAACTTCTGCACAGTATTGTACAGCAAAATGTTGAAAGAAAGATACTACTTTTATTAATTAGAACACTTTGCATATTTTGAATAAACATATTATTAATATAAACCAGATCAATGTGTAGAAATAACAATCAGATGTTTCGTTATTCGGCTGCCGCATTCGATTTGAAAAAAAACAAAAATTTTCGATTCAACCGATTCAAAATTTATCAATTTGAACATTTTGAATCGAAAAAAAATGCAAATTCAAAGAAAATTTTAAAAATACATAGAACAAATTCCAAATACAAATCCCGAATACGAAACTGAATCAACCGAATTTAACAAAACAAAATAACTAGATTAACAAAACAAAATGAAACAAATTTTTTACTCATGCAGATGTCTACTGTAATCCCATGTATCTGTGCTGCTGTGGAGCTCGAGAGTGAGCAAAGTGCTAGGAGGAGGAATAAAAACAATGGGCAATTGCCTAGAGAACTGATGATCAGGAGGCGATAACACAAACATTTATAGACATTCAGACATGCAGGTTTGACATTTCTGGTGAGTGCAGAATCTGATGAGTATTAGTGTGTAATTGAAAAAAGTAGAATACTGGTGAAAATTACTCAAATTAGTGAAAAAATATAAATACAGTGATGTATATATATGTATACATAAACACCAAAACGTGTAAATAACGGGAAATCAACCCCTCCTCAAAATACTGAGACAGTGTTCAAAAAATGAGAATTGAAATATTCATAAGTATATCTAAACAGTGTACTAAACCAATCTGTGATATTAAAACACGCCAGTTATTGACAGCATATGAAGCTGATAAGGTAATATTAAATAAAACATATACAGCTCGATGCTATTATTTTTTTTTTTAATTGGAAACCAACTTTATTGAAAAGTATGCATGGTACATAAATCAACATAAGCCAGTATGGCCAATATAATAGTACATACATGAACACAGTGAAGCATCTGTGTGTCACAAAGATAATAACAGCAGTGAAAGTAGAGCCGGTATACAACAAAAACAAAAAATCAACATGTCAGGTACACGTTTCACCATCCGCCATCCATCTGTCCCAGACCTTCTCATACTTTAGCGGACACCCTCTATATACATAAATCAGTTTTTTATATGGGAGAGCATCGTTAACCGCCTTTTTCCAGCACTGAACTGTAGGGGGCAGGGTCTGCATCCAATTACGGGCCACTACTTTTCTTGCCAAGAATAGCGTCTCATGTAAAAAGGTACGGAGGGGTTTGTCGGCATCCAAGTCTGGCAACAGGCCAAGTAGGCACATCTTTGGGTCAAGGGTAGCAGGGGAGCCCATCTGATCGTGTAGGAAGCGTATCACCTGTGTCCAATATGCCTGAATGGTAGGACAGAACCATATGAGGTGGTAAAAGGAGCCCGGGGTATGGTCACAGAGGCGGCATCCTGGATTGTACGTGGGCCTGAAACGTGCCACTCTCTGAGGGGTCAGATATGTTCTATGTATAATGTACAGCTGTGTGAGGCGGTCCGACAGCTTGGGGGAAACCTTTTTCACGTCCTCCAAAATCTCGCCCCAGTCCTCATCCTCTATAAGTCCAACATCCGCCTCCCATCTAGTCTTAGCAGTATAGGCCAATGCTGTGGTGCTAGGGAGACGAATGGCGGAGTACAAAGTGGAGATGAGCTTAGCAGAAAACTGGGCCTGTATGGCGTGACGGAGTTGCAAATACCTGAAGAAAAGGCAATTGGGGAGGGAAAATTCGTCCTTCAGCATTTGGAATGTTTTAAGGCCTGAAGCGGTCATGATCTGGTGTATACATAAGATCCCATGGCGTATCCACGCCGCGGGGTCCGGAATGGACAATAATTCTGGCAAGCATGTATTGTACCAGAGAGGGGTATGAGAGTGTACCCTTGGGGTCCCAGTTCTCTGCAGTGCCGCCCGCCATACCCTCCGGTGGTGAGTCAACATGTCTGCTGTGCGTTGGGGGGGGCGTCTTGTCAATGGGGCTCTTAGGACCGATTGAAGTGGGGTGTGGGCCGAGTCATCTGGGTGCTCACAGAGTAGTGTCTGGTATCTCGTTAGTTCATGTTTATCAAAATAATAGAAGTGGGACAGCTGGGAGGCAAAATAATAATCCTGAAAGTCAGGGAGAGCAGCTCCTCCCAACGTCACAGGGTTCTTCAGGATTCTCCAGGATAATTTGTGTCTGCCATGACCCCAAATAAATGAATTCAGGATGGATTCAATTGTCCTGAAAAATTTTTGTGGTATATAGAGGGGAGCATGCCAGACCAAATAGAGTATCTTGGGAAGGAGTATCATCTTAACCAAGCTGACGCGACCCATAACACCCAGGGGTAGTCTGGCCCAAGTCTGCGTCTTGTTCTTGATCAGAGCAAACAGGGGTTCAATGTTCAGTAGTTTATAATCTGAGAGCGATCTAGTGACCTGTACGCCAAGGTATTTAATCTGGGAGACCCTTGGGAGAGCCAGAGGAGGGGACGCGAACGAGGAGGGGAAATGGTCAATCGGAAGGATCTGGGACTTAGCCCAATTAATACTCAGACCCGATTGCCACCCATACGTTCTATGGACTGGAGGGCTGCTATAAGAGAAGGACCGGAGTCCGCCAGATACAAAAGTGTGTCGTCGGCATACATCCCAATCTTTTCTTCCAGGTTCCCCATCCTGAGACCTCGGATGCAAGTGTCCGCACGGACCATTATGGCCAACGGCTCCACAGCCAATGCGTAAAGCATGGGGGAAAGGGGGCAGCCCTGCCGGGTCCCTCTCTCCAGCGGGAACTGGTCAGAAAGCCAACCATTCACAAACACTCTGGCCCTCGGGGATTGATAGAGGAGTTGGACCCAGCGAATAAAGCCGGGGCCAAATCCAAATCTTGAGAGACACTCCCACAGGTAGTTCCACTCCACGGAGTCGAAGGCCTTGGCGGCATCCAGCGCCACCACGACCCTCGAGCCAATTTCATCATGGGACCCCTGAATATTCATAAATAGGCGGCGAATATTCATGGCCGTGTTCTTCCCTGGCGTAAAGCCGGTTTGGTCAGGGTGTATCAATGACAGAATAACCTGGTTAAGGCGGGAGGCTAGAATCTTAGCTAATATTTTAATATCTACCTGTAACAGGGAAATGGGCCTATACGACTCCGGGTATTTAGGGTCCTTTCCGGGTTTGAGAATTACGACTATTTGGGCTTCTCGCATAGATGGGGGTAGAACTCCGGAGTCAAATATAGATTTATACAGGTACTTAAGTTCAGGGATTAGGATTTCAGAGTAGGTGGCATAGAATTCAAGAGGTAGGCCATCCAATCCTGGGGCCTTGGATGAGGCCAGACAGGAAATGGCCTCGGAGATGTCCTCCTCAGTAATAGGGGCTTCCAGAATTTCAAGCTGGTCGTCTGTCAGTTTAGGGAATTGAACTCCCGCTAGGTAGTCCCTGGTGTCTTGGGGAGTGTGGGTGACCCTGGAAGTGTAGAGTGCACGGTAGAATCTCCCAAATTCCTCCGCCACCAGTTGCGGATCGGTGATGTCGTTCCCCTGCGGGTCGGTCAAGGACACCACCACAGGGGGACGCATATCCAAGTGGGCGAGATATGCGAGCAGTTTGCCCGATCTCTCTCCATACTCAAACACCCTCTGTCTACAGAAGAAGATACATTGTTTAGCCTTCTCTATGTGCAATTGGGAGACCTGGCGCGCCTGAATCTTTAGATTGTTGGCCGCGCTGGGCGAGGGGTCCCGGTGGAATGCCTCCTCCAGCGCCTGCAGGTGCTCCGCAGCCTGCTGGACAATAAATGTTGATGACCGTTTAAGCCTGTTAATACGTGTGGAAAGTAGGGAAAGAGCGTGAAGTTTAAACATTTCCCACACCACATCATGCGTGGCAGTGTCCCTGTTGGCCGTAAAATAGTATTGCAATTCTGTGGGGATGTCATCCTGGTCCTGCAGGGCAGTCAGCCAGAACGGGTTTAGCCGCCAAGAAGGAGCAGGGGAAGCCTTCAGGAGCTGGATCGTGACCCAGTAGGGGGCGTGATCCGAGAGTGCTCTCGGAGCAAAGCCCACATCTCCTAGCTTAGGCAGCAGGGACATTGAGATAAAAACAAAATCAATTCGTGACATTGTGTTATGACTGGCTGAAAAGCATGAGAAGACTTTAGTGTGCGGGTGTCTGTGGCGCCAAGTGTCGACAAGAGCAAAGTCGGTCATTATGCGGTGCAGTCTGGTATGGGTCGGTGGGTTAAGGGGGGGATCCAGTGTGCCCAGACGGTCCAGAGCGGGGATCAGGGTCATATTGAAGTCCCCCATCCACACTGCCGGTACGGAGGGGTATTGTGTCATAAAGGCAAGGCCTTCCTGAATTACAGCTGAGTTGTACGGGGGGGAATATAGCAGGCAAGTAGCAGGATAGGAGACCCATTAATGGTGGCGTGCATAAACACATATCTGCCCTGCTGATCCGTGCGGAGCAGTATAAGCTCAAAAGGTACCCGTTTGGCAACCAGGACCGATACTCCTCTGGAATATGAGGTGTGAGTGGCATGATAAGCCCACCCCACCCAAGGTTTTTTAAGGGAGGATTGCAAGTGGCCCGTGACATGGGTCTCGACCAGTGTGATAATGTCAGCTCTCTGAGATTTGAGAAATGTCAGGACCGCTGTGCGTTTGATCTTATTGCGTAAGCCTCTAACATTCCACGTGAGGAACTTCAGGGAACTCATGGTGGGTATATGGTGTGTATAATAGACCGCAGCCAGACCAGGACCAGCAGAGCAGATAAGGACACATCAGACAGTACAGAACACATCAGCAACCAATATTGATAGTGCATGTATGACAATGACATAGTACCTTTAGCAGAAATAAACAATTGTGAACATAGTGGCAAATAAAAAACAGCCAAAACATTTCCCCTCCCTCCCAGTCCAGTGCCACCCCAACTCGGCATGAACATAGTATCCCAAAACCAGGTATCAACCGGGGACATCCAACGTGAAAAAAGCATTGGAGGCGAGGGACTTAATTTCAAAGGGACATAGATACCTGTGATGAACAGAAAACAAAAAAGGAGGAAAAAACAATCAGGTAAACGGGGGGAGTGAAAAAAGTCCATAGAGAACCTAGGGGGGCGACTTCTTCTCTGAGAAGTGCATGGGGTGTAGGGGCCACAAAAGCACAACACCATTGCAGCCGTGCAGAAGGGAGCCCCGCCTGCCATCAGGGTGGTACGTAAAGTAGGATAGGAAGTTCCAGCAACGTTCGGTAAGCTGCCCTCTACAAGCATCTCCCATGCGTGGGGAGAACGGGGAATTAACAGTTAGGTCACCCGAAGGTGGCGAGCATGCTGTGAGATCCGAGGAGGGGCGGAAAAGGCTTTTAGGTCTGTCTCCCCCGTCCCGGCGGAGGGCACCCACTAGCAACAGAGCAACCGTGAGGCGAATCACCAGGGCACGAACAGGGAGTGCCACCGGCACAGGGGGCAGCAGGGGAGAGAAAAGAAAAGTACTCACAGCTCCCAGAAATCGCAGTATGCTCAATCTCGCCGATCTCTCCGGTCAATCCAAGTGGATGCCGACTCTGGGTCCTCGAAAAAGTGGGTCCGACCGTCGCACTCCACACGAAGCTTTGCAGGGTACAGCAT
Organism: Rana muscosa; assembly: GCA_029206835.1. Lineage (NCBI taxonomy): Eukaryota > Metazoa > Chordata > Amphibia > Anura > Ranidae > Rana > Rana muscosa. Next base: position 96,228,873 of record CM055123.1, on the reverse strand, counting down.
GGCGTATTTGAGGTGTAGAGTGCGGAGGCGCTTCTTAACATCCTGGAACCTGGACCGCTGCCGTTGCACCTCATTGGAGAAGTCCGGGAAGACGGCAACACGAGCGTTGGTATGGGGGATATTCCCCTTCTCTCTGGTTAGGCGGAGGATCTTGTCGCGATCCCTGAAATTAAGGAACTTCGCTATCAGGGTACGCGGTGGAGCTCCTTGGGGAGGAGGGCGGCCAGGGATTCGATGAGCTCTCTCCACTGCAAACATTACCGAAAATGCGTCTCTGCCGAAGGTTGAGGTTAGGAGGTTTTCAAGGAAGCTCTCCGGATCGGTGCCCTCAGCAGACTCAGGAAGACCGATGAAGCGGAGGTTACATCTCCGAAGGCGATTTTCCATGTCATCCTGTTTTGCGCTAATCTGTTGTAACTGGCGGCGCACCTCATCGGTGGTATGTTGTAAAGGGTGTAAGATATCCTCTGCTCTGCTAATACGGGTCTCCGTCTCCGTCACGCGGTCCCTGAGGGTAGAGAGATCCTGCCGGATAAGGGACACATCAATTTTTACCTCCTCGATCTTGGTGGTAAGCGTGCTCTGGCACATGGCGATGGCATCCAGTAATTTGTTAGTAGCCACCACAGAGTGATCCGCATCCAGGAAAGCAGCAGCGCCGTCTCTGACCTGCCGATCCCCCTCCTCAAGCCGGCGGTATCTGGCCAGTTTATCGATGGCTTCAGAATTATTTTTAGACGGAGACATGCTGTAAGGCGACAGGGAAGATCCCTGGGTGCACCAATATGGCCGCTGTTAAGGAGGCCGGGTCCTCCACAACCTCCCCCCCCCACCGCTGCCCAGGGACGGCCCAACGTAGGCAGCAGGTCACTCTCAAGCAGCTGTAATGGCAACAGGCTGCATGCAGGGGAATCTGAGCTCAGGGGAGTCAGGGAGGCCTGTAATACTTGCCAAAGATGTCTCCGGGTGGAGCAAGATGGCCGCCGTTCCGGGAGTCAGGCCGAGACCGCGGACCGCTCACACAGCAGGTGCAGAGTGCAAAGACACCCCAGCAGCTGCAGCAGGTAATCCGGGGGCCGATGTAGAAGAGGATGGAGCCCAGTGCGCCCAGGGAGGCAAGGAGAAGTGTCCAGGGCCGCCGTCGGGAGGGCCAAGATGGCCGCCGAACCAGGAACTAGGCCGAAGCCGGGGCCTTTCCTGAAGCAGATGACCGGGAAGCGCCGCGACGGCAGTGGCGGCAAACCAGCGGGCTAACAGGCTTCAGGAACCACAGGGAGAGCAGGACACGTCCTCGGATGTAGGGGATGGCAGGAACCGAGCAGGATGCAGGCAGGATGGTAGGTTAGGAGTATGGGCAGACGGAGCTCACATCACATGCGACCTATCCCATTGCTATCCAGGCCATGCCCCCCTCGATGCTATTATTAATAGTAACTGCAGTAATGCTCTAAATATTAAAAGGTGGAGATAGAAAGAGTCTATTCCTTATTAGTTCAAAAGAGGTCCAATGTAACACACAGTTCCCATACGGCAAAAAGTTGCTTCAAATGAAAGGGCAAGGGGTTGTGAGGAAATGCTGGAAAAAGGTAGAACCCAGGGTAAATCCACAGAAGTCACAGGAGAATTACATCCACCATGGTGTGTAGGGAATCAAGATGGGTACCTTACCGCAAAAGTTGGACCTCCACTGTGGCAAGGTCAGAAGAGCCTGCAGATATCACCCTCTACGGGGTATTAGTACTGGTCCTGGGGGTGTCACGGCTCCAGAGTCCTTACGTTCCCTCTACCTCTCGTTGCTCTGTCTCCTCCACTGGTGGCTGGTGTGCTCCAATTGTTTAAAAAGAACCAACAGACCTCCAATGTAGATACCAAAAAAGAAGAGGGAGGGACTCGGATAGTGTATTACCTCAAAGCAGCTTTATTCCAATCGCCAAGGTAAAAACAGGAATGCAAAGTTCCTAAAAGTAGTTTAAAATTGCCGGCATAAAAATCCTAGCGTTCGCCCGTGCTTCCGGGGTCACGTGGTAATAGTGACGTCAGCGCGTAGCACCGCCCTGATGTCACTATTACCACGTGACCCCGGAAGCACGGGCGAATGCTAGGATTTTTATGCCGGCAATTTTAAACTACTTTTAGGAACTTTGCATTCCTGTTTTTACCTTGACGATTGGAATAAAGCTGCTTTGAGGTAATACACTATCCGAGTCCCTCCCTCTTCTTTTTTGGTATCTACATTGGAGGTCTGTTGGTTCTTTTTAAACAATTGGAGCACACCAGCCACCAGTGGAGGAGACAGAGCAACGAGAGGTAGAGGGAACGTAAGGACTCTGGAGCCGTGACACCCCCAGGACCAGTACTAATACCCTGCAGAGGGTGATATCTGCAGGCTCTTCTGACCTTGCCACAGTGGAGGTCCAACTTTTGCGGTAAGGTACCCATCTTGATTCCCTACACACCGTGGTGGATGTAATTCTCCTGTGACTTCTGTGGATTTACCCTGGGTTCTACCTTTTTCCAGCATTTCCTCACAACCCCTTGCCCTTTCATTTGAAGCAACTTTTTGCCGTATGGGAACTGTGTGTTACATTGGACCTCTTTTGAACTAATAAGGAATAGACTCTTTCTATCTCCACCTTTTAATATTTAGAGCATCACTGCAGTTACTATTAATAATAGCATCGAGCTGTATATGTTTTATTTAATATTACCTTATCAGCTTCATATGCTGTCAATAACTGGCGTGTTTTAATATCACAGATTGGTTTAGTACACTGTTTAGATATACTTATGAATATTTCAATTCTCATTTTTTGAACACTGTCTCAGTATTTTGAGGAGGGGTTGATTTCCCGTTATTTACACGTTTTGGTGTTTATGTATACATATATATACATCACTGTATTTATATTTTTTCACTAATTTGAGTAATTTTCACCAGTATTCTACTTTTTTCACTTACCTGTGCGCGACATTTTTTAATTTACTACTTTACTGGATATGGTTTCACATATTTTATTTGTCGCAGCCTAGCTGCCAATTAGCACGATATTTTCACTTGTTCACATTAGCGCAGTATTATTTTTATTATTGATTAGTGTGTAATTGCAAGCATGACTGTTGGTGTACTATTATTTTTATCTGGTAACCTAGGAGTGGGTGGATGAGCTGTGGCTGAATGTCAATATATACAAGTGCGATGTTGATATTTGTGAACTGATAATAGTAAACTGGCTTTTGCATATTAATAGGGTTTTCTATCTTCACATACTGCATAATACATACGTCTTGAGCTCAGACATTATATGGAACAACAATTCTGTGCTTTACAGAACCCGTTACAAAGCAAAGCATTCAAAACTAATGTAACAATAGTGGCAAAGAGATAGGACAACCTGAAAAATGTTGTGCATAACAGTCCCTAAGAGGGTTATATTGTTTCCCTCCACATTCATGGAAAGATCAATCAATGGGGTTGATTTACTAAAACTAGAGAGTGCAAAATCTGATGCAGTTCTGTATAGAAATCAATCAGCTTCCATGTTTTATTGTCAAAGTTTAATTAACCACTTCCATACAGGGCATTTTCACCCCCTTCCTGCCCAGACCAATTTTTCGTTTTCAGTGCTGTTGCACTTTGAATGACAATTGCGCGGTCATGCAACACTGTACCCAAATAAAATCTTTATGTTTTTATTCCCCACAAATAGAGCTTTTGTTTGGTGGTATTTGATCACCTCTGTGGTTTTAATTTTTTGCGCTATAAACAAAAGAAGAGCGACAATTTTGAAAAAAAACACAATATCTTTTACTTTTTGATTTAATAAATATCACAATTTTTTTTCCCTCAGTTTAGGCCGATATGTATTCTTCTACATATTTTTGGTAAAAAAAAAAATCGCAATAAGCATATTTGATCGGTTTGTGCAAAAGTTCTAGCATCTACAAAATAGGGGTTAGTTTTATGGCATTTTTACTTATTTAATTTTTTTTGCTACTAATGGCAGCGATCTGCGATTTTTACTGTGACCGCGACATTGCGATGGATATATCGGACACTTTTGACACGTTTTTGGGACCATTCACATTTATACAGCGATTAGTGCTATAAAACTGCACTAGGTGTGTGTGAACTCGCTCAATGGACTAAATACCAGCAGACAATAAATATAAATATAAAAACTATAAGAACTGCTTCCTCTACAGATTACTGCCACCTAGGTGTATTAGGAAATATGAGTAACGAGAATTATGAGAATTATTATTTATCTATTTATTATTTGCACAATATTATTGTTGTTTGCTTGTAGGAATACAGCCTTTACGTATGCACAGGTACACTTTTTATACATATATGGAATTACAGAACAGCGCCACATCTACACTTCTTTTACTCATAAAACTGCACTGATTACTGTGTAAATGTGACTGGCATGGAAGGGATTAACACTAGGGGGCGATCAAGGGGTTAATATGTTCCCTAGTAAGTGATTCTAACTGTCGGGGGAGGGGACTCACAAGGGGAGGAGACCGATGTGTGTTCCTCTGTATTGGGAACACACCATCGGTCTCCTCACCGCTGACAGGACATGGATTTGTGTGTTTACACACACAGATCCACGGTCCTGCCGTGATTGCATGCAATCGCGGGTGCTCGGCGGACATCCCGACTGCCGGGCACACGCACCGGGTCCCGAGCAATGCGGCGGGGCGCGTGCGTGCCCCCTAGATGGCCGGGAATGCCTGGACGTCAATTGACGTCCGCCCAGAGGGACGAGAGGTTCCTGCGGATGTCATATTACCATACGCCGGGCAGGAAGTGGTTAAACAAGCTGCACCAGATTTTGCACTCTTTAGTTTTAGTAAATTGACCTCAGTGCAACTGAAAAATGGATGACCGTTAATTGAATAATTGTGCATGTGTGTCATCTAAAATTCCCTGTATTGAATAAACCTTTTGCAGCCAATGCTCTGTACATGATGTTATAGAAGAAGTTCTGGTGACACTCCTCTCTAAAAGTAGCTTTGGACAATATACGTTACCTCTAAGGTTGGGCGGTAAGGCAAGATTTTCTGAGACTTTGTTACTAAACCAAATATGGAATGTTCATCGATACACCATTTGAGCGACTAAGTTTTAGACCTACCATTCACCACATGTATTGTAAATTTATATTTTTTCTGACCCATGTATTTACATGTAGCGATACCCCCAAACTAAGGTAACCACTGGTTCTGTTTTGGGCCCTGTACACAGCACAGCCAACCCCCGGAAATCTACTCAGCCCTTCTCTGGCACAGCTAGTCTAGGGGTGGTATTTCTATATAGCTCTATACCAGTTTATGCACAATCCCACAATACCTTTCTTCTAGTGATAAGATATATGTATATATATATATATATGGACTCCAATACCAGATTGATAAAATGTAAAAAAGGTTTACTTGTAGATAAAAGGGGGTTAACAATCAATATCACATATAACACATGCATGCAGAGCCCTGCAGTAATACTAACACTAGTTAACTATAGTGCGCAATTAGTTCTAACACACACTAACATATAGCTTGAGCCCCCGTTAGCAAAATGGCGCCCAACAGTACTATCAACTCCCAGTCAGGCCTGACTCAGTTAAAGCTCAGTCTCTAGAGAAGGAATCTTTGCATGCCAGATGATCGGTGGTGCACATACAGGAACAATATTTGTAATCCAACAAGGTCTCTTTCAGGGGTCATGGCTGACCTAACCATTACCGGTGTAGAAGAGGTATGCGCCTTGATCGCTTGCTGATCCTTCTGTAGGGCCTCTTCATCTCTAATGATCTTTACCAGATCAGGGTAATTCAGTGACATGCCTCCTCCAGAGGTTTTCAGGTGGAGCCAGACTGGATCCGAGCGTAGCGCTCCCTTTAAGATCTGCTTCATCCTTGCTGCATCTATGGCCTGGGGTATCATCCCTTTTTTTAGCACGATTTGACACAGCATCTTGTTCAGTCTTCTGACATACTCCGACAGCTTTTCTCCTGGCTTCTGAAAGGTGTGTTCGAACTGATACACCAGTTCCGTTACTTTTTCTAACTGACCGAACTCCTCTTGTAGCCGTGCAGGCAGCATTTCCAAACCGGAGGCTCTTTATAGCTTCCGCAGCCGTGCCTTTCAGACTTTCCATCACGCGCTGCTTCTTCTGCGCTTCAGGCACCTCCCATGCCTCTACTGCTGACAAGGCCTGTTTGATCCAGGTATCGAAGTCTTCCTCCCCTACAGGGATGGGCAGCCTCCCTGAAAATGTTCTCAGCTTCCTGTAGCTGACCTCTATGTGTACCGCATTTGTTTGCTGACACTTTACGAGCAGATCTCCCAAAGCATTTAAAAGTTCTGGCCCTATGGCTGCAATGGGTGTCACTGGAGGTGTCATCCCTCTTGGCCTCTCTGATGCATGGGGTATCCCTGGCGGTGGTCCTGTTGGGGATGGCGGAGGTGACTCCATCTTCACAGTTATTGCGTGCGCCAGACCATAGGTTTTGTTATCCAGCGACTGCACACTTTGCCCTTTAAAGTTCCCTGGTACTCCATCCATCCACTCTATCAGTGCATACCAAAACAAGGTGTCTGGGGCTGATTTCAGGTCTATCACCCATGGTGTATTATTTGGGGAGAGCGACACTGCTAGTCGCTCTGCCGCGCTCACTGACCATTCTTCTTCAGGGAGACTAATGACCACTGACGTGTCTGGGTTTGTTCTGGCTGCTTCGCACCACGCTTTCACTTCTAGCGGGTCCATGCCGGTACTTTTGGCGTGTTTACTTTCCATATACAGGATCCCGGACCGATGCCTCCACGTGTAGCGATACCCCCAAACTAAGGGAGCCGCTGGTTCTGTTTTGGGCCCTGTACACAGCACAGCCAACCCCCGGCAATCTACTCAGCCCTTCTCTGGCACAGCTAGTCTAGGGGTGGTATTTCTATATAGCTCTATACCAGTTTATGCACAATCCCACAATACCTTTCTTCTAGTGATAAGATATATGTATATATATATATATGGACTCCAATACCAGATTGATAAAATGTAAAAAAGGTTTATTTGTAGATAAAAGGGGGTTAACAATCAATATCACATATAACACATGCATGCAGAGCCCTGCAGTAATACTAACACTAGTTAACTATAGTGCGCAATTCGTTCTAACACACTAACATATAGCTTGAGTCCCCGTTAGCAATATGGCACCCAACAGTACTATCAACTCCCAGTCAGGCCTGACTCAGTTAAAGCTCAGTCTCTATAGAAGGAATCTTCGCATGCCAGATGATCGGTGGTGCACATACAGTAACAATATTTGTAATCCAACAAGGTCTAAGGTAATGGAAATAACTCCCCGGAGACTATGTAACTCAGTCCTCCAACTAGTCTCCTGACAGGAGAAAAGGGAAAGTGTAACCCGACGGCCAAGGAAGTCAATAGGCCTAATAAAGTACTCGGTTATAGTTGTGAGCAGGTGCTCTCTCACCCCTCCGGACTCGATCCCAGTCCGGGACTCCCACCGCTATGTCCACACACACAGGATCTGCCACCACCTGATCTCCGGTCCACTGACATCCGCGATGTAGGTAGATGTTTGCAGCCACACAGGCTCCGCAGTGAGGTGGAAGGCTCTCTGGAAGTGCGCAAGGCCCAGGCCTCGGGCCTTACACTCGCAGCAGGTCCGCACAGGAAGTCCTCTTGCCAGCCGCGCTGTGTCCAAAGAGGCCGGGCTTAGCCTCCTCCTCCCCTTTTATACCCCACCCATGAGTCTTTGCAGCAGCCCAATGCACCCTGGGTGTCAAACGGGGTTCTGGGTAACGTAGTCCATGGGGCCTCAACATGGACCCCGCTACACACATTATAGACAAATGATACCTCCTACACTCCTGATGAAGTAGTTGCATAATCTCTGAAACACGTTGGGTGGAGGATACCAGACTGTATTATTGCTCTGCACTTCAGTTGGTGTATTTTTAGCTGCTCATACCATGTAAATTCTGTGATTTTTGTCTTTTTTTTTTTCTACTGATGATTTACACATAGAACCTGTTTTTATAAATGTAATTGTTATATGATTAAAGTGCCTACAAGGTCCCATATTAGGGTAATTTCTATTTCTATGTTTATAGAAGAAGTTTAGCTCTTTGTAACATAAGCAGATAAGTCCATTGCAGAGATCCTGACAACAGTTTACAAAGTAATTAAGTTGGGACACACAGTCTTTATTTCACAGAGGCAGCATGCATAATTAGGACTAAATAGTGAGTAGAGTCCTACAATTATCATAAGGTTATCCTTGACTGTGCCAACCTTTATATTTGTAAAGTAAAAGTAAAAAAAAGTTATATATAAAAGGTCATTCCTCAGAAATATAAGATTAAAGGAGTTGTAAAGATTTGGGTTTTTTCACCTTAATGGTATATTGATCCCATGTTGATGGGGACAAGAGCCTCTTCCCCATAACCCTGGTGGTTATGAGGGTCTGCGGGCGGGGGGGGCTTATCGGAATCTGGAAGCCCCCTTTAACAAGGGGACGTCACTTAACCTCAGAGGGGCATGGTCACCCATTTACATCATCGGATGGCCCATAACAGCTGTCAATGCAAAAAGCCTGCAGTCGCGGGAACGCCTCCCATCGAGGTGGAGTTTTTCCTTTTTCTTTTTTTTCAGTCCATCAGCGCTGTGATCGAAGATGAATGGACATTTTTTTTTTAATAAAGGACTTGACCCAAACTGTCTGTCATTTTTACTTTTTTGACACTTTTAGATGAATGTGTAGGGGTACAATGTACCCGATACCCATTCCCATAGGTGGGGGCCAGGATCTGGGGGACCCCTTGTTAAAGGGGGCTTCCAGATTCCGATAAGCCCCCTGCCCGCAGACCCCCACAACCACTGGGCAAGGGTTGTGGGGAGGAGGCCCTTGTCCCCATCAACTTGGGGACAAGGTTTTTTGGGGGGACCCCAAAACACCTTCCCCATGTTGAGGGCATGTGGCCTGGTACGGTTCAGGAGGGGAGGCGTTCTCTCATCCCCCCTTTTCCTTCGGCCTGCCAGGTTGTGTGCTCGGATAAGGGCCTGGTATAAATTTTGGGTGGGACCCCTACGCCTTTTTTTTATTTTAGCGCGGGGTTCCCCTTAATATCCATTCCAGACCTGAAGGGCCTGGTGTGGATTTTGAGGGAGAACCCCATACCTTTTTTTTATTTTGGCGCAGGGTTCCCCTTAATATCCATACCAGACCCAAAGGGCCTGGTAATGGACTAGGGTGGGAAACTCACATTAGTTTCCATGATTTTTATCTATATTTCTGGGACCCGGCAATACATTACAGCCACGAGCAGTTTTAAATGACATGTTTTCCTTTACAAATGTCATTTTGCTGCTCTCATTCATAAAACTATGTATGGCCGCTATGTAAGCAGCTTAACATAGTGTGGGGTGTGGACTCAGCCCCCTGAGCCATGATTGGCCAAAGGCACCCTGCTTTTGGCCAATCATGGCTCTCACAGCAGAGCGTGCTGGGATTGGCCAAAGCATGCAGGTCAGGTGCATGCTTTGGCCAATCAGCAGCCATCAATGCACTGAGATCTCGCAGTGCATTGATGGTCTGGGCGTTCATTATAGGGTATTTCGCGGGCACTCAAATTTCCCGCAAACACCGCATAACATACTAAATTTGGCCAACACCCGATGTTCGAGTCGAACTTGCGCTTGACTCGAACATTGGGCTTATCTCTAATAGTTACCATAATTTTAATAAGCAATTGTCTAAGCGCTCGTTTGCCCTTGTATACAATTTACTTGTAGCTTCCCCTGATCTACTAAAAAATTAGTTCTGATCTCTTTGACAACTTACTTAAGGGTAAATCATAGAAAATGTAAAATTTTAAAGGTTTTATTTCACTAAGACAAACCTGGAGGATTGAACGTCCTCCAAGAATTTGGGAAGGGGGATATAAATGTAGGCCTCCAGTCCTTTTGTGATTTATATTGTTAACAAATGATTGTGTCTTTGTCTATGCCATTGGTCATCCAGAATCTGCTGTAGATTGATTAACTTAACTGGATCATAATCTACCTTGTTTTCCGTAGAGGGTGATCTTTCTTTCACCCTCTCTGCTTTATTAACATATCCACTATGCTTTAGGGTACAAAGCAATATAATAATTGTATTATTCTCTTTTTGTGCCTCACTGCATGCAGTTTACAGAAAATAATGTTTTGTGAACCTGTTTCAAAGTTTCTTATCTGGAGATCCTGTCAATTTCTGTTGTGGGCTGGCACAGCTAAGCAACTGCCTCATAATTAGTGGCAGTGTTCCTTAAAGTGGATATAGACCCAATTCATGAAATTTGACCTAGGCACATACCGTATATCTGTAGTGTTTTCTTATCTTTCTCCAAAGCCCTAAGTCCTGTGACTTTCTGCTGCTTCATTCCTCTGTTATCAGCATGATAACTTCTGACAAGTTCTCCAACATGGTAGATAAAAGCAGCTGAAAATTTGTGCTGGGGACATATATATATATATATAAGCATAGAGCTGGTCTATTCACAGTACAGCTCTGCAGGTTGTGGAGGGTGTGTGTGTGCCTTTCCTCCAATCAGCCGTCGCACAGTGTATGCCCAGACCTACCTGCCACTGCTGAAAAATGAACTAAAAATGTTCACTTTCTAAAGAATATAGAAAGCTGAAGACAGCAGATATTCATGTAAAACTTATGTACGGAGATTTGTTCATCCCTCTGTATCTGAGGCTGTTCACTTCACTGGGTATAGGAGAGGGTTTACATCCACTTTAAGTTGGCCGTTGGGCTGTCTATTTGATAAAGTTGATAGGCAGCCCAAAGGCCAACTGAAGGAACAATTGCAGTAGGCTAAATGCTTCTGCTAATTGCAGAGTCACAAAACAGAGACATGATGACAAACTGCACAACATTGCTTGAAATTTCAGGGCAGAAGAGGCAGAAAGCATGGGATGCTAATTGCCTACTAGATTACTGGCAGGATCAACATATGATTTGTACTTTCAGCATTTTTTAAGAGACAAAGCATGAGCAAATGTGCATGTATTGCAGAGATGTACCGAATATATCGTTTTTCCATGCATAGACTTTCAGTCCTACTCTCTATACTCCCTGCCTCTATCCTCATTGGCAGTGGTGATTAGTCTCACAGCCCTACATCTTTCATATATTCTGTTTAATATAGTCATTGATCCCTACAGTAATATTTTAAGGTAAAATATATTTATTATATTTGCATCCATGGATCATTGTTTGAAGTGTCTTAAAGGATAAGTTCACCTTTTAAAAAAAAAAAATAATAAATGCAAATTTTTTTGCAGGTAAAAAATAAATTGCAAATATTTGTTTTTTCCTATGGAGCCTGTAAATCATCATGATCAGCAGATCCCTGGCGCAATGTCAGGATCCTGCAGACTCTCATGCCGCGTACACACGATCATTATTCACGGCGGTTAAAAAAACGCTGTGAATAATGACATTAAAAACGAGGGAACGGCTTTTTCCCCACACACGGTCGTTTTTCACGTCATTTTTTCTCTTGTCGAGAAAAATGACCGTCTGTGGGCTCCGCGGCAGTGTTTCCCTATGGGAAAACTGCCACGGAAAAAATGTCGGAAAAAACGACGAGAAAAATTAGAACATGTTCTAATTTTTCTCGTCGTTTTTAATGACGTTTTTCTCGTAGAGAAAAACGTCAAAATGCCCACAGACGATCGTTTTTCTCGTCAAAAGGAAAAAATTTCATTTTTCTCGACGAGAAAAACGGTCGTGTGTACACGGCATCAGGGTAGCTGTCTGCTCGTACCTCTGATATGGGCAGGCAGTTACTGGAGAGCAGGAAGAATAATGAATTATGAAAGCCTTTACCAGCGCCCTCGCAGTTCACTAAGAACTACAAGCTGTCAGCCGTAGTGGCTGACAGTACTTCTAGCCCCACACAGCCGCACTGTTTTCAAATTGTGACAGCAGATGCATGGAGAAGATCCCCCACCCACTGTCAGAGGGAGAGGGGGATTGGGGGGAGAGGGGGTGAATGCTGAACATGTTACTCCCTAAATCTGTGTAACATGTTCAGAAAGGTGAACTTAGCTCTTAATTGTGAAATATGGATGACTATAAAATCTCAGGACCATGTGTCTTTTTCTTGCAATTGCCATATTTTTGCACCTGAATAAAGATTTTAAAATCTCCAAAAACGTTCTTCTTAAGCCTCGTACACATGGCCGAGAATCTCGTCGTAAAAAACGCGTCGTTTTTTTCGACGAGATCCTTGGACAAGAAACTTGTCCTGGCCGAGTGTACACACGCTAATTTCAAAGAACCCGCGGTTCTTTGAATGGAGCGAACGCGGTGACGTAATTGAATACGACGAGCATGTGCTCGTTACATTCGATGCCATCGCCGCCATCTTTGTACACCCTATCTTATGCCTAGGAAGCTACCGCGCATGCGTCAAAGTCATTTCGAGCATGCGCGGGCTTCCCGGAGGACAGGTAAGTGTACACACACACAATTTTCTCGTCGAGAAACAGGCTGACGAGAAAATAGAGAGCAGGTTCTCTATTTTCTCGTCGAGATTCTAGTCGGTTTTCTTGACGAGAAACCATACACACGAACAAATTTCTCGGCAAGAAATCTCTGCCAGCAAGTTTCTTGCTGGTTCTTGCCGAGAAACTCGGTCGTGTGTACGAGGCTTTACACTTTAGTTCTGGCTGGTGTAAATACTACTTGATAAAGATTACCAGAATATTTTTTTCATTGCTTAGTAACTTTAAAGGTTGGGAGCAGAGAATATAGAAGATGGTGCATATGCATGAGCCAAATAGAAAGAAGGGAGTGTGGAAAAGATAAGTAGGAGGTAGAGTGCACGAAAATAAAATCTTGGTCAGAAGTTGGAGTGCAGAGGAGACAGTAATGATGAAGGTTTAGAACTTGGAAGATAGAGAGAAGTGCAGGAGCAGAACAGATGTTTAAAAGAGATGTAAGAGGGATAGCGTCAAATGGACCCTATATATTGACTAAAGCAATTGACGTGCACAGCGTCCAAAACAAGTATGTTTATAGATATACTGTACTCCCTACTTGCGTTTTATTCTTCAGCATTGTAAATACTGATTTATACATGGGTTAAAAATAAACACAATTAGAGTGACAAGCATACTCATTTTGTAAGAGCCATTTTTTAAAAGCTCAATGGTCAAGGATATTTAAAGGTCATGTACACAGCAGTACATCTCTATTGAAGTACATGATTGTGGATAATTGAAAGTGACAATGTAAACAAATGCCATTTAATACATTTAAACAACTTCATATGTGCAGTTATTTTAGACTAAATTTAACCTTTTTGAAGACGTAAATATAATGTAGCCTCTGAGCACTTTACCTGCTGCAGAACTGAAGTGGAAACAAATTGCTATGTTGTGTATGAGACGATTGCCATCATTTCTTGTATACATTGCTAAACTTTTTCTGACCCTCCCTTCTCTCCTACTAGATAATACAAGCTACATGTCACGTTGCATTTATTGCTTCCCTTAAATAGTCACTGTTCTATCTGACATTAAATGATTGCCTCAGGATGAAATTATGATTGTGAAAATTCCGTGTTCGCTATTTTCTACTTTTATTAGAGCCTTAGTGAATCTCTCCAAGGTTTTATATGGCCTTTTTTAATTAAATTGTGATTATTTTATGATTATAATAGGCACCTAGCTATGTGATCAGACTATTTCCCCTAAATTATTATACACTCCTCCTTCAACCAAGAATTAAAATATTGCCTGCAATTATTAATTTTATTGGTACACCATAAACACAGTAATGAAGGAAATACATAACTGGTTAAGAAAAGCAGGACAAAGAAAATGTGTTGTGCTATAATATACTTACTATGTTGTTCAGGCAGTTTCCATTTCTCTTTTCATATTTTAATATACACTGTGTATATATATATATATATTTTTGTTCATTTCATCAGCTGCCTTAAAGGTTACTGTTCTTCAAAAAAAGAGGAAACATCCCCCACAATATAGGGGGGTCTAATCCTTCTTGATTAATACTTATGGCAGATAAAAATTCTCTCTTTGTGGTAGAAAGAACATAATACAAGGTTTGGTGTAACCCCAACATCACCTCCATCCCAATTACAATACATATACATGGGGTTCGCCCTGGGACTTTGAGTGAGGTGAATATGGTTAGCCAAAAAACATATCATGATAGTAAAAAAGTAGCTTTTTTACAGTTTTTTGCGCATATAAACACAACAGCAATAAATACAGGCCTGTATTTATTGCTGCTGTGTTTTATATGCACAACAAACTGTAATAAATCTACTTTTTTACTATCATGATATGTTTTTTGGCTAACCATATTGACCTCACTCAAAGCCCCAGGGCGAACCCCATGTATATATGTTTTGTGGTAGAAAGAGTTCATTATCTAACAGCAAGACTACCACCTCCAGGGGCACCTCCCTAAATTTATATTACTAACGACTTCAATTTCGGGAACTTGATCTGGTTATATGAGACATTAGAAGTAGTGTTAACATGATTTATTTTGTCCTTTTCTCCTGTACCTCATTTATGCCTGACAATGCCCTCCCATCTACTGGATGTTATTATTTGCTCATCCTGAAATCATGATGGCTCTTACAAAATGAGTATGCTTGTCACTGTAATTATGTTCATTTTTAACCCATGTATAAATTGGTATTTACAATGCTAAAGAATAAAACGCAAGTAGGGAGTACAGTATATATATATATATATATATATATATATATATATATATATATATATACAGTCAGGTCCATAAATATTGGGACATTGACACAATTTTAATATTTTTGGCTCTATACACCACCACAATAGATTTGAAATGAAACAAACAAGATGTGCTTTAACGGCAGACTTTCAGCTTTAATTTGAGGATATTTACATCCAAATCAGGTAAACGGTGTAGGAATTACAACAGTTTGTATATGTGCCTCCCACTTTTTAAAGGACCAAAAGTAATGGGACAGATTAACAATCATAAATCAAACTTTCACTTTTTAATACTTGGTTGCAAATCCTATGCAGTCAATTACAGCCTGAAGTCTTGAACGTATAGACATCACCAGACGCTGGGTTTCATCCCTGGTGATGATCTGCCAGGCCTCTACTGCAACTGTCTTCAGTTCCTGCTTGTTCTTGGGGCATTTTCCCTTCAATTTTGTCTTCAGCAAGTGAAATGCATGCTCAATCGGATTCAGGTCAGGTGATTGACTTGGCCATTGCATAAAATTCCACTTCTTTCCCTTAAAAATCTCTTTGGTTGCTTTCGCAGTCTGCTTCGGGTCATTGTCCATCTGCACTGTGAAGCGCCGTCCAATGAGTTCTGAAGCATTTGGCTGAATATGAGCAGATAATATTGCCTGAAACACTTCAGAATTCATCCTGCTGCTTTTGTCAGCAGTCACATCATCAATAAATACAAGAGAACCAGTTCCACTGGCAGCCATACATGCCCACACCATGACACTACCACCACCATGCTTCACTGATGAGGTGGTATGCTTTGGATCATGAGCAGTTACTTTCCTTCTCCATACTCTTCTTTTCCCATCACTACTGGATGTTATTATTTGCTTATCCTGAAATCATGATGGCTCTTACAAAATGAGTATGCTTGTCACTGTAATTATGTTCATTTTTAACCCATGTATAAATCGGTATTTACAATGCTAAAAACTAAAACGCAAGTAGGGAGTACAGTATATATATATATATATATATATATATATATATATATACAGTCAGGTCCATAAATATTGGGACATTGACACAATTTTAATATTTTTGGCTCTATACACCACCACAATAGATTTGAAATGAAACAAACAAGATGTGCTTTAACGGCAGATTTTCAGCTTTAATTTGAGGGTATTTACATCCAAATCAGGTAAACGGTGTAGGAATTACAACAGTTTGTATATGTGCCTCCCACTTTTTAAAGGACCAAAAGTAATGGGACAGATTAACAATCATAAATCAAACTTTCACTTTTTAATACTTGGTTGCAAATCCTTTGCAGTCAATTACAGCCTGAAGTCTGGAACACATAGACATCACCAGACACTGGGTTTCATCCCTGGTGATGCTCTGCCAGGCCTCTACTGCAACTGTCTTCAGTTCCTGCTTGTTCTTGGGGCACTTTCCCTTCAGTTTTGTCTTCAGCAAGTGAAATGCATGCTCAATCGGATTCAGGTTTGGTGATTGACTTGGCCATTGCATAAAATTCCACTTCTTTCTCTTAAAAATCTCTTTGGTTGCTTTCGCAGTATGCTTCGGGTCATTGTCCATCTGCACTGTGAAGCGCCGTCCAATGAGTTCTGAAGCATTTGGCTGAATATGAGCAGATAATATTGCCTGAAACACTTCAGAATTCATCCTGCTGCTTTTGTCAGCAGTCACATCATCAATAAATACAAGAGAACCAGTTCCATTGGCAGCCATGCATGTCCACACCATGACACTACCAGCACCATGCTTCACTGATGAGGTGGTATGCTTTGGATCATGAGCAGTTACTTTCCTTCTCCATACTCTTCTCTTCCCATCACTCTGGTACAAGTTGATCTTGGTCTCATCTGTCCATAGGATAATGTTCCAGAACTGTGAAGGCTTTTTTAGATGTTGTTTGGCAAACTCTAATCGGGCCTTCCTGTTTTTGAGGCTCACCAATGGTTTACATCTTGTGGTGAACCCTCTGTATTCACTCTGGTGAAGTCTTCTCTTGATTGTTGACTTTGACACACATACACCTACCTCCTGGAGATTGTTCTTGATCTGGCCAACTGTTGTGAAGGGTGTTTTCTTCACCAGGGAAAGAATTCTTCGGTCATGCACCACAGTTGTTTTCCGTGGTCTTCCGGGTCTTTTGGTGTTGCTGAGCTCACCGGTGCGTTCTTTCTTTTTACGGATGTTCCAAACAGCTGATTTGGCCACACCTAATGTTTTTGCTATCTCTCTGATGGGTTTGTTTTGTTTTTTCAGCCTAATGATGGCTTGCTTCACTGATAGTGACAGCTCTTTGGATCTCATATTGAGAGTTGACAGCAACAGATTCCAAATGCAAATAGCACACTTGAAATGAACTCTGGACCTTTTATCTGCTTCTTGTAAATGGGATAATGAGGGAATAACACACACCTGGCCATGGAACAGATGAGCAGCCAATTGTCCCATTACTTTTGGTCCCTTAAAAAGTGGGAGGCACATATACAAAATGTTGTAATTCCTACACCGTTCACCTGATTTGGATGTAAAAACCCTCAAATTAAAGCTGAAAGTCTGCAGTTAAAGCACATCTTGTTCGTTTCATTTCAAATCCATTGTGGTGGTGTATAGAGCCAAAAAGATTAGAATTGTGTCGATGTCCCAATATTTATGGACCTGACTGTATATATATATATATATATATATATATATATATATATATATAAACATACTCATTTTGGACGCTGTACACGTCGATTGTTTTAGTTAATATATGGGGTCCATTTGAGGCTATCCCTCTTACATCTCTTTTAAACATCTGTTCTGCTCCTGCACTTCGCTCTATCTTCCAAGTTCTAAACCTTCATCATTATTGTCTCCTCTTCACTCCAACTTTTGACCAAGATTTTATTTTCGTGCACTCTACCTCCTACTTATCTTTTCCAAACTCCCTTCTTTCTATTTGGCTCATGCATACCCACCATCTTCTATATTCTCTGCTCCCAACCTTTAAAGTTACAAAGCAATAAAAAAATATTCTGGTATACTTTGTTTGGGTGCCGCAACAGTCCAACCACTACTGGCGATCAGGGCCTTATTTTGGAGTGACCCTTGATTTATCTCTTTCCCCTTTTCCAATTTGGTATACTTTATCAAGTAGTATTTACACCAGCCAGAACTAAAGTGTAAGAAGAAAGTTCTTGGAGATTTTGAAATCTTTATTCAGGTGCAAAAATATGGCAATTGCAAGAAAAAGACAAATGGTCCTGGGATTTTATAGTCGTCCATATTTCACAATTAAGGGCTAAGTTCACCTTTCTGAACATGTTACCCAGATTTAGGGAGTAACATGTTCAGCATCCACCCCCTCTCCCCCCAATCCCCCTCTCCCTCTGACAGTGGGTGGGGGATCTTCTCCATGCATCTGCTGTCACAATTTGAAAACAGTGCGGCTGTGTGGGGCTAGAAGTACTGTCAGCCACTATGGCTGATGGCTTGTAGTTCTTAGTGAACTATGAGGGTGCTGGTAAAGGCTTTCATAATTCATTATCTCTTCTGCTCTCAAGTAACTGCCTGCCCATTTCAGAGGTACACAAAATTTGCATTTATTATAAAAAATTTTAAAGGTGAACTTATCCTTTAAGACACTTCAAACAATGATCCATAGATGCAAATATAATCAATATATTTTACTTAAAATTTCACTGTAGGAATCAATGACTATGATAAACAGAATATATAAAAGATGTAGGGCATATAAATGAAATTAAACTCATACAGTAATTTATTTATGAAAAACATAATACGACTGATGAAGGTAACATATAACGGATTCATCTGTTGCTTCCTCTGTCTCATCTAGCTATCCAGGCACTAATATGGAAAAGCTGTCACGTGATAACCATGATGTTCAAGCAGGAAAACAAAACTTCACAAGGTGGTGGTAACTGATCACGCTTTATCTATTTCACAGGCGCCTATGGTTGCTTGAAAAACTCAGGAAAGTAATATTGACACTTCTTCTTTTAGTGATGGTCTTTCACCTTCTACACTTTCTTACATATCTTCACAACAGGTAAGCACCAACCCACATTGTGGCACTATACCAAAAGGCTCAAAACCCCTAGATTTTTTGTACCAGAGCTTATGAAACAGACAGGAGGAAACCTCACATCACCAAACACAAAAAAGATGATCAATTTGGACACATATGTAATGAGACAGGGGGGAGGAAAGAAAACAAACTTGAAATAATGAATTTGTCAGGATATGCCCTATCGCTTGATGAAATCAAGGAATTACAATTAGGATTAAATTTTTGCCCCACGAGAAATATAGGCAAATTTCATATGATTAAAGATATCAATCCCTTTGCACAAAAACTGAACTATAGATCATCTATCTTGGGCCCCTGTATCAAGAATAGATCTGCCCCATTAGGTGGCCAAATAACAGATTGGAAAGATTTCAGCAAAACAAGATTCTAAAATTCTAAAAATGTTAACAGAATTGGAAGAAGAATCTGGGCATATAGAGATGAAAGAAGAAGATGACACTACCCCAACTTCCAAAATAGCTTATAGACAGGCAGATCAAAACAAGAAATGAAAAAAGAAATCCACCAAGTTCCCATGTCAAACCAATCCTATAGTAGATCTTTTTTGTTAAGTTGATTACCTGTGATATTGAGAATCTCACTATGAAGGGAACTCCACATAATTTATCATCAGTTGATTTCCAGGCCTTGGTAAATTATAAAAAACGTACAGAACTCGTCATAAAAATCCGCCTATAAAGGTGGGAATATTGTGGTCATGAATGAATCACAATATGTAAGAAAATCTTAGATAACAAAGTCTGGTATAAAAAAACTGATGGCTCCATTTTGGAAAGAAATAACAATGACTTTTTACTCTTACCAATGCTATCATTACCAGGGAATTGTATTATTTCTTAAAGATCAATTAACCAATGACTCCTATCTTTTATGCTCTACCAAAAGGCCCCCAAAAACCTAATTGATCCATCTGGTAGACCTATGGTGTCTGGCATTAGACATATGCAGAATGTAAAAATGTGTTTAGTTTCGGAAAGATTCATTATGTTACTAATTTGTTTTGTTGTTTCATTTCAGAATTTTCTTAGTTTAGTGTAGTTTTGTAGAATTTTGTTTTGTTTATAAATTTTCTAACCAATTCCAAACTTCCAGAACAATTCAAATTAGATTGGTTGAAAAATGATCGACCAATTCAAATTCTGTGTGCAGAATAGCTGGTTGTTAGGCAGCAGACATGACCTTAAAGTGAGTGAGTGAGTGAGTAACTTGTATAGCGCTGCAATTGCGAACTAAATCGCCTCAAGGCGCTTTGCATCCAGTGTCGTTGAGATCGTTAGAAGAGATGGGTCTTTAGTATTTTACGGAAGGCCCGATGGTTTTCTTCCATGCGGATATTCGCATTCCATAGCCTTGGTCCTTGGACAGCAAACCTTCGTTCTCCCTTGGCTTTGTAGCGGGTCTTGGGGATGTGGAGGAGGTTTTGGTTAGTTGATCGAAGGTCACGAGTAGTGGTGTAGTGTTTTATTTTCTCGCATAAGTATTCAGGAGCGTTTCCTTGTGCGCATTTGTGGGTGAGGCAGAGGGTCTTGAATGTGATCCGATCCTTTACGGCTAGCCAATGGAGGCTTTTCAGGGACGGTGCGATTGATTCCCAGGGTTTTTTCCCTGTTACCAGTCTGGCCGCTGTGTTTTGGACGACTTGTAGATGTGCAACTTGGTATTTGGGTAGTCCTAGGTAAAGTGAGTTAGCGTAGTCAAGCCGTGAATTGATGATGGTTCCGACTACTACTGCTCTGTCTTTTTCCGGGATGAACGGGATGAGTCTTCGTAGCAGGCGGAGAAGGTGGTGGGATCCACTGACTACTGATCCTATTTGTGCGTCCATAGTCATGTCTGAGTCAAAGATAACTCCCAGGCTTTTAACTTTGGTGCTTGGGGTTATGTTTTGTCCCAGGATGGTGGGCGGCGTCCATGTGGTCCTGGCGTTTTTCTTTCGGTTAGCGTGGAAAATGAGCAGTTCTGTTTTGGATCCATTAAGCTTGAGGGAGCTCTCTGTCATCCAATTGTTGATCAATGTAAGGCATTTTTCCAGTCCGTAATATTGATCTTTTTTGTTGTTGATGCGAAAGTATAGTTGAGTGTCATCTGCATAGGAGTGATAACGCATGTCCTGTTCACTGATGATTTTAAGGAGTGGCCGAAGGTAGATGTTGAAGAGTACCGGTGACAGGGGTGATCCTTGAGGGACTCTGCATGTATTTGTGCGTGGTGCCGAGGTAAAGGCTCCCAGTTTCACTGTCTGGGATCGGTTTTCTAAGAAGGATGTGAACCATGGTAGGTCGTGTCTGCGACTCATGCTACTTCGGTGAGACGCGTAAGTAGGATTTTGTGATCTACTGTGTCAAAGGCTGCACTGAGGTCCAGCAGCACCAGGAGACATGATTCTCCGTCATCTGCTGCTTCTAGTACGTCGTCCCATATTTTGAGAAGTGCCGTTTCCGACCCATGGCCTGGGCGGAACCCCGATTGAAGTGGGTCCAGGAGATTGTGGGTATCCAAATGAAGTTGTAGCTGTTGTGTTACAACTTTCTCGATAATCTTGGAGATGGTGGTCAGGCTTGTTACCGGTCTTCTAAAATTTGGGTCATTCGGGTCGAGGTTGGGTTTCCTTAATAGGGGTTTGATTATTCCTTGTTTAAGGGAAGTCGGCACAATACCTTCTTTGAACGATTGGTTGATGAAGTGTGTTATGTGGGGTGCCAAGATGTCGGTACATTCTTTCAGCAGTTTTGCCGGAATGATGTCGTTCGGTGAAGTGCTATCTCGGAGACTTCTGATGATGTTTTTAGTAGTGTCGATTGTAATTGGGACCAGAGTAAATTTCTTTGATTGCAGAATATTTATCTGGTTCTTTTCTTCCTTTGGCTGTGTGGGGTTGTTTGATTTTTCCTGCTGAATTATTTTCCTAATGTTATCAATTTTGTCGATAAAAAAATTGGATAGTTCATTGCAGAATTCCTGTGTTTCGTTTGCTGAAGACTTCAAACAGCTGGGATTCATGGTCTGAGCTACTAGTTTGAAGAGTTCGCGGGGGCGGTTTAGGGCTTTTGCGATGGTGTTAGCGAAATGGTCTCTTTTTGCTTTGAAGATTGCTTTATGATATTTCCTAGTGAGTGCTTTGTAGATTGTGTAGTTCTCCTTTGTTGCATTTCTTCTCCAGGCTCCTTCTGCTCTTCTGCGTTCTTGTTTCAGTAAAGTAAGAGCGTCATTGAACCAGCCTGCATTGTTTTTGCGGATGAGTGCTCTGCGTCTTGGAGCAACCGTATCTGCTGTCTGTAGCAAAGCATTGTTCAGGAAGTTGAGTGTTTCTTCTGTTGAGTGGTTTTGGTTTAGCATTTCCATATTGTTCAATAGCGTGGTTTTGAAAAGCTCAGAGTATAGTTTCTTCTGTGATCTTGTCCAGTGTGTTGTTGCTGATTGTATTGATTTTTGGAGGGCCGTGTTGGTCGTTATAGTAAACTTGATGGCATGGTGGTCTGTCCATGGTAGAGGCTGGTTGTCCAGTGTGTTGATGTCCATATCTTGTTTGAAGATTAGGTCAAGAGTGTGACCTGATACATGAGTAGGAGTATTTATCAATTGTTGCAAGCCTAGTTTTTCTAGTTGGTCGATGAAGGCAGTGGCGATAGGGTCTTCGGGGGAGTTGGCCCAAAAGTTGAAGTCTCCAAGTAGCAGCAGATTTTTGGTTTTCATGGTGTATGTCGAGAAAAATTCATTTAAATGTGTGAGGAGGTGTGTCTTGGGTCCCGGTGGTCTGTAGTAGAGCAGTATGTGGATGGTATCTTGGGGTGTAGTTTGTAGTTGCAGAGTGAGTGTTTCCATGAAAGGCAATGAGTTCTGTAGAGTTGGTTTGATGAACGTAAGGTGGTCTTTGTAAATTACTGCTAGGCCTCCTCCTCTTTGTCCTGTTCTATGCTCAGTTAGGATGCGGTAGTTCTCCGGCACTAGTTCTGCTAGGATGGTATTGCAGTCGGGTGTTAGCCAGCTTTCCGTGATGAAGAGGCAGTCTATGTTGTGTTGGGTTATGAAATCATGGATTTCCTGTCTGTGTTTGACTGCAGATCTGGTGTTGATTAGGGCACTTGATAGATGTTGTAGATGCCATGGTGCTCTGTTTTTTCCTGTTGATAGTCGACTGATTCTTACGATTCGTTCTAGTGATTGTAAAGGTTCTTACCTCTACTGTGCAGTTCGTTTTGCACAGAGTGGCCCTGATCCTCCTGTTCTGAGGTCCCACGGCGGCTCTCTCTGCTCCTCCCCGAAATAGATAACCCCTTCTGGGAAGCTCTCTCCCGAGGGGGTTACCTTGTGGGTGCGCTCCCATATCATACACTCGACGTCCATAGCCACCCAGTGTATGACTCGGCTCTGCCCCCCGGCGCCGGTTTAATTAAATTTGATTGACAGCAGCAGGAGCCAATGGCTGCGCTGCTATCAATCTATCCAATGAAGAGCCGAGAAGCCGTAGAGAGATTGCGCCCACGGAAATTTGGGGCTCATGTAAGTAAAACGGGGGGCTCGGGGGCCGGACACTGCAAGGTGCTTTTTCACCTTAATGCATAGAATGCATCAAGGTGAAAAAACACAAAGGTTTACAACCCCTTTGAGGTAAAGATACACCTCTTTTTTGGCAGCAGAGGATTTTTGAACACAGAGAAGAGTGTGGTAAGCTCCTGGCCTTTATAGGTAATTATGAGTTTAAACCTTTGTTGGTTAATGTTCTCTGCTCTCCCGGGGGCTCCCGGATTATGGACCCACAAGGGGTGCAAGTTTTTATCTCCATTTACTAACAACTTTACGCCTCTAAGTCTGTTTACACAACTGAGGAAATCTCCCACTACCTACACTTTGTTTTTTTGTTACATCTGGCTCCTTAACAGATTTCCATGCTGAAGGTGCATCTTACCCCTATTGAGGTCCAGGCAGCCATTTCCAATTCTGCCCAGGCTAAGGCTGCCCATACATGGTTCAGTTTTTTTCATTCAGTCAGCCTGCTGAACAAAAAAACTTACACGATTCACTCATCCACACATTCAGTAGGGATGTGGGAATCCTCCCCACTGTATCATTGTATTATGACAGCAGGGAGACTCTCCCACCTCCCTGCCCTCACAATATACAGATCAGTGCCTTTTGGCTCTAAATCTTTGTAATATGTTGAAGTTTCAACAAAGATTTACAGCCCATAAAAGTAAGAAAAGCAGAAAGGCAAAACTGGTTATGCCAAAGCAGGGGATGGAATTGGCAATCAGTGATCCCTGGGAGGAATATAGGGTGTCCTATGGCAGGTGACATTTGCAACAGCGAGTTCACCAAAATGATATCTTCTCGTTCGGCCCTGAGAAGTCTGCCCGTGTATCCTACTAACAGGTGGGATTTAACATAGGGGGAAAGCGCTGTTTTGAGCCAAGGGATTCCACCAAGCGGAAAACCTATGGAAGCTTGTTCCAGTTGGATCCAATGTTTGGAACCTGGGCTGCTACACCGGTCCATAACTCTCACGGAATTCTCCACCCTATAGTATTTTAGTGGATCCAGAAAACCTAAGCCACCACTATGTGTAGGGTAAGACAGTAAAGTGTGAAATAACCTATGAGATTTGTGGGCCCAAAGAAAAGTGGTAAGGACATCTTGTGTATGTTTGAGAAAGACTTGGGGATTCTGATTGGGAGAGTCTGCAGTAAATACAGCAGCCTTGGGAGAATATTCATCTTGAGAACACTATTCCTTCCAAACCATGAAAACTGAAAATTTATTACCAAATACTTACCGTAATTTTCCTTTCCTGATAGACTCCATGGCAGACTACGTGTGGGTTAACCCCGCCTCCTCTCCACAGCTATAGGACCCCTTACCCATAAATTTGAGCTCACCTCCACAGACAGGTGTTTCGTAACTAGCCGACTCACATTTCAACTCTCATATTTTTAATTCATGGGTGGGAACTCCGTCTGCCATGGAGTCTATCAGGAAAGGATAATTACGGTAAGTATTTGGTAATAAATTTTCAGTTTTCCTGACAGACTCCATGGCCAAACCACACGGGAGGGTATGCTGAACAAAAATATATTTTAATCTTTCCCGTCAACTGACAGGATTTTTCGACCAAAATTAACAGAGGAAAGGGAAGCAGGCTCAATACAATATTGAGACATAAATGTATTAATAGAAGACCACGAGGCTGCCTTGCATATCACTTCAGGAGCCACGTGTCGAGCTGCTGCCCATGAGGCTGCCATGCCTCTGGTGGAATGAGCCGTCACCGCCTCTGGAGGAGCTAAGCCCTTTGCCCTGTAAGCCTGTTGAATAGATTGGACGATCCAGGCTGCTATTGTTCTGGAGGAAGCCCTTTTTCCTTTGTTGCTACCAGTGTGTAACAAGAACAGGTAGTTCGAGCTTCTAAAAGATGAAGTAGCTCGCAAGTATTCTTTCAGAGTCTCACCTACATCCAAGGGATGAACATCTGCTGATTCTGGAGAATCAAAAGTAGGAAGGACTATTTCTTGATTTTCGTGAAAAACTGATGTGACTTTTGGTTTTGACCCAAGCATGGGAATAAGGACCACTCGGTCCGGGAAGAAAGTCAAAAAAGGTTCTTGACAACCCAGGAAGCTTATTTCTGAAACCCTTTTGGCTGAAGTAATGGCCACTAGAAAGGCCAGTTTGATTGATAAGTCCTTAATAGAAAGATCTTTGTTGTTGAGTGCTGAAAGAGCATCAAGAACGAGCGGAAGATCCCATTTGGGGAATCTAGGTTTCCTCTGAGGCCTGATTCTCGATGCCCCCCGAAAGAACTGTTGAACCAGGGGATGAGTTGCCCATGACGTTCCCGAAAAAGCTGATAAGGCTGATACTTGTACCCTGAGGGAACTGATCGATAAAGGCAGATCCAAGCCTGATTGGAGAAAACTCAAGATGTCTTGAACACTAGGATTTCTAGATGACTTTCCTGCAGAAGTCGTGAAGCTGACAAATCTGGCCCAGATTCTATTGTAAGTTTTATTTGTGTTGGACTTTCTGGAGCTCATAAGGGTAGAGATTACCCCTGAAGCACACCCAAGAGACTCTAGCCTCTCCCTCTCAAAAACCAGACCATCTGTCTCAGCATTGCTGGACAGGGGTGCAGGGTCGTCCCCTGAGAAAGAAGGTCCGGCCTGAGAGGAAGAGGCAGCGGGTCCCTGAAGCTCATTAGATTCAGGAGAGGAAACCAAGGTCTGCTCGGCCAGTATGGTGCTATTGTTACCACCTCGACTTTCTCCAACTGAAGCCGCTGTAAGAATTTTAGCATGATCGGAAGAGGAGGGAAGGCATATGCCCTGTTGAAGTCCCATTGACTCGTTAATGCATCTACTCCGAAGGCTTGACTGTACCGAGCTCGGGTGTAGTATCTGTCGATCTTGTAATTGCAGGGGGATGCAAACAGATCCACTTCTGGATCGAAATCCAACGATAGGATCCACTTGAAGGTTTGTGGATGCAGTGACCATTCGTTGTTGTCTAGCATGCTGCGTGACAGGAAGTCCGCTTGAATGTTCTGCTCCCCTGGAATGAAGACTGCTGTTAAGTTGAGCAGATTCCTCTGAGCCCAGGTCATAATGGGCTCGACCTCTTGGAGAAGGGCAGAGCTCCGAGTGTCCCCTTGTCTCTCCACATATGCCACAGCGGTGGTATTGTCCATTTTCAGTAGGACCGACTTCCCTTTCAGAAGGTGGGAGAAGGCTTGAAGGGCGCACCATGCCGCGCGCAGTTCCAGAATGTTCGAACCTGGAGAGTGGAGACGGGCATCCCATTTGCCCTGAGCCAGTTCTGCCCCACAATGTGCCCCCCAGCCCGCATTGCTGGCATCGGATGTAACAGTCACCCAATGGATGGGGGCAAGGGAGTGGCAAGTTGACAAGTTCTTGGTTTGAAGCCACCAGAGGAGACTGTTGCTCATTGACTGTGTTATCCGGATCCGCTGATTGAGATCGTCTGTCTTCCATTGCTGGAGGAATCCGGATTGAAAAGGACGAAGCCTCCACATCGCCCACTTGACCATGGGGGATGTGGCCACCATTGTGCCGATTATCTTCAGGCACTGTGATGCCCTTAGGTGAGAGAAGTCTAGAGCTAAGGAGATTCTTTCCCGAATGATCGGTATTTTTTCTTCTGGAAGAGAGATGGTGTTCTCTATGGTGTCGAACTGGGCTCCTAGATAGACCAAGCGCTGGGTCGGTTCCAGCTGACTCTTCTCCCGGTTTAGGAGCCATCCGAACTCCAACAGTGTAGAAATCACCTGATCTTTGTGGACTAGCAGCTGCTGCTTGTCTTGGGACAGTACTAGTAGATCGTCCAGATAATGATACAGACGCACACCCTGTATTGTGATAAGGGACACAACTGCCAACAGCACCTTGGAAAAGACTCTTGGAGAAGTCGTTAGCCCGAATGGAAGACAAATAAATTGTAAGTGCTCTTGTTCGACCTGGAACCGCAGATATTTGTAAAAAAATTCTGCCACCGGAACATGAAAGTATGCGTCTTTTAGATCTATTGAGATCAACCAGTCGCCTGGTTGAACAATTTTTTGGATGGTTGAGAGTGACTCCATCTTGAACTTCTCGTGCTTTATGTACTTGTTCAGGAAAGTGAGATCTATGACTGGACGCCAAGAGCCGTTCTTCTTTTGTACTAGGAAGAGGGGGGAGTATACCCCCTGGAATTCCTCGTCCTTTGGGACGGGCACCACCGCTCCTTGATCTTTCAGGACATTCACATATGAGAGAAGAACTTGCTGTTTTTCTTCTGACCGAGGTAGTGAGGTTTGCATTGGTCTGCATGGAGGGATCTTGGTGAAGGACCATGTGTGACCTGTTGAGACCGTCTTGATGGTCCAATAGTCTGAGATCGAGGCCACCCAGACGTGCCGGAAGAGGCGTAGGCGAGCCCCTACCCGACCCGCCTGGGCGGGCCCAATCTCAAAAAGACTTGGTTGGTTCACGCCCACCGGGCATCTGTTTCTTGCCAGACTTTTGAAAAGAAGATTGGCCTCTATTCCAATTCCAGCTTCTCCTAAAATCCCGTCTGGGTTTATAGGAGCATGCCTCTCTCGATTGCTCAGTACTGCGTCTCTGTTGAGGTTTTCTCTGATTAAACTGGCGCCTGTCCTGGGGAAGAAAACCCGACTTTCCGCCTGTAGCTTTTGAAATGGCGTTGTCAAGTTTGTTCCCAAACAACGAAGTCCCTTCAAAGGGAATTTTGCACCACGCCTGCTTGGAGGCTGGATCAGCAAGCCAGGGACGTAACCACAGTGCTCGTTTGGCCGTGACCAAGGACAACATTGATCTGGCCAGTAAACGGATGAGGTCAATTGAAGCTTCCCCAAAAAGGCGACTGCCATTTTAAGTTCTTGCACTGCTGAACTTTGAGCCAGTTCTTCCGAGACACCTTTCAGAACGGAGTCTACATTTTCCACCCAGGCCTCCATTGCTTTGGAGGTCACTGCAAGGGCTAAAGCTGGTTTGCATGCCGTTCCGGCCAGGCTATATATTCTTTTGAGGTCCTGGTCGATCTTCCGATCCAGACCATCTTTAAATGATACAGTGTCATCTAGCGGGAGGGTGACATGCTTCGCTAGGCGCATTACTGCTGCATCTACGAGGGGAGCATTCTCCAGATGCTTGACATCCTCCGATTTAAAGGGATACAGTCTAGAGGTTTTGCTTAGCATGGAAACCTTCTTATCTGCCTTGCTCCATTCTTCCTCAAACACTCCTTTCAGCTCAGAGGGAAGTGGGAAATTGGAGCGTTCTTTCCCCAGTTGCTTAAACAGTTTTCTTTGTTTTTCTGGGGGGCAGTGGTATCCTCCAACTTCAAAGTTTCCTTCACTGCCTTGATCAGCGGAGAGACTAAAGCGTAGTCGAATCCCACCGTAGAATCATCTCCCTCCATCTCGTCTTGCGAGGAATAATGGGAGGAATCATGGGGCTGGAATTGGCCGGGATCCTCCTGGGCCTCGTCAGCCAAGGAGCCAGACAAGGTGGTGGACTGGCTCCTTGTGTGGGGGGCAACTATTTCTTTCATAGATTGCTGTACCACACGTTTCACAAGAGACTCAAGGTTTTGATTTTCGGTGTCTTTCTCACCAACCGTTCGGGCATAACATGGGTCGCATAGCGATTTGCCCTCCGGGATTCTGGTCTTGCATCCCCAACAGGCTCTGTGGTCAGATCGATCATCGCGGTGGTGGTGGCGGTGACTAGAGGAGGAATGGGAACATCTCCTATGTCTAGAGGGGCTATGTGAACGTCCCCTATGATGATGGGTCCTAGACGTAGTGTCGCGTCTAGACCTGGATGATGAGTGATGATGCGGCCTAGCAAGGTCCCTTTCTTGTGACCGATGAACTTAAGTTGCCGGGCTGTAAGAGATAATACAGACAGAGGGAGGGGGGGAAGGTGGGCAGGATGTAACCGTTAGCAACCACCAGATAGGCACAAAAGACACCAACCCCCTACCCACTCCGCACATACCTTGTGCAGGAGGGGCTGGCCACATGGCGGTGAGGATGAGTCCATGACGAGGGAGACACAGGAATCCGTACTACACTGCCTAGACTAAGGATAAGCAAATCAATGCAAGGAAGCATAAGAAAAGAAAAAAGTTTTTTTATTTTTTAAAACTGTCCCTTTAAGAGACACTAAGAATAGCAAGCATACATTGCAAAATGAAGTGCTTACCCCGTCCTAGCAGTAATGAGGCTCCAGGAGGCTGTCGCTCTATGCCCACAGGTTATCCCACCTGTATAGGGCTCTTCAGTGGTTTAAATAAACCGCCGAAATGACGTCACGGCCGGTCCCGCTGCGCGCGTGCGCCGAAGAGACCCGACCCACTGCGCCTGCGCGGCCCCTGACCCCTCCACCGCATTGCTCGGCGCATGCGCAGAAGAGCGGCGGACTGGGAACCAGGAAGAGAAATGGCGTCCTGGGATGCAAAAAGCGTTCCACATGCCGCACACAGGAGGTAACAGTACCGATCGATCCAAGCAATCCACATCCTGGACATCGCACAGAATTGCATGATGAAGGTCCATGTGAGGAGGATAAAAAAGGAACACCTGTCTGTGGAGGTGAGCTCAAATTTATGGGTAAGGGGTCCTATAGCTGTGGAGAGGAGGCGGGGTTAACCCACACGTAGTCTGCAATGGAGTCTGTCAGGAAAAGCATTTGGTAGACAACTTTCTGAGGTTCCATGGTAATATAATCAGAAGCGGTGGAAAGTTGGGCAAAAAAAACTCTGAGAGGAAGTGAGGAAGTTAAGTGGGTCCTTACATATCGAATATGTTGACAGGCCTATTTAAATGCAAAATAAGCTGCCAGTGCATCCATAGTGGCCTGTGAAATATTAATATTTAAGGCTTTATCTTGAAATGCCGATTAAATTCTTCAAGGTAGTTCGGAAGGGACATGAGAGGCTGGGTGATAAAAGAACCTTACATTTTGCTATTGATTCATTCCCTGTTACTAATAATTACTAATAATTAACCTTCTGTTAAGCAGGACAAGCATAATTAGACATTACTATATAGTATAAGTTTTTCATGAGATGTCAGTATTGTATCCAAACAAGTGACCTGCTTTCTACTATGAAAACTAAGATTGGCATGTTATCTAAGCTTTCGACTAGTGTCATGGGACATAATAATCTTGTTAAAATTATTCTTCTCCCTAAAATCTTTTATATTCTTGACACTCTCTACTTAAAGCTTTATGTGGAGTTCCAGCAGACAAACAAAATGGTTCACTCTAAAACATCCTAACGATTTAGAAAATCTGGCACTGCCAGTCTTTGCAGGCTTCTCAGATTTTCCACATGGGTACTGCTGCCTCCATTTATGCACCTTCTGACAATACAACCCCTCCTATAGGACTTTTTTCTAAAATAAATTTGTGAGTTAAAGTATTACACATTCCTACAGTCTTCTATCCTGATGTTTACTGGCATCTCAAGCTATGGGACAAAGCTTGGTCCAAGCTAGGTATTCTGGAGATCAGTAGTCACAATCCAGTTTAGCAGAATCAATCTTTGCCTGAGCTTTATATGGTGCCACATCTTGAGCACTGGTGTAGACATGGTATTACTCATTTACCTCAGATATTATGATTTTTTGGATCTACAGTAAAAAAAAAAATGTATTTGTTGAATTGCTTTTCTATTGCCTTTAGCTTAGACACCAGGCAATTCAGGCCTGTATTACCTGAGCTTGCAGATAATTGTTTGGCTGCTGCTATGATTAGTGTCCCCCTCCAACAAATCATCTGGAATTCTAAACAGCCTTCCGGGATTCCATGATACAAGCCTAGGCTCTTTCTATTATAATTGAAAGATTTTGTGGGAGGCTGATTTGGGGTCCCATTGATGATGAGATCTAGGACAAGGTTTTAAATAACCACTGATTAGTCTCCTTAAAATGTACTGATAAGCCGACCCATCTATTTATATTTCATTGTACCTATTTTATGTCAATGCAGTTAGTAAGATACAAACCATCTTATATTTGTATTATGCAATATGTGTCAATGGACTCCTTGTTCCTTTATCCACCTGCTCTGGCCCTGCCTATAGATACAGGCTTACTGAAAGCAAAATATAACCTAGACTAGACTAACTAGACTCTTGGGTAAGCTTATTGGGTCCTACTGTGTCTTCAGAATTAAACATTTAACTGCAGATTAAACTGGAGATTAATCAAATGCTATATTATAAAGAACTAATTTAGGACTACAGGAGGTTGCCCAAAAAATCTCAGAAAATTTGGGGTATGTGGCAGGCAGAATCTTCTACTTGCTGTCCATTTTGCACAACTCCTACTTGATTTTTAACAGTGGCTCTGATGTGTTTAGGTCAGATGTACTCAAGAGACTTCTCTTGAGAACGTCTGTGATAAAATGCTATGGGGCATTGCTGGAAGTGACATCATCACGCAAACTACATTTGGAAGTGACATCTCTGTACACCTGGGATTTAAGTTATTGTAAAGTCTTGTTTTTTATTTCTATAAAAATAAAAAACATGTTATACTTACCTGCTTTGTGGAGATCCTCCTCTTCTGTGCCTCTTCTGTGCCTCTTCTGTACTCCTGGCCCCTACCTGCTGTTGAGTGCCCCCACAGAAAACAGCTTGCTAGGGGGGCACCCAAGCCGAGTCACAGCTCCCTGTGTCCATTCAGAAATGGAGCCATGGCCCGGCCTCGCCCTCTTTATCTCTCTTCTCCTGATCCTGACACCACTGCTGTGTCTGAGCCAATCAGGAGGGAAAGTCTCGGACACTCGTGGATATAACTGGACAGAGATGAGGCTCAGGTAAGTATTAGGGGGGCTGCTGCACACAGAAGGCTTTTTATCTTATTGTATAGAATGCATTAAGATAAAAAAAAACTTCTGACTTTACAACCCCTTTAAGCAGGGAGCAACCTTTGAGAGTGGTATGCATGAGAGAAATTTGAATGAACTGTGGGAACTATTTCAGTGAGGTATTTTGAGAGGTTTTAAGAGATTTTAACTGTGATTACTCCTTGGTGCAAGGTATAGCACCTTAGAATGTGAGTATGTATACTGTGACAGCAGGAAGGTAAAGTCACCTGGTTGCATCCAGGGGGGTAGATATATTTCGCCCAGATTCAGGCTTTACGCCGACTTATACAGCTAGGTGGAGAGTTGTATAAGCCCAGCTGAGACTAGTGGGCTCATTGATGACTCATACCTCTAGGGAGAGGGCTGGGCGTCGTGCAGACAGGGAGTTGATGAGGCCAGCTGAAGCTTGTCAGCTCATTTAGGCCTCTATAAAAAACTCCCAGATTCATTAGATGTTAGCTCATGCCTGGAAGCAGACCTGTGTGGACTGTCTAGGGAGAGTGAACCCCTGTGCGGTGAGAGGAAGCCTGTGTGGCTATATTTTGCTTGGACATTTAAAACCAGGGACTTAGGGACTAGGACAGCACTAGGCTGATCCCAGTTGTTAGTTAGGAAACCTGTAAGTTTAGTCAGAGGTCAAGTTGACCAGGATTTATTTTGTTTATGTTTTTTTGCCTTGCTGTGTTTTTGTCACTGTAAATAGAAAATAAACCGCACCTTTTTGATTTTGAAAACCACAACCTCCGTCTGCTGGGCCTGTTTTTGGGTGGGGAGCCCATCCCGGGGGTCACACATACCCGCTGCCGAGCTAACCCCCTCACAGTTGGTGGAGAATGCGGGCAGTTTTTTTTTAAGCCAGCATGGAGGAGATACTGAAACAGCTGGCTCTAGCAAATGCCAATCAACAGCAGACAAATGCAGGTTTGCAAAGGAGCCTTGCAGCCCAGCAGCAAGCTCATCAACAGAGCCTTGCAACTTTACAACAGAGTCTGGAGGCTCAGCAACAAGCCCAACAGCAATCTGAGGCCCGCTTCATAGACCTGTTGCAGAAGCAAGAGCAGAGACTACAACAACAGATGGAAGCAGTAATGCAGCAACGTCCGCAGACCAGTGAGGAAAGCCGTCCCACTAATACCGCGTCCTTTGGGGTGAGTCGTTTATTGACAAAAATGACTGGAGAGGATGATCCAGAGGTATTTTTGACCACATTTGAAAGGACCGCGGAAAGAGAAAAGTGGCCTGAGGAGCAGTGGGCTGGACTAGTGGCTCCTCTGTTAACTGGTGAATCGCAGAAAGCTTACTATGACCTAGAGCCTAACCAAGCAAAAGACTATGTGATGCTAAAAGCTGAAATATTGGCAAGGCTGGGTGTCACCCTGGCTGTCCGGGCTCAGCGTGTGCATAACTGGACTTTCCAGCTTGGAAAACCCCCCAGGTCTCAAATGTATGATCTCATTCACCTGAGCAGAAAGTGGCTACAGCCAGAGACTTTGTCCGCACCAAAGATTGTGGAACGTGTTGTAATGGATCGGTTTTTGAGAGCTCTTCCTACTGCCATCCAAAAGTGGGTAAGCCATGGAGACCCAGAGACGGCCGATGGTCTTGTGGATCGTGTGGAGAAATACTTGGCTACAGAGAACCTGACGGCCTCTTCCAGAGACACTCGGACTTTCCACCCTAAGACCAGACCATCCCCAGGGGCGGATAAGAGGATTCCAAGGGGTGAGGGTGGAGAGAGTGAGAGGGTGGGAGCTCTACCCCAAGTTTGGCGAGAACAGCCTGGGAAATCAGCGGCTCAAGAGGCCGCAAGAAGGATCGTTTGCTACCGCTGCCGGCAAGCGGGACATATTGCAGCAAATTGCCCGGTTGTGGAGGAACCCATGCAGTGTGACTTTCTGACGGGCAGACGTCAGTCGCTGTGTGCGACAGTCGCATGCACTGCCATTCGGGGAACTGAGAAACATTTATGCAAAATGTGTATTAATGGTAGAAATGTTGTGGTATTGCTGGATTCAGGTAGCCTTGTGACCCTGATAAAGGCTGAGTTAGTTAAAACAGAGGTCTCTGGGAATAGCAAGGTAGCCGTTATTTGTGTGCATGGGGACACCCGAGAGTATCCAGTGACTACAGTGTGTTTCGAGACCCCCAAAGGTACCCTCTCTCATCCAGTGGGCTTAGTATCTCAGTTACCGCATGACGCCATTGTGGGAAGGGATTTTCCGAAGTTCTGGGAACTGTGGGATGATCCTGAGCCCCCCACTGGTGCCCCTATGTACCAGGAATGTGATAGCCAGAACTCCCCTGAGAGTGGTGAGGACTCTCCGGAATTTCCCTTGTCAGTATTGGCAGGGGAGACTCAAGAAACTGGAGAGGAGCCCACCTCCTCAGACGAAAACCTACCGTCTGTGGAGTTTTCTGATCTTGAGGTTCACAGGGAAAACTTTGCCACAGAACAGTTGAAAGACCCCGCCCTAATAAAGGCACGGGAAAACGTAGTGAAAATAGATGGCGAGTTAGTGAACCCAGATAATACTGGCACTTACCCATACTTCAGCGTAGAGAAGGACCTACTGTATCGGGTGGCAAAAAGGGCAGAAGAAACCGTTGAGCAGCTTGTGGTGCCCAAACCTTACAGGAAGTTGGTGTTGGAGTTGGCCCATGGGCACATTCTTGGAGGTCATCTGGGGACAGAGAAAACCCGAGAGAGGGTATTACAGAGATTCTATTGGCCTGGGGTGATGAAGGACATAGAAAATTATTGTTCCTCCTGCCCTGTGTGTCAGAGGTCGGCCCCGATGCCACATTTCCGTAGCCCGCTGGTCCCTCTACCCATCATTGAGGTCCCGTTTGAGAGAATCGCAATGGATTTGGTAGGTCCTATAATCAAGTCCGCTAGGGGGCACCAGTACATATTGGTTATAATGGACTATGCCACCCGTTATCCAGAAGCGATCCCTCTCAGAAATACCTCGGCCAAAACCATAGCCAAAGAGCTATCTCTTGTTTTTAGCCGGGTGGGTATTTGTAAAGAACTGCTTACGGACCAAGGTACACCCTTTATGTCCCGGGTTATGAAAGAGCTGTGTAAATTGTTCAAAGTGACGCAATTGCGTACATCTGTGTATCACCCCCAAACCGATGGGCTGGTTGAAAGATTCAACAAAACCCTAAAACAAATGTTGAAGAAAGTGGTGGATAGAGATGGAAGGGATTGGGACTGTCTACTTCCTTATTTGATGTTTGCTATTAGGGAGGTGCCCCAATCCTCTACGGGATTCTCCCCCTTTGAGTTACTGTATGGGAGACACCCAAGAGGGCTGTTGGATATTGCCAAGGAAACTTGGGAAAGTGAGAGTTCTCCCCACAGGAGTGTGATTGAGCATGTCGCCCTGATGCAAGATCGAATTGCACAGGTAATGCCCATCGTGAAGGAACATTTGGCCCAAGCGCAGTTGGCACAGCAGAGAGTGTACAACCGTGGAGCCAAGACCCGTACCTTTTCCCCGGGGGATAGGATATTGGTACTTGTCCCTACGGTTGAAAGTAAATTCCTTGCCAAATGGCAAGGCCCCTACGAGATAATGGAAAAAGTGAGCGAAGTGAATTACAAGGTCAGACAACCAGGAAGGCGAAAGCCCGAACAGATCTATCACGTTAATCTGTTGAAAGCCTGGAGGGATAGAGAGTCCCTAGTCGCAGACACTTGGTCACCAGCTCAAACTGGTTGCGTGATTCCTGAGGTTGGAATCGCAGCCACCTTGTCACAACCCCAACAACAGGAGGTTAAGGAGTTTGTACTTCGCAACAAGGAGGTATTCTCTGAGCTGCCGGGACAAACATCTGGGGTAGAGCATGACATTATTACCCCGCCCGGTGAAAGGGTGAAGTTAAAACCCTATCGGATCCCAGAGGCCCGACGGGAGGCAATACGGGAGGAAGTACAGAGAATGCTGAACTTAGGGGTGATAGAGGAGTCCCAAAGTGATTGGTCTAGTCCCATTGTGTTGGTGCCTAAACCGGATGGGAGCTGGCGATTTTGTAACGATTTTCGTCAGTTGAACAAAGTTACAAAATTTGACACCTACCCCATGCCACGTATAGATGAGTTGATCGACCGGCTGGGAACAGCCCGATACATGACGACTCTTGACCTCACAAAAGGGTATTGGCAAATCCCCCTGGCCAAGTCGGCCAAAGAGAAAACCGCATTTGTAACCCCAGACGGGGCGTTCCAATATAAAAGAATGCCGTTCGGGTTACAGAATGCGCCGGCCACATTCCAGCGGAAAATGGACCAGATGCTGAGGCCCCATCGGAAGTATGCTGCGGCTTACCTGGATGACATAATTGTCCATAGCACAGATTGGGCCTCACATCTGCCAAAAGTGCAAGCAGTCCTGGACTCTGTTCGGGAAGCAGGGTTTACGGCTAACCCCAAGAAGTGTACCATTGGGCAGGAGGAGGCCAAATATCTTGGGTACACCATTGGGAGGGGAGTAATAAAACCCCAACTCAACAAAGTCGAGGCCATCCAGAGTTGGCCACGTCCCAACAGCAAGAAGCAGGTACGAGCCTTTCTGGGAATCGCTGGGTATTATCGGCGATTCATTCCCCACTTTGCTTCTAAGGCTGTGCCCCTAACCAACCTGACGAAGGGGAAAGGGTCGGTCATGATTAAATGGACCCCCGAGGCTGAGGCAGCATTCCAATTCTTGAAACAAGCCTTATGTAGCCAGCCAGTGTTGTACTCACCCGACTTCTCTAGAGACTTTGTCGTACAAAGTGATGCGTCAGATGTGGGGTTAGGAGCAGTATTGTCCCAGGTCTGGAACGGGGAAGAGCACCCAGTCATTTACCTCAGCAGGAAGTTGAAGTCCCATGAGGTAAATTACGCCACCGTTGAAAAGGAGTGTTTAGCGGTGAAGTGGGCTCTAGATTCCCTTCGGTACTACCTGCTAGGTAGGCACTTTGACATGGTTACGGATCACGCTCCGTTAAAGTGGATGGCTCAAAACAAGGAAACAAATAGAAGAGTGAATAGGTGGTTCCTGGCCCTCCAGGAATTCAACTTCACAGTAAAGCATCGCCCTGGCGTTCAAATGGGGAATGTGGATGCTTTGTCTCGAGTACATGAATGCCTGATTGCTGGTGTTCCAACCCCGAGGTTAAAACAAGAGGGGGGGGTATGTGACAGCAGGAAGGTAAAGTCACCTGGTTGCATCCAGGGGGGTAGATATATTTCGCCCAGATTCAGGCTTTACGCCGACTTATACAGCTAGGTGGAGAGTTGTATAAGCCCAGCTGAGACTAGTGGGCTCATTGATGACTCATACCTCTAGGGAGAGGGCTGGGCGTCGTGCAGACAGGGAGTTGATGAGGCCAGCTGAAGCTTGTCAGCTCATTTAGGCCTCTATAAAAAACTCCCAGATTCATTAGATGTTAGCTCATGCCTGGAAGCAGACCTGTGTGGACTGTCTAGGGAGAGTGAACCCCTGTGCGGTGAGAGGAAGCCTGTGTGGCTATATTTTGCTTGGACATTTAAAACCAGGGACTTAGGGACTAGGACAGCACTAGGCTGATCCCAGTTGTTAGTTAGGAAACCTGTAAGTTTAGTCAGAGGTCAAGTTGACCAGGATTTATTTTGTTTATGTTTTTTTGCCTTGCTGTGTTTTTGTCACTGTAAATAGAAAATAAACCGCACCTTTTTGATTTTGAAAACCACAACCTCCGTCTGCTGGGCCTGTTTTTGGGTGGGGAGCCCATCCCGGGGGTCACACATACCCGCTGCCGAGCTAACCCCCTCACAATACCTAGTTGTGTATTGTAATAAAAGTTAAAGGTTTTACATTATGGTTAATCCTCCTTGCTTTTCATATGCTTCCTGCGTGTGATACCTGTGAGCACACCTTGATTTTGGTGAGAGGAGTGGTGGATAAAGTTGCTGAGGAGGTGTAATCCTCTGGTGATATCAAGCGTGGAGGAACTCCAGAGTCGCTGTGGATCTCTTGATGATAGCATGCATCGTACCTGTAGCGGGTGGTCATGTATAGTTGGTGAGTTCTCTGGTGTGGCGATGGTGGATCACTGGAACACATTGTTGAAGACGCCCAACATTGTTTGGAAGAATATTTGCACAGCACGCTGACACTTTTCAGTGTTTATTATGCACTTGAAAAATTACTATTATATTGCATGAACACTTTATAGAGTTTTTAACCAATTGATGCTTGCACTGATTGCCGGCTTCTGTAAAAGGGACATCGGTCCCACACAGTCACCACCAGTACTGCTAACCAGGGATGAGCCGAACACCCCCCTGTTCGTTTCGCGCCAGAACCTGCGAACAGACAGAATGTTCGTGTGAACTTTAGAACCCTATTAAATACAATGGACTCGAACGTTCGAAATCTAAAGTGCTAATTATAAAGGCTAATATGCAAGTTATTGTCCTAAAAAGTGTTTGGGGACCCGGGTCCTGCCCAGGGGACATGTATCAATGCAAAAAAAGGTTTAAAAAATAGACGTTTTTACGGGAGCGATGATTTTAATAATGCCTAAAATGAAAAAATAAAAGTGAAATATTCCTTTAAATTTCGTACCTGGGGGGTGTGTATGATATGCATGTAAAGTGGCGCATGTTTCCCGTGCTTAGAACTGTCCCTGCACAAAGTGTAATTTTTGAAGGAAAAAAAGTCATTTAAAACTCACTCGCGGCTATTAATGAATTGTCGGCTTTTATCAATACATAGAAAAGTCATTGATAAAAAAAAAAAAAAAAGCGTGGGGGTTCCCCCAAATTCAATTACCAGGCCCTTTAGGTCTGGAATGGATATTAAGGGGAACCCCGCCGCAATTTTTTTAAAAAAATGGCGTGGGGTTCCCCCTAAATATCCATACCAGGCCCTTGAGATCTGGCATGGATTTTAAGGGGAACTCCACCCCAAATTAAAAAAAAATGGCGTGGAGTCCCCCTAAAAATCCATACCAGACCCTTATCCGAGCACGCAACCTGGCCGGCTGCAGGGGAAGAGGGGGGGACGAGAGAGCGGCCCCCCCTCCCTCCTGAACCGTAC
The DNA here is from genome assembly GCA_029206835.1 of Rana muscosa. NCBI lineage: Eukaryota > Metazoa > Chordata > Amphibia > Anura > Ranidae > Rana > Rana muscosa. The sequence goes on along the minus strand of CM055123.1, from coordinate 96,189,474 downwards.
CAGGCCACATGCCCTCAACATGGGGAGGATGTCCCCATGTTGATGGGGACAAGGGCCTCATCCCCCAGATCCCGGCCCCCCCTATGTGAATTGGTAAGGGGTACATTGTACCCCTACCATTTCACAAAGAAAGTGTCAAAAAATGTAAATAAAAACACACACACCTTGGAAAAGTCCTTTATTAAAAAATAAAAAAATAATAAAAAAAAAACATTCCAGCGATGAAATCCAGTGTCCCGCAGCGATCCCGATGTCCAGCGCTGTCCGTCATTGGTTGTGCCTGTGCGGACCTGATGGGGAACTTCCTCCGCTGTGTTTTAAATGTATAGACCCGCCCCTTCTAAAGTTCCTCATCAGGTCCGCTCAGCGGACCAGATGCGGAACATGAGAAGGGGCGGGTCTATACATGTATTACACAGCGAATGAAGTTCCCCATCAGGTCCGCCCCCTCGGTATGTCCGACCCCGCTTACGTCATTGGCCTGAGCGGGGAACTTCCTTCACTGTGTAATTTACCGAGGGGGCGGACCTGATGGGGAACTTCGTTCGCTGTGTAATACATGAATAGACCCGCCCCTTCTCTCGTTCCCCATCAGGTCCGCTCAGCGGACTAGATGCGGAACATGTGTGTGTGTGTGTTTTTATTTACATTTTTTGACACTTTCTTCGTGAAATGGTAGGGGTACAATGTACCCCTTACCAATTCACATAGGGGGAGGCCGGGGTCTGGGGGTTCCCTTTGTTAAAGGGGTCTTCCAGATTCCGATAAGCCCCCCGCCCGCAGACCCCCACAACCACCGGGCAAGGGTTGTGGGGATGAGGCCCTTGTCCCCATCAACATGGGGACATCCTCCCCTTGTTGAGGGCATGTGGCCTGGTACGGTTCAGGAGGGGGGGGGGCGCTCTCTCGTCCCCCCCTCTTCCCCTGCGGATGGCCAGGTTGCGTGCTCGGATAAGGGTCTGGTATGGATTTTTGGGGGGACTCCACGCCATTTTTTTTAAATTTGGGGTGGAGTTCCCCTTAAAATTCATGCCAGATCTCAAGGGCCTGGTATGGATATTTAGGGGGAACCCCACGCCACTTTTTTTTAAATTTGCGGCGGGGTTCCCCTTAATATCCATTCCAGACCTAAAGGGCCTGGTAATTGAATTTGGGGGAACCCCCACGCTTTTTTTTTTTTTTTATCAATGACTTTTCTATGTATTGATAAAAGCCAACAATTCATTAATAGCCGCGAGTGAGTTTTAAATGACTTTTTTTCCTTCAAAAATGACACTTTATGCAGGGACAGTTCTAAGAACGGGAAACATGCGCCACTTTACATGCATATCATACACACCCCCCAGGTACGAAATTTAAAGGAATATTTCACTTTTATTTTTTCATTTTAAGCATTATTAAAATCACTGCTCCTAAAAAAACGGTAGTTTTTAAAACTTTTTTTTGCATTCTGTGAGGGGGTTCGCTTGGCAGCGGGTGTGTGTGACCCCCGGGATGGGCTCCCCACACAAAAACAGGCCCAGCAAACGGAGGTTGTGGTTTTCAAAATCAAAAAAGGTGCGGTTTATTTTCTATTTACAGTGACAAAACACAGCAAAGCCAAAAGAAACATAAACAAAATAAATCCTGGTCAACTTGACCTCTGACTAAACATACAGGTTTCCTAACTAACAACTGGGATCAGCCTAGTGCTGTCCTAGTCCCTAAGTCCCTGGTTTTAAATGTCCAAGCAAATAGCCACACAGGCTTTGTCTCACCGCACAGGGGTTCACTCTCCCTAGACAGTCCACACAGGGCTGGGTCCAGGCATGAGCCAACATCTAATGAAGCTGGGAGTTCTTATAGAGGCCTAAATGAGCTGACCAGCTTCAGCTGGTCTCATCAACTCCCTGTCTGCACGACGCCCCACACTCTCCCTAGAGGTATGAGTCATCCATGAGCCTACTAGCCTCAGCTGGGCTTATACAACTCTCCACCTAGTTGTATAAGTCGGCGTAAAGCCTGAATCTGGGCGAAATATATCTACCCCCCTGGATGCAACCAGGTGACTTTACCTTCCTGCTGTCACATACCCCCCCCTCTTGTTTTAACCTCAGGGTTGGAACACCAGCAATCAGGCATTCATGTACTCGAGACAAAGCATCCATTTAATCATGACCGACCATTTCCCCTTCGTTAGGTTGGTTAGGGGCACAGCCTTAGAAGCAAAGTGGGGAATGAATCGCCGATAATACCCAGCGATTCCCAGAAAGGCTCGTACCTGCTTCTTGCTGTTGGGACGTGGCCAACTCTGGATGGCCTCGACTTTGTTGAGTTGGGGTTTTATTACTCCCCTCCCAATGGTGTACCCAAGATATTTGGCCTCCTCCTGCCCAATGGTACACTTCTTGGGGTTAGCCGTAAACCCCGCTTCCCGAACAGAGTCCAGGACTGCTTGCACTTTTGGCAGATGTGAGGCCCAATCTGTGCTATGGACAATTACGTCATCCAGGTAAGCCGCAGCATACTTCCGATGGGGCCTCAGCATCTGGTCCATTTTCCGCTGGAATGTGGCCGGCGCATTCTGTAACCCGAACGGCATTCTTTTATATTGGAACGCCCCGTCTGGGGTTACAAATGCGGTTTTCTCTTTGGCCAATTTGGCCAGGGGGATTTGCCAATACCCTTTTGTGAGGTCAAGAGTCGTCATGTATCGGGCTGTTCCCAGCCGGTCGATCAACTCATCTATACGTGGCATGGGGTAGGTGTCAAATTTTGTAACTTTGTTCAACTGACGAAAATCGTTACAAAATCGCCAGCTCCCATCCGGTTTAGGCACCAACACAATGGGACTAGACCAATCACTTTGGGACTCCTCTATCACCCCTAAGTTCAGCATTTTCTGTACTTCCTCCCGTATTGCCTCCCGTCGGGCCTCTGGGATCCGATAGGGTTTTAACTTCACCCTTTCACCGGGCGGGGTAATGATGTCATGCTCTACCCCAGATGTTTGTCCCGGCAGCTCAGAGAATACCTCCTTGTTGCGAAGCACAAACTCCTTAACCTCCTGTTGTTGGGGTTGTGACAAGGTGGCTGCTATTCCAACCTCAGGAATCATGCAACCAGTTTGAGCTGGTGACCAAGTGTCTGCGACTAGGGACTCTCTATCCCTCCAGGCTTTCAACAGATTAACGTGATAGATCTGTTCGGGCTTTCGCCTTCCTGGTTGTCTGACCTTGTAATTCACTTCGCTCACTTTTTCCATTATCTCGTAGGGGCCTTGCCATTTGGCAAGGAATTTACTTTCAACCGTAGGGACAAGTACCAGTATCCTATCCCCCGGGGAAAAGGTACGGGTCTTGGCTCCACGGTTGTACACTCTCTGCTGTGCTAACTGCACTTGGGCCAAATGTTCCTTCACGATGGGCATTACCTGTGCAATTCGGTCTTGCATCAGGGCGACATGCTCAATCACACTCCTGTGGGGAGAACTCTCACTTTCCAAGTTTCCTTGGCAATATCCAACAGCCCTCTTGGGTGTCTCCCATACAGTAACTCAAAGGGGGAGAATCCCGTAGAGGATTGGGGCACCTCCCTAATAGCAAACATCAGATAAGGAAGTAGACAGTCCCAATCCTTTCCATCTCTATCCACCACTTTCTTCAACATTTGTTTTAGGGTTTTGTTGAATCTTTCAACCAGCCCATCGGTTTGGGGGTGATACACAGATGTACGTAATTGCGTCACTTTGAACAATTTACACAGCTCCTTCATAACCCGGGACATAAAGGGTGCACCTTGGTCCGTAAGCAGTTCTTTACAAATACCCACCCGGCTAAACACAAGAGATAGCTCTTTGGCTATGGTTTTGGCCGAGGTATTTCGGAGAGGGATCGCTTCTGGATAACGGGTGGCATAGTCCATTATAACTAATATGTACTGGTGCCCCCTAGCGGACTTGATTATAGGACCTACCAAATCCATGGCGATCCTCTCAAACGGGACCTCAATGATGGGTAGAGGGACCAGCGGGCTACGGAAATGTGGCATCGGGGCCGACCTCTGACACACAGGGCAGGAGGAACAATAATTTTCTATGTCCTTCATCACCCCCGGCCAATAGAATCTCTGTAATACCCTCTCTCGGGTTTTCTCTGTCCCCAGATGACCTCCAAGAATGTGCCCATGGGCCAACTCCAACACCAACTTCCTGTAAGGTTTGGGCACCACAAGCTGCTCAACGGTTTCTTCTGCCCTTTTTGCCACCCGATACAGTAGGTCCTTCTCTACGCTGAAGTATGGGTAAGTGCAGGTATTATCTGGGTTCACTAACTCGCCATCTATTTTCACTACGTTTTCCCGTGCCTTTATTAGGGCGGGGTCTTTCAACTGTTCTGTGGCAAAGTTTTCCCTGTGAACCTCAAGATCAGAAAACTCCACAGACGGTAGGTTTTCGTCTGAGGAGGTGGGCTCCTCTCCAGTTTCTTGAGTCTCCCCTGCCAATACTGATAAGGGAAATTCCGGAGAGTCCTCACCACTCTCAGGGGAGTTCTGGCTATCACATTCCTGGTACATAGGGGCACCAGTGGGGGGCTCAGGATCATCCCACAGTTCCCAGAACTTTGGAAAATCCCTTCCCACAATGGCGTCATACGGTAACTGAGATACTAAGCCCACTGGATGAGAGAGGGTACCTTTGGGGGTCTCGAAACACACTGTAGTCACTGGATACTCTTGGGTGTCCCCATGCACACAAATAACAGCTACCTTGCTATTCCCAGAGACCTCTGTTTTAACTAACTCAGCCTTTATCAGGGTCACAAGGCTACCTGAATCCAGCAATACCACAACATTTCTACCATTAACACACATTTTGCATAAATGTTTCTCAGTTCCTCGAATGGCAGTGCATGCGACTGTCGCACACAGCGACTGACGTCTGCCCGTCAGAAAGTCACACTGCATGGGTTCCTCCACAACCGGGCAATTGGCTGCAATATGTCCCGCTTGCCGGCAGCGGTAGCAAACGATCCTTCTTGCCGCCTCTTGAGCCGCTGATTTCCCAGGCTGTTCTCGCCAAACTTGGGGTAGAGCTCCCACCCTCTCACTCTCTCCACCCTTACCCCTTGGAATCCTCTTATCCACCCCTGGGGATGGTCTGGTCTTAGGGTGGAAAGTCCGAGTGTCTCTGGAAGAGGCCGTCAGGTTCTCTGTAGCCAAGTATTTCTCCACACGATCCACAAGACCATCGGCCGTCTCTGGGTCTCCATGGCTTACCCACTTTTAGATGGCAGTAGGAAGAGCTCTCAAAAACCGATCCATTACAACACGTTCCACAATCTTTGGTGCGGACAAAGTCTCTGGCTGTAGTCACTTTCTGCTCAGGTGAATGAGATCATACATTTGAGACCTGGGGGGTTTTCCAAGCTGGAAAGTCCAGTTATGCACACGCTGAGACCGGACAGCCTGGGTGACACCCAGCCTTGCCAATATTTCAGCTTTTAGCATCACATAGTCTTTTGCTTGGTCAGGCTCTAGGTCATAGTAAGCCTTCTGCGATTCACCAGTTAACAGAGGAGCCACCAGTCCAGCCCACTGCTCCTCAGGCCACTTTTCTCTTTCAGCAGTCCTTTCAAATGTGGTCAAAAATACCTCTGGATCATCCTCTCCAGTCATTTTTGTCAATAAACGACTCACCCCAAAGGACGCGGTATTAGTGGGACGGCTTTCCTCACTGGTCTGCGGACGTTGCTGCATTACTGCTTCCATTTGTTGTAGTCTCTGCTCTTGCTTCTGTAACAGGTCTATGAAGCGGGCCTCAGATTGCTGCTGGGCTTGTTGCTGAGCTTCCAGACTCTGTTGGTGAGCTTGCTGCTGGGCTGCAAGGCTCTGTTGATGAGCTTGCTGCTGGGCTGCAAAGTTCTGTTGTTGAGCTGCAAGGCTCTGTTGATGAGCTGCAAGGCTCTTTTGCAAACCTGCATTTGTCTGCTGTTGATTGGCATTTGCTAGAGCCAGCTGCTTCAGTATCTCCTCCATGCTGGCTTAAAAAAAAACTGCCCGCATTCTCCACCAACTGTGAGGGGGTTCGCTTGGCAGCGGGTGTGTGTGACCCCCGGGATGGGCTCCCCACACAAAAACAGGCCCAGCAAACGGAGGTTGTGGTTTTCAAAATCAAAAAAGGTGCGGTTTATTTTCTATTTACAGTGACAAAACACAGCAAAGCCAAAAGAAACATAAACAAAATAAATCCTGGTCAACTTGACCTCTGACTAAACATACAGGTTTCCTAACTAACAACTGGGATCAGCCTAGTGCTGTCCTAGTCCCTAAGTCCCTGGTTTTAAATGTCCAAGCAAATAGCCACACAGGCTTTGTCTCACCGCACAGGGGTTCACTCTCCCTAGACAGTCCACACAGGGCTGGGTCCAGGCATGAGCCAACATCTAATGAAGCTGGGAGTTCTTATAGAGGCCTAAATGAGCTGACCAGCTTCAGCTGGTCTCATCAACTCCCTGTCTGCACGACGCCCCACACTCTCCCTAGAGGTATGAGTCATCCATGAGCCTACTAGCCTCAGCTGGGCTTATACAACTCTCCACCAAGTTGTATAAGTCGGCGTAAAGCCTGAATCTGGGCGAAATATATCTACCCCCCTGGATGCAACCAGGTTACTTTACCTTCCTGCTGTCACAATTGATACATGTCCCCTGGGGCAGGACCCAGGTCCCCAAACACTTTTTAGGACAATAACTTGCATGTAAGCCTTCATAATTAGCACTTTAGATTTCTCCCATAGACTTTTCGAATTTGCCACGAACACCCCAAATTGTTCGTTGTTCGGCGAACGGGCGAACAGGCAATGTTCGAGTCGAACATGAGTTCGACTCGAACTCGAAGCTCATCCCTACACGTGGCACTTCGCAGGAACCCCGCACACAAAATAAAAAAGGCCCTATATACTCTGAACAGCCGTATACAGGCGGTGCATACAAGACAGGGACTGTAGGTTTGTTCTTATGTAGAATCTGTTTGTAATTTTGAACAGGTACACTGTTTAAGTGTAGCGCCAGCCAAAAAGTAGGATTTTTAAAACAGCTTACCTGTAAAATCCTTTTCTTGGAGTACATCACGGGACACAGAGCAGCATAGTCATTACTATGTGGGTTATATAGAATTACCTTCAGGTGCTGGCACTGGCAACTTCCAAAACAGGAAGTACCCTCCCCTATATAAGCCCCTCCCATCCGGGAGTACCTCAGTTTTGTAGCAAAGCAATACGTGTCCCCAAAAGAGGGGTGGGAGCTCTGTGTCCCGTGATGTACTCCAAGAAAAGGATTTTACAGGTAAGCTGTTTTAAAAATCCTACTTTCTTGTTCATACATCACGGGACACAGAGCAGCATAGTCATTACTATGTGGGACGTCCCAAAGCAATGCCAAATGAGGGGGGGGATACACCATACATAAGCTGGGCGCCATCAGGCATGAGGATCTTTTGCGGCCTGCAACACACTGCGCCCAAAGGCGACATCCTCCTGACTTCTAACGTCCACCTGGTAGAACCTAGTAAACGTGTGTACTGAAGACCATGTTGCGGCCTTACAAATTTGAGCCAGAGAGGCTTGGTGATGCACTGCCCATGAAGTTCCAACTGCTCTCGTGGAGTGCGCCCTAACTTTGAACGGAGGCGGTCTACTTCTCAAGCAATAGGCTTGTATTATGACCTGTCGAATCCACTTGGCTAAAGTAGATTTTGATGCTGCCTGACCCTTTCTGGGGCCTTCCGGCAGAACAAACAAAGAATCCGTTCTACGAATCTGAGCAGTGGCTTTTAGATAAGCTTTAACTGCTCTTACTACATCCAAAGAATGTAATAACTTTTCCTCTACCGAGCTTGGTTTGGGGAAAAAAGAAGGAAGAACCACATCCTGGTTCAAGTGAAACCTCGATACCACCTTAGGAAGAAAGGCTGGGTGAGGGCGTAATACTACTCTGTCCTTATGAATAACCAGATATGGCTCCTTACAGGACATGGCGGCTAATTCCGACACTCTTCTAGCCGAGCATATGGCTACTAAAAATATCAATTTTCTGGTGAGTAGAACCAAGGAAATGTGCCGCAAAGGTTCAAACGGCTGCTTCTGCAGAACCGACAGAACCAAATTTAGATCCCATGGGCATATGGGAGCCTTAATCGGTGGAATAATACGAGTCACCCCTTGCATAAAGGATTTGACAAGTGAATGCATAGCCAGGGGCCTTTGAAATAGTATTGATAAGGCCGAAACCTGGCCCTTGATAGTACTTAAGGCAAACTTCCTGTCTACAGCCCACTGCAGGAAGTCCAGAATTCTGCCTATAACGTACTTACGTGGATGCCATTTTCTGGCCTCGCACCAAGTGATGTACGCCTTCCATACTCTATAGTAGATCTGCCTGGATACAGGCTTCCTGGCATTGATTATAGTTGATACCACAGAGTTAGAGAGACCTCTCTTCTTTAGGATGTGGGATTCAATAGCCAGGCCGTTAAACTTAGAGTTAGTAAGGAAGGGTGGTATATCGGTCCTTGCGAAAGCAGGTCCGGACGACGTGGAAGGGTCCAAGGACTCCCCACAGACATTTTGATGATCTCCGCGTACCAGGCCCTTCGGGGCCACGCTGGAGCCACCAGGATCACCGGCTTCTTCTCCAACCTGACTCTGCGAAGGAGTCGAGGCAACATTGTAGCGGAGGGAATCCATATATCAGTCTGAACTGATCCCAAGGGAACACCAGAGCATCCGAGCCGCAAGCGAGGGGATCCCTTGTCCGGGAGACAAATCTGTCCACCTTTGCGTTGAATCTGGATGCTAGCAGATCTACATCCGGTGTTCCCCACCGCTGACATATTGCTCGGAAGACCTCGGGATGAAGGGACCATTCCCCTGGGCATAACTGTTGGCGACTCAGAAAGTCCGCCTTCCAATTCTCCACCCCTGGAATGAAGACAGCTGATATACATGGGACATGCTTTTCTGCCCATTCCAGGATGTGACTTACTTCCCTCTGGGCTGCACGACTCCTGGTGCCTCCCTGATGATTGATATATGCCACTGCTGTGGCATTGTCTGATTGATTCTGACAGGGGACCCTTGGAGTCTGGATGTCCATGCTACTAGGGCATACCGGGCTGCTCGTATCTCTAAGAGATTGATGGGCAGGGTTTTTACTACATTTGACCATCTGCCCTGGAGAGACCATTGCTCCAGTACTGCCCCCCAGCCTATAAGGCTGGCATCTGTAGTGACCACCTTCCAAGATATCGGACTGAAGGGTTTTCCCTTCTGGAGATTCTGGGGGATCAACCACCAGCAGAGACTCTTCCGAACGGAAGGGGACAAAGCCATCGGGAAGTCTAGAGCCTGAATTTTTCCGTTCCAGGCTGACAATATGTCCCTCTGCAAATTCCTTGAGTGGAATTGGGCGTATGGCACAGCTTCGAATGATGCTACCATCTTTCCTAGCAGCCTCATGCACAGGCGTATGGACGGCTGTCTTTTTGCACAAAGCAGACGGACCAAGCCCCTCAAAGAGGATACCTTGTCTAGAGGTAAGAAAATCTTCCTCTGGTCTGAATCCAGCCGTAGCCCTAGATATACCAAGTTTTTCACTGGCTGTAGGGCTGACTTGTCCAGGTTGATGACCCAACCGTGAGATTCTAGATACTTGATTGTATCGACAATTACCACTTCTAGCTTGGCAACTGAGTGGTCCATCAACAACAGGTCGTCTAGGTATGCCATTATCGTTACACCTCGTGTTCTTAGATCGGCCAACAGTGGGGCCAGAATTTTTGTGAACACTCGTGGTGCTGTGGCCAGACCGAATGGTAAGGCTCTGAACTGAAAATGGCGCCCTTCTACTGCAAAGCGTAGAAATTTTTGATGACCTGGAAAGATGGGAACATGCAAGTAAGCATCTTTGATGTCGATCGAGGCTAACCATTCCTCCCCTTGTAGGGCAGCGGTGACCGATCGGATCGACTCCATCCGGAAAGACCGGACGTTTAGAAATTTGTTTAGACTCTTTAGGTCCAATATGGGTCTTATGTCCCCGTTTGGTTTCGGGACTGTGAAAAGGTTTGAGTAGAAACCCAACCCCCACTCTTCCATAGGAACCTCCATAATTACTCCTTGGAGCAATAGTTGTTCTAACGCCAATAGGAGAGACCCTCTTTTCAGAGGGTCTCTTGGCATGCCTGACCACATAAAATGGGAAGGAGGAGACTCTTTTAACTCCAACTTGTATCCCAGAGTTACTGCGGAGAGCACCCATCTGTCTTTGATCGTCTCCCGCCAGGTCTCTGCGAACAACTGAAGTCTTCCCCCCACCCGTTTGAGTGGGGGCAGCCCTTCATAGGCTTGACTTGGAGGCTGGTTTAGTACCCCTTCGGATTCAGGGTTTCTTATTACCCTGTGACTGTCCCTGATTTTTACCCCCTGAGTTTGACCGAGGAGGCCGTCGGAACTGCTTAGTAGCAGACGTCGCAGGGATAGGAGAGGTAGTCCTCTTAAAAGATGGACCCCAAGACCTCTTCTTACTCGGTAAGAGAGTACTTTTACCACTGGAAATCTTCTGGATATATTTATCCAGGTCTTCGCCAAAAAGGCGTTCCCCATGAAATGGGAAGCTAACTAAGAGCTTCTTACAGGGAGCTTCAGCAGACCAGTTTTTGAGCCACAGAAGCCTACGGATATGTACCAAAGACAGCGTGAGGCGGGAGGCCTGATGGATAGAATCCTTGATGGCGTCAACCGCAAAGCATAATGCTCAAGGCAGATCAGCCAGAGCCTGGGCCTGCTGGTCTGGCAAATCCCTCAGGACCATTTTCATTTGATCCTTTAAAGCTTGGCAGACCCCAATAGCTGCCACTGCTGGCTGTGTAACAGCCCCTGCTGTGGAAAAAGCAGATTTTAATAAAGATTCCAATTTTTTATCTACTGGATCTTTGAACATTTGAACATTATCTACTGGACATGTCAGTGATTTGTTCACAGAAGAGATGGCTGCATCCACCGTAGGAACATTCCATCTCTGGGTGAACTTTTCCTCCATGGGATAGATCACCGGAAATTTCTTAGGCGGAACAAATAGTTTATCAGGATGTTCCCAGTCCTGGTATATAAGTCCTTCCAATAATGGATGTATTGGAAAGGAGCAATTAACCTGGGGAGCTTTTAGCGACCCCAATGAGGAGACAGCAGTAGTTGATGGTTCAACAAGAGGCATTTTAAATGCAGATCGAACCATGTCAGTTAGGGTCTGGACCCACAATCTTTCAGTCTGTGATGCTGAAAATGGTTCATCTACTGTCGATTCCTCAAAAACAGAGTTAACCTCCTCCTGATCCCCTTCAGGTAGGTCGGTCCCTTCCTGGGACTGTTGCTCTGCCAACAGGCACTCTAATGGAGGTGATGGAGATCTGGCGCGCTTTCTTTCCTGCAGAGAAGAAGCGATCAATGCTGCCAATCTCTGCTCCAATCCCTCCAGAGTTGAGGCAAAAACCTCCTCTGTTATATATGCAGGAGCAGGTGGACTGAGGACAGCCGCAGTACCTGGCACTCCCGGGGGTTCCTTATGGGTATTAACCTCTGATTTCTCAGGGGAGGAGGGTTCAGATGACTGCTCCAGATCCTCAGAGCCCGATGGAGACCCCCTACACTTCCTGAGAGGTATATCTCGGAGTTTTTTAGGCGGCATATTCCTTAGTTCAAAGCTGAGGTATTCCAGCCGCAATACACCCCTTACTGAAATAGTCTAATGCAATTTGCTGCTATGTACATCAGTGGGTGTCTACTATTGCGTCTTTCTGGGGATGCCTGTATCAACCGCCCGCTGTAAGCCCCTATACCATGCTACCAGCTCCTTTTCATGCTCTGTGTCCATAGCAAGCAGCGTGGACTGAGTCCTTTTATCTTGCTGGGACGCCCGCACATGCGCAGAAGCGCTGGGCGCACAGAGCGTGTCATCCGCAAGGCTCCGCCCACTTTTTGAAGCTAAATCTATAAAAAGAAAGCTTGTGTGTGCGCGCGCGCGTGCGCGTGCACGTGTGCGCTCTTGGCGCCCTGTAGGGAGAGGAGCCAGGGTCCCTGTTTCACCAGGACTCGGGGATGGAAGGTAGGGATGAGCCGAACACCCCCGGGTTCGGTTCGCACCAGAACCTTCGAACGGACCGAAAGTTCGTGCGAATTTTCGAACCCTATTCGTTATAATGGACGCGAACGTTCGAAATCAAAATTGCTAATTACAACGGCCAATATGCATGTTAATGTTATAAAACAGGTTTGGGGACCCGGGTCCTGCCCCAGGGGACATATATCAATGCAAAAAGAAATTTTAAAAACTAAAGTTTTTTCGGGAGCAGTCATTTTAATGATGCATAAAGTGAAAAAAAAAAAGTGAAATTTTCCTTTAAATATGGTACCTGGGGGGTGTCTAAAGTATGCCTGTGAAGTGGCATGTGTTTCCCGTGTTTAGAACTGTCCTTGCACAAAATGACATTTGTAAAGGAAAAAAAGAAGCCATTTAAAACCACTTGCGGCTTTAATGTCATGTCTTGTCCTGGCCGCCATATGGCTGAAAATCCTTGAGAAAAATGGCATGGCTACCCCATCACCCCCCCCCCACCCCAGCCCCTTTGGGTCTTGTATGGATACTAAGGGGGACCCCGCACCCAAAATAAAACCCTATACCTACAACCCTATATACTCTGAACAGCAGTATATAGGTGGTGCAAACAAGACATGGACTGTAGGTTTGTTCTTAAGTAGAATCTGAACAGGTACATTATGAAGTGTAGCTACATCCCAAAAAAATCAATTTTTAAGCTTTTTGGAGAACATAGGGAGGGGTTATCACCCCTGTAACATTTGCTGTCTTTGCACATCTGTTCAGAACATGTCACCTCACTTTCCGTCCCAATGACAAATGTTTTTGGAAAAGTGGGGTTTTAATTGAAACAAGGATTGGTGATAAAGCATCAGTAGAGAGGAGATACCTTTTTCCCAAATTAAATCTAACAGGATAGAATTTTCCTTCCTAGGGGTAGATTTCCTCTCACTTCCTGTTTTCTCTTGCCGTTTGCAAGTAGGAGTCGTTTGTAAGTTGGATGTTTGAAAGTAGGGGCCTGCCGTATATACTCTGCAGAAATTTGCCCTATTAGATGTTGGTGTAGCCACAAGACTGGTGGGCACAGGAATGGGCCCTGCTGTGAGTTAATAGATCAAGATTTGTACTTGCATGCACCTGTTGAACCGGGCAGAAAAATTGGGCCTTTGGTGGTGGTGGTGGTGGTGGTGGACGGTGTTGCCACAAGACTGTAAGCCCTCACAGTTACTCTTGGTGGGTGCAGGAATGGGCCCTGCTGTGAGTTATTAGATCAAGATTTGTAATTGCATGCACCTGTTGAACAGGGCAGAAAAATTGGGCCTTTGGTGGTGGTGGTGGTGGTGGACGGTGTTGCCACAAGACTGTAGGCCCTCATAGTTACTCTTGGTGGGCGCAGGAATGGGCCCTGCTGTGAACTATTAGATCAAGATTTGTAATTACACGCCCCTGTTAAACAGGGGCTGAAAAATTGTGCCTTAGGCATTGGTGCTGGTGCCACAACACTGCAACCCCTCACAGATACTGTACTCTGAGCACAGCAGTCACACCTGTTGCGAAGCATCTTTTTAAAAAATTGTAATTACACGCCCCTGTTATACAGGGGCTGAAAAATTGTGCCTTAGGCACTGGTGCTGGTGCCACAACACTGCAACCCCTCACAGATACTGTACTCTGAGCACAGCAATGAGACCTGTTGCAAAGCATTGCCTAAAAATTGTAATTACACGCCCCAACAGGGGCTGAAAAATTGTGCCTTAGGCACTGGTGCTGGTGCCACAACACTGCAACCCCTCACAGATACTGTACTCTGAGCACAGCAGTCACACCTGTTGCGAAGCATCTTTTTAAAAAATTGTAATTACACGCCCCTGTTATACAGGGGCTGAAAAATTGTGCCTTAGGCACTGGTGCTGGTGCCACAACACTGCAACCCCTCACAGATACTGTACTCTGAGCACAGCAATGAGACCTGTTGCAAAGCATTGCCTAAAAATTGTAATTACACGCCCCAACAGGGGCTGAAAAATTGTGCCTTAGGCACTGGTGCTGGTGCCACAACACTGCAACCCCTCACAGATACTGTACTCTGAGCACAGCAGTCACACCTGTTGCGAAGCATCTTTTTAAAAAATTGTAATTACACGCCCCTGTTATACAGGGGCTGAAAAATTGTGCCTTAGGCACTGGTGTGGTGGCATGGATCATTGAGGAGGAGGAAGAGGATAGTCAGTGAACATAACAGGACAGTCACTCAGCATCAGCATAGGCAGTCTTGAAGGGATGTGACATTATAAATTATTCCGTTATATCCGCTTCAGGTGTCTGGTAGCTGGTGGTGATCCAAGACTGATTCATTTTTATGAAGGTCAGTCGATCAACCGAGTCGGTGGACAGGCGCACCCTATGATCGGTGACAAATCCTCCAGCAGCACTGAATGTGCGTTCGGAAAGAACGCTGGATGCAGGACAGGCCAGTAGCTCAATTGCATACTGTGCAAGCTCTGGCCAGTGATCCATCCTCAGGACCCAGTAAGCCAGAGGATTTTCGGTGGGAAAGGTGTCCAAGTCTGACCTTGCCCCTAGGTATTCCTGCACCATGTATATCAGACGCTGGCGATGGTTGCTGGAACCGATCATACCTTGGGGCTGCGGACTAAAAAATTGTCTGAACGCATCGGTCAGACGTCCACCTTCCCCACCGCTCCTTCTGCTACTGACCGAAGCCTCAGCAACTCGTCGTCCAGGACCAGGAGTTTGTAACCTCCCAGTTTCTGGGAACGCGTTGCACAGACCTTTCTGCAAGGCCTCCCTGAGATGTCTCATCCTCTGCTCCCTCTGCGACGGCAAGATAAGGTCCGCAACCTTACCCTTGTACCGTGGATCAAGGAGAGTGGCCAGCCAGTAATGGTCACTCTCCTTGATCCGAAGAACACGAGGATCCTTCCGCAGGCTTTGCAGGATCAGGGAGGCCATGCAGCGTAGGTTAGCTGAGGCATTCGGTCCGGAGTCTTCTGGGTCACTGAGGATGACATGATCGCCAGCCACCTCCTCCCAGCCACGTACAAGTCCACTGGTTTGTTGGGACTGTACATCATCCCTAAAAGACTGCTGCTGCTGATGCTGAGTGCCAGGCTCCACCTCCATGCTCACACAATCCTCCTCCTCCTCCTCCTCCTCTTCCTGTGTGATGGGTGGGACAGAAGGAACATTGTCTGGATAAAGGGGGCCTTGAGAGACAAGGAAGTCCTCCTCTTCCTGCCTCTGTTCTGCCTCAAGTGCCCTGTCCATTATCCCACGCAGCGTATGCTCCAACAGGTGGACAAGAGGTACAGTGTCACTGATGCATGCACTGTCACTGCTCACCATCCTCGTGGCCTCCTCAAATGGTGAGAGGACAGTGCATGCATCCCTGATCATGCTCCACTGGCGTGGGGAAAAAAAGCCAAGCTCCCCTGACCCTGTCCTGGTGCCGTAGTCGCAAAGGTACTCATTGATGGCCCTCTGCTGCGTGTGCAGTCGCTGCAGCATGGCCAACGTTGAGTTCCACCTGGTGGGCATGTCACATATTAGGCGGTTCTTGGGCAGGTTCAGCTCCTTTTGCAGCTCAGTCAGCCGAGCACTGGCATTATAAGATCGGCGGAAATGCACACAGACTTTCCTGGCCTGCCTCAGGACATCCTGTAAGCCTGGGAACCTGCCCAAGAACCGCTGCACCACCAGGTTGAGGACGTGAGCCATACAGGGCACATGGGTGAGCTGCCCCTGTCGCAGGGCGGAGAGGAGGTTGGTGCCATTATCAGAAACGACCATTCCTGGCTTAAGCTGGCGTGGCGTCAACCACCTCTCGGCCTGCCCCTGCAGAGCTGCCAGAACCTCTGGCCCAGTGTGGCTCCTGTCCCCCAAACACACCAGCGCAAGCACGGCATGGCATCTTTTTGCCTGCGTACTCGCGTAGCCCCTTGTACGCCTACGGAGCACCGCTGGTTCCGAGGACAGAGCACTCGAAGAGGACATGGAGGAAGAAGAAGAGGAGGGGGTGGAGGAGAGAGGTGTGTCACAACCAGTAGTAGCATTTTGGAGGCGTGGTGGCGGAACAACCTCCAACACTACTGCACCTTGTCCTGCATCCCTCCCAGCTACCAATAGAGTGACCCAATGGGCCGTGAAAGAAAGATAACGTCCCTGTCCATGCCTGCTGGACCATGAGTCAGCGGTAATATGCACCTTACCGCTGACCGCCCTGTCCAGCGAGGCATGGACATTGCCTTCCACATGCCAGTAGAGAGACGGAATCGCCTTCCGTGAGAAAAAGTGGCGTTTGGGAACCTGCCACTGAGGAACCGCACATTGAACAAACTCACGGAAGGGGGCCGAGTCTATCAACTGAAAAGGCAGCAGTTGAAGTGCTAGCAATTTAGCCAAGCTAGCATTCAACCGCTGGGCATGTGGATGGCTGGGAGTATACTTCTTTCGACGGTCCAGCAGCTGGGGCAGGGAAATTTGCCTGCTACAATCGGACGTCGGTGTACTGCAAGTACTTGGTTGTGACACACCTAATTCTACACCTTCAGTCCTCTCAGAGCAGCTTTCAGAGAGGACTGAAGATATAGTGGGGATGGAGATCCCAGCTGATGAGGAGCAAGGAGAGGTCCGCTTTGTTCTTTGGTGTGGGTCTTTTATGTGTGCTTGCCAACGAGCTGCATGGCAGGTCGACATATGTCTGCTCATGCTTGTGGTGCCCAAGCGGCTGATGTTTTGGCCACGCGAGATACGCTTGAGACAAATATTGCAAATAGCAGTGGTGCGATCTGATGCACTCGTCTCAAAAAAGGCCCACACCAAAGAACTTTTGTGATAACGTGCAGAGGCAGCGCCCTGCACAGGCGGAGCTCTGCGGTGTGGTACAGTTGCTGTGCTGGCCTCTAGCTGGCCTCCAGGGGGCATCCTGCCTCGTTGGACATGTGACGCTGCATCCTCCTCCTCCTCCTCCTCTCTCCCTTCAGGCACCCACGTGGAGTCAGTGACCTCATCATCCCCTCCCTCTTCACCACTAGAGCAAACCTGGCAGTAAGCTGCAGCTGGTGGAACACTACTGCCAGATTGCTGTCCTTCAGCATCCCCTCTCTTTGCGCGCACACTACTGACTTCCTCAAGCTGGGTATCATCATCCGAGCCTTCGAATCGTTGGGCATCCTCCTGGAGCATGTACCCAACACTGTGCTCAAACAGTTCGGGGGACTCCTCAGGAGGACATGGTGGGTCTAGGGAAGGGGTGGCTGATGATGCCATTGAGTA
Source organism: Rana muscosa (assembly GCA_029206835.1). Taxonomy (NCBI): domain Eukaryota; kingdom Metazoa; phylum Chordata; class Amphibia; order Anura; family Ranidae; genus Rana; species Rana muscosa. The sequence continues at coordinate 96,172,051 of CM055123.1, read as the reverse complement.
CGCGTTGGCAGCTGCTCTGCCAGTACCCTGAGCCTGGGTGAGAGAGGATGAGGAGGATGAGGAGGGCTTGGTCATCCATTCTACCAAGCCTTCGGCATGATGCGGCTCCACATGTCCAGCTGCCAAAAACAAAGACAAGCGTGTCCCATGGCCACGTGCTGATGACGATGCACGACCACGTCCACGGCCAGCACTGTTGTCTCTAGAAACAGAGCCTGCCTGCCCTGTGTTCTTGCCTCGGCACGCTCTGCCTCTCCTTGGCGGTCTTCCAGCCATTGTAGTCGGTAGTGTATATAGTATAAAAAATAGAACTCCTATGTGTGCTCACAACACACTGTAGGTCCTATGGGTGCTGACACTAACACACTATAGGTACTATGTGTGCTGCTGACAAGAAAATATAGGAGCTCTGTTTGCTGCCACTAACACACTAGAAGTCCTATGGGTGCTGCTGAGAAGAAAATATAGGAGCTTTGTTTGCTGCCACTAACACACTAGAAGTCCTATGGGTGCTGCTGAGAAGAAAATATAGGAGCTCTGTTTGCTGCCACTAACACACTAGAAGTCCTATGGGTGCTGCTGAGAAGAAAATATAGGAGCTGTTTGCTGCCACTAACACACTAGAAGTCCTATGGGTGCTGCTGAGAAGAAAATATAGGAGCTCTGTTTGCTGCCACTAACACACTAGAAGTCCTATGGGTGCTGCTGAGAAGAAAATATAGGAGCTCTGTTTGCTGCCACTAACACACTAGAAGTCCTATGGGTGCTGCTGAGAAGAAAATATAGGAGCTCTGTTTGCTGCCACTAACACACTAGAAGTCCTATGGGTGCTGCTGAGAAGAAAATATAGGAGCTCTGTTTGCTGCCACTAACACACTAGAAGTCCTATGGGTGCTGCTGAGAAGAAAATATAGGAGCTCTGTTTGCTGCCACTAACACACTAGAAGTCCTATGGGTGCTGCTGAGAAGAAAATATAGGAGCTCTGTGTGATGCCACTAACACACTAGAAGTCCTATGGGTGCTGCTGAGAAGAAAATATAGGAGCTCTGTTTGCTGCCACTAACACACTAGAAGTCCTATGGGTGCTGCTGAGAAGAAAATATAGGAGCTCTGTTTGCTGCCACTAACACACTAGAAGTCCTATGGGTGCTGCTGAGAAGAAAATATAGGAGCTCTGTGTGATGCCACTAACACACTAGAAGTCCTATGGGTGCTGCTGAGAAGAAAATATAGGAGCTCTGTTTGCTGCCACTAACACACTAGAAGTCCTATGGGTGCTGCTGAGAAGAAAATATAGGAGCTCTGTTTGCTGCCACTAACACACTAGAAGTCCTATGGGTGCTGTTGGGGTGCAATGCTGTGCTAACAGCACTGCGGTTGGTACTACTGCAATACTGTACTAACAGTAAGCACGCACCAGACTAATCCCCAGCAGCAGCTAATAACACACTAACTGTGCAATCAGCAGCAATGAACGATCAATGACTTAGGTAGCAATGGTTTAGCAAAGAAATAGCCAATGGTTTAGCAAAGAAGAGCAAATCTTTCAGTATCAAGCAAAGACAGAATCAGCAGACTAATCTCTCCTAAAGCCGGAACTCATGTGACCGGGGCCGATGGCGTGGCGGCCTTTTAAATGGTGGGGCGTGTACTAAAGCCCCTGAGCTGTAATTGGCTACAGGCGTCCTGCCTGTAGCCAATTATTGCTCTCCGAGTTTCGGGCGCTGTGATTGGCCAAGCATGCGGGGTCACAGTGCATGCTTGGCCAATCATCAGCCAGCAATGCACTGCGCCGGCCGCGCCGGCCGCAATGCATTGCGGGGCCGCTCGCATCACACGAATGTGATGCGAACGGCCCAAATAGTTCTGGGCTCGACGAGCGAGCGAACGCCCGATGCTCGATTCGAACATGGGTTCGAATCGAGCACCGGGCCCATCCCTAATGGAAGGAAACTACTTGGCAGCATGACAGAGGAATGCAGCTTCCCTGATAGAGAGCTCACTCATCTGCCTGGACTTTCACCATGGAAGGAATAGTCCCAAGAAAAAAAGACGTTCCACAGCGGCCTCTAGTGGACAAACACAGGTACCGCACTTTTGTCTTTTTTTTTTTTTTTAAAACCTCCTTTATGAAAAACATTTCCAGGTTTACAGTTTTTAAAACATTCCTTTATGAAAAGACATTTCTAGGATTTCTTAGGCATATACAGCTATTAGCGGGAATACCTTTTAGGTAACAGGCAGAAAGACATATTAGGCTTGGGGGTCCCCTCAATAGAACCAAGTTCCTGAGGGGCCCCCACTTACCTTTTCCCCGCCGCAGGACTTTGTTTGGTCCACAGAAGCCCAAACTTCACCTCTCACGGCAGGCATTGTACTAGACCTTCAGGGACCGGGTTCCCAAGGATTCCACTCCCCTGGACCTGTATAGCACCCTGCACAGATAGCCTCTTGGTTTTGGGTATGACCAGAGCTCTGGATCCCAGGGTCCAGCCCTCCTAAGAGAGGCATTACAGGCAAAACCCTGCTCTTCTCTGCAAGGCCCGGGTACCGACCGTTTAGCTATGAAGCTTTTTTTTGGTCGAATCCGGAATAGCTTGCTAAGGCCCAGAGAACCTGTACACAAGCCCAGATGAATACATGTTAACCTTGGCCAACACCTTAGACACTGGCAAAAAACTGAGTTACTCCCGGATGGGAGGGGCTTATATAGGGGAGGGTACTTCCTGTTTTGGAAGTTGCCAGTGCCAGCACCTGAAGGTAATTCTATATAACCCACATAGTAATGACTATGCTGCTCTGTGTCCCGTGATGTATGAACAAGAAAATCTATTTTTAAGCTTTTTGGAAAACATAGGGAAGGGTTATCACCCCTGTAACATTTGTTTTGCTGTCTGTGCTCCTGTTCAGAACATTTCACCTCACTTTCCGTCCCAATGACAAATGTTTTTGAAAAGTGGGGTTTTTATTGAAACAAGGATTGGTGATAAAGCATCAGTAGAGAGGAGACACCTTTTTCCCATATTAACTTTTACAGGAGAGATTTTCCCTTCCTAGGGGTAGATTTCCTCTCACTTCCTGTTGTCTCCTTTCGTTTGCAAGTAGGAGTCGTTTGTAAGTTGGATGGGGCCTACCGTATATACTCTGCTGAAATTTGCCCCTTACATGTTGGTGTTGCCACAACACTGTAAGCCCTCACAGTTACTCTTGGTGGGCGCATGAATGGGCCCTGCTGTGAATTATTAGATCAAGAATTGTAATTGCATGCCCCTGTTGAACAGGGACAGAAAAATTGGGCCTTTGGTGGTGGTGGTGGTGGTGTTGACACAACACTGTAAGGCCTCACAGTTACTCTTGGCGGGCGCAGGAATGGGCCCTGCTGTGAATTATTAGATCAAGAATTGTAATTACATGCCCCTGTTAAACATTGGCAGAAAAATTGGGCCTTAGGCACTGGTGCCACAACACTGCAACCCCTCACAGATACTGTACTTGGAGCACAGCAATGAGCCCTGTTGCAAAGTATTGCATCAAAAATTGTAATTACACGCCCCTTTAAACAGGGGCTGAAAAATTGGGCCTTAGGCACTGGTGCTGGTGCCATGACACTGCAACCTATCCCAGATACTCTAGTTGGAGTGCAGGAATGAGCCCTGCTGCAAAGCATTGCATAAAAAATTGTAATTACATGCCCCTGTTAAACAGGGGCTGAAAAATTGGGCCTTAGGCACTGGTACTGGTGCCACGACACTGCAACCTCTCCCAGATACTCTAGTTGGAGTGCAGGAATGAGCCCTGCTGCAAAGCATTGCATAAAAAATTGTAATTACATGCCCCTGTTAAACAGGGGCTGAAAAATTGGGCCTTAGTCACTGGTGGCGGCACCTAGAAACAAAAATGTTCTTCCAAGCTATCATCATCAATCGGATCATTGAGGAGGAGGAGGATAGTCAGTCAACATAACAGGACAGTCACTCAGCATCAGCATCAGTCTTGAAGGGATGTGACATTTGAAAATAAATTATTCTGTTATATCAGTTTCAGGTGCTTGGTAGCTGGTGGTGATCCAAGACTGGTTCATCTTTATGAAGGTCAGTCGGACAACCAAGTCGGTGGACAGGCGCACCCTGTGATCCGTGACAAATCCTCCAGCAGCACTGAATGTGCGTTCTGAAAGAACGCTGGATGCAGGACAGGCCAGTAGCTCAATTGCATACTGTGCAAGCTCTGGCCAGTGATCCATCCTCAAGACCCAGTAAGCCAGAGGATTTTCGGTGGGGAAGGTGTACAAGTCTGACCTTGCCCCTAGGTATTCCTGCACCATGTATATCAGACGCTGGCGATGGTTGCTGGAACCGTTCATACCTTGGGGCTGCAGACTAAAGAATTGTCTGAACGCATCGGTCAGACGGCCACCTTCCCCACCGCTCCTTTTTTGACTGACCGAAGCCTCAGCAACTCGTTGTCCAGGACCAGGAGTTTGTAACCTCCCAGTCTCTGGGAACGCGTTGCACAGACCTTTCTGCAAGGCCTCCCGGAGTTGTCTCATCCTCTGCTCCCTCTGCGACGGTAAGATAAGGTCCGCAACCTTACCCTTGTACCGTGGATCAAGGAGAGTGGCCAGCCAGTAATGGTCCCTCTCCTTGATCCGAAGAATACGAGGATCCTTCCGCAGACTTTGCCGGATCAGGGAGGCCATGCAGCGTAGGTTAGCTGAGGCGTTCGGTCCGGAGTCCTCTGGGTCACTAAGGACGACATGATCCGCAGCCACCTCCTCCCAGCCACGTACAAGTCCACGGGTTTCTTGGGACTGTAAATCATCCCTAAAAGACTGTCGTAGATGATGCTGAGTGCCAGGCTCCACCTCCATGCTGACACAGTCCTCCTTCTCCTCCTCCTCTTCCTGTGCGATGGGAGGGACAGAAGGAACACAGTGCATGCTTGGCCAATCACAGCGCCGGGATTGCACTGCGATGGCGCAGTGTATTGTGGGCCGTTCGCGTCACTCGAATTTGGCGCGAACGGCCCAAATAGTTCGATCTTCGACGAACGATCGAACAGCCGATGTTCGAGTCGAACGTATGTTCGACTCGAACACCGACCTCATCCCTACTAAAGACTATTTAAAAGTCTTTTTGATACTGGCATTCAAAAATAGCACTTTTGAATGAACCAGTCACAGGCATTCCCAGACAAACAATCTTTAACCTTTTTCTTATTTTTGGCGGGAAAGCTTTCCAAAGCAAAAGCATGGAAACTGCCTACTGTTAAGATCGCCACAGCTAAAAACAAAATTTCATGGATCATGCTTAATGAGAAGCTAGCTAGCATCCTAAGAATAGGCAGGTCCAGTTTGAAAAAACATGGGTCCCCTGGCTACATTATTTGCAATCACCAGTCAGGGGCATGGACATAGGTTCAGGACATGCACCAAGTGGAGCAACCTCAAGATCTTTCTCTTGTTCTCCCTCCCCATCACAACCTTTTTCTCTCTCTCCTCTCTATTTTTCACATTCGCCTTTCTTCTCCTGATATTGCAGACTGTCATACATTATTGTCAGGAACGTGCTGGCCAAAACGCAGGGGACGTTCAAGGCCAGAGGCAATTATGCATGTCAGTCACAGGCATTTGAATGTGATTGCCGAACGCCTATGCGCATATGTGCCCCATTAACATTGGCACTCAAATTACATATACAAGGATGGCAGCTGCCCTAGGGCTTTGCTGTCTGATCTGAAGCTTGTACTCGTATATCTGCAGCTCGTACCCGTATATCTGTTCCATGATCCCTGCTTGATTCCTGTGTTTGACCTGGCTTACTCTGATCTGTTATCCCTATCCCGGCTTGTCTTATGGACTTTGCTTAAACCTATCTTCTGCCTGATATCCTGTTGCCAAAACCTTGCCTGCACCCTGACCATTCTTTGCCTGCCATTTATGCTTATATCTGATTATTTGTGCATGACCTGGCTTGTCTGACCCTGCACCAGTCTATCAACCAGCTCTGTGTAGCTTCTGTGAAGTTGTTCTGCATCCACAGCATACCTGCATCCACTGTGCCATCTGATACTCAGTTATCCAGTTTGTTCCTGAAACTCACCTCTGTTGTAAACGGAGAATCCTGCATGTACTCCTACCTCACCATGCTCTCGTAGCCACTGTCGCAACTCCAGTGGTCCTTGAACCGGGGCTGTACGAGAGGTCTCCTTCTGCTCGTTAGGCTCTACCTCAGGTACGTGACAATTATACAGCATTTGGCCAAGATATTTGCCTTTCAAACCCTTCCCTCCCCCCACTGCTTTGTTTCCCTTTTGTTCTTCTCGATGGGGAACATGGTGGAGCCATGCTAAAAATCAAAGATTTCTACCTTATTCCCGGCGCTCACGTGACCCCTCGCTTCTCTCCTCTCCCAGTCTGACAACTACAATGGGAGGGACCAAGAACTCCCAATGATCATCAGCTGGGAGGAGGAGAGGAGAGAGGTGAGCAGTCACGTGAGCACTGGGAGGCGCTCTGAAAAAAGGTAGAATTTGTCATAATTTTTGTTAAAGCACAGACACTGGGGCACATGTTGTTATCTAACAGAGGCTATTGTATTAATGTCACATTGTTTTGTAGCAGCGGGGATTGTCCGATCTGTCCACCACAATGTCACAGTCACAATAAAATCGCAGATCACCGTCATTACTAGTAAAAAAAAATAATAATAATAAAAATGCCATAAATCAATATCCTATTTTGTAGGCGCTAAAACTTTTGCGCAAACCAATCAATATAGGCCTATTGCCATTTTTTTTACCAAAAATATGTAGAAGAATACATATCGGCCTAAACTGAGGAAAAATATTTATTTATTTTTTGTTTTTTTAATAGGGATATTTATTATAGGAAAAAGTTAAAAATATTGTGTTTTTTTAAAACTTGTCGCTATTATTTTTGTTTATAGCGCAAAAAATAAAATCTGCAGAGGTGATCAAATACCACCAAAATAAATCTCTATTTGTGGGGGGAAAATGATAAAAAATTAATTTGGGTACAGTGTTGCATGATTGTCATTCAAAATGTTACAGTGCTGAAATCTGAAAATTGGCCTGGCAAGGGGGTGAAAATGCCCTGTATTGAAGTGGTTAATTTGATTTGCTAAAGCTCCGTGTATCATAAAAAATTGCCTTTTTGTAAATTAAATACTTTTTTCCCCCATTTTTCATACTTTCTTGTATATTGATACTGCTGATCTCCTGCAGCCACTGTGTTACTACTGCTTGTCTACATGCATGAACTTCAACGATCCCTGCATGGATTTACTCAGGGCAGGTTTACTAGTAGTGGCAACAGCAAAAGTAATGAGCACAGAGACGGTCACTTATAAACCTATACAGAAAGCCATGTTAGAGAGTAAAAACAGAGGAGCATAGCTGGGAAACAGGAAAAAAGCATAGCCACTGTAACAGGAAGCACCAGAAAACTCCATTGCAGAATCACCAAGAGGCAGATTTATGAAGCAGTAAATGCGATATTCACTGAAGGTGAATAAATCACTGTAATTTAAAACGCATGCAACAGGATTCACCTGCAGTGAATGTATTGTCAATGTCTCGTTTACTATTATATTAAAGTGATTGTATACCCGCAGAAAAAAAAAAAAACCTGTAAAGCAAAGGCATAATGAGCTAGTATGCACCACAGCATAGCTCATTACGAAATACTTTCCTAAAGCCCCATACACACGGTCGGAATTTTTATTTTTCTGTCGGGAATTCCGACAGAAATAGATTCTCCCGTTGGAAATTTCGACCGTGTGTACGGGGCATTAGAACGAGGCGTCGGTATCTAATCCCAGTCCGCGCTGAGGGAACTGACATTTTGCACTCGGCGTGTCTTTCGGGTTCGCGGTTCTGGCGCTGTGAGTGCCTGGAGCCGCGATGATGTCAATCCCATGCATGCACACGGGAGTCTTCTTCCCGGCAAGGTCCAGCAGCGTCTGCCGGACCTTCAGCCGGGCATTTACAGCGCATGCACCGCTGACGTCAGCGGCTGCATGCAAAGTGGATATCTCCTAAACCGTATAGGTTTAGGAGATATTAATTTTACCTACAGGTAAGCCTTATTATAGGCTTACCTGTAGGTAAAAATAAAAAAAATGGGTATACAACCGCTTTATTGTGCTCATTGAAGATTAAACATTATAGAAAATTACTGTTGAAAAGTAATTCTAAAGGTTAAATAAAAAATAAAAAAAAATAGCAAACATGTTATACTTCCCTGCTTTGTGCAATGGTTTTGCACAGAGCAGCTCCATACTCTTCTTTTTTTGTATCCCGCCAGCGATCCTGGCTCCTCCCCCTACTGATTATAGTATTGGAGCTAATTTTTTTTATCCTTTTTTTTTTAATCGCTTTCAAAATATGGAAAGGCAAAACATAATGGCCACCTGTGTAAATTAAGATGATGCATTTAATACATTTTACTGATCTAATTGAAACCTGCCATACTTCTTTTTAATTAGAAGGTAGTTCTTATAAGTGTAGCTGTAGGGATATCCTCAGTATGTCAATACCTCCTCAATATGACAGTTGTCCCAAACAATATACAGTAGTTTACTAGAAAAGTAATTCTGAAATGGCTTAATAGATTTTAGAGCTCCATATTATTAGAAAACCTTAGTTCCAAGCACTCAACAAAATGTATGTAATTTACTGATCCTAATCTATACTTGCAGAAACCATTTGGGAATTATAGAAATAATTTTTCAGAAAAATGTAAAATCATAAGAAGAATTAAAACCCTACAAAACATAATAGTCAATATTCTCCCGACCAATATATATTTATTAGCTTTCCAGTTACTTATTGTGATTGTGCGTTAAAGCTAATCATGTAGCTGGTATCTGTGTTGATACAGGCAGAGGTCTTTACTTGCTTTCCTTGTAGTGCTAATGACACATGAATCCCAAGGACAGCAGGAAATGTCCCTAGGGTCTTTCTGGTGTCAGCCCAAACAATGGAGACTTCTAGTAAGAAGTGAGACTTCTTTTTTTTATTCATTTTCATTTCTGATAAAAGAAGATAGAGAGGAGCGGAGACAATTAAAGGAGGGCCATACACATTACCCTGGATAGATCCAATGAATAATAATAGACATCAAGCTGCTAATGTGGTTAAGAACAGCTCAGTCTCAAGTGTCTAAAAAGCCTAAGGGGTTTTGATGGAGACTTAATTTATAGTACAAGCTGGAATTAATAGGGTACCATGAAGCATGGAAAGAGGGATAGGAGAGATGTCAGATTTATTTTCCTCGTTCTGCATAGGACAAAAATGGGGAAATTGGGCATTATAATCAGTATAGAATAATAAAGAAATCTTATTGCAGGATAAAAAAGAAAAAAAAAATGTTTTTTAAATCTATTTTGTGAATAGCCTTTCTGACTGACTAAAACCCCTTTATTTAAAACCTAGGCATTAAAGGAAATCTAAAGAATATATTTTAATCTGAACCTTTCTTAATTGGAATTGTTAAATGTGAAGTTTACATTTGTACTTGGTTGCATGTTCTTATCTCCATGACTTTCCAGAAGGAAACCATTGGAGCAGGCACCAGGATACCTTTATTTCTTAATTTCAAAACTACCAAGTATTACTTTATTGTAAAACATAGATCTGGTGTGTAAACTTATGTGCAATATAGCCAATTTTTTGGGACATGCTTCCTCAAAGAAGCATGAATGTGCTCACCATTTTAAACGTATTCACTGTAATATCATGTACTTTTTAAAGAAGCAGTGCTAAGAGGTTATCTCTAAAGCCCTGTACACACGATCGGTTTTACCGATGAAAACCGTCCGATGGATTTTTTTCATGTATGGGACCCATCAGTCTTTTTTCCATCGGTTTTAAAAAATAGAACATGTTTTAAATTTTTCCGATGGATCCAAAACCGATAGCAAATTCCGATCGTCTATGGGGAAGTCCATCAGATAAAAAACCCACGCATGCTCAGAATCAAGTCGACACATGCTCAGAAGCATTAAACTTTATTTTCCTCGGCTCATCGGAGTGTTTTACGTCACCACATTTGGAACGGTCGTTTTTTTGACTGATGGTGTGTAGGCAAGACTGATGGAAAACAGTTTCATCGGATATCCGATGGACAAATCCATCAGACTAGAATCCATAGGAAATCCGATCGTGTGTACAGGGCTTTATAGTCCTCAACAAACCTAAACAATCGAGAGATCCACCAATGGCCAAAAAAGGAGGTTCTTGGCCCCAAAACAACCTTATCTTTCTGAAAATTCAAATGGGGTTCCTTACAAGATAAGGATGATACTTTGGCAATCCTTTAAGCTGAAAGAAAGAACAAGGTTCATTGGCACATGGGGTAACACATAAAAGTCTTACAGTAATTAGAATTTGAAACATGGACAGAATGAAATAATCTGAAATGTCTCTGTCTCCCAGAATCTGGCCTTTAACAGACACGACTTCAAAGCCTGATCGACCAACATGGTGGAAGAATCGTCTTTGAGACAACAGATCTGGCAAATCTATAGATCTGCATCTGGGACCCCCCAATACTGATATGTCTTAGAGAACCCTGGGTCCAGACATTGTCTGCTGAGGAAGTCTGCCTACCAGTTCCTTACTCCAGGAATGTGCACCTTGGAAATCACTGGTACAAGAGGCTGCAACCAGTAAAGGATAGATTTAAACTTCCATGGCCACTTTTGGTGCCCCTCAATGATTGATGTAAGCCAATGGTGACACATGGTTAAAATGAATCCCAATGAAATACCATCATTAGTCTTAACACATACATGCAGGGAAGACTGATGTCCAGAATGAATTGCCAAACCTGACTGCAGTTTATTCAAATTCCTCTTGGAGTAGGAAAATCCTGGCCCAAAATGTATCCAGGAGAAAGCCTAATTGCTCCAAATAAAGACTCACTTTGTTCAAGGTCCATTCAAGGTTCCCCAGGGTCTACACCATGAGTGATACATTATTACAGTACTTTACCTCATTTGGGGATTTTTAAGGCAATTAAAACAATTGTATATAGAAATATATATATATTGTTTATTTTATCACTTTAAAAGAAGCAAAGTTGTATTTATAAAAATAGTAAACAATTTGAACAAAGCTCAAGGTAATTTTTATTACATTAACACAATAGTGTCCATCATATAAAATCACTGTAATGTGTTACAGTGGTATTCCCCAACTACTAGTATTCAACTCGACCATCAGTTGTGGACTTGTGGATGATATCCAGTAGGTGGGGATATACCTTCATTTTGAGGAGAATCTGCAATTTTGAGCTCTTGGATTGCCAAGGTGTCTTGAAGTCCCAGAACCCAAGGAGGTGGAAGACAACTTGTGGGTCTGGAAACTGGAACATTTTGATGCAGGATAGAAAAATGTTTACTTGCATTGTTAATCCTTATTTTTGCATAGCAGGGATATGTGGGTACACTTACCCCCCTTGCTTTCTACTTTTTTCATCCAGGAAAAAGCTGTAGAGACAGTCTCCCACGGTTGGCGTTCTCCAATGGCCATCTTGTCAACATAATTAGATTTAGAACAATTAGCTAAAATCTGGGAAATAAAAACAGCAGCAACCAAAGGTTGAAGGGCTAGATAAATCGAGAAACTGAGAAAGTCTGGAACGGTTTAGGAACACAAAATTGTTTGTCTAGTGTTTTCCAATCTTTGTGAATAAATAATCAAATAGAGGATGAAGAGGAAATGCATTTGGGGTATATGTAGGTTTTTAAGAACTGAGGCCAGATATTATGGTAGGTGAAGTAACCCTCTAAATTTGGATTGGAACACTCAGTCTCAATTAAAAAAAGAAACAGTTGGGGCGTGTCCGGATGTAGAGCAAGGAAGAGGTGTTGCTGAGGAGCTCCACACATCCTGACCCAATCTGCTGCCATCCTGCCTTCCCACCGCCCGGGTGAGCCCTCAAACTTACCCTGCGGGTTCCTGAAAGTCCTCTGCCTCGGCCACATCCTGTATTTTTGGCCCTGGTCACCCGATCGTGCCGCTACCGGGACTTGTGGCTGGCTCTGTGCTCCCAGGACCCGCCTCCATCTTGCGGCCTGCTGTCATTCTCGGAGCCTCTGGGCTCAATTGCCGTGGTTCGCGGGGTTGGAGGTGCCTCATCCACGCACACCGAGGGCGCCAGTGGTAGGGAAGGTGATCCGGATCTGCGCTGCGACCGCCTGGGAGCCTCGGGAAGCTGATTACCCGGGCCTGCGGCCTACACCCATCTTGCGGCCTACCGCAATTTCAGCAGCCTCCGTCCTCGATTTCTTTGGGCCGCGGGATGCGCGGCGGACAGTCACGTCCTCCTGAGCCACTATCCGTGCGGGGGGGGGGGTTGGCAGTGCATCCGACGATTCTCGGAGGGCTGCTCCACCGCACCCACACCTGCAGCCCGCAGCCATCTTCCGGCCTCCAGTACCGGCCCCATCCATCGGACACAGGTATACCTCCCCTCCTCCTGGGATCCTTTGGGCGACTGACTGCTTCACAATACTGCGGGGGGGGGGGCTGCCCCACTCCTGCACCTCGCCACCCTGTCACTGCTGTGGCCCCCATCCTCCCCTTTGGACTGAGCCCCCTGCCCGCGAACCCCTCCCCCCCCACCTGAACTTTCCCTAATCTTGGGGTAAGGCTTGGATGGGCCGCCCTAAGACCCGCTACTCCACAAATAAGGGCCCGAAGGCTCCCCACATACCCCCGTCAGCGGTTGTCTCGTCTCCACGGCGATCCTCGGCTGGGATGGCGGCCAATACGCAGATGGCTGCGGAGTCGGGGTGGCGGCGCCACCTACGGGAGTGGAGATCCTGGCAGCCATCACATCATGTAAGGAAACTCTGACATCTAAGATTGATTTTTTGACAGTGGACTTCTCCGTCAAGATATGGATAAGTTTCGCTCTCGCATCGCAGAGGTGGAGGACAGGGTCTCCGTGGTGGAGGATACGGTCCGGTCGGACTCAAGGGAGATATGGGCCCTCCAAATTCAAGTGAAAGCACTGCAGGAGCGCGCAATAGACACCGAGAACCGCCTCAGGCGGAAAACAACATCCGCATAATTGGACTGCCCGAGAGGGCCGAGGGCCCTAGACCTGCTGAATTTACTGAGCAATTACTGACCACCCTGTTTGACCTGGGTGCCCCGGCATCTACCTTTGTGGTTGAAAGAGCCCACAGGGTTCCGCCGCTCCCTCCGAGACCTGGGGCCCCTCCACGCCCCTTCCTGCTACGAATGCTGATCTACCGGGACCGCATTCTTGCGGCGGCACGAGCCATGCCTGACATTAAGTATGAGAATACCAGACTACTTTTCTTCCCAGACTTCTCTCAGGAGGTACAGCAACGTCGCAAGTCCTTCACTGATGTGAGACGCCGGCTCCGGGAGAAGGGAATACGCTTTGGCCTGTTGTATCCCAGCAGACTGCGAGTCACCGACGGTGGCGACACTCATTTCTTTGACACCCCGGAGGCGGCAGCGGTGTGGCTAGACGCCCGTTAACTATATAAAGCCGAGGACCAACGGTGGAATTCACCCGGCAGGGAACAGATGTGCATCAACTATCCCATCAATGAACATCTCTCCTGTCTCCTGATGAATCCCAGCACTGCCCCCTTCTGTGCCCCCAATCCTGCGTATCCCTGCTGGCTTCCACCTTTGTTTCATCTACATAAATGTTCATTTCGGCTAATTGAACTTCCACTCACTCCTGCCTAAGGAGCTCCAACGGCAACTAACGAACTGCCTCGCTCATGAACCAAGGTGACCCAAGTTGTTCCCCTTTCCACACCTTGGACCCCCACCCAGAGTCGAGGCGGACTTCCCCGGAAACTTCTCCCTCACCTGCGGTCCTACGGGCCGACTTCTTGGGGTCGCAGTGACCTAAAGATTTCATGTTTTTCTCAGTTACGGGACAAAACCCTGCATCAGTTTTTATGGCTCTTGGGCCCCTTTTTTTTTTGGCCCTTGACGCTAGGTTTGTATGGTGTTTGGGTAGGGTGTTTTATGTTCTGGGGAGGAGGGTTCAACTGTTATGAAGGTCCAGATACTTACTGTGTTGCTCAATTACCTTATGGGTCTCTGACCCTATTGAATAGGTGTACCAATGCTGTGTTTACTTATATGTGTTGGGTTAATGGTCTCATCCTGCTTCTATTTCCCCCTGGTGTTCCTTGATGGCTCCTCCGGATGCTGAGCTCCTGACCGTTCTGTCGTGGAATGTTCGGGGGCTCAACTCAAAGTTTAAGAGGTCACTCTTATTCCAATACCTGAAAATGCATAATCCCCACATAGTGCTACTGCAGGAGACACATTTAACTGGCAGCAAGGTTCTGGCTCTGAAGAAGCCCTGGGTGCAGAGGGCGCTTTATGCGACCTACTCTTCATATTCTCGTGGGGTGTCTATCCTGATTAGCAAACGTGTACCGTGTGTGATTCACGATGTTCATCTGGACCCCCAGGGACAATTCGTTATGGTAGTCCTGAGTGTATATACCCAAAAGTATGTCATAGTGAATGTCTATCTGCCTCCCCCCGGTCAGATACAGACTCTGTACACTCTCTATAAAAGGCTGGCTCCGCATTGCCCAGCGCAGGTTCTGTTCATGGGAGATTTTAATGCTACGCTGTCCCGGGACCTGGACAGGCTGTGACAGCAGGAAGGTAAAGTCACCTGGTTGCATCCAGGGGGGTAGATATATTTCGCCCAGATTCAGGCTTTACGCCGACTTATACAACTAGGTGGAGAGTTGTATAAGCCCAGCTGAGACTAGTGGGCTCATGGATGACTCATACCTCTAGGGAGAGTGTGGGGCGTCGTGCAGACAGGGAGTTGATGAGACCAGCTGAAGCTTGTCAGCTCGTTTAAGGCCTCTATAAAAACTCCCAGATTCATTAGGTGTTTGCTCATGCCTGGACCCAGACCTGTGTGGACTGTCTAGGGAGAGTGAACCCCTGTGCGGTGAGACAAAGCCTGTGTGGCTATTTGCTTGGACATTTAAAACCAGGGACTTAGGGACTAGGACAGCACTAGGCTGATCCCAGTTGTTAGTTAGGAAACCTGTATGTTTAGTCAGAGGTCAAGTTGACCAGGATTTATTTTGTTTATGTTTCTTTTGGCTTTGCTGTGTTTTGTCACTGTAAATAGAAAATAAACCGCACCTTTTTTGATTTTGAAAACCACAACCTCCGTTTGCTGGTCCTGTTTTTGTGTGGGGAGCCCATCCCGGGGGTCACACACACCCGCTGCTGAGCTAACCCCCTCACAGTTGGTGGAGAATGCGGGCAGTTTTTTTTTAAGCCAGCATGGAGGAGATACTGAAGCAGCTGGCTCTAGCAAATGCCAATCAACAGCAGACAAATGCAGGTTTGCAAAAGAGCCTTGCAGCTCATCAACAGAGCCTTGCAGCTCAACAACAGAACTTCGCAGCCCAGCAGCAAGCTCATCAACAGAGCCTTGCAGCCCAGCAGCAAGCTCACCAACAGAGTCTGGAAGCTCAGCAACAAGCCCAGCAGCAATCTGAGGCCCGCTTCATAGACCTGTTACAGAAGCAAGAGCAGAGACTACAACAAATGGAAGCAGTAATGCAGCAACGTCCGCAGACCAGTGAGGAAAGCCGTCCCACTAATACCGCGTCCTTTGGGGTGAGTCGTTTATTGACAAAAATGACTGGAGAGGATGATCCAGAGGTATTTTTGACCACATTTGAAAGGACTGCTGAAAGAGAAAAGTGGCCTGAGGAGCAGTGGGCTGGACTGGTGGCTCCTCTGTTAACTGGTGAATCGCAGAAGACTTACTATGACCTAGAGCCTGACCAAGCAAAAGACTATGTGATGCTAAAAGCTGAAATATTGGCAAGGCTGGGTGTCACCCAGGCTGTCCGGGCTCAGCGTGTGCATAACTGGACTTTCCAGCTTGGAAAACCCCCCAGGTCTCAAATGTATGATCTCATTCACCTGAGCAGAAAGTGGCTACAGCCAGAGACTTTGTCCGCACCAAAGATTGTGGAACGTGTTGTAATGGATCGGTTTTTGAGAGCTCTTCCTACTGCCATCCAAAAGTGGGTAAGCCATGGAGACCCAGAGACGGCCGATGGTCTTGTGGATCGTGTGGAGAAATACTTGGCTACAGAGAACCTGACGGCCTCTTCCAGAGACACTCGGACTTTCCACCCTAAGACCAGACCATCCCCAGGGGCGGATAAGAGGATTCCAAGGGGTGAGGGTGGAGAGAGTGAGAGGGTGGGAGCTCTACCCCAAGTTTGGCGAGAACAGCCTGGGAAATCAGCGGCTCAAGAGGCGGCAAGAAGGATCGTTTGCTACCGCTGCCGGCAAGCGGGACATATTGCAGCCAATTGCCCGGTTGTGGAGGAACCCATGCAGTGTGACTTTCTGACGGGCAGACGTCAGTCGCTGTGTGCGACAGTCGCATGCACTGCCATTCGAGGAACTGAGAAACATTTATGCAAAATGTGTGTTAATGGTAGAAATGTTGTGGTATTGCTGGATTCAGGTAGCCTTGTGACCCTGATAAAGGCTGAGTTAGTTAAAACAGAGGTCTCTGGGAATAGCAAGGTAGCTGTTATTTGTGTGCATGGGGACACCCGAGAGTATCCAGTGACTACAGTGTGTTTCAAGACCCCCAAAGGTACCCTCTCTCATCCAGTGGGCTTAGTATCTCAGTTACCGCATGACGCCATTGTGGGAAGGGATTTTCCGAAGTTCTGGGAACTGTGGGATGATCCTGAGCCCCCCACTGGTGCCCCTATGTACCAGGAATGTGATAGCCAGAACTCCCCTGAGAGTGGTGAGGACTCTCCGGAATGTCCCTTATCAGTATTGGCAGGGGAGACTCAAGAAACTGGAGAGGAGCCCACCTCCTCAGACGAAAACCTACCGTCTGTGGAGTTTTCTGATCTTGAGGTTCACAGGGAAAACTTTGCCACAGAACAGTTGAAAGACCCCGCCCTAATAAAGGCACGGGAAAACGTAGTGAAAATAGATGGCGAGTTAGTGAACCCAGATAATACCTGCACTTACCCATACTTCAGCGTAGAGAAGGACCTACTGTATCGGGTGGCAAAAAGGGCAGAAGAAACCGTTGAGCAGCTTGTGGTGCCCAAACCTTACAGGAAGTTGGTGTTGGAGTTGGCCCATGGGCACATTCTTGGTGGTCATCTGGGGACAGAGAAAACCCGAGAGAGGGTATTACAGAGATTCTATTGGCCGGGGGTGATGAAGGACATAGAAAATTATTGTTCCTCCTGCCCTGTGTGTCAGAGGTCGGCCCCGATGCCACATTTCCGTAGCCCGCTGGCCCCTCTACCCATCATTGAGGTCCCGTTTGAGAGGATCGCCATGGATTTGGTAGGTCCTATAATCAAGTCCGCTAGGGGGCACCAGTACATATTAGTTATAATGGACTATGCCACCCGTTATCCAGAAGCGATCCCTCTCCGAAATACCTCGGCCAAAACCATAGCCAAAGAGCTATCTCTTGTGTTTAGCCGGGTGGGTATTTGTAAAGAACTGCTTACGGACCAAGGTACACCCTTTATGTCCCGGGTTATGAAGGAGCTGTGTAAATTGTTCAAAGTGACGCAATTACGTACATCTGTGTATCACCCCCAAACCGATGGGCTGGTTGAAAGATTCAACAAAACCCTAAAACAAATGTTGAAGAAAGTGGTGGATAGAGATGGAAAGGATTGGGACTGTCTACTTCCTTATCTGATGTTTGCTATTAGGGAGGTGCCCCAATCCTCTACGGGATTCTCCCCCTTTGAGTTACTGTATGGGAGACACCCAAGAGGGCTGTTGGATATTGCCAAGGAAACTTGGGAAAGTGAGAGTTCTCCCCACAGGAGTGTGATTGAGCATGTCGCCCTGATGCAAGACCGAATTGCACAGGTAATGCCCATCGTGAAGGAACATTTGGCCCAAGCGCAGTTAGCACAGCAGAGAGTGTACAACCGTGGAGCCAAGACCCGTACCTTTTCCCCGGGGGATAGGATACTGGTACTTGTCCCTACGGTTGAAAGTAAATTCCTTGCCAAATGGCAAGGCCCCTACGAGATAATGGAAAAAGTGAGCGAAGTGAATTACAAGGTCAGACAACCAGGAAGGCGAAAGCCCAAACAGATCTATCACGTTAATCTGTTGAAAGCCTGGAGAGATAGAGAGTCCCTAGTCGCAGACACTTGGTCACCAGCTCAAACTGGTTGCGTGATTCCTGAGGTTGGAATAGCAGCCACCTTGTCACAACCCCAACAACAGGAGGTTAAGGAGTTTGTGCTTCGCAACAAGGAGGTATTCTCTGAGCTGCCAGGACAAACATCTGGGGTAGAGCATGACATCATTACCCCGCCCGGTGAAAGGGTGAAGTTAAAACCCTATCGGATCCCAGAGGCCCGACGGGAGGCAATACGGGAGGAAGTACAGAAAATGCTGAACTTAGGGGTGATAGAGGAGTCCCAAAGTGATTGGTCTAGTCCCATTGTGTTGGTGCCTAAACCGGATGGGAGCTGGCGATTTTGTAACGATTTTCGTCAGTTGAACAAAGTTACAAAATTTGACACCTACCCCATGCCACGTATAGATGAGTTGATCGACCGGCTGGGAACAGCCCGATACATGACGACTCTTGACCTCACAAAAGGGTATTGGCAAATCCCCCTGGCCAAATTGGCCAAAGAGAAAACCGCATTTGTAACCCCAGACGGGGCGTTCCAATATAAAAGAATGCCGTTCGGGTTACAGAATGCGCCGGCCACATTCCAGCGGAAAATGGACCAGATGCTGAGGCCCCATCGGAAGTATGCTGCGGCTTACCTGGATGACGTAATTGTCCATAGCACAGATTGGGCCTCACATCTGCCAAAAGTGCAAGCAGTCCTGGACTCTGTTCGGGAAGCGGGGTTTACGGCTAACCCCAAGAAGTGTACCATTGGGCAGGAGGAGGCCAAATATCTTGGGTACACCATTGGGAGGGGAGTAATAAAACCCCAACTCAACAAAGTCGAGGCCATCCAGAGTTGGCCACGTCCCAACAGCAAGAAGCAGGTACGAGCCTTTCTGGGAATCGCTGGGTATTATCGGCGATTCATTCCCCACTTTGCTTCTAAGGCTGTGCCCCTAACCAACCTAACGAAGGGGAAAGGGTCGGTCATGATTAAATGGACCCCCGAGGCTGAGGCAGCATTCCAATTCTTGAAACAAGCCTTATGTAGCCAGCCAGTGTTGTACTCACCCGACTTCTCTAAAGACTTTGTCGTACAAAGTGATGCGTCAGATGTGGGGTTAGGAGCAGTATTGTCCCAGGTCTGGAACGGGGAAGAGCACCCAGTCATTTACCTCAGCAGGAAGTTGAAGTCCCATGAGGTAAATTACGCCACCGTTGAAAAGGAGTGTTTAGCGGTGAAGTGGGCTCTAGATTCCCTTCGGTACAACCTGCTAGGTAGGCACTTTGACATGCTTACGGATCACGCTCCGTTAAAGTGGATGGCTCAAAACAAGGAAACAAATAGAAGAGTGAATAGGTGGTTCCTGGCCCTCCAGGAATTCAACTTCACAGTAAAGCATCGCCCTGGCGTTCAAATGGGGAATGTGGATGCTTTGTCTCGAGTACATGAATGCCTGATTGCTGGTGTTCCAACCCCGAGGTTAAAACAAGAGGGGGGGGTATGTGACAGCAGGAAGGTAAAGTCACCTGGTTGCATCCAGGGGGGTAGATATATTTCGCCCAGATTCAGGCTTTACGCCGACTTATACAACTAGGTGGAGAGTTGTATAAGCCCAGCTGAGACTAGTGGGCTCATGGATGACTCATACCTCTAGGGAGAGTGTGGGGCGTCGTGCAGACAGGGAGTTGATGAGACCAGCTGAAGCTTGTCAGCTCGTTTAAGGCCTCTATAAAAACTCCCAGATTCATTAGGTGTTTGCTCATGCCTGGACCCAGACCTGTGTGGACTGTCTAGGGAGAGTGAACCCCTGTGCGGTGAGACAAAGCCTGTGTGGCTATTTGCTTGGACATTTAAAACCAGGGACTTAGGGACTAGGACAGCACTAGGCTGATCCCAGTTGTTAGTTAGGAAACCTGTATGTTTAGTCAGAGGTCAAGTTTACCATGATTTATTTTGTTTATGTTTCTTTTGGCTTTGCTGTGTTTTGTCACTGTAAATAGAAAATAAACCGCACCTTTTTTGATTTTGAAAACCACAACCTCCGTTTCCTGGTCCTGTTTTTGTGTGGGGAGCCCATCACGGGGGTCACACACACCCGCTGCCGAGCTAACCCCCTCACAAGGCCTTCCCCCAATCCAATTTTAACTCTGATCTCGGAACGTGGGCTCAGGCCACGGAGTTCCAGGAGGCATGGAGGTGGCTTCATCCCCAAGATAGAACGTACTCTTGTTTTTCGACCACATTTCGAACCTCCTCCCGCATTGATCTGGCTTTTGCTAATTCCACCATGCTGGCTAACGTTCAAGAGGCATGTTACCTCCCCTCTGGCCTCTCTGACCATCACCCCCTTAAATTGACCATTAGGACCACCAGGTCGCGGAACAATGCCCTTTGGAGGTTGCAACCCCATTGGATCAACAACGATGCTGGCCACGACAGAGTTCTCTCCCCCCTGGGGGAATATTGGGCGCACAATGCGGGGTCGGCTTCTCTGGAGATGACCTGGGACACCTCCAAGGCTCATAGCAGGGGTCAGTATATCTCGGCTGTAGCGGCGGTAAAGGCGGAACTGGGAGAAGGGGTATCTGACCTGCAGCGTAGGGTGGATGAGGCACTGAATCAGTATTCAGCCTCGCCAACGGTTTCCAATTTTGAGCACCTGTCATCGCTTAGGCGAGAACTACATCTCCATGTTTCAGATGCCACTAGTCTTGGTATACAGGGTAGCAGACAGGCATACTTTGAACATGGAGACAAAAATAGCAAACTGCTAGCGATGCTAGCGCAGCAGGACAGGCCCTCAGCGGTTATATCGGAGATCCTCACGACAGATGGCGCTTTAGCCACCTCTCAGGAGGATATTCTGTCTGCATTCAACACTTTTTACACCTCTCTTTATGTCTCTTCACTTCCTGACGGGTTTGATCCTACGCCTATGATCTCCCTGCTGGATACGTTGGCCCTGGGGTGGCTCTCTGACACGGAAAGGCAGCTCCTTGTCTCGGAGATCACCCCAGAAGAGGTCACACTGGCCATTAAATCTTTTCCGGCAGGTAAAACCCCAGGGCCGGACGGACTGCCCATTGAGTACTATAGGGCCCATGCAGAATTGCTCGCCCCCAAACTAGCTCAGATGTTTCAAGCTTGCTTGAATCAAGACTCCTTGCCGCCCTCTATGAGAGAAGCCCATGTAGTTCTCATTCCTAAGCCTAATAGAGACCCTAAGTTATGCGCCTCATACAGGCCAATTGCACTTCTCAACTGTGACCTTAAAATTTTGACCAAGTTATTGGCCACTAGACTCAACGTAGTAATAAATTCCCTGATTGACTCCGACCAAACGGGCTTTATGCCCGGTAGATCTACAGACATTAACATACGCAGATTATTCACTAATATTCATGCCCCCCATACTAACCAGGGTACTAGAACCATTGCCACCTTGGATATAGAGAAGGCATTCGACACAGTGGAATGGGTCTATCTGTGGGAGGTGCTTAGACGAATGGGGTTCCCGTTAAAATTTATAGGTTGGATACGCACACTTTACACTGGTCCTACGGCACGCATTAAGCTGAATGGCTCCCTGTCTCCTCCGTTCCCCCTGCAGAGGGGCACCAGACAGGGATGCCCTCTCTCCCCGGCTCTCTTCGCCCTGGCCGTGGAACCTATTGCTGAGGCCCTTAGGAGCTCGGCCGAGGTCCGTGGTCTTAGGGTGGGCTGGCTGGAGGAGAGAGTGGCTCTCTACGCGGACGATATGCTCCTGTTCCTGAATGACGCTGGTGACTCTCTGCGGGGCGCACTTGGTATCATGGATGCCTTCACCGCCTTCACGGGGCTGAGGGTGAACTGGCACAAGTCGCAATTGTTTCCAGTGGATGCGGGGGCTAGGTCCTCCTCACCCTCCTCTCTCCCGCTTCAATGGGTTGAGCAGTTCACCTACTTGGGAATTGTTATCTCAAGAGAGACTGGGGATTTTGTGCGGCTCAATCTCGACCCTGTCCTGGTGACCATTAAAGCCAAACTTAAGGCGTGGAGTAATCTCCCCCTTTCTCTCATCGGGCGTATTAACCTGATAAAAATGAAAGTCCTCCCTAAACTCACGTACATTTTTCGGAACTCCCCTCACTGGCTGACTAAAGTCTTCTTTAATTCCCTCAGGCAACTCTTCCTTTCCTTTATTTGGGGGGCAGGCCACCTAGATTCAAATATTCCACCTTGACCAGGCCTGTGGACAGTGGAGGCTTGGCTCTCCCTGATTGTTACAAGTATTATTTGGCCACTCAGCTTGTGACCGCCCATTGGTGGCTGAGACCGGACCTGACCAACTCCGCGACGGTGTTGGAGGCAGCCATAGTGGGGTCCCTGGAGGCATTGGAGGGTCTGCTATTCAGGGGGCCTAAAACGCCTCACAATCTCACCCCTTCCATGCGTACCACTATGCAGGCATGGAGGGCGGGTGAGGCACTAAGGGCACCCCAGCCGAACTCTTGGTCTCCTCACACCCCCCTGTGGCTGAATCCTAACCTATCGCAATTCCACACTATCCCCGATCCGCAGGCCTGGGCCAAGTATAAAATACTGACCCTCAAACATATCATCACCAACGGGGATCTCACCCCCTTTCACACTTTATGTGCTAAATTCAATGTACCTGACCGAGCCCACTTTAGATATCTCCAAATTGCACATGCCTTCAGGTGCCAATTTTTGGGCAGGCCAGTTGAACTGGCATACTCAGAGCTGGAATCTACCATCCGGGTGAAGGACCTGGAGAAACCCGCGTCTCAGATCTATGGATCCCTGCTGGTTGCTGCTATCCCCGAACTGTCCTCCCTCCGCAGGAAATGGGTGGAGGACATACCGGGGCTGGACGCGGACGACTGGAGGGAGGTTTGGGATTATCCCTTCTCCCCTCTGATCTCAGCGAGTGACAAATTAGTCCAATATAAAATTGTGCATAGAGCTCACTACACACCTCACAGGTTGCACCAGATGTCACCGGAGCATTCGCTGGAGTGCTGGCGCTGCTCCTACCGGCCAGGGGGTTTCTTCCACATTTTCTGGGCTTGCCCAGCAATTGTACAGTATTGGAGTGAAGTGATACGGGTGATCACTAAGGCCACTGGGACTTGCGTCCCATGTGAGCCCATACACTGTTTGCTAGGACTGGTTGACCAACTGCCAATGCTCAGAGCCAGAAAAACACTCATATCCCTGCTATTGTACTATGTGCGCAAAGCCATTACAATGAACTGGAAACAATCGTCTCCCCCCTCTGTTAAATTCTGGAAAAACTTAGTTAATGCCAGTTTGCCCCTGTATAGAGCCACGTACTTGTCCAGAGGTTGTCCGCACAAATTTGAAAAGGTGTGGAGTTGTTGGCTAGATGACAGAAGCACGGCAAGTGATGCAGTGACCACTGCCTAGACTCCTACTGTATCGTTGGACTATCGATCTATTAACCCAAATACTGTTTCCAGGCTACCTTCCTCTATCAATATCACTTTGAGCATGACTTATCTTGAATGAACCCTCTCCCCAAGCTTGGGGCTGTAGTATAGGTTAAGTTAAGTGTATATGTTATTTGTCGCCCTGTGGTGGTCTGATGCCGAAACAGGGTAATGGCCCTTACGTGGGCAGATGTTGTGCCTACGTGTGGGCAAAATGTGTGTATGTTCTATAAAACTTCAATAAAAAGATTTTACAAAAAAAAAAAAAAAAAAAGAAACAGTTACTAGTCCCCCTTTGTGCTGGAGAGGATGTGGGGCAGTGGGAAACTTCATGCACATTTTCTGGGCATGTAAACACCTAACCAGTTTTTGGCATAGTATATTTCAATTAATCTCCTCGATCACTGGTCTCTTCATTTGTCCAGATCCCGGGATGGCTCTGCTGAATCTGAGTATAGAATCATCCCCCCCACAATTCCGCAAAGTGGTCACACATATATTCTTAGCTGCCAGATAGTTCACTCATAACCAAACACTGGAAATCCAATATAGTACCAAATATGTCTGACAAACTTGTAATCACACAATCCAACTACATCTACGAATCCTTGCTAGCCAACAAGAGTGGCTCTAGGAAGCTATTTGATGCACGGTGGAGGGTCTGGAAGGAGAGACCCAGTTGACTTAACAACCTTGATGACTTGATGACTTAATGATAACGATCCACTCCAAGACAAAAGACCCTCTTTTCACTTTATTTCACTGAGCATTGAAATTGGTCCATCTCAAGCCCCCCCTCCCCCAGTTTAGTTTATCTCTTTGGAAGTACTTTACTTTATGTTGCTATATGTTATTAGACTTTTAATTTTACCCCACTTCAATACTACCCCGTACTGTGAAAATGGGTCCCGGTTCAATAATTGGAAATAACTAATGTGGTATTCTCTGTTGGATCTATGATGACATTTTAGATATTTCTGTCATTTGCTGTGATTATTTTTGTAACCTATACCCGCTGTCCTGTCTTCATACTTTGTATACCTCTTGAAAAGCTTCAATAAAAATGTAATATAAAAAAAAAAAAAAGAAACAGTTATTTTTTTTCTGTTGCAGTGATACAAATGTAGCATCAAGCAATTGTGTTGTTATGAATTGTTTCTACGATTGTTCCGTTATACAATTTTTTGTAACTTTGTACCAATAAATTTATATTTTTTTATATATTACATTTGTACTATCCATTTTCTATCCTGTTTTCGTTCCCTGCCCACACTATCCCTTGGGGCTTCTTTTCCTTCCCAAATGCTAACTGAAAGTCAGCTTGTGGGGTCTCTTCCTTCTCCAGGGAAGAAAGAGGCACAGCATTCCATAATGAGTTCACTGGAGCATCCCCAACAAACTCAGACATTTTGAATCTCCACATTTTAATACAGAACGGGGAATTAAAAGAAGGGCGTTTTTGACCAGGAGGAGCAACATGATTTTCTAACTTTTACATTAAACTTTTTATAACCAAAGAAATGTTTTCTTTAGTAAGATAGGAAGAGGGAAAAGCACCTGAGAAATAATGAGCAGGTTCAGAAATAGTTACTGACAGATGATTTTCAGACTAAGAAGTACAAAGCATACAATCTTTTTACTGTGCAAGTCTCTGCCTTGCAAACATTGTAAAGAATGTCAGACTTAATCTGCAGCCACATGTTTATTTCCCTTCCTTTCGGAAACATGTTGCATACTTGCAAAAGGGGTAGCAACTTTATTTCCTGGGAATTTTCATGGACACTGAGCAATGTACCAAAGGCCTAAAACAGCAGATTCGCTTCAGCCCATAGCAGGTAAAGTAAAGTAGAGTGTCAACCTTTCCCAGCTGCTAAAGATGTTGTTTTACAGATATAAAAGTTATGGAGAAGGTAAGAGAGCCAACATCTATGCCTCAAAAGTTAAGCATTAGCATGAGAAGGCCATTGTGTGTGCAGGTTGCTGTATGAATGCAGATGCACAGTAAAGTAAAAACAAGTTTGTCATGGAGCCCCAGTCATAGAAGAAACAACAGGACAGGTAAAAAAAACAAAAAAAAAACTGCCTGGTTAAAGCATATAAATACAGCCAGTAAATAATAAACAGAAAGGTTGTCCCAGTCCCCCAAAGTCTTAAAACTGTGCCCAGACTGTAGGGTGACCACATGTCCCGGATTGCCCGGGAAAGTCCAGCATCTTGGAGGTCTGTCCCGTGTCCCGGTCACCTTCATTCCGGGACAATACAGTGTCCCGGAATGAAATTGACACGGCCGATGCAGCCGTTCATGATTCTGTGGCCATATCGGTCTTCTCTTGTGGCCCACCAATGATTTCATACTATCAGCAGAGCAAGGGGGCGGGAGATCTGCAGAGACAGCAGGATTGGGGGAGTCTTTTCATAACAGCTCCTCCCGCCCCCTGCTCTGCTCTGCTGATAGGCAGGGTCGTCTTTGCCCTCAAGGTACTGGTAGTAGAGGGTGATTGGTTGGAGGAGCAGGGCAGGCAGTGGGTTAGTAGTACGGTGGATGGAGGTGTAGGTCAGGGGTAGCGGTGCTGGCTCCCTGTCAGATGTGCAGTGTAAGGCAGATCACGGTGATTGGTTCTCTGGCACTGCTCGTCTCTCGTCACTGAAATGGGGGCGGGGCGCTGCCTGTGTCTGTGTCCCGAGTCCCTCCCATGCTTCCCAGTCCTCTGGTCCCTCCTACTTGGTGCTCGCTCACCCCCAGCTGCTCCCTCTCTCTCCCCCAGCTCTGATCCAGGTCCCCCTGTCAATGTCCAGGGTCCCCTCTGACACTGTCCTCTTCCCTCTACTCCTCCATTGAACGCTATGTGGGAGCCCTCTCTTCATCCTGTACCTCCCACCTACCATGCACCCATCACCCTCTACTCTACAGAACCCTGCACCCCTCCACAGAACCCTGCCCCAACCCATTGTACCCTGTACCCCTCCACAGAACCCTGCCCCAACCCATAGTACCCTGCACCCCTCCACAGAACACTGCCCCCAACCCATAGTACCCTTTACCCCTCCACAGAACCCTGTCCCAACCCATAGTACCCTGCACCCCTCCACAGAACTCTGACCCCAACCCATAGTACCCTGCATCCCTCCACAGAACCCTGCCCCAACCCATAGTAACCTGCACCCCTCCACAGAACCCTGCCCCCAACCCATAGTACCCTGCACCCCTCCACAGAACCCTGCCCCCAACCCATAGTACCCTGCACCCCTCCACAGGACCATGCACCCCTCCACAGAACCCTGCCCCAACCCATAGTACCATGCACCCCTCTACAGAACCCTGCCCCCAACCCATAGTACCCTGCACCCCTTCACAGAACCCTGCAACCCTCTTCAGAACCCTGCCCCAACCCATAGTACCCTGCACCCCTCCAAAGAAACCCTGCCCCAACCCATAGTACCCTGCACCCCTCCACAGAACCCTGCCCCCAACTCATAGTACCCTGCACCCCTCCACAGGACCATGCACCCCTCCACAGAACCCTGCCCCAACCCATAGTACCATGCACCCCTCTACAGAGCCCTGCCCCCAACCCATAGTACCCTGCACCCCTCCACAGAACCCTGCCCCCAACCCATAGTACCCTGCACCCCTCCACAGAACCCTGCCCCAACCCATAGTACCATGCACCCCTCCACAGAACCCTGCCTTAACCCATAGTACCCTGCACCCCTCCAAAGAAATGGGACAATAAAGATGTGTTTTGTAGTGACAGGACTGTTTGTTTTGATTGTCAGCCCAAATATATAGTATCTTTAATGTGTGTGTTTTATAACCTTTGTAAACAATAAAAGCGTTGGATTTTATTTTTATGTGTTTATGTAAATTCAGAATGCAGTCAAAGTCTCATATATGGTTCTGTTAGGTACAGTATTAGGTTGCAGCAGTAAACATTGGGTTATACCGTATTTATCGGCGTATACCATGCACAGGCGTATAACACGCACCTTAATTTTAAGAGGGAAGTTTCAGGAAAAAAAATGTACATTTTAAATAAAGAATTTTGAAGCAAAATAAGGGTCAGTGCCCATCAATGCAGCCTTATCAGTGCACATCTGCAGCTTTGCCATTGCCCAACATTGCAGCCTGATCACTGCTTATCATTGCAGCCTTGTCCATCATTGCAGCCTTATCAGTGCCCATCTGCTGCCTTGCCCATCATTGCAGCATGATCAGTGTCCATCTGCAGCCATGTCAATCATTGCAGCATGATCAGTGCCCATCTGAAGTCTTGCCCCTCTTTGCAGCCTGATCAGTGCCCATCTGCAGTCTTGAAATTGCCCATAATTGCAGCCTGATCACTGCCAATCATTGCAGCCTTGCCCATAATTGCATCCTTATCAGTGCCCATCTGCAGCCTTGCCCATCATTGCAGCATTAACAGTGCCCATCTGCAGCCTTGCCAATCATTTTAGCATGATCAGTGCCCATCTGCAGTCTTGCCCCTCTTTGCAGCCTGATCAGTGCCCATCTGCAGTCTTGTCCCTCTTTTCAGCATGATCAGTGCCCATCTGCAGTCTTGCCCCTCTTTGCAGCCTGATCAGTGCCCATCTACAGTCTTGCCCCTCTTTGCAGCATGATCAGTGTGCCTCTCTGTGATTGAATGGAGAAGCACAGGATCGGGTGGAGGAGTCCTGTCCTTGTCTCTGCTGCCTAATGCTGAAAAAGGGTATGTGTGCAGATGAGAGGGGTGCCACAGATGCAGAGAAGTGCGAGGGCCACATGAAGTGGACTGGAGGGCCAGATTCGGAGCATAGACATTGTGTCTGCCTGATCTGATCTGTACTTTATCTGTTTTAGGGCATGAGAAAATATGTTTCTAAGTTATATTTTGATACTTACCGTATATACTCGAGTATAAGCCGACCCGAATGTAAGCCGAGGCACCTAATTTTACCACAAAAAAATGGGAAAACGTATTGCCTCGAGTATAAGCCCAGGGTGTCCATCTGCATGCCTCACTGTGCCTCACTTTGCCTCACTGTGTCCATGTGCGTGCCTCACTGTGCCCATGCCTCACTGTGCCCATGCCTCACTGTGCCCGTGCCTCACTGTGCCCGTGCCTCACTGTGTCCGTGCCTCACTGTGTCCATGCCTCACTGTGTCTGTGCCTCACTGTGTCCGTGCCTCACTGTGTCTGTGCCTCACTGTGTCCGTGCCTCACTGTGCCCGTGCCTCACTGTGTCCATGACTAGACTTACGTTTAACATGGGAGTATATGGAAGTGGTGCCTGGATTTGAAAAATCTGTGCTCCCCGGACATTGGTCCCCCAGACAGCAAACTTTGCACACTTGTAGAGGGGCTACATGTGTGCCAAATTTCAGGTCCAGGGGACCTACGGCCAGCCATTACCGGGTCCCCAAAATTACCAGAGAAATTACCATTTAACATGGGAGTCTATGGAAGGGGTGCCCGCATCTGAAAAATCGTTACTCCCCGGGCGTAAGTCCTCTGGACAACAAACTTTGCACCGGGTCCCCAAAATTCGGGAGATCAGGCGCAAAAATGTGACTTGAGTATAAGCCGAGGGGGGCATTTTCAGCACAAATAAATGTGCTGAAAAACTCGGCTTATACTCGAGTATATACGGTATACGGTACACTGATTTTTGTGTTACAAACTATAGAAATGTTTATCTGGTACTGTATATGGTATACTTTATATACCAAATATTTATCTGGCAAATATTTAACTGTTATGTTTTGCAAATATTCCTCATTAGATTTTCAATGTTCATAATATTAAATAACACTATTATTAATAAGTTGTTATTTTCTACAAACATTTTGTAAAAATTAGAATTTTTAAAAATAAAAACATTTAAAAAAATGTTTTTATTTAAGTCTCGGCAGATAGGAATTGCCTCTTGACTACAAATGTGTTACTACTACATTGCTGCTCTGAAGGTCTGTGTGGCTCTAACATTCCTTATGTATGCTCTGGATTGTTCAAGGTCTCAGAATAAGGACCATTGAATAGACATGTGCATTTCGTTTCGTTCCGAATCGAAATTCGGACGAATTTTCATTATTCGGACGTTCGGATGCATCCGAATTACCGAATTACAAATGCTAACGAATTCGACCGAATCCGAAATAACGATTCGAATCGAAAAACCACGGACGAAATTCGAATCGAATTTGAAAAAAATTCTATTCGAATCGAATTTGAAAGCAATTAGAATAGAATCGAAAATATTGGAAAGAATCAAATAGAAAAATAGAAAAACAATAGAACAGAATAGAATAAAACAATATATATATATATATATATATATATATATATATATATATATATATTATATTTTATTCTATTCTGTTCTAATTTTATATATTTAATTTTATATTTTATTCTATTCTGTTCTAATTTTTTTTCTAGTCTATTTTCTATTTCTATTCTAATCTTTTCTAATTGGAATTCGAAAAAATGGTCGCATTCGAAAATATTTCAACCAAATTCGAAAATATTTCTACCGCATGCGATAATATTTCATCCGCATTCGTTAATATTTCAACCAAATTCGATAATATTTCAACCGGATTCGAAATTATTCCAACCGAATAGAAAAGATTATAATAAACCATGTTCCGACATTCGAATTTCGTATAGAATGAATTCTAATTCCAATTATAAAAGATTAGAATAGAAATAGAAAATAGACTAGAAATAGTCTATTCTCTGTTTTTCTATTTTATTATAATCTTTTCTATTCGGTTGAAATAATTTTGAATCCTGTAGAAATATTTTCGAATTCTGTTGAAATAGTTTCTAATGCGGTTGAAATAATTTCGAATCATGTTGAAATAATTTCGAATCCGGTTGAAATATTATCGAATCCAGTTGAAAGTCTGAAAGATGATCGAATCCGGTTGTAATTTTTTCGAATGCGGTTGAAATATTTTCGAATCCGGTAGAAATATTTTCGAACTCAGTTGAAATATTTTCGAATGCGACCGATTTTACGAATTCGGTCGAAAACGGAACGAAAGCCGAAAACGAATGTAACAAATGTAACGAATCGAACTAAACAAAATTAATTAATTAACAAATTAAAACGAAACAAAACTAAACAAATTTTTTCCTTTTGCACATGTCTACCATTGAATATGTGCTACTAGTGAATCAAAAAAATATACACGCTGCAATGTTTATTAAATGAGCTATATGCACATAATTTAAAATGTATATTTAATGTGTTGCATTGATAATGGCATGAACACAATAATAATTTCTATGTTTTACTCATTCCTCTTGAACTTCTTTTCTCTGTTTGGCCTTGTAGGCACAAAGGACATTTTTTCTCAATCTTAAGCCATTAAACTATATATTGCTTTCATTGAATAGTAAATATATTTAGTTGTTGTATGTTAAAAAAAGTAGATGATCTTGTTTTTTTACCATTTACTCTAGCTTTAGGAGGGATGTGTGCTCTAAAAGTGAGTAGTAGAGCTATACTGAATATACAGAACATCAATTTAAAGAATAATGATATAATGATATAAGGACCATTAACTTGTATGTTTATATTTGTCCTTTCTGAGATACTCTGCATCCTCTGTGTGCTATATGTCTGCCATTGTTTTTATTAGGGATGAGCTTCGTGTTCGAGTCGAACATACGTTCGACTCGAACATCGGCTGTTCGATCGTTCGACGAAGATCGAACGATTTGGGCCGTTCGCGCCAAATTCGAGTGACGCGAACGGCCCACAATGCACTACGCCATCGCAGTGTCATCCAGGCGCTGTGATTGGCCAAGCATGCACTGTGACCCCGCATGCTTGGCCAATCACAGCGCCGGCAGCGAGGAGAGCAATGATTGGCCACAGGCAGGATGCCTGTGGCCAATTATTGCTGAGGGTGTTTAGTACACGCCCCACACTATAAAAGGCCGCCAGCACGGCGGCCTAGTGTAGTGTGTTCCGGAGCAGGGATAGAGCAGCATAGGCAGGGACAGTGACTGTTATTTCTTTCTTGCTTAACCTGGATTCCTTTAGTTTAGGGAAAGAGAAGGATAGGTAGGGAGATTGTCAGTGTGTTTTGTGCTTGTGCTATAGTGTGCTTAAAAAAAACATTTATTCTAGGGACAGAAAACTGTAGGTAGGGACAGTGTCAGTTTCTTTCACTCTGCAAGTCCTTGTTTCCAGGGACCTGGAAGGACAGTGAGTGAATTGTCCTTGTGCTATATTGTGCTTAAAAAAACATTTATTCTAGGGACAGAAAACTGTAGGTAGGGAGAGTGTCAGTTTCTTTCACTCTGCAAGTCCTTGTTTCCAGGGACCTGTAAGGACAGTGAGTGAATTGTCCTTGTGCTATATTGTGCTTAAAAAAAACATTTATTCTAGGGACAGAAAACTGTAGGTAGGGAGAGTGTCAGTTTATTTCACTCTGCAAGTCCTTGTTTCCAGGGACCTGGAAGGACAGTGAGTGAATTCTCCTTGTGCTATATTGTGCTTAAAAAAAACATTTATTCTAGGGACAGAAAACTGTAGGTAGGGAGAGTGTCAGTTTATTTCACTCTGCAAGTCCTTGTTTCCAGGGACCTGGAAGGACAGTGAGTGAATTGTCCTTGTGCTATATTGTGATTAAAAAAAACATTTTTTCTAGGGACAGAAAACTGTAGGTAGGGAGAGTGTTTTTTTTCTTTCACTCTGCAAGTCCTTGTTTCCAGGGACCTGGAAGGACAGTGAGTGAATTCTCCTTGTGCTATATTGTGCTTAAAAAAAACATTTATTCTAGGGACAGAAAACTGTAGGTAGGGAGAGTGTCAGTTTATTTCACTCTGCAAGTCCTTGTTTCCAGGGACCTGGAAGGACAGTGAGTGAATTGTCCTTGTGCTATATTGTGATTAAAAAAAACATTTTTTCTAGGGACAGAAAACTGTAGGTAGGGAGAGTGTTTTTTTTCTTTCACGCTGCAAGTCCTTGTTTCCAGGGACCTGGAAGGACAGTGAGTGAATTCTCCTTGTGCTATATTGTGCTTAAAAAAAACATTTATTCTAGGGACAGAAAACTGTAGGTAGGGAGAGTGTCAGTTTATTTCACTCTGCAAGTCCTTGTTTCCAGGGACCTGGAAGGACAGTGAGTGAATTGTCCTTGTGCTATATTGTGATTAAAAAAAACATTTTTTCTAGGGACAGAAAACTGTAGGTAGGGAGAGTGTTTTTTTTCTTTCACTCTGCAAGTCCTTGTTTCCAGGGACCTGGAAGGACAGTGAGTGAATTCTCCTTGTGCTATATTGTGCTTAAAAAAAACATTTATTCTAGGGACAGAAAACTGTAGGTAGGGAGAGTGTCAGTTTATTTCACTCTGCAAGTCCTTGTTTCCAGGGACCTGGAAGGACAGTGAGTGAATTGTCCTTGTGCTATATTGTGATTAAAAAAAACATTTTTTCTAGGGACAGAAAACTGTAGGTAGGGAGAGTGTTTTTTTTCTTTCACTCTGCAAGTCCTTGTTTCCAGGGACCTGTAAGGACAGTGAGTGAATTCTCCTTGTGCTATATTGTGCTTAAAAAAAACATTTATTCTAGGGACAGAAAACTGTAGGTAGGGAGAGTGTCAGTTTATTTCACTCTGCAAGTCCTTGTTTCCAGGGACCTGGAAGGACAGTGAGTGAATTGTCCTTGTGCTATATTGTGCTTAAAAAAAACATTTATTCTAGGGACAGAAAACTGTAGGTAGGGAGAGTGTCAGTTTCTTTCACTGTGAAAGTCCTTGTTTCAAGGGACAGAGAAGGACACCTGAAGGTAGCCCTTATTGCTTTTTTCCCATCTCCCTGCAGGCCATCTATTAGAATGTCTGGAAGGCAAACAAGGAGAGGCAGACAGTCAGGAGGCAATAAAAGAGGGCAAGCAGGCTCTGTGTCTGGGGGCAACAGTGCTGGTCGTGGACGCGGTGCATTGTCATCAGCACATGGCCATGGGACACGCTTGTCCTTCTTTTCGGCAGCTGGACATGTTGAGCCACATCATGCCGAAGACTTGGTAGAGTGGATGACCAAGCCCTCCTCCTCCTCCTCATCCTCTCTCACCCAGGCTCAGGGTACTGGAAAAGCAGCTGCCAAAGCGTCGTCTTCCCTGGTATCAATGTCAGACAAATCATCAGTCACTCCTTCCCTAGACCCACCATGTCCTCCTCCTGAGGAGTCCCCCGAACTGTTTCAGCACAGTGTTGGGTACATGCTCCAGGAGGATGCCCAGCGTTTCGAAGGGTCTGATGATGAAACCCAGCTAGAGGAAGGCAGTAGCGTGAGAGCAGACAGAGGGGATGCTCAAGAAGGACACCAATCTGGCAGTCATGTTCCAGCAGCTGCAGCATACTGCCAGATTGGCTCCAGTGATGAGGAGGGAGGGGATGATGAGGTCACTGACTCCACGTGGGTGCCTAATAGGAGAGAGGAGGAGGAGGAGGATGAGGAGGAGGCACATCTCCAACGAGGCAGGATGCCCTTTGGTGGCCAGCGTAAGGGCAGTACACCGACGGAATCACACCGCAGAGCTCCGCCTGTGCAGGGCGCTGCCTCTGCCCGTCATTCAAAAAGTTCTTTGGTGTGGGCCTTTTTTGAGGCTAGTGCATCAGATCGCACAGCTGCTGTTTGCAACATATGTCTCAAGCGTATATCGCGTGGCCAAAACATCAGCCGCTTGGGTACCACATGCCTGACCAGACATATGTTGACCTGCCATGCAGCTCGTTGGCAAGCCTACCTCAAAGACCCACACCAAAGAACAAAGCGGACCTCTCCTTGCACCGCATCAGCTGGGATCTCCAACCCCACTATAACTTCAGTCCTCTCTGAAACATGCACTGAGAGGAATGAAGGTGTAGAATTAGGTGTGTCACAGCCAAGTACTTGCGCCCACTCTGCTAGCAGTACACCGACGTCCGATTCTAGCAGGCAAATTTCCCTGCCCCAGCTGCTGGACCGTCGAAAGAAGTTCACTCCCAGCCATCCACATGCCCAGCGGTTGAATGCTAGCTTGGCTAAATTGCTAGCGCTTCAACTGCTGCCTTTTCAGTTGGTAGACTCGGCCCCCTTCCGTGAGTTTGTGCAATGTGCAGTTCCTCAGTGGCAGGTTCCCAAACGCCACTTTTTCTCACGGAAGGCTATTCCGGCTCTCTACCGGCATGTGGAAGGCAATGTCTTGGCCTCGCTGGACAGGGCGGTCAGCGGTAAGGTGCATATTACCGCTGACTCATGGTCCAGCAGGCATGGACAGGGACGTTACCTTTCTTTCACGGCCCATTGGGTCACTCTTTTGGCAGCTGGGAAGGATTCAGGACAAGGTGCAGTAGTGTTGGAGGTTGTCCCACCGCCACGCCTCCAAAATGCTACTACTGGTTGTGACACACCTCTCTCCTCCACCCCCTCCTCTTCTTCTTCCTCCATGGCCTCTTCCTGTGGTTTGTCCTATGAACCAGCGGTGCTCCGTAGCCGTTCACGGGGCTACGCAAGTACGCAGGCAAAAAGATGCCATGCCGTGCTTGCGCTGGTGTGTTTGGGGGACAGAAGCCACACTGGGGCAGAGGTCCTGTCTGCTCTGCAGGGCCAGGCCGAGAGGTGGTTGACGCCACGCCAGCTTAAGCCAGGAATGGTGGTTTGCGACAATGGCACCAACCTCCTCTCCGCCCTCCGACAGGGACAACTGACCCATGTGCCCTGTGTGGCTCACGTCCTTAACCTGGTGGTGCAGCGCTTCTTGGGCAGGTACCCGGGCTTACAGGATGTCCTGAGGCAGGCCAGGAAAGTCTGTGTGCATTTCCGCAGATCTTATAATGCCAGTGCTCGCCTGGCTGAGCTGCAAAAGGAGTTGAACCTGCCCAAGAACCGCCTTATATGTGACATGCCCACCAGGTGGAACTCAACGTTGGCCATGCTGCAGCGGCTGCACACGCAGCAGAGGGCCATCAATGAGTACCTGTGCGACTACGGCACCAGGACAGGGTCAGGGGAGCTTGGTTTTTTTTCTCCACGCCAGTGGGGCATGATCAGGGATGCATGCACTGTCCTGGCACCATTTGAGGAGGCCACGAGGATGGTGAGCAGTGACAGTGCATGCATCAGTGACACTGTACCTCTTGTCCACCTGTTGGAGCACACGCTGCGTGGAATAATGGACAGGGCACTTGAGGCAGAACAGAGGCAGGAAGAGGAGGACTTCCTTGCCTCTCAAGGCCCCCTTTACCCAGACAGTGTTCCTTCTGTCCCACCCATCGCACAGGAAGAGGAGGAGGAGGAGGAGGAGGAGGAGGATTGTGTCAGCATGGAGGTGGAGGCTGGCACTCAGCATCATCAGCAGCAGTCTTTTAGGGATGATTTACAGTCCCAAGAAACCAGTGGACTTGTACGTGGCTGGGAGGAGGTGGCTGCGGATCATGTCGTCCTTAGTGACCCAGAGGACTCCGGAGCGAATGCCTCAGCAAAACTACGCTGCATGGCCTCCCTGATCCTGCAAAGTCTGCGGAAGGATCCTAGTATTCTTCGGATCAAGGAGAGGGACCATTACTGGCTGGCCACTCTCCTTGATCCACGGTACAAGGGTAAGGTTGCGGACCTTATGTTACCGTCGCAGAGGGAGCAGAGGATGAGACAACTCTGGGAGGCCTTGCAGAAAGGTCTGTGCAACGCGTTCCCAGAGACTGGGAGGTTGCAAACTCCTGGTCCTGGACAACGAGTTGCTGAGGCTTCGGCCAGTCAAAGAAGGAGCGGTGGGGAAGGTGGCCGTCTGACCGATGCGTTCAGACAATTCTTTAGTCCGCAGCCCCAAAGTATGATCGGTTCCAGCAACCATCGCCAGCGTCTGATAAACATGGTGCAG
Organism: Rana muscosa; assembly: GCA_029206835.1. Lineage (NCBI taxonomy): Eukaryota > Metazoa > Chordata > Amphibia > Anura > Ranidae > Rana > Rana muscosa. The sequence continues at coordinate 96,135,520 of CM055123.1, read as the reverse complement.
GAATATCTAGGGGCAAGGTCAGACTTGGACACCTTCCCCACCGAAAATCCTCTGGCTTACTGGGTCTTGAGGATGGATCACTGGCCAGAGCTTGCACAGTATGCAATTGAGCTACTGGCCTGTCCTGCATCCAGCGTTCTTTCGGAACGCACATTCAGTGCTGCTGGAGGATTTGTCACGGATCACAGGGTGCGCCTGTCCACCGACTCGGTTGATCGACTGACTTTCATCAAGATGAACCAGTCTTGGATCACCACCAGCTACCACACACCTGATGCTGATATAACAGACTAATTGATTTTAACATGTCACATCCCTTCAAGACTGATGCTGATGCTGAGTGCCTGTGCTGTTATGTTGACTGGCTATCCTCCTCCTCCGAGTCCTCAATGATACGATTGATGATGATAGCTTGTAAGATCATTTTTGTTTATGGGTGCCGCCACCAGTGCCTAACGCCCAATTTTTCAGCCCCTGTTTAACAGGGGCGTGTAATTACAATTTTTGAAGCAATACTTTGCAACAGGGCTCATTGCTGTGCTCCAAGTACAGTATCTGTGAGGAGTTGCAGTGTTGTGCCACCAGTGCCTAAGGCCCAATTTTTCAGCCCCTGTTTAACAGGGGCGTGTCATTACAATTTTTGAAGCAATACTTTGCAACAGGGCTCATTGGTGTGCTCCAAGTACAGTATCTGTGAGGAGTTGCAGTGTTGTGCCACCAGTGCCTAAGGCCCAATTTTTCAGCCCCTGTTTAACAGGGGCGTGTCATTACAATTTTTGAAGCAATACTTTGCAACAGGGCTCATTGCTGTGCTCCAAGTACAGTATCTGTGAGGGGTTGCAGTGTTGTGCCACCAGTGCCTAAGGCCCAATTTTTCAGCCCCTGTTCAACAGGGGCATGTAATTACAATTCTTGATCTAATAATTCACAGCAGGGCCCATTGCTGCACCCACCAAGAGTAACTGTCAGGGCTTACAGTGTTGTGGCACCAGCACCACCATCAAAGGCCCAATTTTTACTACCACTGTTCAACAATTATATGTAATTAAAATTCCTGATATAATAGTTGACAGCAGGGCGTTCCAGCACCAACCAAGAGTAACTGTGAGTGCTTACAGTGTTGTGCCAACACCAACAACTAAGGGGCCTATTTCTGCAGAGTATATACGGCAGGTCCCTACTTTCAAACATCCAACTTACAAACGACTCCTACTTGCAAACGCAAGAAGACAACAGGAAGTGAGAGGAAATCTACCACTAGGAAGGAAAATTCTCTCCTGTAAGAATAAATATGGGAGAAAGGTGTCTCCTCTGTACTGATGCTTTATCAGCAATCCTTGTTTCAAGAAAAACACCACATTTCAAAAACAGTTGTCATTGGGACGGAAAGTGAGGTGAAATGTTCTGAACAGGGGCACAGACAGCAAAACAAATGTTACAGGGGTGATAACCCTTACCTATGTTTTCCAAAAAGTTTAAAAATAGATTTTTGGTCTGGAGCTACACTTCAACAATGTACCTGTTCAAAATTACAAACAGACTCTACATAAGAACAAACCTACAGTCCCTGTCTTGTATGCACCGCCTGTATAGGGCTGTTCAGAGTATATAGGGCCTTTTTTATTTTATGTGCGGGGTTCCCCTTAATATCCATACAAGACCCAAAGGGGCTGGTAATGGGCTGGGGTAGGGGGGGGGGGGTCATGGGGTAGCTATGCCATTTTTCTTAAAGAATTTCATCCATATTACCGGGACCAGACATTACATTAAAGCCGCAAGCAGTTTTAAATGGCTTTTTTTTCCTTTAGAAGTGTCATTTTGTGCAGGGACAGTTCTAAACACGGGAAACACGTGGCACTTCACAGGCATACTTTAGACACCCCCCAGGTACGATATTTAAAGGAATATTTGACTTTTTTTTTTTCACTTTATGCATCATTAAAATGACTGCTCCCGAAAAACGACCGTTTTTAAAACTTCTTTTTGCATTGATACATGTCCCCTGGTGCAGAACCCGGGTTCCCAAACCCTTTTTAGGACAATAACATGCATAATAGTTGTTATAATTAGCACTTTAGAATTCGAACGTTCGCATCCATTGTATTTAATAGGGTTCTAATGTTCGTTCGAACTTTCGGTCCGTTCGCGGGTTCTGGTGCGAACCGAACCCGGGGGTGTTCGGCTCATCACTAGTTTTTATATTATAATCTGTTTGTTCAATACATTTATATTTTTGTATAAAGTTGTGTAAGTCTATACCGTACCATCAAAGTCCTAGCTGCCTCAAAATTTCTCTAGTTTTCCAAGCTAAAGACCAGGGGAATTTTGAATAACCCTGCTAGTATTTTTTAATTCCTTTTTTTTTTGTTTCTTTTTTTTTTTTTTACTATTACTTGTGTTTGTTTTGTAATATATGTAACGTAAACATTTCCTTCACCATTTTATTCTTCTGTTCATTAAAACAAAATTTAAAGTTCATGCAGTTTATTCTCTGAATGCTGTCACTAGAAAAAAAGAATCTTACCTCTATAGTGAAATGGTTGTTAAAATGTATTACATACCTGCCTGGGCATGGCAGCAAGTGATGCAGACATTTTTTTTAAAGGTCAGAATTGTAACAATAGTCCATAGTCCCCACTCTATCTCAGGAGTAAGCAAGGACTCGAAAATGGAGAACGAATATAGCCACCCTCTAACAGAATGTTAAATAATAGCCACATTTTGAGATTTGAACGAGACAGAGTAATAGAATATAACATATTTTTTTAAACTAGAGTTTAATGTCACTTTAATCTGCCCCAGCGATGATCCATCTCAGTCCACTGGTGCTTACATTGATGAAAAATCTCTGTGCAGGGTGAGGCTGATGAAAGAATTCTCACAGACACAGTGGATGGTGAAATGCTTTTTGGTTCTTTTTTAAATCAGCTCACCATAACAGTTACAGGTTACATGTATCGAAAGAGAAATGTTTCCAGCAATACTGCCTGCAGCATCTTGCCTCTGAGTATATTCTGTTGTGGTCTGCTCATTGGGAGACAGTTTACTTACTCAATATGAAGCAGGTCCCTTGTCTCCAAACAGCACCCCCTACTGGTCGCAATAACTTGTTTAACCACTTGCCGACTGCCTCACGTACATATACGTCAGCAGAATGGCACGGGCAGGCAAAGCAACGTACAGGTACATTGCTTTGAAACTGCTGCCTAGCGGGCGCGTGCCCACTGCAAGCTCCGTGACCATGCCCACGGGACCTGCGGACTCGAAGTCCACCGGTGTCCCGCGATCGTGTCACAGAGCAGCAGAACGAGGAGATGCCTTTGTAAACAAGGCATTTCCCTGTTCTGCCTAGTGACAGGACAGTGATCTACTGCTCCCTGTCATCGGAAGCAGTGATCACCGTCGTGTCACATGTAGCCCAGCTCCCACACAGTTAGAATCACTCCCTAGGACACATAACACCTTCCTCGCCCCCTAGTGGTTAACCCCTTCCCTACCAGTGTCATTTACACAGTAATCAGTGCATTCTTATAGCACTGATCACTGTATAAATGAAAATGGTCCCAAAATAGTGTCAAAAGTGTCCGATGTGTCCACCGCAGAATCGCAGTAATGATAAAAATCGCAGATCGCCACCATTACTAGTAAAAAAAAATAATAATAATAAAAATGCCATAAAACTATCCCCTATTTTGTAGATGCTATAACTTTTGCCCAAAATATGTAAAAGAATACATATCGGCCTAAACTGAGGAAAAAAATAGTTTTTTTATATGTTTTTTGGGGATATTTATTATAGCAAAAAACATATTGCTATTTTTTCAAAATTGATGCTTTTTTTTGTTTATAGCGCAAAAAATAAAAACCGCAGAGGTGATCAAATACCACCAAAAGAAAGCTCTATTTGTGGGAAAAGAAGGACGTCAATTTTGTTTGGGTGCAACATCGCACGACCGCACAATTGTCAGTTAAAGTGAATCAGTGCCGAATCGCAATAAATGGCCCGGTCATTGGACAGCCAATTCTTCCGGGGCTGAAGTGGTTAAAGGCAAGATAGATTCCAATTCAGGGCCAGGTCATGCTGCCTGAATAAATACATTTTTATCAAAAAAGGGTAATCCAGTTTTTAAAATGTTTGTGCAACTACAGTTTCAACATGAATACCTCAATATTAAACTAATATGAACAATTTTATAGAGAACATTTAGAGCCGGTTCACACAGGGGCAACACGTCTTCCAGCGTGACTTTGGGAGGCAACTTGGACACGACTTGAGCATGAATCACAGCGCGACATGAGGCAATTTACAAGTTGCCTCCAGGACAGGCGACTTTTCAGTGGCCAATCAAACAATAATCAGCTCTGTGGGAGGGAGGGGGGGAGGGAGGGGTTTGCCTGGAAAACTATTTTTACTTCCTGGAAAGTTGCTTCAGTTAAGACAGGAGATCCGTTGAAGCTCCAACTAGCCTCTCTTACTCTACACGATACCTGGCGCACTCTCAATCCAGGAGAGAGGGATTATACATTCTTCTCGTCGCCCCACAATCGATACACAAGGCTGGATTACCTTTTCATCCACCAATCTGACCTGCAATATCTTGCAGATGCGACCATCGAGAATATGGTCCTTTCCGATCATCACCCGATTACCCTAACTTTGCGATTCACACAAAAAATTCAATCCATAAAGACATGGAGACTGGATGCTTCCATTCTTGCTGAGCCTGGAGACCAAGCAGACATCCAGCAGGCTGTTACTGAGTATTTCTCCCAGAATGACACACCTGAGGTGTCTCCCATGGTTCAATGGGAGGCGCATAAATGCGTTATATGAGGACATCTCCTCGCTATAGCGGCTAGGAAAAAGAAAGCCCATCAAGCACTGATCACATCTCTCTCCAAGAAAATAGCTAGGCTGGAAGCTCAACACAAGCGCGCCCAGGCTCTCCAAGTAGCTACAGAGCTAGCAGACACGCAAGCCCAGTTGGTGGAGGAACTATTTGGGAAAGCGCGCAAAGGTCCTAGTTCTGTCGCATAAACTGTTCTATGAACAGGGCAATAAGCCAGGTAGGCTTCTGGCCAGGCTAGCACAGAAACGCGCACAGACCCATACAGTGCACCATGTGACCGACTCGTTGGGAACAGTTTTTTCCAAGAGTGAGGAGATTGCACATCAATTTCTTCGCTTTTATAGCAAACTTTACAATCTTAAGGGATCAAACCAAACTCTGAATCCTACTGCTGCTGAGAACCGCTCACGGATGATAAAAGACTTCCTCACTTCTTACAGCCCCACAGCCCTATCAGAGACGGATCGGACTGCATTGGAAGCCCCTCTGTCCCTGGAGGAGTGGACGGATACACTGAAAGCCATGAAACCTGACAAATGTCTGGGACCAGATGGCTTTTCAGTGCAATATTATAAATGCTTCTCAGACCTTCTAGCCCCACGCTTCCTAAAAGCCTTTAACATGCTGGCCAATACCTCCTATCCCTCAGAATCCTTACGAGAAGCCTATATTACCGTGATCCCCAAAGAAAATAAAGATCCGTCCAATGTAGCTAACTATCGGCCAATTTCACTCTTAAATGTGGATGTCAAACTTTTCGCTAAAGTCCTGGCCAATCGCCTAGTCTTCCATGTGCCGGCCTGGGTGGGCCTGGACCAAGTGGGTTTTGTTCCTGGCAGGGAAGCCAGGGACAATACTATAAAAGCTTTGAATCTGCACCACTGGCTCACCTCATCTCAGCAGGAGGGATTTTTCTTGGCAATGGATGCGGAGAAGGCGTTCGATTGCGTGGCCTGGGACTATATGGAAGCTACACTAGCGGCTCTGGGCCTGGGGAATAGTATGCGTGCCTTCATAGGCTCCCTTTATGTAAACCCAAGAGCTAGAGTCCGTGTCAATGGCCACCCTTCGGACGCCTTCCCCATACACAATGGCACTAGGCAGGGCTGCCCTCTCTCGCCCATACTCTATATCCTGACCCTAGAACCTCTGCTACGCTGCATTCGAGAAAATTCAAATATAAAAGGAATCACTGTTCGCCACAAATAATACAAAATTTCAGCTTTTGCGGACGACATCCTTCTTTTTTGTCCGCGCCCCTGTTGTCCCTACCTAACCTTATGCCAATCTTGGACCTCTTCCAGCGTATCTCGAATCTTAAAATCAATTTGTCCAAATCGTCCGCGTTAAATGTCACACTACCGGATGCTCTGGTGCAACAATGCCAGGCAAACTTCCCATTTAGATGGGAGAGAGAGGCCGTCACCTACTTAGGTATCCAGCTACCAGCTACGCTAAAAACACTGTATTCTAAAAACTTCCTAGACGAGCTAAAACGCATACAACAAGATCTCTTAAGGTGGGATGTGCCCACCCTATCCTGGTTCGGACGAGCTTCTATCCTTAAGATGACAGTCTTACCTCGTATATTATACAAAATGCAGACTATCCCGATACACTTACCTTCCGCATTTTTTGCGGCTTACAGGAAAATGTGTAGAACCTTTTTATGGGGTGCTAAATCAGCTCGTATCGGATGGGCAAAGCTAGTCCTACCCAAGGAAAAAGGAGGGATTGGTCTCCCGGACATACAGCGCTATTATTGGGCTGTCCACATGACCAGGGGTGGTAGATTGGAAAATTCATGCCCGGTGTATAAGCTGGGTGTACCTTGAAAAATTAATTGCAGAAACTCATCTGGGCTCGATTCCTTGGATCCCTAAGAAATTGAGACCTCCTCAGCCCCACACGCATCCTTTGACTGGAGCGACTCTACAAGCTTTTGACAGAGCATGTAAAGCCCATGCACTGTCTGCCGCAGACTGCCCTATAACCCCCGTTAGAGGTAATCCAGACTTCCCCCCGGGTCTATCGCCATCCTATCTTTTTAAAGAATGGCCATACCCACAGATGCAGGCCAAGCTCTTCTTTCGCAATGGCAAGTTTCTAAAGCTACAAGAGCTTGCTGCACTGTCTAACACTAAGTCCTTCCCCTCCTGGTCTTATGTGCAATTAAAACACTTTCTAGATGTGCCAGCGAAAATAGTCAAATTCACGAGCCTGCCCACAGTGTTCGAATCCCTATGTTCGAGATCTTCACCCCAGAATCATGTCATTTCGGCCTTGTACGCGTCCATGTTTGGAGATTCGTACTCCTCTTTACAAACAGACCATACGTTTTGGGAGACAGAGAGATAGGAGACGCTAGTTGGGACCACATCCATTTATACATACACAAAGGCTCTCTTAATGTCAATACGCAAGAGAACGGGTACGAACTCAAAACTAGATGGTACAAGACCCCTCAAGTGCTCCATTAGATTTTCCCGATGGTACCTGATTACTGTTGGCGATGTGAATCAGAGATAGGCACCTTTCTCCATGTCTGTTGGTCCTGCCCTCGAATCCAGCCATACTGGCGTAAGATACATGAAGTGACTACAGCAATCTCTTCGCTCCCACTGGAATTTACACCCGGACAATATCTACTACACCTATCCACAATCTCTAAAAGACAATACTTCAAATCAATAGCTATGCATTTAATAAACGCTGCTAGGCTCTGTATACCGGTACATTGGAGGTCCACGCGGCCGCCTTCGCTAAAAGAATGGACACTACGTGTCGACCGTATTGCAATGATGGAGGAACTGATTCTCACCTCACAAGACAAAATCTCGAGCTTCTCAGCTATCTGGGAAGCGTGGATCGAGTACAAAAACTCCCATTCATATCAGGTATTGATGCAACTAGACGTATAAGCTTTTGCCATAATACAAATTTATCATAGATGGTTCTCCCCGGGGATCCGGGAGACTCAGTGATTGTAGCGTATGGACGGTGGACGGAGAGGGTAGAAGGTGGGTTTCCGCCCGCTTTCCGTATTCCCCCCCACCTTTTTATTATTTTCTTTTCCCTTTTGTTTTTTGTTTTTTCTTCTCCCCCCTCTCCTCTATTCTTTTCTTTCCTTTAAATTTTCTGAGTTAGGTAGCAGGTTGGACACAGAGCTCGGGGTGGACGAGATTGTCTGAGCCTGAGCTCTGGGTCCATGCCCTTAGATAAGAACAATTGGACACGGTTGAGTGATTTTGTCAATGCCCTGGCAGGTGGTTCCTAGAATCTCTTGAAAGAGTAGTTAATCAATTCAATTGATACCCTAGAGGGCATAAAGCCTAGGATATTGCCACTTTATTCAATGTCAATGAGCTTCCGAGCATTTACTATGCTTGTTCTAGATGTTTTCTGTACTCTTAACCTGTTATTTACTGCTTGGAATACTGCATATGGAACCTGTTGCCCAATTTGTTATATTGTTGTACTGCTACGATGTGATGTATACTTTTTTGTGTACTTTTTTGAAATATACAATAAAATCTTTGTGGAAAAAAAAAAAAAAGACAGGGGATCCGAATTGGAGGCAAATTCCATTGAAATCATTGGGTACAAGTCTCCTAGAAGTCGGATTGAAGTCGTACAGGAACCTTTTCTGAAGTCGGAGCGACTGCAGTAGTGTACATTAAGACGGCTCCATTCACTTCCATTACTTTTCTAAACGGCGCGACTTAGGGCCACTATTGAACGGCACGACTTAGGGCAACTTGAAGTCGGATCCCAGGACACCCCTGTGTGAACCGGCTCTTAATACATTTCAGGCATTTGTTTATGAGGGGAAAAAAAACAACATGAAAAGCTATTTACACATTAATTAGAACAAGGAATACAAATCAAAAATAACAAATGCAGTGATACTGCTGAGTGAAACAATGAAACAAGTTAAAAAGGGAACCCTAACAAAGTACCTTTCCATATTATGTAATGTGTAAAGCCAGTGGTCCCATTTGCTCTCCCACTTCATACTTGCTTACAATGTCCCATAGATTATATATATATATATATATTTATTTATTTGGTATATTATGTAAGTGTATAATGTTTCTCCTTCATGTATATATTCTTATCCTACGCACAGCATTTACAAGTAGCACTCTTCTTCTTTTAGCTTATTTTTCAGACCAGGGTCTAACCAGAGGTTAGGAGTGCAAGCACATCCTTCTAATGGAGCCCTGGATAACAATTAAAGCCTGAGTAAAGTTCTAATCCTTCCCCCTCTATCAAAAACCAAACATGGCAAAAAGTAAGTAAATGAAATGTACCTTTTAGTAAAATTAATAATAATTTCTTAGATTTTTATTTAAAACAGTTGCAGTTATTGATCTATTTTTTTTATTTTTTATTAAACTTAACAAAAATGACAGGAATCTTTGATTTAATAGCTGTACAAGAAACCATAGCGTAAGCATTTTGGCCCTAGTGACTGGCTAATTTTAGAGAACGACCCCTTTTCCTAGAATTTGACAGAGAGAAGAATTGTACACTTCTGAAATTAGCTATAATAGTGGGAAATGCTCTGTGCCTATGCAGCCCTGCAGTAAAACCATGCAGTGTTTACTCTCCATATTGCTTATTGTTTCCATTTGTTTCTTTTGCCTTCTAATGCCCTTGTCATTTTCCAACAATATCATGCAAATATACCTCTGACAGGAAAGACACCCAAGCAGATTTAGATCAATATTTGTGTAAAGAAGAAACCTTGTACATTTCACAGCTACAAATTAACCTTTATTTCCACATTTACACAGACTGCCTGGACCCCTTGCCTCCCCAATGTCTCAAGAGTGCCCTTATTGTATTAAAAAGGAAAGGGAATACAGAGGACCAAATCAGAAAGACATATTTCTTTTGTATTTCCCGCAGGTAACCTATAAACTGCTCAGTAATTAGCATCTTAACCTTTCATAAACCGGTCTAAAGGCTCTTGTCACTACCAGGAATAAAAAAAAGTGTGAATGCTTCCATGAATAAGGCTGGAGAATTATGCAGGTGTAAAAGGATATGTTTTCTTTCATGGAATACCATTTAAGTGTTCCGGTAATGAGAAATATGACAAAGGCTCAAGGTTAATGTTTTTTTCCTAGCTAATTGAAGACATTACCTAGATATTTGAATTCCAGTTTTCCCAGGTGGAATTATACTAAGCAGGCAATTTTATCCAACTTTGCTTTTTTTCTTTAAAGAGAAATAGTATGTTTGTTTTGAAACAATGATTACACTAGATTGCATATGTTCTGCACCATGTTTGCTTTCACAATTGTGAGTAAATATCTTTTTTTAGGTCCCATATACTAATATAAGTATGAAAATGGGGGATCACAAAGGTAACACACCAGGATATTTTTGTTCTATTTGTTTTGAAAACTACAACGATAAGGTTAAAATAAAGATATGCGTCCTTGCATTAAAAAGACCCCTTTGTTAGACTTTTAAATTTCAACAACAATATTCCCATAAGATGTGCATTTAACATTTTATGTGTAGCACCCTCAGAGTTGCTAAGTATAGGAAATTTAGTTGGCAACTGTAGGCAGAGGAGCAGGGGTTATTTGTTGTTTAGACTGTGCAGTGCTTAAAGGCTGTGGCACTGTTACCTCCCCTTGGCTTCTAGAACTTACTGGATAGTTCTGGAACTTAGAGGGTGGAGGAACAGAGGCTGCAGCCTGAATATTAATGGAGTTCCTTCCCACTAATCCCTGGGGGGGGGCAAGGCTCAGTAGATGGGGGAATAGTCCCATAAATAGTCAGAAGGGTGCAGAGTCAAGGGTCCAGTTTCCTGGAGGGGACCCCTGTGCTAGGGGGCTCTGTCCCTATTCAGAAGGAGAAAGAGAGAGAGCCAGAGGAAGGGAGAGAAGCAGTTGCTGGAAGCCTCACACCCTTTACTCGCCTCAGCTAGGTTAACTGAAGACACCCTGAAATTAAAGCGGAGGTTCACCCAAATTCACAACTATACTGTAACACAACCGCTGTAATATGTATATCATCAAAGGACAAAAATTTTTTTTTCCCATATATAAATACCTTGTATTTGCCTCTTCATAAAGCGACTTCCGGGATTCCCTCCCGCGGGAGTAGGCGTTTCTCCGGCGCCGCAATGCAATGTGGGACTTGGCTGCAGGGACTTGGTATGCAGTGCTGCGAAATCTCGAGAGATTTCACATACGACGTGACGCATGACGCCAGTCACGTGACAAGGGCGTCTCTATTTAGATTGTGCATTTCATCACAACGGGGCGTGAACTTTCAATGACGCGGCCCCGTTGTGATGGCAACCTTTGAGTTTACGGCGCTACTCCAGGAAATGATTGCTTGTGGGCTTCACAATGCCCACAAGCAAAATGGAAACAAAGAGAAACGTATTTTATAACTCCTTCTTTACGAGGAAAACGGACAGCGGAGCCTAGCAAAAACGAAACAAGTAAGTGTACTATATTATTGGGAAACCCCATTGAATGCAGGAAAAAAAAAAAAAAAGATTTGCCGCGGAACCTCCGCTTTAAGTGCAGGCCTGTGCAGCAGTGTGCCTCTAGAGAAGCCTCCTGGATTCCAGGGTTGACTTAAAGGGACTAAGTGAGTAACTTCCATTTCTACCTACCAAACGCTTATGTAGAGAGGACAGTAAGGCTGCCATGCTTTACATGTCCAGGTCTGGGGGACAGCTTAGTGCCAGCACAAAGCAGCCAAAAGCAATTCCATTTCTCTAGCAGGGAAACATTAGTAGCCAGGTGCTTGTGCATTCCTACAAGGAGTAGCACCTGCATCTTCTGTGTGGAATCTTTTTGTTACAGTTATCACAGCTGTGATATAACTCGCACAGGTGGACAGCACCATTGGAGGTCAGTTACCAGTAGAGTTGGGCTGAACACCCCTGGTTCAGTTTGCGCCAGAACGCTCGAACATCGCAAAAGTGCGGACCCAAACCATAAACCCTATTAACCACTTCAATAAAGGCTTTTTCACCCCCTTCCTGCCCAGCGCCAATTTTTAGTTTTCAGCGCTGACAATTGCGCGGTCATTAAAACACTGTACCCAAATAAAAAAATGATGTTTTCTTTTGGTGGTATTTGATCACCTCTGCGGTTCTTATTTTTTGTGCTATAAACAAAAGAATAGTGCCAAGTTTGAAAAAAACACAATATTTTTTACTTTTTTCTATAATAAATATCCCATTTAAAAAAAATAAAAAAAAATGTTTCCCTCAGTTTAGGCCGATATGTATTCTTCTACATATTTTTGCTAAAAAAAATCCCAATAAGCGTATATTGATTGGTTTGTGCAAACGTTATAGCGTCTACAAAATAGGTGATAGATTTATGGCATTTTTTTTTTTTACTAGTAATGGCAGCAATTTGCGATTTTTATCAAGACTGTGACATTGCGGCAGACATATCGAACACTTTTGACACATTTTTGGGACCATTCACATTTATACAGCGATCAGTGCTATAAAAATGCACTGAATACTGTGTAAATGTGACTGGCAGGGAAGGGGTTAACACCAGGGGGCGATCAAGGGGTTAATTGTGTCCTAGGGAGTGATTCTAACTATAGGGGGAGGGGACTCACAAGGGGAGGAGACCGATCGGTGTTCCTCTGTACTGGGAACACACCATCGGTCTCCTCTCTCCTGACAGGACGTGGATCTGTGTGTTTACACACACAGTTCCATGGTCTTGCTGTGTTAACGGGCACTCGCACCGCCTCCTGAGCGACGTGCCCCCCAGATGGCCTGGAAGCCCAGGACGTCATATGATGCCCGCTCAGGAAGGGAGATCCCTCCTGCGGACATCATATGTCTATGGGCGGGATGTGAAGTGGTTAAAGTCCCAAACTTGAAAAATCAAAAGTACCCATTTTGAAGGCTTAAATGCAAGTTATTGGCTCTAAAAAAGGAGCAGTGATATTAAAGACGCTTAAAGTGAAACAAAAAAAATGAAAAATTCCTTTAAATATAGTGCCTGGGGGGTCCCTTTAGTCTGCCTGTAAAAGGGCACATCTGTACCATGTATAGAACCTGCTTCAACAAAACGGACATATACAGTATAAAGAAAAAAAAAACATTTAAATTGATTTTCCCTGCAAGCTTTCCTTATTTTGTAAACAATGGCTTGGGGAGCCAGTCTAAGAGCCAGTTCACACAGGGGCATCCTGGGATCCGGGTTCAGGTCGCCCCAAGTCGCCCCAAGTCGCGCTGTTTAGAAAAGTAATGGAAGTGAATGGAGCCATCTTAATGTACACTACTGCAGTCGCTCCGACTTCAGAAAAAGTTCCTGTCTGACTTCTAGGTGACTTGTACCCATTGATTTCAATGGAAGTTGCCTCCAATTCGGATCCCCTGTCTTAACTAAAGCAACTTTCCAGGAAGTAAAAATAGTTTTCCAGGCAAACCCCTCCCTCCCCCTCCCTCCCACAGAGCTGATTATTGTTTGATTGGCCACTGGAAAGTCGCCTGTCCTGGAGGCAACTTGAAGTTGCCTTGTAAGTTGCCTCATGTCGCGCTGTGATTCATGCTCAAGTCGTGTCCAAGTTGCCTCCCAAACTCGCGCTGGAAGTCGTGTTGCCCCTGTGTGAATCGGCTCTGAGGCCACAATTTAGTGCACTCTGAACAAGATTAGAGATTTTTGGAAAACAGTTTTGTGTCTCTTTGGCAGACGTTGGATAAAAATTTATTTTTGCACCACAATGAGCCAGCCTTATGTGAAGAAGTCAAATTATGGTACACTCAGGCCAAGATTAACACATTTTTTTTAGCTAAAGTCTGGTGTCTATTTCGCAGACTTTGGATAGAAGTAACAGGTGCAGAAAAATTGGGCTTTGGGTGTTGGTGCACCTTAACCCTATAGAGGTACTCTGTTTTTGTATGTTTTGTTAAGAAAAATAAACAATGTACAACAACAACCTCAAAAGAGAAGTTTCAAAATAAATTTATAAAACTAATTGGAAAATGGAAATGGTTTTACTCTGTCATCTCGCCATCTTCTTCCCCCACCTCTACTCCTTGTATATACAATACATTACACCACCACATTAAAACTTCTCCAAGATGTCCAGACAATGCTCCATCAATATGCTCTTCTGTATTGGCTAGCTGCATGTTCATGTAGCCATCCACAGAGACCAGGTATCCCTTATATTCCATACCCCACTTAAATTTTACAATTACTGGCTTACCAGGAAGGGCCATTAAGCAATGGTTTTGGGTTTAGTGGCAAACTAATGCCTTGTACACACTATCGGAATTTCCGATGAAAAAAGTCAGATGGACTTGTTTCATCGGAAATTATGATCGTGTGTGGGACCCATCTGACTTTTTTCCATCGGTGTTTAGAAATAGAACATGTTTTAAATTCTTCCGATGGAAAAAAAAAACGATAGGAAATCCCTATCGTCTGTGTGGAACTCCGACGGAGAAAAAACCCACGCATGCTCAGAATCAAGACGACGCATGCTCGGAAGCATTGAACTTAATTTTTCTCGGCTCGTCTGAGTGTTCTACTTCACCACGTTTTGGACGGTCGGAATTTAGTCTGACAGTGTGTATGCAAGACTGATGGAAATCAGCTTCATCGGAATTCTGACGGAAAATTCCATCGGATTTTACTCCATCGGAAATTCCAATCGTGTGTACGTGGCATCATTCTGCCACTGAAGGCGCGGCTGATCTACAGACTAATGAAAGAAAGAAAGCACATGCACCTGTCAAATAGGTGCAGAAAAATTGGGCTTTGGGTGTTGGTGGTGCCTTCACACCGTAACCCTACAGAGGTACATTTGATAAAAGGAAGAATTGGCCTTTCTGTAAAAAATAAATAAATTATATGCACATGCCAGACAGGTGCAGAAAAAATGGGCTTGGGGTGTCCAAAGTGTCCGATCTCTCCGCCACAATGTTGCAGTCCTGCTAAAAAATCGCAGATCGCTGTCATTACTAGTAAAAAAAAAAAAAAATGCCATAAATCTATCCCCCTATTTTGGAAACGCTATAACTTTTGCACAAACCAATCAATATATGCCTATTTTTTTTTTACCAAAAATATGTAGAATAATATATATCGGCCTAAACGGATGAGTAAATTTGTTTTTTTATATGTTTTTTTGGGGATATTTATTATAGCAAAAAGTAAAAAAAATATTTTATTTTTTTCAAAATTGACACTCTTTTTTTATTTATTTGCGCTATAAACAAACAAGCACAGAGGTGATCATAAACCACCAAAAGAAAGCTCTATTTGTGGGGGAAAAAGGACGTAAATTTTGTTTGGGTACAATGTCGCACGACCACACAATTGTCAGTTAAAGCGACGCAGTGCTGTATTGCTAAAAATGGCCTGGTCATTAAGGGGGCAGATCCTTCCATGGCTGAAATAGTTAAGGAACGCTGAACAACCAAATTGAGGACATGTGCCAGGCATGGCACATGCATTAACTTTCCCTGTCGAAGGGCGGACAGGAGGTTAGTGCCATTATCGCACACCCCCATTCCTGGCTCAAGCTTCCCTGGGACTGCCCCAGCAGAGCTGCAAGAATCTCTGCTCCCGTGTGACTCATGTCCCCTAGACAGACCAGTTGAATCACTGCATGGCATCTTTTAGCCTGATTCGTTGAATAGCCCCTTGAACACTTAGGGGTACTAGTGGTTCATAGGACAATTCAGCAGAGGAGGAGGAGGAGGGGGTGGAGCTGACAGATCTAACATCATCACTACCAGCTGTATGGAGACATGGTGGCAAAACAAGCTCTAGCACTGAGCCCTGTCCTACATCCTTCCTAGTTGCAAGCAGTTACCCAGTGTGATGTGAACTAAATATATTGTCCCGGACCATACTTGCTGGACCACCTGTCAGCAGTAAGGTGGACCTTGCTGCTGACTGCCGTGTGCAACGATGCCAACACAATGCCTTTCACGTGATGGTGGAGAGCTGGAATGGCCTTACATGCAAAGAAATTGCAACTGGGAACTGTGTTTATCAGTGTTCTCACCTCTCTGTAGGCTCATTTTACCCCCTTCTTCAGCCTCAGAACCAACATCAGAATCAAGTAATGCCTGTGCATCCTCAAGAAGCAAGTGGCTGATGCTGTGTTCAGCTGACTCCTCCATGCATGATGCTGGAGCTATGGCAGGAGTAGCTATGGACAAGAAGGCAGAATTGGCTGCTCTGGCAGCTGCGGTGAACTGTGCACCGGGGTCAGCTTGGGTCATAGAGGAGGATGAGGACGGTTTAGTAAGCCAGTCCACTACCTCCTACTGCATGCTGTGGCTGGATTGCATGGGCAACAGCACTAAACAGAGAAAAACGTGCCCTGCCTGAGGATGGACCATGTCCACCTTTGCCTGTGGACACAGACACTGCTCGTCCCCTCATAGTGGCATGGGAACATCTGACTCTCCTCGTTGGCCTCCCAGACATGATGGGGGGCTTATTACCCAAATTTAATAGATACTGGGAAATTTGTAATTGGGTGCACTTTATTCAATGAATAGTGGTAATTGGTGCACTTTAAATAGAGGACTGCTGGGAAGGGTCAAGCCCTGTACACACGATCGGTTTTACCGATGAAAAAAGTCTGATGGACTTTTTTCATCGGACAAACCGATCGTGTATGGGACCCATCGGTCTTTTTTCCATCGGTTTTAAAAAATAGAACATGTTTTAAATTTTTCCGATGATCAAAAACCGATAGCAATATCCGATCGTCTATGGGCAAGTCCATCGGATAAAAAACCCACGCATGCTCAGACTGAATTAGGAGACGGGAGCGCTCGTTCTGGTAAAACTAGCTTTCCTAATGGAGAGAGCACATTCGTCCTTCTGCAAATAATTGCCTCGTTTAATGCAGCGCATTGTTTTCTTCTTTAGAATTGTGTTTAAAATGTATTTTTTGCTGCAGATATTTATCCCGAGTTCTGACAAACTTATTTATTTATTGTTTCTTGTGATCTCATGAATAATTTGATCTATTCTTAAAGCCAGACCTCACTAATTTTAAAAATGATTTAGAATCCAGATTTTATTTTTTTCTTGTGGCCTTTTTTTTTTGGTGTCAAGTTCTCCTAACAACATATGTTTATTTTATTTTTCCCTCAAGGAGGTTGGTGTCCCTTGTTAATTACACATTGAAATGTTCTTGCTACTCACACAATAAAAACACATCAGGCAAGTATTTTGGCTGAAATCAAATCTCCATTTATTCTGGCAAAAAATATAAATAAACCTGAAGGGCAACAATTGGAAAATTAGCAAAATATATGAAGACTTTGGACCCCAAAGGCAGACATTACTATGATGAACAATAAAATAAACAACATAAGGAAATCAGGAGCAGCAGCCGAAGACATACATCATCCCAAGCTGTGGTACTCCTACAAACTGCAACTTCTGGAAGAGCAGCTTGAAGCCAGGGAATCACCTTCTGCTCTTCCCTGTAGCCTTCTCTCCACGCTTCCCTCCAGCGTTTGTTCCACGGCCCCATCCACGCACCCTTGTAGGCTGTGCCACTGTCGGTGGTAATGTGGCAGGAGGAGGAGGAGAAGGAGGAGAAGGATGGGCCAGATGGCAGAGATGAGTGTCCTCTGTCAGCTGCCCCCTCCCCCCCGTGTGAATGGCTGTGTATATAAGATGCTCACAGAGGGCACGTTGTCCGGCCTCCATTTGGAACAACTTTTCGGCCAGGTAGGCACTAAAGCCCTCAACAGGGTTGAGGGGGGCCCTCATGATGGCAGCAGCGTCACGTATTATTTGAAGTGACTCCTCCTCCACTGGTGTCATCCGCCGATGTTTTTTCGGTCTGACGTGGAGGGGAGCCACTTGTGACTGTGTGCTGCCACTAGGCCTGGGGACCTGTTGAGTGCCACTTGGCCCTGCCTCCTCCTGGCTGCCACTCACCCCTGCCTTCTCCTGCCTTCCACATTCCTGCACCTCTTCCTCCTGGCTGACCTCATCCTGTGTAGAAAAAAGGGACATAGTTTGATATTTTGTTGAATCAATCACACACAATTTTTATCTCATGACTGTTGCAATTTGAATGTTCAATGAATTGAAAAGACTTTCATTCTGACCCCGTTTTTTTATATATACTGTACCAGTATATATACAATATACCATTTTTAAATGTATTATTTTTATTTTATTTCTTTTTAAAAAAAATAATAATTTTGGGTTAATTTTTTCATTAGTGAAGAATAAATCTAGTTCACAATAGTACATTGAGGGCAATAAATATGTTTGAAAATACTATACCTGGCTGAAGATGCGCAGATCTGGCTCTTCCAGCTCAGGTGGCTCCTCCTCCCCCTCTGCAGGGGTGGAGGGAAGGGTGGAAGGAACGCTGGAGGGAAGGGTGGAAGGAACGCTGGAGGGAAGGGTGGAAGGAAGGGTTGAGGGAAGGCTGGAAAGTGATTCCCTGGCCTCAATCTGGTCTTCCAGAAATTGCAGATGCTTGTAGTACCACAGCTTGGGCTGAACTACTTCGTCTGCTGCTGCTCCTGATCTCATAGAAGCGCGGACTGCTGTGTAGCTTTTTTTGTAAGCATTCCGCATGTTGTTTATCTTATTGTTCATCATAGTGTAGTCAGCCTCTGGGACCCAGGTCTTCATATATTCCGCTAATTGGTTAATTGTTGCCCGACGTACACCACTCTTGTGGTAAGAACAATGTTTGAGCTCCCACAGGTTGCACAGTTCTTTGTATTTCTCAATGAATAACAACATAATGTCTGGCTCCCTTAGTTTATGCATTTTACTTTCTGCAAGATAAAACACAAGAAAAAAACAGTAGAGGTCAGTTTCAATTGTCATAATCTTATCCCAATATAGGCCTTTACAATCAGGAACCATTATAGGCCACTGCAGGCCCAAGTTTCATTCTTACCTTAGTTGGTTTTTTTCATCACTTCCGGTCGTTCTTACTCCGCGCAACCATAACCTCATTTCCCATTTATATACCCTGCGCATGCGTGTAACTCCGCCCGCGTCGCCCGCCCATGACGTTCTTTTTCTGCATTTCCCCGCCACTTCTCGTTCGGCGCACAGTGGGAGACGACGACATGTCGTGACACAGGTGCGTGCTTTATTATTAAGTACCGACGAGGAAAGCCCGGAGGTGGGAACATCCCGATCCAGGAATAAAAGCTACAAGGCGACTAATATGTCAATTGCTGAGATGGCAGAGATGGTGGACATCCTGCGGAGGAAAGATTAAGTTGGGAAGCATGGGCCATACGACATCCCTAATCTCTGGAAGTCTCAAATACTGGACAAAGTGGCGAGGAGTCTCTATCAGAAATTTGGGGTCAGGAGATCCAAGGAGCAGCTTCGTAAAAGGTGGTCTGACCTGAAGCTGAGGGAGCCAGAGCAGTATAGGAAGCTTAAAAAAAAACTTGAAAAAAGTAAGTTTATTTCCTGGGTTATTTCAAATTGTAATATTTATTCTTGCATGTTTTGCTACATGTGCTTGGATTGTCTGGTTTCACATTGTAAAATGCCAACTTTTATGTTAAGTTGAGTGTCCACTTTTTTGGTAAGGTTTCGTAGTAAACACTGATCGTCTTCCAAAAAACATGTTTTGCACATATACACGTAAACCACATGTGGTCATGCATATTTTAATGAAAACAACGTTTATAAACATTGTGGGCTAGATGATGTGTTGTAATTAAATAGAATGTGAAATGATAAACTGAATTCTGGGTAAAAGAGAGGACACTGAAGCAGCTGGTTGCACAGCTTTTAACTCAGGAGCACTATAGTGTGGGCCACCTAAACAACGTTTTTAGTGTGTCACAAATAGGTGCTCCAGTGGATACCTTGGGGTGTCTCCATGTGTGTTATTTAGGTCCAAAAATAAAAGTATTCCTGCTTTGTTGAATTCACAAAATCTCATGTGTTCATCTTGGAACTCAGCCAAAACTAACAATTGGACCCCACTTCCAAGCAATGTTTACAATTTATGCCCTCAAATCTCTGTGTGCTAAAGGTTACCTTTTGTTTGTTTCATTCTCATAGGGGAGAGGAGACTGGGAGGACACCAATCTGAGGAGCCTTGGAAGCACAGACCACATAAAGAAAACCAAGATCCAAAAGCACCCCAAGATCAGCATGTGGAGGAAGCGGAGGTGGAGGAAGCGGAGGTGGAGGAAGCTGAGATGGAGGAAGGAGAGATGGAGGAAGGAGAGGTGGAGCTTATCACCACAACAGGTCAGTGTCTGTCACCACAACTTCAAGGAAAAAACAGATGTAGGCCTGCATATTTCTAAATACCTTTTTTTTTTTTAGGGGATGAACGTGGTGGTGTGTCCGAAACTCCAACTCCTCCATTCTCAAGTTCTAGTGCCAAAATACTTATTCAAGAAATAATGGAATATAGTAGCGAAATGGCCATTATGAGGAATAGGATGAATGTGATTGAGCAAAAATATAAAAACATTATAGATATTTTGGGGCGAATAGTCTCATCCCCCCCCCTGTTATTTTGTATTTTTTGGCAACAAACATTTGCACTTGTTTTCCCACCAGCCAAAATTTGAAGATGCACACACAGTGTGTCAACATGTGCTATCTGCCGTCACAGGAGATCTATGTCCCTGTTTTGGGGGTGCAACCTCTTCCTCGCTACTCAAGTAGGTGAGAGGAAGGGTTTGCACCCCCAAAGCACGTCCATTAATTCCCCATGATGGCAGATAGCACATGTTGACTTTAGCCATGGGCTCACTTTGAAAATAACCATTTGGCAAACAAGAAACTGTGTGCATCTTCAAATTTGGGATGGTTCAGGGGTGACATCACCCCATCTCAGGTTTTATCGTTTTCATGTTGAACTTTGTAAGTTCCATTGTTTTGATATGTTTGCTATTTTGACCCATGCATGTTTATGCAAAACCAAAAGAAAGCAAAAAATATTATTCTCCAAAATGTGGAGCAAAAAATTTCTACATTGTATTTAATAAAAAAAAAAAAACGCACCTGTACTACACAGAGTAAAAAATATTTTGGACACTCAAAAATGTGTGGCTTGTTCTTTCAATGCTCAATAGTAGTTTCGAAAATGCAAAATGCATGTTTTTTACTGTGACAATTGTGGCTATTTACTAAAGACAAATACACTTGGCACTACAAGAACCTGGGAGACACATACTAAAAAAGTAAAAAAGCAATAATGTCAAAACAAGTTTTTAAAATATATATTTTTCATTTATTTTTTGGTAAAAAAGGTCAGAAATGGTCTGGCATTGCGATGGCCCCCCTACCCGTGAAGTACTCAACGTATTTATCACGTACTTCATGGGCACTTTGGGGGGCCAAGCCAGTACGGGCAGTGTCCAGGCCGGTCAGAATGTTCATCTCAGATAGACCGGCCTCAGGCCCAACTGAAGATATATATGTTGCAGAGTATTGTCTCAAGAAATTGTGCAATATGCAGCAGCAGAAAATTATGTGGTTGAGTTTGTATTCCGCCATGTGGATAGCTGTCGGAAACAGGCAGAACTGGCTGGCCATTATCCCGAAGGCAGTCTCCACAACCCTCCGGGCTCTGGCCAGCCGGTAATTAAAAACCCTCCTCTCCGGGGTGAGGGTGCGTTGGGGAAACGACCGCATCAGGTGTGGTCCCAGTTCAAAGGCTTCATCCGCAATAAAAACAAAAGGAAGTCCATCCACGTTGTCTGCATCTGAAGGCAGTGCCAGGCCCCCAGACTGCAGACGGTGAGCGAACTCCATCTGCGCGAATACTCCGCCATCGGACATCCGGCCGTTCTTCCCCCACGTCCACATACAGGAACTCATACCGTGCCGACACCACCGCCATTAACACAAGACTATTAAAACCTTTATAGTTATAATAGTATGACCCCGAACGGGGTGGCGGCACTATGTGGACGTGCTTGCCATCAATTGCCCCTCCACAGTTGGGGAAGTCCCACCGCTGGGCAAATTGGTCAGCCACAGTCTGCCATTCCTGTGGTGTTGAAGGAAACCGTGGAGCCAAACAAAAAGAATACATTAGTACTTTTGAACTTTACATTGCAAGCAGATTACACAAAGACATTCTTGGCCAACATCAGTATAACATTTATTCTTTGAGGGAGTATTTAAACACAAAAATAGAAGGCCCACTTATCAGATGACTCACCCCCGCTGATAGGACATTTGAAAATATTCAAAGGGGGGGGGGTTATAGCTGATTTTATACCCCCAAAAAAAGTCTCTACCACTCTGCTGAACTTGAATGTGAACTAAAACATTTGGACACATTTTAGAGGGGGGGGGGGTTCAAAACTACTATGGCGCTGACAAAAAACATTGTTAAGAAAAAACTAGGCTAGGTGTGTTTGGGCCCAGGATAGCATGCTGGAGAGGTTAGTGAAGGGAAATAGGCATGTAGGCCAAAAAAAGAGCCATTATAAGTAAAAACATGCATGGGGAGAAAGGGGACATTCCCAGCATATTACAATCAGGGTAATTTGGGAAGGAGGAAAGAAAGACAATACATTAGCAAACATTCAAAAACTAGAATGTGATGTTAAAGGAGAAAAATTACCTTTATATAGTCCTTCTGCAGGACCTGGATGATGGCAGAACACGTTTCCGGGATAATGATCCCAAGAGCCTGGGGGGAGATGCCTGTTGAGAACTTGAGGTCCTGCAAGCTTCTACAAGTCGCCAGGTATCTCAACGTGGCAATAAGCCTCTGCTCGGCAGTGATGGCCTGGCGCATCACAGTGTCCTGCCTCGTGATATAGGGGGACAGCAAATCCAACAGACGGTGAAAAACAGGGTCCGTCATCCTGAGATAATTCCTGAAATCATCAGGATTATTCTCATGGATTTCCCGCAGCAGAGACATATGAGAGAATTGGTCCCGCTTGAGCAAACAATTCTTGGTCCATGAACTCCTCCTCACCCTGTTCACGGACTGAACTCGGGTTACAGTGTTAACCGCAACACCAAGTCCATAGCCAGCACGAGCTCTACGATGAGAACGAACTTCAAACATGGCTTTAAACCGGTTGGCTGGTCAGAACGAACTCCATCAGAACACACCGAGGAACAGCAAGGCCTGAGAAGAACGACCTGTAAAACAGTAACGAGCGGCCAAGAAGGCACTGCAAAACAGTAACAACCTGACTGCACGCACTGAATAACAAATACGAATAGTGTTGAGCGAACCCGAACTGTAAAGTTCGGGTCCTTACCGAACTTTAGCTTTTTCCCGAACCCGAACCCGGACTTTGCCCAAAAGTCCGGGTTCGGGTTCGGGTTCGGCAATCTAATTACACATTTAGAAATGCTTCAGGGGCCAGCCAATCACCTTTTGATTAGCTGGTGTTCCCTTAGAGGCCATCATAGCCATGCCTACTAATGGCATGGCTGTGATTGGTCAGTGCAACATGTGACCCAGCTTCTATATAAGCTAGAGGCACACAGCACACATGTCACTCTGCTTCAGAATAGATAGGGAGAGGATCTAGTCTGCTGCTGCTGTTTTTAGGGAGAGATAGAAAGATAGATGAGGTAGTCCTGATTCTACAATCTGAGGGAAAAGATAGAGAGATAGTGTAATGTAGGGCCAGGTTCCTGTGTTGGTGCTTTCAGGGAGAGAGAATATTATATAGGAGTCCAGATTCAGAGATTAAAATCAGCGATCTGCATAGGTTTACCTATTTATGTTGCAGTGCAGTCTTTTTACACTGCCATGAGCCCAGTGTCAGAGAAAATCTAACTTTTAGGGGAAAAAAAAGGCACTTTATTGTGCTCTTTTCCAAAAGACCCATAGGGCAAAAAAAAAAAAAAAGCATTTTATTTTGCTCGTGCAAAAAAAGACCCGTTTAGGGCAAAAAAATAAATAAAATAATTTGCACTTTAATGTACGCTTGCAAAAAAAGCCGTTTAGGGGCACAAAAAAAAGTTTCAGTGTGTTATACATATTTTGAGGTGTGTGAAATAAACAATTTCTATATAGTTTTCTCCTACTGTGCTATACTAAAAAAACAATTTTTTTTTTGAATAGCATTTTCTGCAGTTCTGTAGCTGTGCGATTCAGCAGTTACGTACTGTGGGTGTGTTCTGCTCTTCCAAAAAACGCCGTTTACTGGCACAAAAAAAAGTTTGCAGTGTGTTATACATATTTTGAGGTGTGTGAAATAAACAATTTCTATATAGTTTTCTCCTACTGTGCTATACTAAAAAAACAACATTTTTTTTGAATAGCATTTTCTGCAGTTCTGTAGCTGTGCGATTCAGCGGTTACGTACTGTGGGTGTGTTCTGCTCTTCCAAAAAATGCCGTTTAGGGGCACAAAAAAAGTTTGCAGTGTGTTATACATATTTTGAGGTGTGTGAAATAAACAATTTCTATATAGTTTTCTCCTACTGTGCTATACTAAAAAACAACATTTTTTTTTAATAGCATTTTCTGCAGTTCTGTAGCTGTGCGATTCAGCGGTTACGTACTTTGGTTGTGTTCTGCGCTTCCAAAAACACCCATTTAGGGCAAGATCCTAAATTTGGAAAATATGAGGAGAAGGTCAAAGGGACGTGGTGGCCCCGGTCGTGGTGCTGCTGGTGGAGCTCCTGTTGCAGGGAGAGGACGTGGTGGATCTGTGCCAGATACACGCACAAGTGAAACACCTTCCTCAGGTGCGAGTAGGCGACCGAGCCTGCGGCGGTATTTTGTCGCGCCTAATGAGGCTGTACGAATGTTTAGGCCAGGACAAGTACAGGCGATAGTAGATTGGGTTGCTGACAGTGCCTCGGGTTCCTTCACATTGTCTCCCACCCACTCTTCTGATGAAAGATCAGAGTTGGCACCTGAAACCCATGTCCATCAGTCTTTCATCTCACCCCCTTGCAAATCAGCCAAGCAGTCTGAGCCCCAAATCATGCAGCAGTCTCTTCTGCTTTTCGATGACTCTGTTAGCAGGGTTTCCCAGAGCCATCCACCTAGCCCTGCCCCAGAAGTGGAAGAGATTGAGTGCACCGATGCCCAACCACTTATGTTTCATGATGAGTACATGGGAGGACCATCGCAGTACGTCTCGGATGATGACGAAACACAGGTGCCAACTGCTGCTGCTTTTGCAATTGTGCAGACAGACAAGGAGGGCAGGGGTGAAGACTGGGTGGAAGATGATGTGGAGGACGATGAGGTCCTCGACCCCACATGGAATGAACGTTATGCAGGTGACCAGTGTAGTTTGGAGGAAGAGGTGGTGGTCGCACAGAGCCACCAGCACAGCAGAAGAGGGAGCAGGGTGCAAAAGCGGAGCGTCTGTCAGCTAGACAGTATGTCTGCTACTGCCCAACGCAGCAAGGGACCGAGCACACCAAAGCCAGGTCCAAGGAGTTCCCCAGCGTGGCAGTTCTTCACACAATGTGCTGATGACAAGACACGAGTGGTTTTCACGCTGTGCAATCAGAGCCTGAAGCGAGGCATAAACGTTCTCAACCTGAGCACAACCTGCATGACCAGGCATCTAAGTGCAAAGAGCTGCAGTGGAGTAGACACCTCAAAAACCAAGAAAGGTCTCTGGCTCCTCCTGCTTCCTCTTCTGCTGCAGTCTCGGCCTCTTCATCCACCTCTGTAGTGACAGTGGCACCTGCCACCCCGCAAACAGAGGATCTGCCAGCAACACTACCCCCTGGGTCACCAACCATCTCCACAATGTCCCATGGAAGCGTTCAGCTCTCTATCTCCAAACATTGGAGCGGAAGAGGAAGTACCCCCCTAGCCACCCGCGATCCCTGGCCCTGAATGCCAGCATTTCAAAACTCCTGGCCTTTGAAATGCTGTCATTCCGTCTGGTGGAGACGCAGAGTTTTAAAAGCCTGATGGCATTGGCTGTCCCACAGTACGTCGTGCCCAGCCGCCACTATTTTTCCAGGCGAGCCATCCCTTCCCTGCACAACCAAGTGGGGAACAAAATCAGGTGTGCACTGCGCAACGCCATCTGTGGCAAGGTCCACCTAACTACGGATGCGTGGACCAGTAAGCACGGTCAGGGACGTTATATCTCCCTAACAGCACACTGGGTAAATGCAGTGGCTGCTGGGCCTGAGGCAGATAGCAGTTTGGCGCATGTCCTTCCACCACCGAGGATTGCAGGGCGCTTCAGTTTGCCTCCTGTTGCTAACTCCTCCTACTCCGCTTCCTCATCCTCTACCGCCTCCTCATCCGGTCAGCGTAACACCTTCACCACCAACTTCAGCACAGCCAGGGGTAAACGACAGCAGGCAGTTTTAAAACTTTCCTGTTTGGGGAAAAAACCCCACACCGTGCAGGAGTTGTGGAGGGACATGGAACAACAGACCAATGAGTGGTTGCTGTCAGTGAGCCTCAAGCCCGGCCTGGTGGTGTGCGATAATGGGCGAAATCTCGTAGCAGCTCTGGGCCTAGCCGGTTTGACGCACATCCCTTGCCTGGCGCATGTGCTGAACTTGGTGGTCCAGAGGTTCCTTAAAAATTGCCCCAATATGCCAGAGCTGCTGCAGAAAGTGCGGGCTGTGTGTGCGCACTTTCGGCGTTCTCACCCTGCTGCTGCTCGCCTGTCAGCGCTGCAGCGTAACTTCGGCCTTCCCGCTCACCGCCTCATATGTGACGTGCCCACAAGGTGGAACTCCACCTTGCACATGCTGGCCAGACTGTGCGAGCAGCAGCAGGCGATAGTGGAGTTTCAGCTGCAGCAATCACGCGTGAGTCGCTCTGCGGAACAGCACCACTTCACCACCAATAACTGGGCCTCCATGCGAGACCTGTGTGCCTTGTTGCGCTGTTTCGAGTACTCCACCAACATGTCCAGTGCCAATGATGCCGTTCTTAGCGTTACTATCCCAGTTCTATGCCTCCTTGAAAAAACGCTTCGGGCGATGATGGAAGAGGATGTGGCACAGGAGGATGAGGAGGAGGAAGCGGGATCATTTCAAAGGCTTTCAGGGCAGTCTTTCACAAGTGGCTACGAGGGTGGGTTCCTGCACCAACAAACGCCAGGTACACAATTGTCCGGCAGAAAGGGCACAGTTCTGGAGGATGACGAGGTGGAGGAGGAGATGGAGGAGGAGGAGGAGGAGGAGGAGGAGCCATTTTCACAGCAGGGTGGCACCCAGACCAGCTCGTGGCCATCACTGGTGCGTGGCTGGGGGGATACAGAGGACACAGACGATACACCTCCCACAGAGGACAGCTTTTCTTTGCCTCTGGGCAGCCTGGCACACATGAGCGATTACATGCTGCAGTGTTTCCGCAATGACCGCCGAGTTGCCCACATTTTAACTGGTGCTGATTACTGGGTGGCCACCCTGCTGGATCCCCGTTACAAGGACAACGTACCGTCCTTAATTCCCTCACTGGAGCGGGATCGTAAGATGCGCGAGTACAAGCGCACGCTGGTAGACGCGCTGCTGGTGGCATTCCCACCTGACAGCGGGCGTACGGTGGAAGCACAAGGCGAAGGCAGAGGAGGAGGAAGAGGTCGCCAACGCAGCCGGGGCACCGGCAGCACCTCAGAAGGCAGGGTTAGCATGGCTGAAATGTGGAAAAGCTTTGTCAGCACGCCACAACAACCAGCACCACCAGCTGAGATGGAACGTCTTAGCAGGAGGCAGCATTTCACCAACATGGTTGAGCAGTATGTGTCCACAGGCCTACACGTACTGGATGACGGGTCTGCCCCCTTTAACTTCTGGGTCTCCAAATTGGGCACATGGCCTGAGCTTGCCCTTTATGCCTTGGAGGTGCTGGCCTGCCCTGCAGCCAGTGTATTATCTGAACGTGTATTTAGCACGGCAGGGGGCGTTATCACAGACAAGCACAGCCGCCTGTCCAGAGCCAATGTGGACAAGCTCACGTTCATTAAAATGAACCAGGCATGGATCCCACAGGACTTGTCCATACCTTCTGCAGAATAGACATGTATACCGGTGTTGTGACAAAAACTGTCCGGCCATCGGATTGTGTCCGGCCCATACTGCGAAGGCGCAGCGCTTGCACAGTACAGAGGACAAGGAGATTCACAAAATCTCCGAAGATGAACGGCACCTGCGCTGTGAGTGCAGGTTCAAGCCCCACCATCCAAGTGGACATACGGTAGCACATAGTAACAGGGCCCCTCACGGGCTTGTTTCGATCGCCACGCTTCGGGCACGGCCTCACTTGGCTCGGCTTGAACCACGGATGGTGTGGCCTTCACCTGAACTCACCACGCAGGCGCCGTTCGTCTTGGGAGATTTTCGAAATCCCCTTGTCCTACATACTGAGCAAGCGCAGTACAGGGTGGACACTATTTGACGGGGGACAGAATTCGACACATCACCGGCCTTACCCAGCCATTGTTGTATTTTTGAATCAGTGTTGGCTACCTCGTCCTCCTCCACCGCCGCTTCCACCTACACAGCCACATCCACCGCCACCTCAACCTCCTACTCCATATGGACCTCGTCCTCCTAGGTCAAGATTATTATTTTTTATTTTTATTTTTTTTATGTTATTTTAAGTTATTTCCCTATCCACATTTGTTTGCAGAGCACTTGCCATGCTCTTAACAACATTTTGCTGCCATTTGCAGCCCTCTAGCCCTTTCCATTACCTTTTTAGAGCCTTTTTAGTCCTTAGAAGTCCGGGTCCCCATTGACTTCAATGGGGTTCGGGTTCGTGTCCGGGTTCGGGTTAAAGTTCGGTCCCGAACCCGAACTTTTTTCCGAAGTTCGATCGAACCCGTCGAACCCGAACATCCAGGTGTCCGCTCAACTCTAAATACGAACCCACAAGCACAAACTGAACACCAGAAAACGATCTGCAAAGCACGGAGACTGAAAAGCGCGAATCGGCTCTCACCAAACTTTTACTAACACGCGGTAACACGAAATCAGCAAAAGCAGCCCAAAGGGTGGCGCCATTCGATTTGAACTTCCCCTTTATAGTGCCGTCGTACGCGGTGTACGTTGCGTCGTTTTGGTGCGGTCGGTTTTTTGACTGATGGTGTGTAGGCAAGACTGATGGAAGTCAGCTTCATCGGATTTCCGATGGACAAAACCATCGGATTAGAATCCATAAGATATCCGATCGTGTGTATGAGGCTTAAGGGTTATAATTTTGATTGAAATTTTAGAGGAAAATTTCTCGAGTCGTTTCCATAATTGGGATGCTTTTTCACAATCCTAAAAAATGTGAGAGAAGGAACCGATTGGGGTGCAATCTCTAAAGCAGGTATGGGGAACTGAGGGAAATATAGAATGGAGTTTGGCTGGAGTATAATACCACCTGGTAAAAAGTTTTATTGCAGTTTCCCTAATTGCGATAGATTTAGTGCATTTAAGAAAATTGTCAATACATTCAGACCATTTCTCAAGGGGCCCCGATCTTAGGTTTGAACACATTTCAATTAAGAATAGTCCATACAATTTGTGTATCCATCCATTGGCTAATAGCTTATCATTGGAAATCTCCATCGTTACCAATTTCCCAATTGAAAATTAGAATAAACGACATTTACCTTATGGAAAAAAAAATCATACCTTACATAATACCACGCACCTACTGGATAAAAAATGGAACCTATGGTTCACATACTCAGACTACCTTTTAGACCCAAACTAGAATCCCCTCTCACAACCAATTATTTTATGCATGAAAATAACTCCACATTCCAAAATACTACTCAATCATTTATTTTCTATTTGTAATAAATGTAAAAAAATAAAATAATAATAATAATCTTTTCCCACAACGCTTTATTCTGTCATAAATCATTATAATTATTACTTGAATATACTGCAATTCTCTGATGTCATGACATAATGTTTGTACCATTATTTTGTACACGGTAAAAAAAAAGTTTGTAAATAAATTGAGGACTGCTGCTGACAGAAATGTAAAAACTATAAAAATAAATAAAAAAGGGAAACAACAGTGCCGCAGTCAGAAAAACTGTGGCTGACAATTTAAAAAAAAGGGGGCAGGCATTGGTCAAACAAAAAAACACAGCAACCAGAAAAGTGGTATACAGCACTAAAGGTCATGTATTGCTGTGTTAAGCACTGCACTACACTAACACTACACTGAAACAACATTATACTCACACTAAACTCACCCTATACCGACACATTATACTGAGACTACACTGACAAACTACACTCAGAGTCATAATAACACACAAACGCGCTAGTAGCAAACATAGCCCTGCTCTATCAATCTCCACTCCAACAACACACTGCAAAAGGTTTCTGTGGAAAGGAACCTTTTATACTGTGGGGTGGGACTATGAGCACTGAGCCATGATTGGGCATAGTCATTAT
Organism: Rana muscosa; assembly: GCA_029206835.1. Classification (NCBI taxonomy): domain Eukaryota; kingdom Metazoa; phylum Chordata; class Amphibia; order Anura; family Ranidae; genus Rana; species Rana muscosa. The sequence goes on along the minus strand of CM055123.1, from coordinate 96,105,340 downwards.
GGCTTTGTCCAGTCATTGCTCTTACTCTGCTCTGTGCCCTGATTGGGAAAAGCCTTGCACCTGATCAGTGCTTCATCCAATTAGGGCCCTAGAATGCACTGTGCAGCACAGAGTGCATTTTGGGGCACCCGGCGGGTGAACATCCCGCCAAACACCCCCGTAAATTCAGATATTCGCTGAACAGACGATCAGGCGATATTTGGGCCAAACTTTTGCTTGACTCGAACTGTTCACCCAACTCTAGTTTCTAGGAGTCATTAGCAGGCCCTCAACGTTATTTAAGTTCTCCTGTTCTGGGCATCCTATACATCCCTTTACCCTATCCAAGTTATCCCTTAAACAAACAAAACAAAAGAACATCCCCTAGACTGATTATTGAGCCTTTGAGGAAGCATGAAAATTCCTGGTGCCTGGCTGTGTGAAAAAGAGAAGCCCCAAAAATCCAGCCGCTCCTAAGGGAGCGAGTGCTACAAATGCATGTTATTTACCTGTAAAACCTTGACTTGTGTGGACATCCTAAAGGCCTTAGACCACTGTTGGGTGGCACCATCTTGGCTGTGATATCAGCAGACTTAAATTTGTCATTTAAATGACACTAGATAGTATTTCCCTTTATTACTTCCCCAAGAGCTACTGTAAACAAAAGAGGATCTTGACCAACACATATAGTAATTAGACATCAGAGGAGAAGGCAATACAAGCAAATAGGGAGGAGGCTGTGCTAGGCATTTAACTCTCCTGGGGTGTTGTAAGAGTCCAGGGCTTACTACGCATGCACCAATGGTGCGTTGCCGCAAGAGGAATCCCGTGCCAACTGAGCATGCGCCAAAGACGCCTCAGTGCGCCAACCCGCACATGCGCAGTAGACCTGATGGAAAAAGGCAGGAAAATGCCCAGCAGGCACACAGGAAGTTACCTCAACCTGATGTAAAAAAGCAGGAAAATACCCAGGAGGCGCACAGGAAGTGACCTCAATCTGATGAAAAAAAGGCGGGAAAATACCCAGGAGGAGCACAGGAAGTGACCTCAAACTTCCCTATATAAGCCTAGCCCAGACACTGCCAAATTGCTGGATTATCTTCCGTCCCCCCTTGTTCCTGTGCTAGCACAGCACCAGCAACAGATTGATTGGTCCACTGAAGCTGTGTCTTTCGGCTCACCCTATTGCTTACACCATGTTTCCCACTACAAGCATGTTTAACGGTTAAACCCCTTTTCCACAAATGACAACACTCTTCTCCCCCAGGTTTACAGACACTTCTTGGACATCTTTGACAAGAAGGGGGCCGAATCCCTACCGTCTCACCGGTCTTATCATTGCTCCATTGAGCTTCTTCCTGGTTATGCAATACTATTAGAATGAATTAGAAGTCCTCCGAAAACACATTGATGACAATCTTAGGAAAGGGTTCATCCGGCCCTCTACCTCTCCTGCTGGCGCTGGCCATTCTTTAAGCCCATGTATTGACTACAGAGAATTGAACAGTATTATAATCAAGAATCGATACCCGTTGCCTCTAGTCCCTGAGCTTGTTTAAAGGTTCTGCACCCTCAAGGTGTTCTCAAAATTGGACCTACGAGGGGCCTACAATTTAATACAGATAAGAGAGGGTGATGAATGGAAAACGGCCTTTCGTACTAGGTTTGGCCATTTTGAATATCTTGTCATGCCATTTGGGCTGTGTAACGCCCCAGCAACTTTCCAACACTTGGTGAACGATATCTTTCGGGATTTTCTTGATCTCTTCATGATAGTGTACTTAGATGACATCCTTGTCTTTTCACCTTCCCTTGAGGCACATCCCATCCACATGCGAAAAGTCCTTTTTAGCCTGCCCCAGAGACAGCTCAGGCTTTTATCAAAGAGATCATACGCCTCCATGGGGTTCCCAGCAATATTGTATCCGATCGTGGGGTCCAATTAACCTCTAAATTCTGGAAGGAGCTCTGTCTTTCTCTAGACATCGAGAACCACTACTCTTCGGCCTACCACCCTCAGACCAATGGACAAACAGAACGCACAAACCAAACTCTTGAACAGTACCCTCGTTGTTTCTCCACCTTCATCCAAGACAATTGGGCGTCCCTACTTCCTTGCGCATACAACAACGCAATACATTCTACCACTAAGCAATCACCGTTCTACGCCAACCTGGGGTACCACCCTTCTTTTTCCCCTGTCCTACCCGCTTCTGCTTTGGTCCAGGCTGTCTGGAACAGAGAGGAGTTTCTACACAACAATATAGAGCTCCTAAAGGATACCAAGGCCAAGGCACAGATGGATTACAAGACCATCTATGATCGAAGGTGGCGGGAGGACCTGGATCTCCAACCGGGAGACAAGGTTTGGCTGTCTACCAGACATTTGAAGTTGGCCTGTCCCTCCAAAAAATTGGGCCCCAAGTTCATTGGACCCTTTCCTGTCCTGCCCGATTCAACCCTGTTGTCTACAAACTCAAACTGTCCTCAACTTACCGGATCCACCCTGTCTTCCATGCCTCCCTCCTGAAGCCCATGGCCCCGAACCCCTTTGGAAACGTCGGGCCCATCCTCCGGCTCCCTCCATGATTAAAGAGATTGAAGTGAATGAGGTGGAGGCCATCCTGGACTGCCGTAGAAGGGGTCTCGGACACCAATTTCTGGTACAGTGGAGGGGTTACGGCCCTGAAGAGAATTCCTGGGGTCCGGAGGCCACCCCTTTGGGGGGGCTCTGTAAAAGTCCAGGACTTACTACGCATGCACCAAGGGCGCGTTGCTGTAAGAGGAAATCTGTGCCAACTGAGCATGCGCCAAAGATGCCTCAGTGCGCCAACCCACACCTGCACAGAAAACCTGATGGAAAAAGGCAGGAAAATGCCCAAGAGGCACACAGGAAGTGACCTCAACCTGATGGAAAAAAGGCGGGAAAATGCCCAGGAGGCGCACAGGAAATGACCTCAAACTTCCCTATATAAGCCCAGCCCAGACACTGCCAAATTGCTTGATTATCTTCAGCCCCCCCCCCCTTGTTCCTGTGCTAGTGTGTGATCTGTCTGAACTTGTTGTGACCTGGAAACCTATTTGGCAACTCTTGATTGCTCCTTGCCATTTGACCTCGGATTTGTACCTTGACCATTCTTCTTCTTTGCCCCTTTTGTACTCAGCTGCCAGATTGCAACAGACCGTGGCTTGGATCTCGACCATTCTTCTTCTGATTAACCCTTCTGTACTTCGTTGCCAGAGTGGATTTGACCTCGGCTCAGATCTTGGACCAAGGCTTGCACGGTGCATCACACCCCTGGCACCTGTGCCACTCAGTGTCCACCAAGTCTCTGTCTCCACCTCCAGAGGCTTCAAGGACCTGAGGTGCAAGAGAGGCCTCCCCACTACTTCAGTCTCACCTCACATAGCATGGCCCTCATGACAGGTGTACAAAGGCATTACAAGTCAATAAAAAATCATAGAAATCATAGAAAGAGAAACACTGCAAGTAGGCATTTAAAATATTTGATTCTAATTTGCTTTTACCTTCAATTTAGTGGGTGATAGGATCTCTTCAAAACTTTGTGAAATTAATGTATTGTGTGGAGTCCCTGTAACGCACAAATACCCTCTGAAAATCTTAATGGGATTTGGAATAAGCAATATTATATTTTTAGTAAACCACCCTGATCGAGAGCAATTTAATAAAACATTTGCAACACTTTTCTGGTGGTAAGGGCACATTAGAAAGTCCTGTGCCTATTTCATGAACCCCTTGTCTAATTTATAGTTTCAACACATGCAACAGATTCTTATTTGTGCCATTTTCATGATGTGTCGCTATGGCTGCAACAAATTTAAAATGAATTTCAGCCAGTTTAAAGGAAACTGGAAGTAATTAAGACTTATGCCCCATACACACGATCGTTTTTTCTAGGGTTGTCCCGATACCGATACTAGTATCGGTATCGGGACCGATACCAAGCATTTGCGCGAGTACTTGTACTCGCGCAAATGCTCCCGATGCTTCACCCGATACTTTTTTTTGTGGCCGAAGAGGGCGGGAGGAGTCAGTGGCTGGGGAGGGCGGGGGAGTGCGGGCGGAGTCTGGCTGGAGAGGGCGGACAGAGTCTGTCGACAGAGCTAGTGCAGGCGGAGTTTGGCTGGAGAGGGGGCGGGCTGAGTCTCTGAAGGAAAGTGCGGGCGGAGTCTGGCTGGAGAGGGCGGGCACAGTCGATGGACGGAGTCCACGGGCGGAGAGCGAGTCCCTCACCTGCAGTTGAACTTGGTAAGCTGGCAGGGGTGCAGGGCGCAGCCGCATCAGGATCGGTGACTGGTGCTATCACATTCGGTCGCCGTCAGCGGCTGAACGTCCCCACGCCCATCTTGGTACACCCTGCACTTGGCTGCAGTAAGCAGCAGCAGACATCTTGTTACACCCAGCCCGAGCTATATGGGCTGGGTGTAACAAGATGTCTGCTGCTGCTTACTTCAGCTGAGTGCAGGGTGTACCAAGATGGGCGTTGCAGCAGTTTTTTTTTTTTTTAAATCCTTTCATTTTTTTTCCCCACAGCATTTCAGTGCCAGCCACCTATCAGTACCCACAAGTGCTACCTATCAGTGCAATCAGTGCCATCTACCAGTGCCACCTATCAGCTGGCACTGGTAGATGGCACTGACTGCACTGATAGGTGTCACTTATGGGCACTGATTGGTGGCACTTGTGGGCACTGATAGATGGCACTGATTGCACAGATAGTGCCATCTATCAGTGCCCACAAGTGCCACCTATCAGTGCCCACAAGTGCCACCTATCAGTGCCCACAAGTGCCACCTATCACTGCCCACAAGTGCCATCTATCAGTGCCCATAAGTGCCCACAAGTGCCACCTTTCAGTGCCATCTATCAGGGCCCACAAGTGCCACCTATCAGTGCCACCTATCACTGCCCACAAGTGCCACCTGTCAGTGCCCATAAGAGCCATCTATCAGTGCCCATAAGTGCCACCTTTCAGTGCCATCTATCAGCGCCCACAAGTGCCACCTATCAGTGCCACCTATCACTGCCCACAAGTGCCACCTATCAGTGCCATCAGTGCCCATAATTGCCACCTATCAGTGCAATCAGTGCCATCTATCATTGCCAGCCACCTATTAGTGCCCATCAGCGCCAGTCACCAGTCAGTGCCCATAAGTGCCACCTGTCAGTGCCACCTATCAGTCCCCATCTTTCAAACTGTCACATGACATTGAAAAAAAAGTATCGGTAATCGGTATCGGCGAGTACTTGGAAAAAAGTATCGGTACTTGTACTCGGTCTCAAAAAAGTGGTATCGGGACAACCCTAGTTTTTTCCAATGGAATTACGCTTGGTTTGCATACACACGGTCACACAAATGTTCTCTGAACTTTCGACCGTACAACACTACGACGAGCCGAGAAAATTAAGTTCAATGCTTCCGAGAATGCGTTGAATTGTTTCCGAGCATGCGTCTGAATTTCTGCTCGTCGGAATTGCTACAGACGATCGGAATTTCCGATCGGAATTTTTCCCGTCTGAAAAATTGAGAACCTCTTTTGCTGGCGGAAATTCCGACAGCGAAAGTCCAATGGAGCATACACGCGGTCAGAATTTCAGACGAAAAGCTCACATCGGACTTTTGCTGGCGGAAATTCCGACCATGTGTACGCGGCATAACACTAAAGCCCTGTACACGCAATCGGATTTCCGATGGAATAAAATCCGATGGATTTTTCCATCGGATTTCCGATGAAGCTGACTTCCATCAGTCTTGCCTACACACCATCAGTAAAAAATCTGACCGTCCCAAACGCCATGACGTAAACCACTCAGACGTGCCTAGAAAAATTAAGTTCAATGCTTCTGAGCATGCGTCGACTTGATTCTGAGCATGCGTGGGTTTTTCCTCCAGATGGAGTTCTACACAGACGATCGGAATTTGCTATCATTTTTTTTCCATCGGATACATTTAAAACATGTTCTATTTTTAATCACCGTTGGAAAAAAAGACCAATGGGGCCCATACATGATCGGTTTGTCCGATGGAAAAAGTCCGTGTGTACACGGCATAAGTTGGCATACAGAATCTGGTCAGAGTTCTCTATGGGGCCACTGCATAGTAAAAGAGCAGGGAATGTTGGATGCTAAGATGCTGTTGACCACTAAGCTTAATTGGTTGCTAGGATGCAAGCTGCTAGCATCCTAGCAACCAATTAAACAGGGCTGAAAATTGAGAATGGGTGGAGCCTAGTGATGTTGGGGTACTAGTTCCCTATCAGGTCCACCTCAATTTTGATTGGCATCAAATCACAGTGGGTGGATTTTCTAGCCACTATTGGACTGTTTAGTAGCTATAGAATCCACCCATTGCCATCTGCTGTCAATCACAAGAGAGGGGAACCTGATCAGGAACTAGTCTCTCATTATCCACATAATTCTCTGTCCGTGGTAAATCTTAGGAAAGGTAGACCTGGTGGGGAACTAGTGCCTCAACACCAGACTCTGCTCACCCCACAGCTCAACTTCTCATATTGAGCTGCAATATGGAGAGAGTGTGCAGTTTAAGCACTCTGGCCTGAATGTCCATCTCTTTGTAACAAATTAATGTACCTGTTTCCAACAGGTACATAAATACTTTGCATGCACCAACCGTGTCATACGGAGGCACAACACAATTCTAAAGGGTGTGTATGACACTTTTTATGAATTCCAGAGCATGTCTTATGTATTCATATTTCATGATGAAATTCTAATTACTGAAAAAGTTTACGGATTAAGATAATCAACCTCTAGGGTACCTGGATTTCATTGCATTCTTGTGATCTCTATACAGGGGGTATCACGGTTTGTTAAGATATGCATAATTAATTGTAGGTGATTATTGATATATTGTAGTTGAAAATGTTTTTAATTTTAGAGTATGAATATGATTGCAAATAAAAAATCCAAGATGTGTTCCAATAGGACTTACTACATTCTTTCTTTGCTGCAAAATATTAAAAATAATTTCCAAGATTAAAAGTAAACTCCAATCAAACCGTTAAATACACAGCTGTAGGCATTTCATAACACAAGTAGGTGACAACTTGTAGTTCTACAGATCTTGATGCTGCCATTTCCTTCATGCCTGGGATTCTTTATTGGAGCTTAGTAACTGGTAAGACCCATATAAATCCCCATTCTATATTTAAATTGTTTGTAAAGCTTCAAATATTTGTTATTAAAATAATAGACATGTTATACTTACCTGCTTTGTGCAATGGTTTTGCACAGAACAGTCCCAATCCTCCTCTTCTGTGGTCCGTCGCCTCCTCTTTGACGAGTGCCCACTAAAGAAAGATGCTATATGTGAGGGCACTCATGAGAGCTCAATCTCGAGCAGCCCTTTCTGCATCTATAGACACAGATAGCGCGGCTCAGCCCCCCCCCCCCCACTCCTCCGCTCCCTTGTTACAGAGTTTTATTGACAGAAGCAGGAGCCAGCTGCAATCAATTTGCCCAGTGAGGAGGGAGAGAGCCGCTGCTCTCCAGCACAGTGTTGGATTGAGAATTGGCTCAGGTAAGTATAAGGGGGGGTGGTATCCTCTGCCACAGAAGGTTTTTTACCTTAAACATTAACCACTTGACAACTGGGCACTTAAACCCCCTTCCTAACCAGACGAATTTTCAGCTTTCGGTGCTCTCACATTTTGAATGACAATTACTCAGTCATGCAACACTGTACCCATATGACATTTTCGTCCTTTTTTTCACACAAATAGAGCTTTCTTTTGGTGGTATTTGATTGCCTCTGGGTTTTTTATTTTTTGTGCTATAAATGAAAAAAGACCAAAAATGTTGTAAAAAAATGAATTTTTCTTAATTTCTATTATAAAATTTTGCAAATAAGCAATTTTTCTTCATAAATTTGGGCAAAAATGTATACTGCTACATATCTTTGGTAAAAATAATTCAAATTAGTGGATATTATTTAGTCTGTGTGAAAGTTATAGGGTCTACAAGCTATGGTGCCAATCACTGAAAATGTATCAATTTGATTACACCTGATGTACTGACAGCCTATCTCATTTCTTGAGACCCTAACAAGCCAGTAAAGAACAAATACCCCCCAAATGACCCCTTTTTGGAAAGTAGACATTCCAAGGTAGTTAGTAAGAGGCATAGTTAGTTTTTTGAGGTTGTCATTTTTTCTCACAATTCTTTGCAATATTAAGATTTTATTTTTATTTTTTTCACACCAAATTGTCATTATAACAGGTAATTTCTCTCACATGGCATGTACATTCCACAAATGACACCCCAAAATATATTCTGCTACTCCTCCTGAGTATTACGATACCACATGTGTGAGACTTTTACACAGCCTGGCCACATACAGAGGCCCAACATTGAAGTAGCCCCTTCAGGCGTTCTAGGAGCATAACTTACACATCTAATCTCTCAACCACCTATTACACTTTTGAAGGCCCTGGAGCACCAGGACAATGGAAACGCCAACAAAGTGACCCCATTTTGGAAAGCAAACACCCCAACGTATAATCTATGAGGCATTATGAGTCTTTTGAACTGTTCATTTTTTTCCAGAAGTTTTTGTAAAATGTGGAAAAAAAATGAAAACGCATTTTTTTTACACAAAGTTGTCCATTTATAAGATATTTCCAACACATAGAATGTACATAGCAAAAATTACACCCCAAAATATATTCTCCTACTCCTCCTGAGTATGGCGGTACCACATATGTGAGACTTTTACACAGCCTGGCCACATACAGAGGCCCAACATTGAAGTAGCAACTTCAGGCGTTCTAGGAGCATAAATTACACATCTAATCTCTCAAACACATATTACACTTTTGAAGGCCCTGGAGCACCAGGACAATGGAAACGCCAACAAAGTGACCCCATTTTGGAAAGCAAACACCCCAACGTATAATCTATGAGGCATTATGAGTCTTTTGAAAGACAAAGTTGTCCATTTATAAGATATTTCCAACACATAGCATGTACATAGCAAAAATTACACCCCATAATATATTCTCTTACTCCTCCTGAGTATGGCGATACCACATGTGTGAGACTTTTACACAGCCTGGCCACATAGAGGCCCAATATCCAGGAAGCACCATCAGGTGTTCTAGGGACATAAATTACGCATCTAATTTCCTTACAATCTATCACATTTTTGAAGGCCCTTCATATTTCTAGAATATAGCATGTACATACCAAGAATTACACCCTGAACTACATTCTGCTGAGTAAATGGTAAACAAAAGATTACCAGTGGTTTTAGTAGTGCAATTGTCCACAGAAGGAGAGCCCTGATCCAGGCAGCAGGCAGGGACGTGGTCAGCGTCAGTGAATGGAATTGTCCAGGCAGCAGGCAGGAATATTGTCCATAGTCAGTACAGGCAGAGATACTGTCCATATACAGTCCAAGGTCAGTGCAAGTAGAGACATTGCCAGCAGTGCCAAAATATTGGTCCTGGTAGTAAGCAGGAACATGGTCCAAGTAGCAGGCCAGGAAAGAATGGGGACAGGGGTAGAGGCTTCTCCCACCCAAATCTCTTTGAAGCCTCCGAGTCTCCAGACCATAATCCAGGAATGAGAAAACTAAAAAAATGTGTTTTCTTCATCCAGAAAAACAATTCTGGAGCCCCTCACATATGTGAGACCCCTGTGTCCCCATTAGCATAGCAGGGTAAAAGATCAATCCAAGAGGCAGGCAAAAAACGTGGTCAAACAGTCCAGGGTCAGTTCCAGAGCAGGCAGAGGTAGGTACAGTTTAGGGTTAGGCAGGAGCGTGGTCGTATAACAAGCCAGGGTCAGTTCCAGAGCAGGCAGAGGTAGGTACAGTTTAGGGTTAGGCAGAAGCGTGGTCGTATAACAAGCCAGGATCAGTTCCAGAGCAGGCAGAGGTAGGTACAGTTTAGGGTTAGGCAGAAGCGTGGTCGTATAACAGGCCAGGGTCAGTTCCAGGGCAGGCAGAGGTAGGTACAGTTTAGCGTTAGGCAGAGGCGTGGTCGTTTAGCAGGTCAGGGTCAGTTCCGGAGAAGGCAGTGGTATGTACAGTGGCATAAGGGGTGTGGCGGTAAATGACAATTACGTTTACCATACTTTCCTAATAATGTAGAAAAGTATGGTAACGACGGAAACATCGATCAAAGCAAAGGCCTGGTTGGGAAGGACAATCGGGACAATAATACACAGTGCCTCTTCTAGTTCCTTCTTTGGAGCACACCCGGCATCTCTTCTGACGTTTTCGGCCTGTTTCATGGGGGGGGGGGAGTTTATCAGGAAAGTGGCGTTCATGGAGTCTGCTCACTGAATCCGAGCGAATGCTTTCTGGTGGGTCTTCAGGGTACAAAAGGGCGGAGATACTTTCTTCTTGGTACTGAAAATAAGATAAGGGGGTCCTTGTAGATTTACGGTAAATGACATAAGTATTGTAAAGGGCCATACTGAAAAGATATTTCGAGACCTTTTTATACCAATAGCGGCTTTTTCTTGTGGGAAGATAGGGTTCAATCATCTGATCATTAAAATCGACTCCCCCCATGAACAAATTATAATCATGAACACATGCTGGTTTTTGGATAGGGCCGTTTCTTCTGGGGATTTCCACGTAGGTGTCGTTATGTATCGTTGAGAGCATGTGGACGTTTCTTCTGTCCCTCCACCTGATAGCCAATAGCTCTTCATTCCGCAAAGACGCCGTCTCCCCTTTTCGTAGTCTTTCAGTAACGAGCCTTTGCGGGAAACCCTTCCTGTTGTCTCACACTGTACCACACGCTGGAGTGCCCTTCCGGTAAAGGTTGCAGAAGAGGGGGATGCTGGTATAGTAATTATCCACATAAAGGTGGTAACCCTTTTCAAGGAGTGGATATATAAGCTCCCAAACAACCTTTCCGCTGGCACCGATGTACTCTGGACATTCAGGGGGATGCAGTTGGGAGTCCTTCCCTTCATACACCAGGAAGGCGTAAATGTAGCCCGTGGCTCGGTCACATAGCTTGTAGATTTTAACCCCATATCGGGTCCTTTTGCTTGGAATAAACTGCTTGATGCCAAGCCTGCCTGTGAAGTGGACCAATGACTCATCCACGGATATATTTTGGTCGGGGATATATAACTGGGGGAATTTCTCAGAGAAAAAATTTAGAAGTGGCCGAATTTTAAATAATTTGTCATGTGATGGGTCATTTTGGGGAGGGCACTGGGTGTTGTCATTGTAATGGAGAAAGCGCATTATCATGAGGTATCTGGATCTTGACATAATGGATGAAAAGACTGGCATGTGCTGGATGGGTTTGGTGGACCAATAGGAGTATACTTAATTTTTTTTGAGAGCCCCATGTTGAACGTTAGGCCTAAAAATTATTTAAATTCCTCCACTGTCAATGCTCTCCACACATAGGGACAGGCATAACTTGAACCAGGGTTGTTTATTATGAATTGTTGTGCAAAGAGGTTGCACTGGGTCACGATGGAGGATAATAGGTCTTGGGTAAAAATTAAATTAAAAAAATCAATAGGGGCAAAATTCTCTGTGTTCACCTGAACACCTGGCTGGGCGGTGAAAGGGGGAATGTTTGCTGCTCCTGAATTGGGGGGAAGCCACAGAGGGTTTTCAAGGGCATAGGGAAGGCTGGCATGGGTCCTAACCCTTTGGGGCTGAGATGACACCCCGCTAGTTCTTGGCCTTTGCTGTAGTGGTACTTAATTTCTTGTGGATGGCACTGTGCTACTGGTGGATGGCACTGAGCTGCTGGTTGATGCCACAGCGCTACTTGTGGTAGCCTGCTGCTCCATGTCAGAACGCCTTCGTTTCCTGGGCACACTTTCCACTTCCTCTGAATCTGTAGAAGACCCACTGCTTATAACAGGTTCATATTCTGAACCAGACTCAGAGAGCTCCCCGCTGCTCTCGTCAGTCAAGCAAAGCTGTTGGTATGCCTCCTCAGCGGAAAACATTTTTTTCGCCATACTGGTGACTGTGGGCTGTGGTGACAAACTGTGGTAGGAAAACTGGAACAGATATGGCTGCACTGATGGGTGCTGATGAGGCTGATCTAATGAGGCTGCACTGCTGGGTTCTGATGAGGGTGCTGCTGGGTTCTGAGGAGGGTGCTGCTGGGTTCTGAGGAGGGTGCTGCTGGGTTCTGATGAGGATGCTACTGGGTTCTGATGAGGGTGCTGCTGGGTTCTGATGAGGGTGCACTGCTGGTAACTGATGAGGGTGCACTGCTGGTAACTGATGAGGGTGCACTGATGGGTACTGATGAGGGTGCACTGATGGGAACTGATGAGGGTGCACTGATGGGAACTGATGAGGGTGCACTGATGTACACTAATGCACCACACTGATATGCACTGATAAGGCGGCGCTGATAAGTATCCACTGATGAGCACTCACTTATGGGCACTACTGTGGCACTGATGAGCGCTGTAGTTGAGCGCTGTATTGGTGCAGATGAGCACTATAGTGGCGCTGATGTGGTACTGATGGCACCGATGGGGCACTGTAGTGGCACTGGGCACTGTAGTGGCACTGGTGGAGCACTGGCGGCACCGATGGGCACTGAAGTGGCAGAGGTGGCACTGATGAGCACTGGTGGCACTGATGAGCCTTGTAGTGGCACTGATGAGCTTTGTAGTGACACTGATCAGCCTTGTAGTGACACTGATCAGCCTTGTGGTGGCACTGATGGACACTAGTGGCACTGATGGGCACTCTGGTGGCACTGGTGGCACTGATGGGCACTGTAGTGGCACTGATGAGTATTTGTGTGGCACTGCTTACACAGATGGGTACTGTAGGAGCGCTGTTGGGTAGTGTGGGGCACAGATTGGCACTTGTGTGGCACTGAAGGGCACTGAAGGGCACTGCTGAGCACTGTAGTTCACTGCACAATATGAGACAAACACTCACTGTTAAATGCTCTCTCTTCTCTCCTCACACGCTGTATCGGTGTGAGGAGAGAAGAGAGCTGGACCTCTGTGTGACCCCAGTTTGTTTACATTCTGATCGCTCCCTCATTGGAGGGAGCGATCAGGTGGTAAAGAGCCGCTATCATTGGCTCTTCACCGCGATCCTTGTTGCGCTGGGACCCGTGAACTCGGCGAGCACGGACACTTCCGCGAGCGCGTACCAGGGGGCGGGCGGGAAGCGCGAGTGCAAGAGGACGTCCCAGGGACGTGAACTCAGGATAACTCGACCGCGCTGTGGACGTCTTTCGTCCATGGCGCGGTCGGCAAGTGGTTAAAGTGGTTGTAAAAGCACAATTTTTTTTTACCTTCATGCATTCTATGCATGAAGGTAAAACACCTTCTTTGTGCAGCAGCCGCCCCCAATACTTACCTGTGCCCCCTCTTAATCCAGTGATGTCCACAAGAGCCTTGCCTGTCTGGGGACTCGCAATCCTGATTGGCTTTTGGCAGTCAATCAGGAGATGCAGGGGGCGGGGCCGAGCCGCAGCTCCATGTGTGAATGGACACACACAGCCGTGGGTTGGGAGCATGCATGCTTGGGTGTCCTAAGAACAAGCAGCTTGCTGTGGGGGCACCCGGCAGGAGCCAGGAGCACCGGCATGGGACCCGAGCAGATGACGATCCAAACTTCCCTTTGTTATTTAGTTTTTTTAAATAAAACAAGACTTTAACTGCTTCCGGACCGCCCCATGTACTTTTACTGCAGTAGTGCGGAATCATGTACCTGTACATCGCGGCTTCTTCCAGGTCGGGGTGTGCACATGCGCCGCCGCCGACCCGCTCCTGTTGTGATTGGACACAGCGGGATCCAATCAGCAGATCTGGTGGACCCTAAGGTTGCCATCAACCAGCAATTTGTCCCGAGAGAGGCAGAACGGTGGTCTGTCAGAGTGGAAGATGGAGATCTTTAGTTTCTGCTAAGTCAAAGCACCCCCCACACAGTTAGCAAACACTCCCTAGGAGCACATTTAACCCTTTTATCGCCCCTGATGTTAACCCCTTCCCTGCCAGTGTCATTACAGTGACAGTGCATTTATTTAGCACTGATCACTGTATTGGTGTCACTGGTCTCCAAAAAGTGTCACTTAGTGTCAGACTTGTCTGCCGCAATGTCGCAGTCCTGCAAAAAAAATTGCTAGGGATGAGCCCGATGTTCGAGTCGAACGTTAGTCACCGAATAGCGAACAATTTGCGGTGTTCGTGGCAAATTCGAAAGCCGCGGAACACCGTTTAAAAGTCTATGGGAGAATAACATGAAAAATCAAAAGTGCTAATTTTAAAAGCTTATATGCATGGTATTGTCATAAAAAGTGTTTGGGGACCTGGGTCCTGCCCTAGGGGGCATGTATCAATGCAAAAAAAGTTTTAAAAACTGCATTTTTTTCAGGAGCAGTGATTTTAATAATGTTTAAAGTGAAACAATAAAAGTGAAATATTCCTTTAAATTTCGTGCCTGGGGGTGTCTATAGTATGCCTGTAAAGTGGCATGTTGCTATAATGAATTGTCGGGTCTCGGCAATACAGATAAAACTCATTGAAAAAAATGGAATGGGTCCCGTCCCCCCTGTCCATTACCAGGCCCTTTGGGTCTGGTATGAATATTAAGGGGAACCCTGAATCAAAAAAAAAAAACATTGAGTGGGGGTCCTCCCAAATTCCAAATTCCATACCAAGCCCTTCAGGTCTGGTATGGTTATTAAGGGAAAGCCTGCGCCAATTTTTTTTTTAAATGGCGTAGGGGTCCCCCTGAAAATCCATACCAGACATGAAGGGGAACCCCGTGGCAAAATAAAAAAAAATGGCATAGGGGTTCCCCCTAAAAATCCATACCAGACCCTTATCCGAGCACGCAACCTGGATGGCCGCAGGAAAAGAGGGGGGAAGAGAGAGCGCCCCCCCTCCTGAACCATACCAGGCCACATTCCCTCAACATGGGGAGGAGGCTTTGGGGTCTGGACCAAGCTGTCTCTTGTTTTGTTTTCCATTTTTGACACTTTTTGGGTGAAATGGTAGGGGTACAATGTACCCCGTTACCAATTCACATAGGGGGGTCGGGATCTGGGGGTCCCCTTGTTAAAGGGGGCTTCCAGATTCCGATAAGCCCCCCGCCCACAGACCCCCACAACCACCGGGTAAGGGTTGTGGGAATGAGGCCCTTGTCCCCATCAACATGGGGACAAGGTGCTTTGGGGTCCAGACCCCAAAGCATCCTCCCCATGTTGAGGGCATGTGGCCTGGTATGGTTCAGGAGGGGGGCACTCTCTTATCCCCCCCTCTTTTTCTGCGGCCTGCCAGGTTGCTTACTCGGATAAGGGTCTGGTTTGGATTTTTGGGGGGGGGGAACCTACGCCATTTTTTTTTTAATTTTAATTTTTTTACATTTTGGCACGGGGTTACCCTTAAAATCCATACCAGACCTGAAGGGTCTGGTATGGATTTTGAGGGGGGCCACTACGCGATTTAAAAAAACAATTGGCGCAGGGTTCCCCTTAATATCCACCAAAAACATGCAGCAGAAAACAGATTGGCCTAAATTGATGAAGAAATTCGATTTTTTTAAATTATTGAATCGGTTTCATAGCCGAAAGTAAAAAATACAGTTTTTTTTTTTTCAAAATTGTCGCTCTTTTTTTTTGTTTATAGCGCAAAAAATAAAAAATGCAGAGGTGATCAAATACCACCAAAAGAAAGCTCTATTCGTGGGGAAAAAAAAGGACATACATTTTGTTTATGTACAGTGTTGCATGAACGTGCAATTACTAGTTAAAATAGCGCAATGCCAAATTGCAAAAAATGCCCTGGTCAGGAAGGGGGTGAAACCTTCCTGGGGCTGAAGTGGTTAATATCGCTTTAAGGCTTTAGAATGACTTTAAACTAAGGTGACCAGATTTTTAAAATGAAATCCAGGGACATATATTTTTTTTACTAGTAATGGTGGCAATCAGCGACTCTCTGTCCATCGCTGCCGCCGCCTGCCTCACAGTCCGTCAAGTCTTACTCTTCGGGCTCCGGCTACAACTGGGTGGGGAGCAGATCACTCTGCCAGGGAAGGCAAGAAGATAAGCAGGCAGGCGGCTGGCCGGGACTTAAGCCAAGGCAGAAGAACATGTGAGCGGAGCTGAATGGGCATGCACCTGAAACTGAAGAAATATTCCCTCCGCTCTGACCAGCACATGATCATCAGAAAGGGACACAGATAATGGGAAAAAAATACACCCCCCTAAGCTAGTAAGAGCGGCGGAGCGGCGGTGTGTAATTCAGATTTTTTTTTTTAATTCTGCACTGACTGTCTTTGAAATTTGCCCCAGGCCCTGTTCAAATCCAATCCGGGGACAAAACCGGGGACAGACTTGGTCCGGGGACAGTGTCCTCAATCCAGGGACTGTCCCCGAAAACCGGGGATGTCTGGTCACCCTACTTTAAACCCAAATAAATGGCTCAACTAGTGCTTTCATTTTGAAATGCCTGGTCTATAATATGTAATTTTTAAGTTATCCACAGGCTTAACTTTCAGCTGACATGTAACAGCTTAATATAAAAAATAAATTAAGTCTGCTAAATTAAAAAATAAGTAGTTTCATTACTTTTGAAGGAATATATAAAATACCTAATCTGCATTTTCACATAGTTTGAACTAAAAGACACGAGAATGTAATGTACAGTATATACTGAGACCCAAAGGCATTTGCTCGGTTCAAAGCCCAAAACAATGTTAATCTGCTGCTAGCTTTTGTTTTTATTTACTTTGCAGAAAGCATCACATGCCCAAAAAACACTGGTTTCTAGATAGCTATCTGGTGCTTTAACTTTTTAGTAAAAACTACACCTGATAAAGACTGTTCATATGAATCATTTTGCTGCCCTTTCTGAGAATATTTTCAGTAATTTTGATCATCCAGCATGCATTCGTGGATGTGAATGCTTGACAAGAAATACAGATTCCTATTTCAGAAATATCTCTGTAATGGTTCATTGCATAAAGGCTTTTAAACAAATTGCAGCATAGCCAGCATTCTTAAACTATACCTTTGCATTGACTATTTAGAACAAAGTAACAAGGTTTGCTTTAATCCTCTCCTAAGCAACAGCACGTTCCTTTTTTCTTTGCTCTCCCACCTCTCAGTTTGACCACCAAAACTGAATATAGAACTCTTGAAAATGGAGGGGCATGCAACTACAGTATTTCCCTTCTAACGTGACAATGCTGGTTCTCAGTGTTTGGCACAGTGCAGTCACTTGGGGAATTGGTGTAAAGTCCTGAGCTCTACATAAGCTTTGACTAGAGTGGCTTAAAGCCTACACAGTGCTTTCTTGTATCACTATTAATGGCTGAACAGAGCCACGTGAGAGCATAAGGAAGGTAAAATAATGTGCTGAAGGTGGCTTGAAAGTGAACCAGTTGCTTTATAAAAACTGATTTTTATTTCAATGTTTTTTTATTGTATTTTTAACATAGAACAGGAAAAAAAAAAAAAAACACGGGCAAAGCATATGAGAACAATATCTGCCAGACAATTAATAGAATACATTGTAACAATCAATAGAGTACAAATGACAGATTCCGGTAGCAATATAGTGAACGTTGGAAAGATATAAGTTGCTAAAATACCAGATAACAGGTGCTATCCACTCCCACCCAGACACCCCAATGGGATCAAGCTGTGATAGGGAGGGGGGACAACACACCGCCTGTCAATGTCATCACTTCTTACGTAGCTAATAAAAAAGGATGTAGAAACAAACAAAACAGGGAAGGAGGAGGAGAAAAAAAGGAGCATGTCGCAGATATAAGTGTAGGTAACAAGATGCACCAGTTGGTAGGAGCGTCAGCCTAACCAATTAACCCTGTGACTATGCCACTATAAATGCCCTCAGGTACTTACACCGGGTAATTATGTCGGTAGGAAGATGCCCTTGCAAGCTGGAAGGTAGGGGGAAGAAGGAGTCACCCTACATCAGTCACGATATATAGAGATAAAGCTATATATAAAAGTGCATGGATTGCGTAATTGGTTCATTGTGAGCAATTTATCAATCTTTGACTGTACATCTTGGGTTAGATAGCCAGCTGTCCCATTTAGCTCTAAATGGTTTGATCTTGAGATCTGTGATCGCTAACAGTTTCTCCATCTCACATTGATGATTTAGAGTAAGTATGACATCAGTGGGAGATGGAAATTCAACTGTGTTCCACAACCTTGTGATAGTTATTTTCGCTGCTAACAAAAGTTGTGTGATCACCACTCTGAACTTAGGTGAGAATTTGTGTATTGTTAGATGTAATAAAGCAAGTTCAGGATTGGGATCTATGCGTTGATCGCATATATCTGATATCATGGAGGTCTTGTTCCAGAAGGATCACACTGGTTTACAAGACCATAGAATATGGTACAGTGTACCTACGTCTCCACATTTCCGCCAGCATAGGGCTGTGTGGTCAGGGTAGTATTTAGATAATTTGTAGGGGGTGAGGTACCAAGAGTGCACTACTTTTTGAAAAAGCTCCCAGTGATTTACACATTTGGAAGATGAGTATGTGGCGGAGAATGCTGTTTTCCAATAGTTATCTGGAAAGGTCCTACCCAGGGTTTTTTCCCATTTAGTAATAGTGGTCGTTTTGGAGAAGGAGTCTTGGGCATTATAGATATTGTAGAATAGCGATATTCCTTTAATCGGGATAGTATAATCCTGGAGGAATGTGTTAATCGAGGCTGGTAATTCCAAGTAGAAAGGTAGGGGGTGTTTCTTCAGAAAGGATCGAATCCGTAAATAGGGAAAATGTGCAGAGAGAGGGAGGTGGAATCGAAAGGCCAAATATTCAAAATTGTGAAGGGATGTGTCATGGTATAAATCTTTCAAAAGGTTAAGGCCATTTGATTTCCAAAGTTTCAAGTCAAGGCAAGGTATGAAATGCTGGAGGACTGAGATCGGGGTAGATATCTTACAGGATGAACCATTAATTGAGGAGGAGGTGGGGAGCTCGGACCACATTTTAGTGGATATTAGGGATGAGCTTCGCGTTCGCGTCGAACACACGTTCGACTCGAACATCGGCCGTTCGATCGTTCAACGAAGAACGAACTTTATGGTCCGTTCGTGCTAAATTCGTGTTGTGCGACACGGCCCATAATTCACTGCGGCATCGCAGTGCATTGCTGGCTGATGATTGGCCAAGCATGCACTATGACCCGCATGCTTGGCCAATCACAGCGTGGAAAAAACGGAGGGTGGCTTTGGCCAATTATGGCTCAGGGGGTTTAGTACACACCCCACACTATATAAGGCCGCCTGGAAGTCGGCCTTGTGTAGTGTGTTGGCGTTTGTGAAAGAGGCAGTTTCAGAGAGATAGACAGTGACATTTATATTGAGTTAGATAGAGCAGGCATGCGAGTCAGTTAGCTGCTGTTACAGTGTGTAGAGGATATATATGCATCCTAGGTGTTGTATATATATTTATACACTGTATTGAGTTTAGATAGACCCGTTCCTGTTAGTCTCTATACTGTGACAGGCAGGCAGGTGATTTTGTGCTAGCTGCAGACAGTCAGACCCCTTTCACACTGGGGCGGTTTGCAGGCGCTATTGTGCTAAAAATAGCGCCTGCAAACCCAGCCTAAACAGCGGCTGCTGTCTCTCCAATGTGAAAGCCAGAGCGCTCCTACACCGCTCCTTCCCATTAAAAGCAATGGGAAACCGCGGTAATACCGCCAGCAATGCACCTCTACAGAGGCACATTGCGGGCGGCATTAACCCTTTTTCGGCCGCTAGCGGCCGAATACCCCCGCAATTCCGACGGTATAGTGCCGCTAAAAATAGCGGCGCTATACCGCCACCGCACCCACCACCCCAGTGTGAAACCAGCCTCAGTGTTTCACTTAGGATGGTTTCACACTGGGGCGGTGGGTGCGGTGGTGGTATAGCGCCGCTATTTTTAGCAGCGCTATACCGTCGGAATTGGGGAGGTATTCGGCCGCTAGCGGTGCGATTTTAACCCCCGCTAGTGGCCGAAAAAGACTTAATATCGCCGGCAATGTGCCTCTGTAGAGGCGCATTGCCGGCGGTATTACCGCGGTTTCCCATTGCTTTCAATGGGAAGGAGCGGTGTAGGAGCGGTAAACACATCGCTCCTCTCACCGCTCCAAAGATGCGGCTAGCAGGACTTTTTTTCACGTCCTGTTAGCGCACCGCTCCAGTGTGAAAGCCCTCGGGCTTTCACATTGGAGAGACAGCAGCCGCTGTTTAGGCTCGGTTTGCAGGCGCTATTTTTAGCACAATAGCGCCTGCAAACCGCCCCAGTGTGAAAGGGGCCTTAGTGTATTACTGTGTCCTTTGCATAGCGATCACCTAAAGCTCACCTGGATACAGTTATTCTCTATACTGTGACAGGCAGGCCGGTGATTGTGCTAGCTGCAGACAGTCAGTGTTTCACTTAGTGTACTACTGTGTGCTTTGCATAGCATTCACCTAAAGCCTAAATTTGTGATGCAATACTTTGCAACAGGGCTCATTGCTGCGCTCTAAGTACACTATCTGTGAGGGGTTGCAGTGTTGTGGCACCAGCACCAGTGCCTAAGGCCCAATTTTTCAGCCCCTGTTCAACAGAGGCATGCAATTACAATTCGTGATCTAATATTTCACAGCAGGGCCCATTCCTGCACCCACCAAGAGTAACTGTGAGGGCTTACAGTGTTGTGGCACCAGCACCACCACCAAAGGCCCAATTTTTCCTACCACTGTTCAACAGTGGCATGTAAATACAATTCCTGATATAATAGTTGACAGCAGGGCGTTCCAGTGCCCACCAAGAGTAACTGTGAGGACTTACAGTGTTGTGGCAACACCAATACCTAAGGGCCAAATTTCTGCAGACTATATATGGCAGGCCCCTACTTTCAAACATCCAACTTACAAATGACTCCTACTTGCAAACGGAAGGAGACAACAGGAAGTGAGAGGAAATCTACCCATAGGAAGGAAAATTCTCTCCTGTAAGAGTTAATATGTGAAAAAGGTGTCTCCTCTCCACTGATGCTTTATCACCAATCCTTGTTTCAATAAAAAACCCAAATTTTTCAAAAACATTTGTCATTGGGATGGAAAGTGAGGTGAAATGTTTTGAACAGGTGCACAGACAGAAAAACAAATGTTACAGGGGTGATAACCCTTCCCTATGTTCTCCAAAAAGATTAAAAATAGATTTTTTGGCTGGAGATACACTTGTACAAATGTACCTGTTCCAAATTACAAACAGATTGTACTTAAGAACAAACCTACAGTCCCTGTCTTTTTTGCACCACCTGTATACTGCTGTTCAGAGTATATAGGGCCTTTTTTTATTTTGGGTGCGGAGTTCCCGTTAATATCCATACAAGACCCAAAGGGGCTGGTAATGGGCTGGGGTAGGGGTGGATGATGGGGTAGCCATGCCATTTTTCTCAATGATTTTCATCCATATTGCCGGGACCAGATATTACATTAAAGCCGCAAGCAGTTTTAAATGGCTTTTTTTCCTTTAGAAATTTAATTTTGTGCAGGGATAGTTCTAAACAAGGGAAACACGTGCTACTTCACCGGCATAGTTTAGACACCCCCCAGGTACGATATTTAAAGGAATATTTCACTTTTTTTTTTTCACTTTATGTATCATTAAAATCACTGCTCCCGGAAAAACGACCGTTTTAAAAGATTATTTTTACATTGATACATGTCCCCTCGGGCAGGACCCGGGTCCCCAAACCCTTTTTAGGACAATAACATGCATATTAGGCGTTATAATTAGCACTTTAGATTTCGAACGTTCGCGTCCATTGTATTTAATAGGGTTCTAAAGTTCATGCGAACGTTCGGTCCGTTCAAAGGTTCTGGTGCGAACTGAACGGGGGGTGTTCAGCTCATCCCTAGTGGATAACTGTACTGTTGGCATAGGAGAAGTAGGAACAGGGGCTCCTAATTTAATGGCAATGAGGGTTGATCTGAGGTCTCTGTGCTGGGTACTGCTGGCCCCAATAATTGTCCAGGATTTGTGTGTGGAGGGAGTCCACCAGTATTTAAGCTGGTCTATGACACATGCTTTGTAGTAGGCTGTTACATTGGGGGCTCCCATTCCACCAAATTTTATATGTTTAAACATAATAGTGAGAGAACACCTAGGCGGTTTCTGGTTCCATATGTACTGATTGAAAATTGTTTGTACCGAGGAGAGGAAGGTGTGTGGTAGGGGGATTATTATTGTGCGGAACAGATAGAGGAGTTTAGGGAGAATTATCATTTTTAATGCTATTTTCCCTGCTGTTGACAGATCTTGGGTATGTAGGTGGTTCAGTTGTTGGGGTAAAGATTCCAGAAAGGGCTTAAAGTTATATCTATAAAGTTGTGAAGTATGTTGGGTCATTTAAGTTCCTAAAAAGGGTAATGAGTGATGAGACCAAATAAAGGGGAATTCTCTAGTTAAGGAAGATTGCAAAGGGGCAGGAATATTGATACCTATCATTTGGGATTTGGTGGCATTTAATTTATAGTATGATACTGCACTAAATTTGTGTAGTAGTTTCTGTGTTTCAGTCAAGGATGTTTTGGGATTGGAGAGCATAATCATGACATCGTCAGCGAACAGACTTATTTTATGCTCTTCACCAGCTATAGAGAGGCCTGAGATATTATGGTGTGATCTGATATTTTCTGCTAATGGTTCCATGAGAAGTGTAAAAATTATTGGTGATAAGGGGCATCCTTGCCTTGTCCCGTTGGCTATGTGTATTGGTTTGGAGGTAATTCCTGAGGTAAGTACAATAGCCGAGGGAGTAGAGTAAAGAGATAAGATGGCTGTTTGTATCCAACCCGTTATTCCAAAGGTGTTAAGTACTGTCTTAAGGTAACCCCAGTGGACCCTATAGAACTCCTTCTCCGCATCCAAAGAGAGAAGCAGAGAAGGCGTTCGAGAGGCTCCAGCTTGTGAGATCAAGTTGATAAGTCGTCTAGTGCCATCGGGGGCTTGGCGTCCGGGTACAAAGCCCACCTGGTCTGGGTGGATGAGGTGGGGTATGATTTTCTGTAGTCTAATAGCTAGGAGTTTGGCAAACAATTTTACATCTGTGTTAAGGAGGGATATGGGTCTATAGTTTGTAGGGCTAGTATAGTCACTATCACCGTTCTGAGCATTTCAGGTGGAAAGGTTCCTGAGGACGAAGCGAGATTGAAAACTGATTGTAGATATGGGGCAATTTCCTTGGAGAGATGTTTGTAGTACTCATTTGAGAAACCATCATCACCTGGGGACTTCCGATTGGGCAGTTTGTTGATAGCTAAACAGATTTCTTGAGTTGTAAATGGTTGGGATATAGAGTCAAGTAGATCCTTAAGGGTAGGGAGTTGTACTTTACGTAAAAACGCATTAATGAGCGCCAGTGATGGTTGAGGGGTAGCTGTATCATTATGAAGGTCATATAGGGACTGATAGTAGTCCGCAAAGGTATTGGCTATATCTTTAGGGTTAATAACGGTGTTGTGATTAAATGGATGGGTAAGGGCAGCTATTCTTTGTTATAAAAACTGATTTTGAAGACATGTTTAGAAATTGAATGCAGGAGCTTAAAGGTGCAGGACCTTCCTGGTCTGATTTGATTCTTATCCATAGCTCGATCTATGAGCAGCACCAGGAAAAAAAATGACATGGCTAGCTAGTTGTTGTTAAAGGAACTAGGAAAAGGGTTTGCTCTAACGTTTCTATTGCCTATCCTGGCAGTGTCTACAGCTAGACCATAACTTTATGTATTACTGCCACTACAATTCCACAACCAGCTTTGAAGATTATGGTTATTTATTATGCAGAAATATGAGATAAACCGGTCAACTTATAAGTACTGTAAATGTGTTTTCTTAATATTACAAAGAGATTTTCAAAAAAAAAAGATACATAGGGTGTATATGATTGTGTTCATGTAAAGGATTTTATCCTGTAAAAGCAGGTTCACTAGTCTTGCTAAAACTACTCCTTTAGAAAAAACAGTAGATCAAAATTTAAAGGCATTCTGTCACAAAGCATAACTATTCTGTAATTAGACTCTAATTAAAGCAACCATTTTCATTTATGTGCTACATATATTTTTTCAGGGCAGTAACTTGGTGACTAGCGTTAAGGATAAATTCTGTTGGCAATCTGCTGAATTAAGTGATCAGATATAACTTTCTGTTTGAGTAATATATAAGATGGTGTGTCACATAGCTTTAACCACTTGAAGACCAGGCCTTTTCTGGAACTTTTTGCTTAAATGTTTAAATTAGTATTTTTTGCTAGAAAATTACTTAGAACCCCCAAACATTATATATATATATATATATATATATATATATATATATATATATATATATATATAATATATTTTTAGCAGAGACCCTAGATGGTGATCATTGCAATATTTTATGTCACATAGTATTTGCGCACCGGTCTTTCAACAATTATTATTTTTTTGAAGATACACTTTCATGAAAAAAAAACACAATATTTACCGCAATGTTTTGTACAATGCGAAAAAGATTATGTAATGCTGAGTAAATAGATACCTAACATGTCATGCTTTAAAATTTTGCAAGCTTGTGAAATGGCGACAAACTACGGTACTTACAAATCTCCATAGACCATATTTTAAAACTTTTTACAGGTTACCTGTTTTGAGTTACAGAGGAGGTCTTGCTCTAGAATTATTGCTCTCACTCTAATGATTGATTATCTCAAAGTCCTCAGTACAGTATTAGACTGGAAATCTTCCAATGGGGACACTAGTTCTAGTGACAGCTAGGAGTTTTCTCACTTTGGAGGTATTTACTCCCCCTGCTTTGGTTATGGGATAGGAAATGAAGGGAAATCTCCCCAATTGTACACAGACAGCAAAAAAAAAAACGGCAGGGGTTATAAACATCCCTTATGCTATCCAAAAAGAAAAAAAAGTGTTGCCTTTAGTTCTATTTTAAGGTCTTTGTTTTGTTCATATTATTAATGTCATAGTAACGTAGCAAATAGATTTATGGATATGCCCCATCTTATCACATAATTGCCATAATTTGGAACATATAGCTTCTATATTAGGAAGATGTCTACAGGCTAATTAATTCACTAACCTCTGGTCATTAAGCATGGATAGGGAGCTGTTTTCATACTTGGAATATAAAAGAGAGCTGATAAAAGGTTCTTTGGATCCCTTTTCCATTACACATGTGGATAACTTTGCCAGTTTAGATGTAGATATTGCTTAGCGGAGTATTTTTTAAAATAAAATCAGGACTTTCTAATGTCTTATTTCTTAACTGATGCAAGACTCAAATACAAAGTAAATTGCTACAAAACTTTTAAAAATACACAAGGGTGTTTTGTTTTTCTACAACATGATTTAACAGTTGGTTTTACTAAAGGCAAAAAAAAAAAGAAAAGATGCCTGGCAACGAAGATCTACATAGCCCATTTTCAACCTGCTCTGAAAATTAACTACTCCCATTCATAGAGGTTAACCTCTAATCAGAAGGCTTTAGATCTTCCTATAAAAAGCTCATGTCACAATGGGCGCCAGATCTAAAACTCGAGACAGCTGGTTAAGGGCTGATTATCATTATAGTAGAGAAATGCTAAGACAAACTGTTATTTGCTTTTCTTTTACTTATTCTGAATTTAAATTATATACAATCTGCCAGGGTTCACCTTCATCCTTTTAATCTACTTCCTTTGTCACATCCTTAACTGTGGCAGATAAATAGTGCCATTCCCTCGGGACTGGTAAACATTTGATTGAAACCCAATATTTTATCCTGTTGAGCACAGAGATACATTATATTTTTCAAGTATTAGATCAATTTTATTTTTTAAAAGACACATGTACTTTAGCTGAAAATGTAGGTTTGCAATAGGTAGCTGATATGAGTCCGTTAAAACATAAACATGTTACATTTTTTAAATTTTGCAGCAGAAATCTTTAATCCAGTCAGCAGGAGTATACAAGGCTGGTGTAAGGGCCAGGTCAAATGATCATTTTTGGGTGAAGATAGGCCCTGAAGATAGCGTATAATGCCTCGTACACACGATCAGTTTTTCCGACAGGAAAACCGCAATTTTTTTCAGCAGGAAAACTGCTCAAACTTGTGTTGCATACACACGGTCATACAAATCTTGTCTGAAATTCCAAACGTCAAGAACGCGGTGACGTACAACACGTACGACGAGCCGAGAAAAATTAAGTTCAATAGGCAGTTCGGCTCTTTTTTATTCTGAGCATGCGTGGTTTTTTTCGCGTCGTAATTGCATACAGACGAGTGCGATTCCCGATAGGAATTTTTCCTGTCACGAAAATTGAGAACCTGCTCTCAATCTTTCCTTGGCAGGAATTCTATAAGAAAAAGTGTGATGGAGCATACACACGGTTGGAATTCCTGACAAAAAGCTCACATCACACTGTTGTCATGTGTACGAGGCACTGGGCTTCATGTACAGTGCTGCTGGTAAACAGACGTTTAGGAGCAGTTGGGCATTTTTTTCAGCTGCCCCTGAACTCTCCTCTATGTTATCCTATCAGTACATGTACACAGGGTTGTTTATAGTAGTTTCTAGGCAGTTGAGTTTAGAAGCATTTTTTGGAAAGCAAAAGAAAAGGGAGAAAGGTGAGGAAAAGCAGGGAAGTGTGCGAAAGGTTAAGTAACACCCACAAAAGTGGACTGACAGGACCAGAAAACTAAAGAGTGGGATGGTAGTATGCAGAAGGAATGAAAGGGGGGAAGTGTGGCCTACTAACCAAAAGGGGAGGTAGGCTGTGTATGGTGTCCAAAGGATGAAGCAGAAGCCAAATGCTACAGAAAACCCATCAACGTCACACACATGCGAGCAAAGGGAAGGGGAGGTGCCATCACCAATGCGGAACAGCCGCCTGGTGGTTTGGCGCCAAACTGAGTTCCATAACGCTTGTAGATTGAATGATCGCCGACAAATGCAGTGCAACAGAAACTGGCGCCGCCCACCCAGCATGAAAAGTGTGACGTCGACACGTAGTGCGCGCTCACCCACACCCCACAAGATAACAGGGGGAGGGAATGCCCGCAGTGCACGTCAAAGCTTCCGGCCCAGTGGAAACCCAAGATAGGGACAACACAACCCACATCCAGACCGCCGCCATCCAAATGATATACTGTATGTAAAGGGCCATAAATATATATTTTTATTTTTTAACGATTGACGTACTGTTGTTTACGGAGGAGTGGTCGCCATCTTATTGGTAGGAAGCGCTGGTTGCTTTCATTTTCATGCCTGTTATGCTTATAATACACGTGAGTGTACTTACAGCTTTTTAATTAATAAATTTGCCTTCTGTGGGATGTCTGCGCAATGAGATGCTTTCTTTCATTCCCCCATACATGTAATCACCAGTACATCTTTGAATTATTTCTCGGTGCTTGGTTGGTTAGTGGAAGAAGGATCCCTTTTCCAGTTAGGGGATCATATATGAGGAATCGTTTGACGAATAGGACGACCTGTGACTATTACCTTATCAATTCTTTTTTTGGCTGTTGTTGACGGTTTCTTCACTTTTCAACATATTGGGGGGTGATTTACTATGAACACTGCACTGCGCCGGTTCATACCTTAATTGGTGCGCCAGATAAATCATTAATTGGGCATGTGAACCGGCGGTTCAATGTGATAGTAAATAAAAATATCAGCAGCGTTGAATAGAGGTCGCACCAGAAGTCGGATCAAGATAATCCAACTTGCGGGGCGACTCGTGTGCCGGTTCACACAGGAGCAGCGTGACTTTGCGAGGCAACTTGGACACGACTTGAGCGTGAACCACAGCGCGACTTGGAAAGACTTGAAGTCACCTCCAGGACAGTATCTGCCCGCGAGAATGTTTTCAGTGCGATCCCATCGCGCTGGTTCTCGGCGACAGTGTACTGCACACCTCGCGCTCGCTGTCCCCTGTGTTTGGTTTGATTCATGAGGGGGAACTCCACGCCAAATAAAAAAAAACAAAAAACGCATGGGTTCCCCTCCAAGAGCATACCAGGCCCTTAGGTCTACACGAGGCATTGGACACGGCAGCTGTCTGGATACTGAGGATTCATACAGATACTCTTTTCTTGAATCGGAAGATTGGGACTATGTACACAGTTGCTTCACCGTTATAGTAGTGCATAATTGATGCAATTTTCTTTAACTGAGGATTCCCTCTATCTGTGAAGTTTTTTCAAATTCCCTCTCCTACTTATTGATTTGGAGGTCTTTCACCATACTGAATCTGTCTCTCCATAGACAACTTCTGACCTTTATGTCTACAAATCCCCCGAAGAAGGGTTTACCGAAACAGCTGTCGGGTCTGACCATAAATGTCAGATTTTCTCCTCATCAATGCAATTAGCCTTCTGGATCTGTACATAATCCATGTGTTTTATATTCAGATTGTTTTTGTATTCTTATACCCATTCATTAAATTTATATTTTTGATATACTTCTGTGTGTTTTCAGTCACCTTTAAAGTCCCACCTCCAAGGGGGTTTTTTCTTTTGTCTATTCAAGTAGGGATGTGGTGACTGTTAAACAATTACAATTCTGCAAATGTTGGGTTTCTTTTTCTGGTATGGATTTCAAGGGGAACACCCTATACCAAAAAAACGGCGTGGGGGTCCCCCCAAAATC
Source organism: Rana muscosa (assembly GCA_029206835.1). Lineage (NCBI taxonomy): Eukaryota > Metazoa > Chordata > Amphibia > Anura > Ranidae > Rana > Rana muscosa. Next base: position 96,076,703 of record CM055123.1, on the reverse strand, counting down.
CATACCAGACCCTTATCTGAGCACGCAATCTGGTCGGTCAGGAAAGGGGGTGGGGATAAGCGAGTGCCCCCCTTCCTCCTGAACCGTACCAGGCCGCATGCCCTCAACATGGGGGGGTGGGTGCTTTGGGGCAGGGGGGTGCCCTGCGGCCCCCCAACCCCAAAGCACCAAGCACCAAGGTTGATGGGGACAAGGGCCTCTTCCCAACAACCCTGGCCGTTGATTGTCGAGGTCTGCGGGCGCGGATAATAAGGGGGCCCCCAGATCCCGGCCCCCCACCCTATGTGAATGAGTATGGGGTACATCGTACCCCTACCCATTCACCTGGTGGAAAAAAATGTCAATAAAAAAACACACTAGACAGGTTTTTAAAGTAATTTATTAGGCATCTCCAGGGGTCTTCTTCCGACTTCAGGGGTCTTCTTACGACTTCGGTTGTCTCTTCCGACTTCGGGGGCCTCTTCTTCTGCTCTCTGGTGTCTTCTCTGCGCTCTCTGGTTCTTCTCCCTCTCTCCGGTCCCTTCTCCACGCTCTCCGGTTCTTTCTGCCTTCTGCCGGGCGCCTCCGCTATCTTCTTCCAGATCTTTTGCTAGCGGGGTCCCGGTCTTTATCGTCGGCTTCTTCCCTCTTCTCTCTGCCTGATGTTGACTCGTTGATCTCTGCCGCTATAATGCCGTGTGCGCGAAACGCAACGACTTATATAGGCATGGAGCGTGGTCACCGGGTGATGCCACGCCGTGACCCCGCCCCCGTATGACAGGGAATGATGGGACTGTGACGTCATACTGGGGCAGGGTCAACGGGTGGCATCACCCGGTGACCCCGCCCCATGCCTATATAAGTCGTTGCGCTTCACGCACACGGCATTATAACGGCAGAGAGCATCGAGTCAACATCGGGAGGAGAGAAGAGGGAAGAAGATGACGATGAAGACCGGGCCCCCACTAGCAAAAGAGCTGGAAGAAGATAGCGGAGGCGCCCAGCAGAAATCACCGGAGAGCGGGAGAACAACCAGAGAGTGCAGAGACGACACCGGAGAAGAAGAGACCCCCGTAGTCGGAATAGAACCCCCAAAGTCAGAAGAGACCCCCGAAGTCGGAAGACCCCCCGAAGTTGGAAGAAGACCGACCGAAGTTGGAAGACCCCAGAAGTCAGAAGAAGACCCCGAAGTTGGAAGAAGACCCCCGAAGTCGGAAGAAGACCCTCGGTGCTGCCTAATAAATTACTTTTAAAACCTGTGTAGTGTGTTTTTTTATTGACTTTTTTCCACCAGGTGAATGATGTACCCCATACTCATTCACATAGGGTGGGGGGCCGGGATCTGGGGGCCTCCTTATTGAAAGGGGCTCACAGATTCGGATAAGCCCCCGCCCACAGACCCCGACAACCAACGGCCAGGGTTGTCGGGAAGAGGCCCTTGTCACAATCAACATGGGGACAAGGTGATTTGGGGTGGGGGGCGCAGTGCCCCCCCTGCCCCAAAGCACCAACCACCCATGTTGAGGGCATGTGGCTTGGTATGGTCTAGGAGGGGGGGCGCTTGCTCACCCCCCTTTCCTGACCTGCCAGGCTGCGTGCTTGGATAAGGGTCTGGTATGGATCCTGGGGGAACCCCCACGCCATTTTTTTTGGGTGTGTGGGCTTCCCCTCAAAATCCATACCAGACCGAAGGGTCTGGTATCGTCCTGGGGGAAACCTCCCACAAATGATTTTTTTTTTTTTACGGGGTTCCCCTTCAAGGTTCTCGCACACAAGTCGCCCCGCAAGTCGGATCCTCTTGATCCGACTTTTGGTGCAACCTCTATTCAAATCAATGGGCTCCCATAGGGAACCACTGATTTTGAATAGAGAGAAAAACGCGTCTGAAAGCTAGCGTGGGGAAACGTGCATTGAATTCAATGCAAAACACGTTAAAAACGCCGCTTTTTTCCTGGCGTCTGTACTAGCTTTACAGCCCATTTTTTAAAACATCTGTGGGCATGAGGCCTAAGAAAAAAGGGGGGAAAAAGCACTGGACTGCATCAAAAACACATCAAAAACGCACATGCAGAAAAGCACCTGGAATGCATCCAGACCGGCCCAGTTGCGTTTAACCTTGTTTTTCAGAAAGCAAAAAAATGCGTTCAGACGCCAAAGATTTCCACGTTTCAGACGCCAAATGCGGCTAAAACATGGTACCGGTGTTTAGCCACGTTTTCGTTTATAAGCATTTTTAAAGGTGACATATTTTTTTACATTGAAAAACTAAAAAATGATGGCAAATGATGAAAAACCATTAAAAATATATATAAAAAAAACGAATTGCTTGCATTGCATTGTGGACAATACACAACTTGTGGCAGGTGACGTGGCAAAGTGAACAATACACAACTTGTGGCAGGTGACGTGGCCAGGTGACATGGCAAGTGGACAATCCACAACTTGTGGCAGGTGACGTGGCAAGTGGACAAACTACAACTTGTGCCAGGTGACGTGGCAAGTGACCAATCCACAACTTGTGGCAAGTGATGTGGCAAGTGACACGCTAAATACAAGTACACTGCTGCTCTCTCAGCTGCTGATATTCACTCTGGTCTCACAAACTGGCTGAAATGGTTAATAATACCGTTTTTTTAGCTTAGGGAGGGTCCTTATGATGTTTCCTAAGTAAACGCTTATAGAGGCAAACGCGGCAAAACGCGCGTATATAAACGCCGGTTTCAACCTTAGTTCAGAAGACTTTGCACCAGCGTCCCGTGTACATGGGGCCTAAAAACGGCTATGCCATTTACAGCTCAAAAACGCCATGGTGGGCATGAGGCCATAGGCTAACATGGAGAGCCGTTTTTAAGCTGCAAAAAACGCTCAAACAAGCGGCTGTAAAAACGTCCGTGTGCATGTAGCCTTATATTACCCCACTTACTTACTGGGCACTTAAACCCCCTTCCTGCCCAGACCAATTTTCAACTTTCAGCGCTGATGCACTTTGAATGACAATTGCATTGTCATACAACACTGTAACCAAATGAAATTTTAATCATTTTTTTCACACAAATATAGCTTTGTTTTGGTGCTATTTGATCACCTCTGTGTTTGTTTTTTCTTTTTTTCTATAAATACAAAAGAGCGACAAAAAAAAAAAAAATAGGATATTTTAATATTTAGTTCGAAAATTTTGAAAAAATGAAAATTTTCTCCTTCATTGATATACACTGATGAGACTGCACTGATGGGCACCGATAAGGCGGCAAGGGTGGGCACTGAGAGGTGGCATTGCTAGTTGGCACTGGTGGGCACTGAGAAGTGGCACTGCTAGGTGGCAATGATAGTTGGCAGTGATGGGCAATGATAGTTGGCAGTGATGGGCACTGATAGGCAGCACTGCTAGGTGGCACTGATTGGCACCAGTGGTGGGCATTGATAGGTGGCACTGGCAGTGGCTACTGATTGTCACAGATGACGCAGAATTGCCTCTTCCTCTTCGGGCCTGATGTCCCTTGCACATAAGCCGTTGATTGCCTTTTTTTTTTATGCTCACGCTGTCAGCGCAAGGAGAAAACAAAAACCATTACCAAGCTTTTGTTGACATCACGTGATCAGCTGTCATTGGCTGACAGCTGATCACGTGGGAAGGGGCAGGGATCGGCCCCTTACTCGGATCTGTGTTCACCCGAGTCTCAGTGACTCGGTGACCACAGCGTGCGCGCGAAGGGGAGGACGTCTATTGACAGACTCCCGGCAATTAAGGACCGTGCTGTGGCCGTCGATCAGCTATAGCGCTGATCTCAAGTGGTTAAAAAGGGTCTAAATGGGCCTTTGACATGCATCACAATTGAACTTAGGAATGTGTCTTTGCAAAGTTAAACTAAATTAAATCCTTTCTTATTTTTTCTTGGGGATAGCGTGCAGAGGGATTAGAAGTCTGGACAGTTTTTGGGGATGTCTGCACCCCTGATAGGGTGAAGACAACTCCCAAATTTGGCCACTTTATCCTTCCAAATTATTCACTTACTGTCACATAGCCACACAGGAAGTGAGGGTAAATCCCTACCAATGTCTTTCCTTGGGGACACACAGGTCAATCTAAATGGTTTCCCCATTCGGTAAATTGAACTCCGGCATTTTGCTGGGTACACCCCAAATTGTTAGGTATCTCGGACTTTGGGGTTTATTTACTAAAGGCAAATCCACTTTGCACTACAAGTGCACTTGTTGGATATACGAGGGGGACATGCAAGGAAACAAAAAAAAAACACCATCTTTGCTTCTACATGATTAGATGTTAAAATCACCAGTGCTTCCCCTCAGATTTTTAGCAACTACACTTGTACTGAAGAGTGGATTTGCTTTTACTAAACCCCAAACTACCTAATGATTTGGGGTGTACACAACAAAGTGCTAGAGTGCAATTTGCTTAATGAGGACACTAGTTAGATTGATCTGTGTGTCCCCAAGAAAAGACATTGGTAGGGTTTTACCTTCACTTCCTGTTTAGCTGTGTGACAGGAAGTGAAGCCAATTTTACTAAAAGGGACACAAAGCCCAACCTAAAAAAAACAAGCAGGGGTTCTAACACTTACTTGGTTTCCCTCAAAATGCCCACAATTAGAATAGTATTGCCTTGAGCTATTTAAGTGCAGTGCTCTAAATCAGTGCTTCTCAAGTACCCCCAACAGGCCAGATTTGCAGGTTTTCCTTAATCTTGCACATGTGCTTTAAATCAGTCAATAGTTTGGTATTTTGGACAGCAATTATCGATTAGATAAACTCACAAAACATGTCCTGTTGGGGGTACTTGAGGACTGAGGCTGAGAACCACTGCAGTAAAAAGGAAAATGTAATACTTACCGCTCTGTATTTTTCCTGGTGACTATTCATGGCAGCACACAATCCATGCATATGCTACCATGAAGGCACCAGGTTAGACAAATCACACCTGTTTTGTTTTGACATGCCAATCAGCATAGTTAAGCTGCAGCTGTCACATTTGTTGCATAGAAAACAAAAAACAAACATCAAACTTTGCATCAAATTTTATTGGTCAACAAAACAGGACTTGGAAAAAACAAAGGGAAGAAAAAAAAACATGTACATAAATTTGAAACATTAGTCACAACATCTTGAGAAAGTTTTAGCAAAATAATGCAGCACAGACAATTAAATCAAAGTGAACAAACGACACATTAACATCAAAAATATTTCAGGGGAACATATCCCCCACACAAAAAAATACAATCAACAAAAGTAAAACAAACATCTGTTTTGCAAAGACATAACAAATAAAATACATGTGTTACAAACTCGATAAGAACACCAAAATGTACTTTTTGCCGGCCGGCCGGCCACACACACAATCTTGCCTCTTTTCAGGGCAAGGGAGAGAATGCTATCTGCAAGCTTTATATAACATAGGTTTGTGTGCTAATGAGGCAATTGAAAACACATGCACATGTACAGTCCATGAAACACCCAAAATGCAAGTTCACCTAATGTAGAGACTGAACTTCAAAGTGGGTACACCTGTTAAGGATGTCCTTCAATTACTAACCCAAAAAAACACACTCTCTGAGCATGCCCAGAAACATCCAGGTGCTGTTCACACACAAAAAGCACCAAAATAAAAACTAAGTCCCTGAGCATGCTCAGACCAACGGAAATGCAGCTAGCAGAAAATAAGCCCCCCCCCTGTCCAAAATTAAGCACATGATCCAGCATGCTACTAAATTAGAGATGGGACAAACACCCCCTGGTCTGGGGGGCAAACAAAGAGCCTAACATGGGCAAAAGTTATACAACAAATACCATTGCAGTCTATGGGAACTGATTTGTTAATTTTGCTAGTCCCCACTTGGCTGGCTTATCTTCTAGTGATTGGCCTTAAAATGGGTATGGGGGCCCAGGTCCTACCCTAAGGGACATATATCAATGTCACCAATTTAGACAACACCAAAAACAAAACAAGGAGAAGTGCCTTTAAATATGCCAAATTGCTTAAGAGCCATTTCACACCACATGCAGTCCATTGCGTATTTTATGCATCAAAAATGCATGGAAAGTTGGTTATATGGTTCTAAATGGCAGTATTTATTCCAGTGCGTTACAGTTCCACAAAAAGAAGTAGAACATGCTGCATTTTACTGGCACTGGACTGTACTGGAACGCTGCAAAATGCATCAAAAACGCACTGGAACGCACCGGAACGCACCTAAATGCACCAAAAACGCACGGGAACACACTTGTCCTTATCTATGGTTAATAAAAAGAGGGGTAAAAAAAAAGCACTGGACTGCATCAAAAACGTACCAAAAACGCACAGGAACGCATCAAAAACGTGCATGCAAAAAAGCACCAGAAACGCATCCAGATTACGTTTCTATGGTGTGAACTGGTCCTAAGGGCCAGATCACTCCATAGAAATGCAGTCTAGATGCGTTCCAGGTGCTTTTCTGCATGTGCGTTTTTGATGCGTTCCAGTGCATTTTTGATGCATTTTTGATACAGTCCAGTGCTTTTTTCCCGCTCTTTTCACTTAACCTTAAGGGCCAGTTCACATCAGACGCAGTTCCGTTCAGTTTCGCGCGCATTTTTTCTGCACTAAAAATGCATGCACAGTGTTTTCCATGTATTCCAATGGCTCTTGTTGGCTTTAGTTCACACCATACAGTCAGTTTCCGGTCATTTTCCGGTGCAGAAACTGACCGGAAACTGACTGCATGGTGTAAACTAGAGCCAACTAGAGCCATTGGAATACATGGAAAATACTGTGCATGCATTTTGTGCAGAAAAAAAGCACACAGAACTGAACGGAACTGCGTCTGGTGTGAACTGGCCCTAATAAGGACAAGTGTGTTGCAGTGCGTTTTTGGTGCATTTAGGTGCGTTCCGGTGCGTTCCAGTGTGTTTTTAGTACATTCCGGTGCATTTTTGATGCATTTTACTGTGGTCCAGTACAGTTCTGTACATAAAAAATGCTGCATGACCAATTTTTTTTTTTGCCTTTCTGAAACACACTGGAACGGACTGCAGTGGTGTGAACTATGCCATTGGCATTAATGTGATCAACTTTCCTTGCGTTTTTCATGCATAAAAAAAATGCACTGCACTGCATCTGGTGTGAACTGGCCCTAAATATCGTACCTGGGGAGTGTCTATAGTATGCCCCTAAATTAGCGCATGTTTTCCATGTTTATAACAGTCCGAGAGCAAAATGAAATTTCTAAAGTAAAAAAAAAGTCATTTAAAAATACTCGTGGCTGTAATGAATTACCGGTTCCCGTCAGTACAGATAAAAGTCATTGAAAGTCTTTTAAAAAAAAATGTGTGGGGGTCCCCCAAAATTCCATTACCAGGCCCTTCAGGTCTGGTATGGATATTTAGGGAAACTCCGTGACAAATTTAAAAAAAAATATGTCGTGGGGGTCCCCCTCAAAATCCGTACCAGGCCCTTCAGGTCTGGTATGGATTTTAAGGGGAACCCTGCGTCAAACTTAAAAAAAAATTGCGTGGGGGTCTCCCTAAAAATCCACACCAGACCCTTATCCGAGCACGCAACCTGGCAGGCCACAGCAAAAGAGGGGGAATGAGAGAGCGTCCCCCCCTCCTGAACCGTACCTGGCCACATGCCCTCAACATGGGGAGGATGCTTTGGGGTCTCATCCCCACAACCCTTGCCCGGTGGCCCCGCCCCCCTCTGACGTACATGGACTTCACGGGGACTTCCCTATGGCTTTCCCCGTGGTGTCAGAGGGGGGCGGGGTCACTGGGTGGCCCCACACTCAGAAAAGAACTGTCAGAATAACAGAAGCGTCACACAGCGGGAACCTCCAATGCAAGCGGATCGTCCAGAGAAAGAAGCGGGGAACAAGAAGTAGGAGCAAGATGCGGACAAGAACACCGATGGAAGAAGGAAGAAGGAAGTGGAAGATGAAGAGGAAGAACAAGATGGAGGAAAAAAACAGAATGGAGAAAAGAAGAAGAAGATGGAAGAAGAAGAAGCGGGGAAAGGAGAACACATTAATAAAGGAAATGTAAAAAAACGGCTATTGTAATTTTTAACATTTTTGACACTTTTTTTTGTGAAATGGTAGGGGTATATTTGTACCCCATTACCATTTCACACAGGGGGGGCGGGATCTGGGGGTCCACTTTGTTAAAGGGGGCTTCCAGATTCCGATAAGCCCCCCCGCCCGCAGACTCCCACAACCACCGGCAAGGGTTGTGGGGATGAGGCCCTTGTCCCCATCAACATGGGGACATGGTGCTTTGGGGTCCAGACCCCAAAGCATCCTCCCCATGTTGAGGGCATGTGGCCTGGTACGGTTCAGGAGGGGGGGCGCTCTCTCGTCCCCCCCTCTTTTCCTGCGGCCTGCCAGGTTGCATGCTCGGATAAGGGTCTGGTGTGGATTTTTAGGGGACCCCCAAGCCATTTTTTTTACGTTTGGCGTGGGGATCCCCTTAAAATCCATACCAGACCTGAAGGGCCTGGTATGGATATTTGGGGGGAACCCCACATCATTTTTTTTAATTTGATGCAGGGTTCCCCTTAATATCCAGAACTGAAGGGCCTGGTAATTAAATTTGGGGGGACCCCCATGCATTTTTTTTTTTTAAAGACTTTCAATAACTTTTCTCTGTATTGACCGGAACCGGCAATTCATTACAGCCGCAAGTGCTTTTAAATTACTCTTTTTTTTCCTTTAGAAATGTCATTTTGTGCAGAGACTGTTATATAATGGCAAGTTTAGAGGAGCGCCTGTTTAACTTATGCAAATGCATTTACGTGACTTGACATTTACTAAGATTTTGCCAGCGCAGTGAACCGGCGCATTTGAACGAGCGCAAATGCCGCGCAGTGCACAAATAGACCTCTCGCTGTTATAAACGTAATTGCAGGCGCAGCAGGCTGGTTCAGAAAAAGTAACTTTCTCATTCTATTTTGGGCATATTTGTTACTTGGGCAGTTGTCACTATACTTCCTCACATCACCCCACATCACCCCATTATATTGGCACTTCCAGCTTCTTATAATTTTGATTTGAAGATGCCGTGCGCCAGGTCCATAGTGGCGCACTGAGCGCCTCCTCACGTGCGCCGAGAACACTATATAGTAAATGGGGAATAGCGCTGCGTTACCGGCGCAAATGTTTCGTAAATACCAAAACTGCCATTGCGCACACGCCGATGCGCCGATACTCATGGCGCAAACGGTTCGTAAATCAGCCCCATTGTCTTCTTTCAAACGATGGACTATGTTTGGATTCTACCTATAGCTTCATGAATTTGGAGTTATTTTATATGAACTTTCAGTATATTACCACTATTTTCAGCGCTACACCTTTACCCACTATTTCTACCATTGTACCCAACAATATTGTGTCAGCAGCTATTTTTATTTCATATTGTTTATCTTTTAAGCGCAACAAATCTGTTTCTACTATAAAGAAAATGCTATGTCTGGCGCAAACCCAACACATCACATCACCCAAAGAACATCATCCCCACAGTGAAACATGGTGGTGGCAGATTTATGCTGTGGGGATGTTTTTCAGCAGTCCAGACTGGGAAACTGGTTGAGGGAAAGATGAATGGTGCTAAATACAGGGATATTCTTTAGCAAAACCTGTACCACTCTGTGTTTGATTTGAGGCTAGGATGGAGGATTACCTTCCAGCAGGACAATGACCCCAAACACACTGCTAAAGCAACACTTGAGTGGTTTAAGGGGAAACATGTAAATGTGTTGGAATGGCCTAGTCAAAGCCCAGACCTCATTCCAATAGAAAATCTGTGGTCAGATTTAAAGATTGCTGTTCACAAACCATCCAACTTGAAGGAGCTGGGGCAGTTTTTGCAAGGAGGAATGAGCAAAAATCCCAGTGGTAAGATGTGGCAAGCTCATAGAGACTTACCAAAGTGACTTGGAGCTGTGATAGCCACAAAAGGTGGCTCTACAAAGTATTGAGTTTAGGGGTGTGAATAGTTAAGCACATTGACTTTTTCTGTTATTTTGTCCTATTCGTTGTTTGATTCACAATAAAAAAAAAAAAACATCTTCAAAGTTGTGGGCATGTTCTGTAAATGAAATGATGCAAATCCTCAAACAATCCACGGTAATTCCAGGTTGTGAGGCAACAAAACACGAAAAATGCCAAGGGGGGGGAATACTTTTGCAAGGCACTGTACAACTTTGTATACAATTATTATTATTTTTTTCTTACTGCATTTTCCAAAAACTAGTGGCAAAAAAAGTCTCACTATGCCTCTTAGAAAATACTGTGGGGTGTTTGCTTTCAAAAATGTGGTAATTTTATGTGTGTTTCCACTGTCCTGGTGCTTCCAGAGCCTCCAATATCTTGATAAGTAGTCAGGAAATTAGATGCATAGTTTATGTCCCTAGAAAGCTTGAAGGCGTTCTTTGGATTTTGGGCCCCTCTGTGTGGTTAGGCTATGAAAAAGTCTCACATATGCTATTGCCATACTCAGGAGTAGCAAAATGTGTTTTGGGATGTAAATCTAAGTATGCGTGATGTGTGTTAGAAATATCTTATTAATCGACAACTTTGTATAAAAAAATACATTTTCGTTTTCTTTTTTCAAAAATGTGTGGCAAAAAATTTCATTTTTAAAAGACTCATTATGCCTTTCAGAAAATACCTTGGAGGGTTTGCTTAACAAAATTGGGTCATTTTGTGTGTGTTTCCATTGTTCTGGCACTTCAGGTCCTCCAAATATGTGATAGGTAGTCAGGATATTAGATGCGTAATTTTATGCCCCTTGAAAGCCCAAAGGTGCTCCTTGGGTTTTGGGCCCTTCTATGCATCTAGGCTGTGAAAAGGTCTCACACATGTGGTATCCCCATACTCGTGAGGAATAGCAGAATGTGCTATGGAGGGTAATTCTAAGTATGCCTATGCTGTCCATTAGGGATGAGCCGAAAACCCCCCAGTTCGGTTCGCATCAGAACATGCGAACAGGCAATAAATTTGTTCGAACATCCGAACACCGTTAAAGTCTATGGGACTCGAACATGAAAAGTCTAAAGTGCTAATTTTAAAGGCTTATATGGCAAGTTATTGTCATAAAAAGTGTTTGGGGACCTGGGTCCTGCCCCAGGGGACATGTATCAATCAGGGGACAAGAGAGCGCCCCCCCTCCTGAACCGTACCAGGCCACATGCCCTCAACATGGGGAGGATGCTTTGGGGGTCTGTGACCCCTCAAAGCACCATGTCCCCATGTTGATGGGGACAAGGGCCTCATCCCCACAACCCTTGCCCGGTGGTTGTGGGGGTCTGGGGGCGGATGGCTTATCGGAATCTGGAAGCCTCCTTTAACAAAGGGGACCCACAGATTCCGGCCTCCCCATGTGAATTGGTAACGGGGTACATTGTACCCCTACCATTTCACAAAAGAAAGTGTCAAAAATTAAAAAAACCACACAGACACCATTGTGAAAAGTCCTTTATTATAATCCATGAATCATTCTCCAGCGATCTGGCGAGTCTCCAGCGATGAACGACGCACATCATCCCTGCGCCGGAGCCTCCCGGCTAATGACGCGCAAGCAGTGTTGACAGTTCTTTTATTTATTTTTCCAAAAGTTCCTTATTAGAGTTTTAACAGGAATACAAGGAATCACAAGTCATCAAGCAGATTGCTCCAGTTAACAGTAGTGCAATCGATAACAATAGTACCTAGACTTATATCAACAGTTTGTAAACATATGCAAAAATAGCAAGTCAACGCATATGAGTGGGAGTCATGAATGTGGTCAAAGGTCAGTTAGGCGTTGTGCAGGGTTTCAAGAGGAAAGGACCTGTCAGAACATTTGGGGTTAAAAAGAATTACATATAGGCCTTTATATTATGCATATTACGTATTTTTCATATTGTTCATATTCATGTATATTACGAGCGAGAGGACAGCCATTGTGTCTCTAAAGTTAAGCTCATAGCTCATGATGTGCTGTGAACAATACTACAGCCACTTTGGTTTCTACTTTCTCTTTAAGGGGTTAACCCACATTCACTATCTTTAAATTTATTTCCTGTCTCACAAGAAGGCATTGTTTTTCTGTATCTCTTTCCCAGACCATAAACTCAAAGCTTTTGGAACATTTAAGAAAATATACCAGCCTCCCCGGGTGGTAATTCAAAGGTTTGACACTTCGAGACAAGGGGGGTATGGATACGGGCTAGCCCAAACTGTGTAGTATTGTATTGACATAACATGATCAAAGGGTTATTCATAAATAAGCTGTGTACTGGATATCTTAAATAAGGGTTATTTTAAGTATCTTCACAAAGTATCTATGCTAGTAATACATGTATAAACCCATGTATGCATATATATAGATTAGTATTAAGGATTTGTATACATGCTACTATATTAGAAACTGCTTAAACATACATTCCAGTGGTTAGCTTCAAGGAATTTCCCAAAACATTAACAAATGGCCTGGGTCAGTGTTGATAATAAACATTCACACCTGCAAATCTGAAGTGACACCGAGATAGCTGGGATACAGGACATGTGTTTTGACAACCTTAGACAATTAAGTGTGTTTTACTAAGTTAGGTCAGCAGGGGGTCATAAATTTTAATTGAACTCAGTGACCCAACATTAGGAATTATTCCTTATACACCACTGCCCCTACAGGTTAAAAATGACATTGTTCAAGATGGCGTATATTTGGTTGCTAAGACAACCTTCCAAAAACAGTTACCTAGTAATAAGATACACACCCACTTTTGGAGTGAGATAAAATTAGCAACTGAGATAGCAGGAGGGGAGCTAAGAAAAGATCGCAAGGAGACCGGAAGAAGAGATGATCTCTGAAGGCACTAGCTCTCTGAAATGACCTCTCTCGGGGGTCTAGATCTGATGGAAGCTGGAGGGGGCGATCTTAACGCAAACATGTAGCAATGGTGAAAGAAGTCCCTCTTGGGACTTCGCTTCTCAAACAGACAGAACTCTCAATTATTGGTAACGTATAAATCTTTTATCCTACATGCAATAGATGATTTGAGCAGATACCAAATGGAGCCATTCTATTATTTTAGTAAGTGTTAATTGGTTCTGGGAAATTTCTAACTGCAGTATGACATCTTACGGAGGCAATTAAAGAAGAAACATATATATAAATACATATTTATATATATCACAATATTATTGTGAATCTTAGTGAATGGCCTGATGTTGGGATATGTTTAAACAAGCAATGCATTAGAGATAGCTTCGTGTTTAAATAGACATTCTTGGCTAAATTACCAAGAATTGTCCACAGGACAACATATTGTCCGTATTTTCAAGAAGTGTAATTAGGAGATCTGTTTGTCTTGAGAAAGATAACATAATGTAAACAAATTTGTTTATCTAAAGCCGTGAAGTCACGGAAGGTTACATTTCAAGAGCTACCAAGTTTTAATGTACAAGTGCCATTTAAGTATTGCACTGTGAATATACTTTGTCATATAGAGCTCACATAGAAATGTATGTAAATATTATCTGAACCTTAATCATAATTTATTCTCTGATTGTAGAAGTATATCCATTCATTTGTTTTATCACGACTTATACCTGATTTTAATTTGCACTGTACTTTAGTTAATAAATATATATAATATTTTAAGCAAGATTCATTTGTGTTACTTGTCTTCAAACTAGCACGGATATAAGAACTTAGAATTTCTTGATATTGTAGGTATTGGGAATCTCCAAAAATTAAGATTTACCTATTTCCATAAATACAATAATATTTTTATATTTCAGTATAAACATTCCAACATATTCGTAGGCACTATGCTGAGATGCGTCAATGTTTCTGACAGACCTCAGCCAGTATTCTGAACAAGATCAGAGATGAAGGTCAGGATGGGATAGTAGCAGGAACCTAGGGAGTGGGGGTGGCATGTGGGTGGGGAATCTCAAAAGGCACGTCAGTTCGTACCAGTGAAGGCCAACCTAGGACCCACTCACCCCTAAAGGGTGCTGACTGTGAGTGGGTAGAGGCCAGGGGAGTGTGGGGGGGGGCAGTCAATTAATGGCAGGTTTGTGTGGTACTATAGGGTCAAAAGAAGATCCTGTGTTGGGACATGTGCTGCCCACTGAGCGTGGGCATGGAATGCCAATGACCCAATGAGGGTGTGTATTTACTCAATCAGGTTTTAATATATAGTGAGGGGGATGAGAAGGGCAATGAAGGGTTGAAATGGAGGGAGTTGTCATGAGGCAACAGAAAGTGGAGAGAGACTCAATCTGGTACGGAAGAGGTGGGTGGGGGTGGATCTGAGACGGTCTTTTCTATGAAATGAATCCAACAAGCCCATACATCAGTGAATTTAGTTGGGTTATCATGTGCCTGGTGTATTAGCCTTTCCAATTCCGCTGTCCTGTCTACTCTCTGGAGCCAGTCCGAGATTGTAGGGGGAGTTGTGCTTCTCCAGCATACCGGGACGCATAGGTTGGCTGCATTAATGAGATGTTGACAGTTCTTTTATAACCGAGGTCGGAAACCCCAGTGATGTGACGCGTTAGACGTGGCGTGGGTGGGGGGATGTGGGTGGGGTTTCCTGTGATGCTTTAGAGGGGGCGGGATGGGTAACCCCGCCCTCTCTAATGCGTCATGGGGGTTTCCGACCTCGGTTATAAAAGAACTGTCAACACTGCTTGCGCGTCATTAGCTGGGAGGCTCTGGTGCAGGGAAGATGTGCGTCGTTCATCGCTGGAGACTCACCGCATCACTGGAGATTCATGGATCGTCGCTGGACAGACTGCATTACAATGCTGGAATGGCTTTTTTAATTTTTAATAACGGACTTTTCACAACGGTGTCTATGTGGTTTTTAAAATTTTTGACACTTTCTTTTGTGAAATGGTAGGGGTACAATGTACCCTGTTACCAATTCACATAGGGGGGGTGGAATCTGGGGGTCCCCTTTGTTAAAGGGGGCTTCCAGATTCTGAGAAGCCCCCCGCCCGCAGACCCCCACAACCACCTGACAAGGGTTGTGGGGATGAGGCCCTTGACCCCATCAACATGGGGACATGGTGCTTTGAAGGAGTGTACAAAATACAAAATCCAAAAAGCACATCACAGCATTGCATCACATTGCTCTTAAAAAAAAATGAAAATGCATACATTATATATATATATATATATATATATATATATATATATATATATATACCGTATATACTCGAGTATAAGCCGACCCGAATATAAGCCGAGGCACCTAATTTTACCACAAAAAAATGGGAAAACTTATTGACTCGAGTATAAGCCTAGGGTGTCCATCTGCATGCCTCATTGTGTCCATGTGCATGCCTCACTGTGCCCATGCCTCACTGTGTCCATGATTAGACTGATGTTTCACATGGAAGTCTATGGAAGGGATGCCCGGATTTGAAAAATCGATGCTCCCCGGCCGTAGGTTCCGCAGACAACAAACTTTGCATACCTGCAAAGGGAAAATGGGGCTACATATGTGGCAAGTTTCGGGTCCAGGGGAGTTACGACTGACCGTTACCTGTTCCCCAAATTCATCGGAGAAATTACCGTTTAACATGGGAGTCTATGGAAGGGGTGGCCGTCTTTGAAAAATCGGTGCTCCCCGGCCGTAGGTCCCCCGGACAACAAACTTTGCACACTTGTAGAGGAAGAGGTGGAACTACATGTGTGCCAAGGTTCTCCCAAATCCGGGAGATCAGGCGCAAAAAGGTGACTCGAGTATAAGCCGAGGGGGGCATTTTCAGCACAAAAAAAGTGCTGAAAAACTCGGCTTATACTCGAGTATATATATATATATATATATATATATATATATATATATATACATACATACATATATTTCCCCCCTATACAACCCACCCCCCTCGTTGATCCTCATTTTCTTGCTTTATAGCGCCTATTCTCTCTTAATATTATTACTTATTACTTATTACTCCTCCCCCCTCATTGGGCACCCATACATTCTGCAAATCTTATTGTCTGCTTATACTTTATCTAATCTCTCCACATCGCTTCAAACCCATCCAGTTCCTCCTCGACACTAAGCCTCAAAGACTCTAGATTGTAGATTTAGTTTACTTTGTTACACCAGCTCCTCATTGTTGGACTTTCAGGATCTTGCCACTGTCTAGGTATTAAACATTTAGCTGCATTAAATAACTGAGGGACCAGTGTTCTCCTATACATTTTAATTGGCATACTAACTCCATGAAACAAACACCCCCATGGGTCCTCTGGTATTTCTATACTAGTTATCTCCCTATTTTTTTATTTTTAGGCAAGTCCACCAGATATGGGTCATGGTTCCTATTTCCTTACATCCTTGTCAGCATAGCTCTGAAGTCTCGTTTTGGTATTTATGTGCCTTATCAGGGGTTATGTACCAACGTGCCAAGCATTTATAGTTTATTTCAATCATATTGCTATCTACTGACGTAGTATGTTGCATCCTTAATATTTTCCTCGCCTCTAACTCGTTTACCCATATTCCCAGTTCTGCTTCCCATTTTCCAATAAATGGTGGTATTTCCATCCCCTTCACGCCCATCAAAATTTTGTAGATCCTTGAGATCCCCCTCTTTTTTTCTGTAGCTGTACATAATTGCTCCAGTGGGAGTAGGTTCTCTGCGGATCTAATTGGCTGAGGCAATGTCTTTATGAAGTGTTTCAGTTGGGATTACTGCCACTCATTTATCACGACTATATCCTTTTTATATTTTAAGTCCTGATGAGTGCAAATTTGACCTTTCTCCATTACATCTTTTAATTGTGCGTTTTCATCCTTAATCCAGTTTCCAAACAGTGTCCCTATCCCCGGTATAAAGTACTTGGTATTTTCTAGTGGTATTAATGGTGAGTTATATCCCCATTTTTCCCTTTTGTGTATGAGATCCCAACTCTCCAGTGCTTTCTGCGTTATAGTGTGTGTGTTCTTGCTTAGTGCTCTTACATGTGCAGGAATCCATATTATTTTCCCCAGTGTGACTGTGCTGATTGTGCTTTTCGTTTTTACCCATCTTTTCTCGTTATTATTTTTCCCCATTCTATCACCCGTGAGAGTAGAATAGCGTTATAGTACTTTTTGAGGTCAGGTACCCCCAGGCCCACTTGTCCCTTTCCCCTGGTCAATACTGTCAGACTAATGCACGGCTTCTTTTTCCTGCCAAATAAACCTGAGGAGTAATGCTTATAGCGTTTTAAAATACACTCCTGGGAGGGAGATTGGAAGTATCTTGTACATAATTTTAGGTAAAAATTACCATTTTAAAGATGTTAATCCTTCCGATCCAGGACACCTGTCTTGATGCAATTTTATTTAGTTCTAGTTTAATATCATTCAATAACAGGATGAAGTTACATTAATATACAGTAATGTCTCAGTATTTGATGTTATCTTAACTCCTAAGTAATTTAACTATTTTTCCCCCCAGATAAATGGGAACTCCTTTTGATATGCCAGCTCCTCCTTATTTTGCTCATTGATGTTTAGGGTCTCTGATTTGGATGGGTTCATTTTAAAATGTGATATCTCTCCATGAATTTTTAAGCATTTCATTTGATTAGGGAGGTTTATCCTGGGGTTAGTTACAAAAAACAGTATATCATCAGCATAAGCCGCTAGTTTATGTTCCTCTTCGCCTATCTTTATCCCCCTGATGTCTAATTTCTGTCAAATCCCAACCAGTAATGGTTCTAACGTCAGGACAAACAACAGGGGGGACAGGGGGCATCCCTGTCGCGTACTGTTGTACATCTCAAAGAGTCCCATTTGCCCTTGCCCTCGCTGTAGGCTTATTATATAACGCTTTGATTCAGTGGGTCATATTTGGGCCTAATCCCATTGCTTCTAATGTACTCTGCATAAAGCCCCAGTCTACCCTGTCTAACGATTTCTCGGCATCAATTGACAGCAGTAGACCTGGTGCTTTACTTTCTTTTATTTCCTGCACCGCCAATAACGTTCTAATTACATTGTCCCTACTTTCTCTTCCTGGTATGAAAAATACATTCTGACTTAAATGTATGAAGAAAGATTACTTATCTACAAAATTTTATAACAGAAAACATGTTTTTTTTTCAACAATTTTCTGGGTTTTTTTATAGCAAAAAAAAAAAAAAACAGTGGTGATTAAATACCACCAAAACAAAGCTCTATTTTTCTTAAAAAATGTTATAGATTTAATTTGGGTACATTGTCAGATTGGTTCAAAATGTCACAGCCCTGAAAACTGAAAAGTGGCCTGGACTGGAAGGGAGTGGAAGTGTCCAACTTGAATGGTTAATCTGGTCTCAGACAGTCATGCAATGTAATGAAATTGGAGAAGGGGTGAAGATGTTTCCAAAAGTATTATCAAGGCAGATAGCTGAGGATAAGTTAAGAAATATGCTGTACAAATGTAGTACATGCAGCCTATTCATTTTCATTTAGTTACTCTGCCAATATGTGCACGTAAAAAAAAAAAGTTAAATAAAACAAAATAATATGTACTGTAGTCTAAATTACTTTCACTTTTGCTAAGGATTCCATAAAATCCCTTACTCATTTCAGATAAAATCCCAAATTTAAAAGTTTATATTGATCCTGTAATCACACCATATTATGTTAAACACTGCTCCATTAGACATGCCTTGTGCTTAAAAATCACTACTAGAAGAAAAAAAGGTTTCTAATTTTTAAGTACTCTAAATTGAAGGCATTTCTAATAATTTATGAAGACTGGTCACACTTACAGATCCTGTCATGTTATTATTAGTTGGTCATTTTCAAACCAGTGATTTTGCCAATATGCCATAAAAATGATGCAAATGGATCGTTTGTTGCATTCATAGTCCAGAAATCAATTTTCACATATCAGCTAGTTGGTTTTTGAGGGCTGAACAGCACCAATTAATCTACATTAAGTCCAAATTAGCTTAATATGAAAACAATGAAAAAGAGACTAGGAAGCAGAGCAACCCATAATGTTCTCATTAGCCTGCACAGTATCTGATGGGTGTCCCATCAGGTGACACTAAGTGCCTGGATTCACTTCATTAGCCCCTGGGTTAATTACAATAGAAAGAGACAGGTGAACCTTCGATTCATACACAAGGCATCCCGGAGGGACATCGGTACTGAATATTTACATGTTCTGCCATCCTGGGAGTGTTTAACCCAAGAACATTTATAATGACATGTCAGGAAGAAGAATTAATTATGTACATTATTAATTCATTAAAATTTTAACATGGATACAAGATTTTTTGATGATGAATTTTTCATGATTTATTTTTATTTTTGCATTTAACACAATTTAGATAAACAGCTTTATATGACCCCATATGATGCACAGATTTCATTTATAATGTGCTAGCTTTTTTTTTTTTGGTGGTTGCTGCACCTGTCAATCAAAGCAGTTCTAGTAAATAAACCTTTAGTAATGTCTTTAAAAGAATAAGTGCTATGAAGCTTTCCAGGTTTTTAAAGCAGTTTAGAATTCAGTTGGACTGCTGATAGTTTATCTTCCTCCTGTGATATAAAACTTTACCTCTAAGGAAAATTAAATGTCCCCTACTTAGTACACTTAATTTTCAATAAATTAATTGGGAGTAAAGAGATAGATTAGCATTTCTCAACCTTTTTAGTCATGGGGGGTTATTTACGAAAGGCAAATCCACTTTGCACTACAAGTGCAAACTTCAAGTGAAAAGTGCACTTGAAATTGCACTGAAAGTCCTCTTGGAAGTGTAGTCACTGTAGATCTGAGGGGGACATGCAAGGAAAATAAAAAACAGCATTTTATCTTGCACATGATTGGATGATGAAATCCGCAGAGCTTCCCCTCATTTCAGATCTACCCCTCAGATTTACAGCGACTGCACTTCCAAGTGCACTTTCAGTGCAATTTCAAGTGCACTTTGCACTTGTAGTTTGCACTTGTAGTGCAAAGTGGATTTGCCTTTAGTAAATAACCCCCATGGTGTCATTTAAAAGTGTGCAAAATCTTGAGGTGTCCCAATTTAAAATATAACAACTTAATTGTTACATATCAATGGAAAATCAAAGGCTGGGACATTGCACACAACCGCCTTCATGAAACTAGTTTCACATCAAAAGCCCCCCCCCCTTCACATTAGAGTACCCAAAAAAACAGAAGTCCCCCATCACATTAGAGCCCATCCTATACCCCATACCCTACTTCCGATGTGTGGTAGGCGTGTTGATTCATTTGGGAGCAATTTGACTGAAACTCTGCAAGGCCTTAGCAAGCAGAGGTAAAAAAGATGGCTGATGCTCCAACCACCTCTCCAGCTATCATGTGATAGGAAGCCTTGCCAAGAAAGTGCAGGAAAGCCAGCAACGTGGTCATGGGTAAAATGGCGTGACTGTGCAGTGTGGTGGGCTCTGTTGATTGGCTCTAAACAGTCATGTGCAGCATAGCCCAGGTGCATTTCATACAGTACACAGTGAAGTTTTTGCTTTTCACGACTTCTTATGTCAAATTCAGTTCAAATTTTACTGAGTTTGTAGTGTTACATTTTTACTTGCATGTTATATCTGCTTTACCCATTCAATCAAGAAAAAAATTCACAAAGTATTAAAGCAGGAAATGAAAACGAAAGATTTTAATTTTGAATGCTAATCTACACCCAAAATGTATGAATACAGTGTTAAGTAAAACACCCTTTAAAATGTTTAAAACTCTTTAATTAGCACCGTTACTTTTAGGATTTAGTTTCACAGTGATTAAATCAAAAATCACTAAGGTAACAACTTTTCTTAAGGCTGATATTCAGGTAAAGAGCGAGAGAGAGAGAGAGAGAGAGAGAGAGATGCAAATTAATGCAGATATGTATTAATTAAAAATATCTTAAATGTATTTTTTAAACTCAAATGGTAAAAGTATCCATATGCACTTACCTCTTACAATTCACTGTACAGAAGCACTCAGACTAGAGAGGGAAGGGGGGGGGGGCACAGAAACAGAAGGAAATGTGTTAACAATGAACATGCTGATAAGTGGAGATAGCATGAAGTATAGAAGGATGATCTCATTAGAATGGTGCCCTTTTATAGTAAGTGAGCAGGCTACTCTAAGGCCACATTCACACTTGTGCGAGTGGTCATGCGACTTTGGACCCCAAAGTTGCATGACAAGTCGCACCCCATGTTTCCCAATAAGTACCGTTCATATCTGTGTGACTAAAATTCACAGAGACTTTAACCACTTCCCACCCGGCCTATAGCAGATTGATGGCCGGGAAGTGGATCTGTTATCCTGACTGGGCGTTCTATGACGTCCAGCAGGATAAGATGCCGGACTGAGGGCGCACAGCGTGGCGATCACGACTGCTGCGTGTCAGTCTGACACGCAGCATCTCCGATTGTGGTAAAGAGCCTCTGACGGAGGCTTCTTTCCACGTGATGAGCTGTGACCAATCACACCTGATCATCGCGTGAACCAGGAAGTGCCCATCAGATGTGCCAATCAGCTGCTAATCAGTGCCCAACAGCTGGCTTTCAGTGCCCAACACAGTGCCAATCAGTGCCCAGCAGTAACACCTTTCAGTACCTCATCATCAGTGCTGCCCATTAGTACCATCTATTAGTGTCCATCAGTGCCGCCGTCAGTGCCCATCAGTTCTGGCTATCAGTGCCCATCAGTGCCACAAATCAGTGCCGCCTATCAGTGTCCAGTGCCGCCTATCAGTGCTGCCTATCGGTTGCGATCAGTGCTGCATATCAGTCCCGCCTATCAGTGCCCATCAATTCTACATATCAGTGCCTCCTCATCAGTGCCACCTTATCAGTGCCAACTCATCAGTGCCCATCAGTGCCAACTCATCAGCGCCTGTCAGTGAAGGAGAAAACAACCTTTTATGACAGAAACAAAGAAAAACATTTTTTTTCCCAAAATGTTCAGAGGGGATCAAATAACACCAAAAGAAAGCTCTATTTGTGGAAAGAAAATTATAAAAATTTTGTTTGGGTACAGTGTTGTATGACCGCCCAAATGTCATTCAAAGTGCGACAGCGCTGAAAGCTGAAAATTGTCCTGGGTAGGAAGGAGGGGGGCGGGGGGAGTGCCTGATATTGAAGTGATTAAAGTAGTTCCTGCACTACTTTGGTCTGACTTTCATGCAATTTGAGGGCCATAGACTGCAATATAAACCCTCAAAAGCTGCATGAAAGTCGCACATGCATGATATACATGAGACTTGTGTGCGAAAAGAATGTCAGCGATGAAAAATGTATTAAAAAACATTGTGGGGTCCCCCTATCTATACCAGGCCCTTTGGGTTTAATAAGGGGCACCCAGATCATGCCCCCACCTCAATATGAATGAGTAGGGGTTTATAGTACCCCTACTTATTCATCAAAAAAAGTGTAGTGTAAAAAATGACAGTAGGCAGTTTTTGACAGTTCCTTTATTTAAAAAACTAAAATAATGCCCACCACCATCACTGACCCCCCCAAAAAAAGAAAAACACCTCTGGTCCTGGCGAAATAACTAAGAGGCGGGGCCACCTGGTGATGTACCCTCCCCCTTGTGACATCACCGACCCAGCATGCCCTCCGTTGATGATGTCACAAGGGGGCGGCACTACCTTAGTAATGTCTCCGGATGGCCCAACCCTTAGTTATTTAAGAGCTGGCAAGTTTTTCTTTTTTCAGGTAGGTGGTGGCGGTGGGATTGGCCCTGCCCACAGATCCCCACAATCACCGGCCAGGGTTGTGGGGAAGAGGCTCTTGTCCCCAACATGGGGACAAGGTGCTTTGGGGGGAGAAGAGCCCCCCTGCCCCTAAGCACCCATGTTAACATCATGTTGCCTGGTATGGTTCAGGAGGGGGGAACTCACTCATGGCTGCATGCTCAGATAAGGGTCTATTATGGATTTTGGAAGGGACCCCACTCTGTTTTTATTTTCAATCAAAAATTATGTTTTTTCATTTATTTTTTATTGCCAGCATTCTTTTGTTTACATTCAGCTGTCAGTGGGGAAGCCCGCTGACAGCTGATGAGTCATCGGTTGTTAAGGATGCCGCGGCCGGCTTCCTGGCCAGCTCCTTAACAACCAGCATTTCTTCACACAGAATTTGGATCGGTCAATACATTTTTGACCGATTTAAATTCGAATCGTTCTGAACATGTGGAATTAGTTAGAAAATGAAGAAACCAAATTAAAATAAATACATTTTTGTTCTGCACATGTCTAGCGACTTTATAGATCACAAACAAAACAAACAATCACATTGTTCAAAGCCGAACTTGTAACAAAGACGCACTTATCCAAAGTCGCACCAAAGTCACATGAAGTCGCACTGTAAAGTCACTATGGAAATCGCACAATGTTTAAGTCACACAAGTGTGAGTGGACACTAAAGCCTCGTACACACGCTTAGATTTTCAGACGACCGAGCATCAGTTTTTTGTGGCATGCTAGTCTCATGTTGAAAGTGAAGAGGTTACTCATAATACGAAAATTTTTGCACGACAGAATACAACGTCAGAAGTGATGTAATGGGTTGAATAGTTTTGTATGTATTCTTTGGTTTCTGAGAATGCATAGTCTTGCTCTTACGTTTTTTTTCGTACGAACCCTACTAATGAAATAAAAATTGGATGTTGAGTACAGATCCGACAAAAAATTTATAGTCTGCAAATACAGCTTTTGTCGGACGAAAAAGCTAAATCGGCTGTCGAAAGCAACATACTAACAATCCGAAAATCGTCAGACAGGTCGTCGTACAAATTTTTCCATCCGATTTTCGTATCGTGTGTGAATGAATTTTTTTTTTTTTTTACACAAATTTGTCAATTAATAAGATATTTCTAACACACATCATAGGTATACTTAGAATTACACCCCAAAAGACATTCTGCTACTCCTTCTGAGTATGGAGATACCAGACGTGTGAGACTTTTTCACAGCCTAACCACACAGAGGGGCCCAAAATCCAAAGAACACATTCAGGCTTTCTATGGTGTTTTTCAACCTTTTTTCAGCCAAGGCACCCTTTAGAATCACAAACAATCTTGAGGCACACCAGTCTGAGGGCTCGTTCGCACCAGGGGATGCATCTGAGCGCATAGTTTTTTTTTTGCGCGTTTACCTCATAGCACAACCCCACCGAATCCCCCCTCCTAGCTCAACCCCACCAAACCCCCCCTCCTAGCACAACCCCCCCTCCAAAATCACCCTCCCAGCACAAACGTCCCCTCTTAGCACAACCCCCAACCCCCCCTCCTAGCAAAACCCCCCTCCCAGAACAAACCCCCTCCTAGCACAACCCCATCCAATTTCTCCCTCAAGCACAAACATGCCCTCCTAGCACAACCCAACCAAATCCCCCTCTTATCACAGCCCCCAATCCCCCTTCCTAGCACAAACTCCCTACCCCAATCCCCCTCCCAGGACAAACCACCACAAATCCCTCTTCCTAGTACAACCCCCCAATCCCCCCTCCGAGCACAACCCCCAACCTAAATCACCCTCCAAATCCCCCCTCTTTCTTACAGTAGTGACAGCAGCCAAGAGGAGAGAGACCCAGGAGGAGGTGTCTATACTCCCCTGGCCCAAGCTCCTCTCCTTCCTGCAATCTGAGCAATCCTCTGTTAACTGTTAACAGGAGGGGGAGCACACAGGTAACTCCTGAGCACAGAGGAGGCAGAGAGCTATGCCTGCACCTCCACCTGCTTTCTGCTTCTCTCTGTACTCTTGCCGGCAAGTCCTTAGCAACCAATGACGTCATCAGTTGGCAGACCACAGTCGGGCGGCCAGCTCAGCTTTCTGTTTTTCTTGGCAAGAGTACAGAGAGGAGCAGAATGTGGGGGGGAGGTGCAGGCACAGTTCTCTGCCTCCTCTGTACACAAGAGTTATCTGTGCGCTCTCCCTGCTGTAGCATAGGAGCTACCGGAGGATCACTTAGATCAGGCACCCCGATTGAGAAACACGATTCTAGGGACATAAACTATGCATCTAATTTCCTCACTACCTATGACATTTTTGGAGGTTTTGGAGCACCAGGACAGTGGAAACACCAATAAAATTACCACATTTTGGAAAGCAATCGCCCTACAGTATTTTCTAAGAGGCATGGTAACTCTGTTAAAGACTTCGAAAATGCAAAGAGGCATGGTGAGTGTTTTACAGTTGTAATGTTTTGTCACAGTTTTTTGGGAAAATTAAGAAATTAAATATTTTTTCTGTAGCCCACACACAGCATAGGCATACTTAGAATTACACCCCAAAACACATTCAGCTATACCTCCTGAGTATGGGGATACCACATGTGTGAGACTTTCAATTTTTGGACTGATATACCAGACATTGCATCTTGTGTATAACACAAATCACTGTACTGTACTGTAATGGTCGCCTCTATACAATATGTGAATGGTCCCAAAATGGTGTCAAAAGTGTCCAATCTGTCCGCCGCAATATCCCAGTCCTCACAAAAATCGCTGATCTCCGCCATTACTAGTGAAAAAAAAAAGTCATAATTCTATCCCCTATTTTGTAGACGCTATAACTTTTGCGCAATGCAATCAATATACGCTTATTGCGGGGTTTTTTACCAAAAATATGTAGAAGAATACATATCGGCCTAAACTAAGGAAAAAAAAAAGTTTTTTTTAAAAAAAAAATTGGGACATTTATTATAGCAAAAAGTAATAAATATTGTTTTTTTTTTCAAAATTGTCGCTTTTTTTGTTTATAGCGCAAAAAATAAAACCCACAGAGGTGATCAGATACCACCAAAAGAAAGCTCTATTTGTGGGGAAAAAACTATCAAAAATAATTTGGGTACAACGTCGCATGACCGCACAATTCTCATTCAAAGTGTGACAGCGCTGAAAGCTGAAAATTGGCCTGGGCAAGAAGGGGGTGAAAATGCCCAGTATGTAAGTGGTTAAAGGGAAACCCGAACCAAAATAAAAAAAATACAAAAATTGCGCAGGGTTCCCCCAAATTCCATACCAGGCCCTTCAGGTCTGGTATGTATTTTAAGGGGAACCCCACGCCAAAATAAAAAAAAATGGCATAGGGTTCCCCCAAAAATCCATACCAGACCTTTGTCCAAGCATGCAACCTGGCAGGCCGCAGGAAAAGAGGGGGGACGAGAGAGCACCCCCTCCTGAAACGTATCAGGCCACATGCCCTCAACATGGGGAGGATTCTTTGGGGTCTGGACCCCAAAGCACCATGTCCCCATGTTGATGGTGACAAGGGCCTCATCCCCACAACCCTTGCCCGGTGGTTGTGAGGGTCTGCAGGCAGGGGGCTTATCAAAATCTGGAAGCCTCCTTTAACAAGGGGACCCCCAGATCCCGGCCCCCCCATGTGAATTGGTAATTCCCCTACCCCTAGAGCCAGCTTGGGACAAGTCCTTTATTAAAAATTAAAAAAGTCCAGCAATGTAGATCCAAAAAAAACAAGAGCTAGCTTGGGACAAGTCATTTATTAAAAATGTAAAAAGTCCAGCAATGTAGATCCATCTCGCACCGATGATACCGAAAAAAATAAAATAAAAAAAGCTGCTACTGATGAACCTCCATAGGAGGCTCCCGTTGAGTGATGCTACTCCTACCGTGACAGCTCTTATATAGCTGAGGGTGGGGCCACCCAGTGACATACACAAGTGACCCCGCCCCCTCTGACACCACGGGGAAACCAAAGGAAACCGCCGTGGCATCAGAGGGGGGCAGGGTCACCCATATAAAGGGTGTTCCGAGGCTATCGAATTTGCCGCGAACACCGCAAATTGTTCTCTATTCACTAATGTATACCCGATGTTTGAGTTTAACTTACGTTCGACTTGAACATCAGGCTCATCCCTAGTGAGATGTGCAGATGGGCAAGTTCAGGCGCAGGCAGAATCATGCAAGCCGAAAAAAAAAAATAGTAGACTGCGCAAGTGATCAAATAAACCAAACAAATATAATTGTGAAAAACAGCTGCAGGCACACTAAGTCATATCAACTAATTCACAAAACTAAACAAGTAATTATAGTGCAAAGATTGGTGAAATACCAAAAAAGCTATTTATCATTAAAATATACAAAACATAGGAAAGTGATCAAATGTCCGTTTGTAGCTCGAAGTCCATGTGATGATCCCATTCTTCTAGTGAAAAATCAAATGAATCAGTGCGTCCTCCACCAGTGTAATAAACCGACACCAAAAATGAATGCATGAAGGCTTACCAGAGTTCCATCACCTTCTAAATTATAAGAAAAGTCATAAATCACATGAACGAACTCTCCCTTGCACACTGTAGGACACAAAACTTGATAGTAGTTGCAGATTATTCCTACATTAAGGGTAAAAAGGATTCACTTGCAGTCAAAAAAAGAATAAAAGGAGACACATGCACCCTCTACACGGCTCCTGCTGTGATTGTACACAGCGGGAGCCTGTCAGCATGTCCTGTCCAATGATTCATGGCCAGGACCTGCTGATGGGCTGTGTGCAAGCAACACAGAGCTCTGTACTGAGGGAACGATTTGTCAGATCTCATCCCTGCAAAGAAAAGCAGGGATGAGAAACAGAGATCCTTAGTGAAAAGCAGCACACTGTACACACATTACACATAGTTAGGTACACTTTTACTCCCTTGATCGCCCTAGATGTTAACCCCTTCCCAGTCAGTGTCATTAGTACAGTGACAGTGTAAAATATTATCACTGATCACTGTATTAATGTCAGTGGCAGTTAGTCAGTTCCCCCCAGAGTCAGTTAGTGTCATATTGATCGTCACAGTATCGCAGTCCCATTATTAGTCACTGATAGCCGCCATAAGTAGCTTAAAAAAATTCCAATATATATTGTAGGCGCTATAACCTTCACGCAAACCATCCAAAAATAATTTTTTTTCATTAAAAACATGCAGCACATTTTGGCCAAAAATTTAGAAGAAATTACATTTTGTTAATTTTTTTATTGGATATGATTTATGGCAGATTTTTTTCAAAATGTTCCACCTTTTTTTTGTTTATATTGTAAAAAATAAAAAATAAAACAGCGGTGATCAACCACCACCAAAATAAATCTCTATTCATGTGAAATAAATTATATATATTTCTGTTTGGGTAGAGTGTTGCATGACCGCGCAATTACTTGTTAAATTAAAGTGGTGCGGAATAACAAAAAAATGGCCTGGTCATGGCCTGGTTTATTTTCTGCCATTAAAATCTTTACGAAAGGCTGACATCTTTTATTTATTGCTAATAAACATAGCCAATAAAACATTTAGATTTAGTTTGATTCCTTTGAATTATAAATATCACTCTTAAATGTACTGTTTGGATTTAATGTTATAAATGGCAGTTTGAGGTCTTTGCAGTGACAGCCCATATACCTGTAAGTACAATAATTACATTGACTGCAACCTTTGCTGTCTTGCAGATAAAGAAGCACTGGTAGAATCTTCAGCATTTTGACACTCCTAGGTGTGTCAGATGCATACGTATCGCTGTTGCCCTTTGTGGTCAACTCCCAGTAGCTGCAGCTGTGCAATTGAGAAAAATTTGGATTCACAGGTTGCAGGACTGGTATTATAATTCTATTTTTACAGGCTGCCAGTGTGACTTTAAAACAGATATAACAGAATAAAAAATGACTGTATTGTCAGGTCTTTCTTTTTTTTAAAATCAATGCAAACAATTTAATAGTTCATGCTGCTCATTAGAGCCAGTAATTCATCCCCAGGATAACACTCAATTCACATGTTATAAACAGGTGTCAGCTAAATTAATGCTGTACCTAATAAGTATTTCATTAAATACAACCTATCACAGAATGTGCTTACAAATAATTAAAATGCACTAAATAAGGTTTCTTTGTTTGGGGAAGCTTCACAAAAAACTGCAGTAGTCAATTGAAAATGCAGCTTTGCTTACAGGGCTTCAAAATTATAATATTCATTCAACCTTAGAATATGTATTTACTTATTGAGCTTGATTACTGGACAGCAAGACTATTCCTAGGTTTATGAAAGATCCAGTTAAATAATCCATTGGTAAAGCCAACAACAGGCAATAATGAGGTCATTCAAAATGAATATTATTTTACTTATTCATTTTAACCGGTTCCTGATTGTCTCACGCAGATTTACAGCGGCAGAATGGCTCTCCTGGGCGAAACCTCGTACATATACGGCTTCGCCCAGAAGAGCCACCAGAGGGCGCGCGATGGCGTGCACGAGCGGCACCACGGGGGTTTGTATGTGTAAACGCACAAATTCCCTTGCTGTCTACAAAGTAAAAAACACAATCTGTCCTCTCTCCTAGTTAGTCCCATCCCCCCCAGTTAGAACACACAATAGGGAACACAGTTAACCCCTTGATCGCCCCCTAGTGTTAGCCCCTTCCCTGCCAGTGACATTTACATATTAATCAGTGCATATTTATAGCACTGATCGCTCTGTAGATGTCAATGGTCCCAAAAATTTGTCAACAATGTCCGACCTGGTCACCGCAATGTCGCAATACCGCAAAAAAAATCGCAGATCACTGCCATTACTAGTAAAAAAAAAAATAATAAAAACACCATATAAATGCTGTAAATCTTTCCTATAGCTTGTAGACTCTATACGTTTTGGGCAAACCAATCAATATACGCTTTTTGCGATTTTTTATTTTTTTTGCAAAAATATGTCGAAGAATATATTTCGGCCTAAACTGAGGAAAAAAAACATTTAAGAAAAAAAATGGGATATTTACTATAGCAAAAAGTAAAAGATAGTGTTTTTTTCAAAATTGTCAAAATTTTTTTGTTTATAGCGCAAAAAATAAAAACCGCAAAGGCAATCAAATACCAGCAAAAGAAAGCTATATTTGTGGGAAAAAGACATCAATTTTGTTTGGGTACAACATCGACAACAATCAACAGTCAGTTAAAGCGACGCAGTGCCGTAAAATGGTCTGGTCATTGAGCAGCCAAATTTTCCGGGGCTGAAGTGGTTTAAAGTGATACTAAAGGTCTGCGTTTTTTTTTTTTTTTTAAAATAACAAACATGTCATACTTATCACCACTGTGCAGTTTGTTTTGCACAGAGTGGCCACGATCCACCTGTTCTGGGGTCCCACGGCGGCTCCTCCCTACATTAGATGACCCCCTCCGGGAAGCTCTCTCCCAAGGGGGTTACCTTGCGGGCGCGCTCCTGAGTCATACACTTGGCATTCATAGACACCGAGTATATTACTCGGCCCCGCCCCCCTTCACTTGCATCATTGGAATTGATTGACAGTAGCAGGAGCCAATGGCTGCGCTGCTATCAATCTATCCAAAGCCGGGACTCCGTGGAGAGAAGGACGGTGGGGACGCGCCCATGGAAATTCGGGACTCAGGTAAGTAGAACGGGGGGCTGGGGGGGGCAAACACTGCAAGGTGTTTTTTCACACGCGTAGGTTTTAACCACTTAAGCCCCGGACCATTTGGTAGCTAAAGGACCAGAGGTGATTTCAGAATTTTGCACTGCGCTGCTTTAACTGTAAATTGTGCGGACATGCAATGCTGTACCCAAACGAAATTTGAGTCCTTTTCTTCCCACAAATAGAGCTTTCTTTTAATGGTATTTGATTGCCTCTGCGATTTTTATTTTTTGCGATATAAACGGAAAAAGAGCGAAAATTTTTGAAAAAAAATGATATTTTCTAATTTTGTTATAAGAAAAATCGAATAAATTCAATTTTAGTCATACATTTAGGCCAAAATTTATTCAGCCACATGTCTTTAGTAATAAAAATTTCAATAAGCGTATATTTATTGGTTTGCGCAAAAGTTATAGCGTTTACAAACTAGGGTACATTTTCTGGAATTTACACAGCTTTTAATTTATGACTGCCTATCTCATTTCTTGAGGTGCTAAAATGGCACGGCAGTACAAACCACCCCCAAATGACCCCATTTTGGAAAGTAGACATCCCAAGGAAATTGCTGAGAGGCATGTTGAGCCCATTGAATATTTTTTTTTTGTCTCAAGTGATTGAATAATGACTAAAAAAAAAAAAAAAATTACAAAAAGTTGTCACTAAATGATATATTGCTCACACATGCCATGGTTATATGTGGAATTGCACCCCAAAATACATTTTGCTGCTTCTCCTGAGTACGGGGATACCACATGTGTGGGACTTTTTGGGAGCCTAGCCGCATAAGGGCCCCCGGAAACCAAGCACCGCCTTCAGGATTTCTAGGGGCGCAAATTTTTGATTTCACTCCTCACTACCTATCACAGTTTTGAAGGCCATAAAATGCCAAAATAGCACAAAACCCCCCTAAATGACCCCATTTTAGAAAGTAGACACCCCAAGGAAATTGCTGAGAGGCCTGTTGAGCCCATTGAATATTTTTTTTTTTGTCCCAAGTGATTGAATAATGACAAAAAAAAATTACAAAAAGTTGTCACTAAATGATATATTGCTCACACATGCCATGGTTATATGTGGAATTACACCCCAAAATAAATTTTGCTGCTTCTCCTGAGTACGGGGATACCACATGTGTGGGACTTTTTAGGAGCCTAGCCGCGTACGGGACCCCAAAAACCAAGCACCGCCTTTAGGATTTCTAGGCACAAATTTTTGATTTCACTCCTCACTACCTATCACAGTTTCGAAGGCCATAAAATGCCAAAATAGCACAAAACCACCCCAAATGACCCCATTTTGGAAAGTAGACACCCCAAGCTATTTGCTGAGAGGCATGGTGAGTATTTTACAGTTCTCATTTGTTTTTGAAAATGAAGAAAGAAAATATATATATATATATATTTTTTTTTTTAAATTTTCAAAACTTTGTGACAAAAAGCGAGATCTGCAAAATACTCACAATACCTCTCAGCAAATAGCTTGGGGTGTCTACTTTCCAAAATGGGGTCATTTGGGGGGGTTTGTGCCATCTGGGCATTCCATGGCCTCCGAAACTGTGATAGGCAGTGAGAAGTGAAATCAAAAATTTACACCCTTAGAAAGCCTGAAGGCGGTGCTTAGTTTTTGGGGTCCCGTACGCGGCTAGGCTCCCAAAAAGTCTCACACATGTGGTATCCCCGTACTCAGGAGAAGCAACAGAATGTATTTTGGGGTGTAATTCCACATATGCCCATGGCATGTTTGAGCAATATATCATTTAGTGACAACTTTGTGCAAAAAAAAATATATTTTTTTTTATTTTTTCCGCAACTTGTGTCAACATATAAAATATTCCATGGACTCGACATGCCTCTCAGTATATAGCTTGGGGTGTCTACTTTCCAAAATGGGGTAATTTGGGGGGGTTTTGAACTGTTCTGGCATTTTATACACAACATTAGGAAGCTTACATCCACTCTTCTAACCACTTGAAGACAAAGCCCTTTTTGACACTTTTTGTTTACATGAAAACATATTTTTTTTTTGCAAGAAAATTATGTTGAACCCCCAAACATTATATATATTTTCAAAGCAAAGTCTCTACAGATTAAAATGGTGGGTGTTGCATTTTTTTTTCTACACAGTATTTGCGCAGCGATTTTTCAAACGCATTTTTTGGGGAAAAAATACACTTTTTTAATTTTAATGCACTAAAACACACTATATTGCCCAAATGTTTGATGAAATAAAAAAGATGATCTTAGGCCGAGTACATAGATACCAAACACAACATGCTTTAAAATTTCGCACAAACGCGCATTGGCGACAAACTACATACATTTTTAAAAGCCTTTAAAAGCCTTTACAGGTTACCCCGTTAGATTCACAGAGGAGGTCTACTGCTAAAATGACTGCGCTCGATCTGACCTTCGCGGTGATACCTCACATGCATGGTGCAATTGCTGTTTACATATGACGCCAGACCGACGCTTGCGTTCGCCATTGGGCAAGAGCAGGGCAGGACAGGTGTCCTTTTTTTTTTTTTTTTTTTTATTAATTTTGCTTTTTTATTTTATTTTTAAATTGTTTCTTCCATATTTTTTTTTTTTTTTATCATTTTTATTGTTATCTCAGGGAATGTAAATATCCCCTATGATAGCAATAGGTAGTGACAGGTACTCTTTTTTTGAAAAAACTGGGGTCTTCTAGACCCTAGATCTTTCATCTGCCCTCAAAGCATCTGACCACACCAAGATCGGTGTGATAAAATGCTTTCCCAATTTCCCAATGGCGCTTTTTATATCCGGGGGGGACATTCCCTCCCACTGCTTGTAAAAGCAGTCCAGAGGCTAATTAGCCACTAGGATTGCTTTTACATGAAAGCCGGCCGCTGGCTGAAAAGAATGATACCAAGATGATACCTAAACCCGCAGGCATCATTCTGGTATAAACATTCAAAGTCCAGCAACATACTAGTACGTTGCTGGTCCTTGTTGGACATGTATTGTAATCTTTTTTTTTCATGCAGCCAGTTGGCTGAACGAAAAAAGAGATTGATCGGTGGGTATGCCCACCATTAGAATACCGCCCTTCATCCACCCACTTCTAATGATGGGCATACATGCACCATTTATATATGCCGAAGCATCTGGGCATCCTCCCGCGAAAAAGTTATGCCGCACACACATGGTCGGACTTTTCCACGGGCAACCCTCCGTCGGAATTTCGACCGTATGTACGCGGCATTAGGAGCAAAATCGTTCCTCCGCTCCTCCGCCCCTGATGCCCCAATGCTTCGGCATATATGCTTTTTTTTTTTAACTGTGGTGGTGAAATCACCTTCTACAGCACTGGAGTCGCAGGGATCAGGCCTGTCTCTGCGAACGCTGCAGTTATGTGTGTTGTGTTTTGTAAGTGACAGTGATCGATCGATACTGCACTTGGGTGGCCTGGGCTGGACGGAGGGGCAAAACGCAGGTGCTAGCAGGTATCTGGGCTGATCCCGCTAACACTGCGTTTTTGGGAACCCTAAACTGCTGGGGACGCTAGTATAGATCTGATCAGATCAGATATTGATCTGTTCAGATACTATACCACTAAGGGGGGTGTATGCGTTACTGGCACTAACCTGACGCTGCCTGGGGTGTGACGCAGACCCTCTCTGACGCTAAAACCTAATTGATATCACCCGCCGGGCGATCAGGGGTTAAACCTTTATTGGGTTATATATACGGCGGGTGCCCTGACACGATAAAAAGCAAACTAACTAACCAGCGTCACCCGTAACACTTATATGGTGATCTCTGGTGAAAGGGTTAACTAGGGGCAATTAGGGGGTTAAACCTTTATTAGATAATATATGGGGGTACCTGACGCTATAAAAACCTGCGGCGAACCTAAAAAACAATTACTGGCTACCGATCGGCATCACCGACACTAAGACAGCGATCAGAAAAATGATCGCTTAGCGACAGTGGTGATAGGGGGTGATAGGGTTACCTGGGGGGCGATCAAGGGGGTTAAACCTTTATTAGATAATTTATGGGGGTACCTGACGCTATAAAAACCTGCGGCGAACCTAAAAAAAATTACTGGCTACCGATCTGCATCACCGACACTAAGACAGCGATCAGAAAAACGATCGCTTAGCGACAGTGGTGATAGGGGGTGAAAGGGTTACCTGGGGGGTGATCAAGGGGGTTAAACCTTTATTAGATAATTTATGGGGGTACCTGACGCTATAAAAACCTGCGGCGAACCTAAAAAAAATTACTGGCTACCGATCTGCATCACTGACACTAAGACAGCGATCAGAAAAACAATCGCTTAGCGACAGTGGTGATAGGGGTGAAAGGGTTACCTGGGGGGCGATCAAGGGGGTTAAACCTTTATTAGATAATTTTTGGGGGTACTTGACGCTATAAAAACCTGCGGCGAACCTAAAAAAAATTACTGGCTACCGATCTGCATCACCGACGCTAAGACAGCGATCAGAAAATGATCGCTTAGCGACAGTGGTGATAGGGGTGAAAGGGTTACCTGGGGGGCGATCAAGGGGGTTAAACCTTTATTAGATAATATATGGGGGTACCTGACGCTATAAAAACCTGCGGCAAACCTAAAAAAAATTACTGGCTACCGATCTGCATCACCGACACTAAGACAGCGATCAGAAAAATGATCGCTTAGTGACAGTGGTGATAGGGGGTGATAGGGTTACCTGGGGGGTGATCAAGGGGGTTAAACCTTTATTAGATAATATATGGGGGTACCTGACGCTATAAAAACCTGCGGCGAACCTAAAAAAAAATACTGGCTACCGATCTGCATTACCGACACTAAGACAGCAATCAGAAAAATGATCGCTTAGTGACAGTGGTGATAGGGGGTCAAAGTGTTACCTGGGGGCAATCAAGGGGGTTAAACCTTTATTAGATAATTTATGGGGGTATCTGACGCTATAAAAACCTGCGGCGAACCTAAAAAAAATTACTGGCTACCGATCTGCATCACCGACACTAAGACAGCGATCAGAAAAACGATCGCTTAGCGACAGTGGTGATAGGGGGTGAAAGGGTTACCTGGGGGGCGATCAAGGGGGTTAAACCTTTATTAGATAATTTATGGGGGTACCTGACGCTATAAAAACCTGCGGCGAACCTAAAAAAAATTACTGGCTACCGATCTGCATCACCGACGCCAAGACAGCGATCAGAAAAATGATCGCTTAGCGACAGTGGTGATAGGGGTGAAAGGGTTACCTGGGGGGCGATCAAGGGGGTTAAACCTTTATTAGATAATTTATGGGGGTACCTGACGCTATAAAAACCTGCGGTGATCCTAAAAAAAATTACTGGCTACCTATCTGCATCACCGACGCTAAGGCAGCGATCAGAAAAATGATCGCTTAGCGACGGCGGTGCTAGGGGGTGAAAGGGTTATCTGGGGGGTGATCAGGGGGTTAAACCTTTATTAGGGGGGGTTTGGGGGCTACACTGGACCTAAAACTAAATGTAGTGACACTTTTACAGTCACAAATGTCACTGATTGCAGTGATCAGTAAATAAATGGTCACTGCAATCAGTGACACTGTGACTGGGGGCTGGGGGGTGATCTGGGGGGGCCTGGGGGGGCGATTTGTGTGCCTATGTGTCCTGGTGTCAGTGTAGTGTTAGTGTACTGACCTGTGTGTCTTCTCTTGTACGGCGCTCGGTATATGTGAGCGCCGCATGAGAGATGACATCACTTCCTCCTGCTTCCTCTGCCTGTGTTTACATTACACAGCAGAGGAAGCATTTCCATTCGCCGGGAGCGATCGCGGGGGGTGGCCGGAATCGAACGGCCGTCCCCTCATGTCGGATTGCTCCCCAACGAATACCGACCACTCACTGTATAGGAGAGGGGGTCCGATCGGACCCCCCAGCTGTACAAAGGCAATCACGTACACTGTATGTGATTGTGCCTGTCGGTGCCATTCTGCCGACGTACATATACAGTGAGCGGTCGTTAAGTGGTTAATGAACTTAAGTTTTCCATAAAACAATTTAGTTTATAACCTACTAATGCACAGACTCTCAAACATCGGCAACAAGTCTTAATAAATTAGAATAAAATTAATTACAAGAAACAAATTAAGAATATGTTACCCCAGTATTTTATATTTCTGATATGTGTCTGTTGTACCATGTACTAATTTCAAGAAAGTGTCCTGTTCTCTTTGTATTGCTTCCTTTGTGTAAAATACCTGGTGATCCCGTCAGTCGTCCTGTGCTACTATTTCAAATGGACCACGGTCAGTTTTCTGGCTGTGCTGGGAAACAGTCTGCCTGTCCCCCAATTATCCGACTTGTGCTGACACACCCCCTATGTCACGGACCCCCATACTCAAGAAGAGTATGTCTGCCGTATATGCTTCCTTTTTCTGGTACCAGCATGATCCAAGGTCCCCTAACGCACCCAGTCACTTTTCTAGACATTAGTGTAGGGTGGAAAACAAAAATGTTTATTCAAACACAGGCACAAAGAGATATATACTCAGGGACAACCCCCCTTTTTTGCATAATGACACAGGGCAGTCAAACTAAATTTAGTACAGCCAGCACTAGACCGTCTTATCAGCAGGGAGGGCTGTTGGAGAAATTCCCCCCCCCTCCCTCCACCCTGCCCCCGGTCTACATGCTAGAAACACATATACATTCCATAATAGGTTGCTCCCAGGGCAGACAAAAACAACAGAACAATGGGATACAGCCACACCTCAAACGATCTAGTAAAAAGTTCACAACAGTTTATGAGACCAAGCTCATACAATATCCCAGGAGTCGGAAAGGTGGAATTTATTTATCTTCATATATTTGAGGGAGATTGTTCTGAAATATTTTTCTCCCAAGTGAAAGAACCCCTTCATTCTTTCAACACAAACCACACATTTAAGATCCAGGATAACAGGGGTAAAATGAAATGCTGAGTCCGGTGTGGTTGTGCAGACCTAACTGGGGTTCTCGTCACCCTGTGCACCTAATAGACACAGGGTATTTTACACATAGGAGGGGTCAGGGGAGCTGGACAAGGAGTTTCCAGAGCTCTCTAAAGTAAGCTGGGTTCCACAAGCCCTCCGCCCAAAGTGACTCCCTACACAGACATTCACTGGAAAGATCAATGTACTGCTGTTTCTCCACCCCCTCCTCTCCAAGCCACTTATGTGGTTAAAGCTTTAGTAAACACTGCGTGGACACTTGTACCTACATATAAGCTTATAATAAAGCTTACTGAGGGCTGGCCCAAGACATTGTGCTGCCTGGATCAAAGAATGAAATGCTGCCCCCCCACCCCCCCAAAAAAAATCATGCCCACCAAAAGGCCCCCACATCCATTATTTTAACACGATAATTAAAACTAAAATGAAATGTATCAGGCAGTCATATTTACATGCATCAACACCTTGTCTATATGCAAAATGATATGACATACTAATATGTTATGCTAGGGCAGTATATGGACAAACTAGTGTAGTTTATGGGCAGGCTAGGGCAGTATAGGGGCAAGCTAGGGTAGTATAGGGGCAAGATAGGGTAGTATATAGACAGGCTAGGGCAAGCTAGGGTAGTTGTCAGGTCACCTGAGGCCAGGTGACAGATGCACACCGTTGGGGTCAGGAGTGCACCGCTAAGGTAGTGGACCCTATAGCTGAATGCTGCGGATGGAACTCTGGGTGGTAAAGGAAGGCAGGTCCACTGGAGCACTAAAAGGGATCCCACAGGGAGCTAGAGCCTAAGATTCCCCAGGGCCTCTAGTGGTGAGGATGGGCTGGGCTGCAACTGGATCCAGGTCACGGCCCCCAGAGTCTCCCAGCTCACGCTCACAATAGGCTAAAGAGGATAGAGGGGAAGCAGCAGCACAGGATAGCAAGAGATAGTAAGGGGATAAGCCAAAGGTCGGGGCGACTAGCAGACAAAGATAAACAAAGGACACGCCAAAGGTCAAGGTCACAAGCAGACAGGGATGGTCGAGAACAATCCAAGATCGGTAAAACAGAGACAGACGTAGAGCACAGCAAGCAGGAAACCAAACACACAATAGCTTAACAAACACTGTTAATCAGCACGGCTGGCTTGCAGTGCACAGGTTAATATAGAGTTCTCTGATAGGGCCTGGGGTGGAGCCATGCTTAGAGGAGAGATTACTTAAGCAGCCAGGTGAGAGTGGCTGGCCTCTAAAGCAGGACACATGGAGGAGGTAAGCTGACAGACAAACATTACTGCATAACCATGACAGTAGGATATAGACAGGCTAGGGTAGTACATGGACTGGCTAAGGTAGTATATAGACAGGCTAGGTCAGTATAGGGGCAAGCTATGGTAGTATATATACAGGCCAGGGCAGTATAGGAGTGGGCTAGGTTAGTATATGGGAGGGCTAGGGTAGTATAGGGGCTGGATAGGTTAATATAGGGATGGGCTAGGGTAGTGTAATGACAAGCTAGGACTGTATAGTGATTTTTGAGCACGATAGGTTATGCAACATTTGGCCATCCAGCAGATCAGCAGCCACTACTAGATAAAATGACAGACACCCTTTGTGTCCTGTCACACAAAACTAATTCATATTACCTCTCTGTTGCTCTCTCCCAATGCTCCCACAGTCGTCAGTGCCTAGCTTTACAGTTTTTTTTTTGTTTTGTTTTTTGCCCGAAAGTTTACTACTGCTTTAGGATCAGAGGTTATATCAATAACATAAATTGGTGTTATTATTTATGTTAGGTAATTTATGGTATTTTAGGCACAAAAAAAGAAAAGAAGATTATAGTATATATAATGATATATAGCAGGGATATGCAAT
This sequence comes from Rana muscosa, assembly GCA_029206835.1. NCBI lineage: Eukaryota > Metazoa > Chordata > Amphibia > Anura > Ranidae > Rana > Rana muscosa. The sequence continues at coordinate 96,037,542 of CM055123.1, read as the reverse complement.
TAGCGGACCTCCAGCTGTTGCCAAACTACAAGTCCCATGAGGCATAGCGAGACTCTGACAGCAGCAAGCATGACACCCAGAGGCAGAGGCATGATGGGACTTGTAGTTTTGCAACAGCTGGAGGTCCGCTAATTGCATATCCATGATATATAGAGTACTGTGCAAAAGTTTTAGGCAAATGTGAAGAAATGTTGTAAAGCAAGAATGCTTTCAAAAATATACAGGTTTTGTTATTTTTATCAATTTACAAAATGCAATGTGAGCGAACAGAAGGAAAATCGAAAAAAAATCTATATTTGGTGTAACTACCCTTTGGCTTCAAACCAGCATCAGTTCTTACACTTGCACACTTTGTGCGCTTGCACAAAGTTAGGGATTTTATGTCAGGTGAATGATTAACCAATTATTCCAAGCAGAAGCCCCCTTGTAAACAAAGAGTGATAGACTAATTATAAACATTTCAGTAGATAAGCTGGAAATTGGTGACTTTTGTGGATAACTTGATTGCTGACAGGCTTTAGGTGACAATTGTGCTCCCCCTTATGGTTCCCCACTCACCAGAAGTAGAAATCCCTGCAGGGGTAAGAGGCACGTAGAGTGGGTAAATGGTTCCTCAGGTAGCCGTATGCTCCTCCACCGCTCCGTTCCCAGGGGTTCCCGTCCACCTTCCTGGTATCTGCGTGTCAGCTGGCTGTATTTGTCATCATAGGACCAATAGAAAACGGGCTCCCATAGTGTAATCCAATAGATTTATTTAGTAAAACGTTTTTATAGTAAAAAAGCCTTTGTAGTAAAAAAGCGGATACCCGCTTGTTTGTGAGCATGCAAATATAAAACAAAGTTCAAAAATTAGTTTGGTCACAAGATCACTTACCTGGAGGAAGCTCCTCTTTTGGGGGGACACCTACAATTGACAATATTTAGCATTTTTTGGCTTTTTGGTTTCTTACTATATTGTCTTTGCACAGCACACAGTCACTTTACCACAGGATCACTATTAATAAAGTACACTTGACGTTTTCTATGCTAAGGTACATATTGTATAGGGATATAGCACTTTAACCTTATCCAACTACCTCATACCTCTGGCAGCACCATTTACCTCACCTTTATAGCATTTATATACCTAAAATTACTAGTTGCGCTTTCAGTGCCATTATTTGTTAACGGCACACCAAACACAGAAGTAAACACATTTTTGCCATGTGAAAAATCGAGGGACTATTCCGAGGTAATTAGTAAGAGGCATGGTGAGTTTTTTCACATTGTAATTTTTTCCCACGATTCTTTGTAAAGTGAAATTTTTTTTGTTTTTTTTTTCCACAAAATTTCATATTTACAGGTTATTTCTCTCACATGGCATTTTCCTACTTGCAACTGCACCCCAAAACACACTCTGCTACTCCTCCTTAGTATGGCGATACCACATGTGTGAGACTTTTACACAGCCTGGCCACATACAGAGGCCCAACATGCAGGGAGCATCGTCAGGCGTTCTAAAAGCATAAATGACACATCTAATTTTCTGACAACCTATCACACTTTTGAAGGCCCTGGAGCAGCAGGACAATGGAAACACCCACAAAATGACCCAATTTTAGAAAACAAATACCCCATTGTATATTGTATGAGGCACAATGAGTCTTTTGAATATGTAATTTGTTTCCACAAGTTTTTTGAAAATGTGGAAAGAAAATGAAAACGCATTTTCCTATGCATTTTTTATGGCACTGATGTATGCTGATGAGGATCCACTGATATAGTGGCACTGATGAATACTTACTGATGAGCACTGTATTGCCACTGATGGGCACTTTAGTGGCACTGATGTAGCACAGATGTGGTACTGTAGGGCATTGATGGGCACTAATGTGGCATTGTAGAGCACTGATGGGGCACAGATGTACACTGATGTCGCCACAGGAGGTTGACGCGTTGACGCGTTTCACACAATTATACTGTGCTTACTCATAACCGGAGTTATGAGTAAGCACAGTATAATTGTGTGAAACAGGTCAACCTCTGTATTTGCTACTGTCCTGTGGGGATGTTTATTGAACTTATTGGGATGTTGCAATAAACAGACTCACATCATCATGGTGTGCAGCCACTTCTTCTTGCATTGCTGCTAAAGCCTGTACTTCAGGGGTAGGTAAACTTTTGGCCCTCCAGCTGTTTGTGAACTGCAAGACACGTTAAGAATTGCTCAATTCTGATAGCCACAAGCATGACTGCCAGAGTTGGAGGGTTGAGGGTTGGCTGTCCCTGCTGTACTCTGTAACTTTCTATCTCTGCTTTCTGTATTACTAATCACAGTTAATCTTCCCAGTCAGGTTTAAATGGTTTGAGAAACTTTTTATTTTATTTATTTTTAATTTAAGCTTCTCTTGAAAATGTCTCTTTTGTATCAAAAGACATTATTCTTGGATCACTAAATTATAGGCACTAGAGGCTAGGGTGGATTTATGCATTTTGCCAATTTTTTGCAGCTTTAATTTTCAGTTTATGCTGCAGTGTACTTTTATTACAGCACATGTGTATATACCGTGTACAAACAAGGCACAATCCTTTATTTACTGTAATTTATGTTCTTTTGGTTAACATTTTGACTTCTGAATATGCTATAAGCAATCTGTGACTAGCATTCAGGAGAATATAAATTAGTACAGTTAACCACTCATTACAACATGTCAAAAATATTTTTCAGAGTGCAATTACTCCATAATCTTTGAGTTAGAGCTTTTGGGTTTCTGCACCTCTGTGTTAAAACATAAGCAATTTATAACAGATATTAAGGCTGAAGTGCCCTACATGATGTGATCAGCTTTGCTCTAACAGTCTATAAATTAAGCTTGAGCGTGAGAGTTGTACATGAATCATTGCTTTTGCAGCTTACCTGACTGCTAAGGGAAAAACACTTGGCACATACAAACCTGGTCCATTTCAAATGACTCATCAATTTCCCATCACACTTTTAGCTATTTATTGCTATGTAGCCATCAAAACAAACCACAAATAGAAACTTACCATTTAAGGGTCCAAGAATAAGATAGTTTAATGCTGCTTTTAATGCTGAACTCGTGTTAGTTAAAACTGTAATAAGTATCCTTTTCTATCTGCTAGAAAGAGATTCAGTTTATGAAGAACATACGCTTCTGGGAAGACTTACTGAAGAGTGTTACATTTATTATAGCTTGGCAAAAATGTATTGATCTCATATATCATATTAGCCTAAGGCAGAGCTGCACAGCTTCAGTCTTAACCACCAAGACATTTGGGGGAAAATCACCTATGGTGTACAACAAGCAAGAAGAAAATAGGAGCAAAGGTATTTTATGAGACAGATTGCTACAAGATTACAGTTGTATTCATAATCCCTCCCCTTATTGCTTAAGTAGAGCTGTGCAATTACAAGTACAGTACCATGACTATTGAAGGATCACTCACCTGCACAGGAGGTCCATGCAGCAGAAGAGTCTCCAGGCCACAAACAAGATGGTAGGAAAACTTTATTCAAGGATGATAACTCAAGGCTTATCAGGGTCAGCAGCCCTAGAGCACAAACCCATGAATAGCCTCAATAGTGACAGTCAGGAGTCCAGAAAAATCATAGCAGAGTACCAGAGTACTCTCTTTAACAGGCCCCATACCCTGGAAGTAATCAACCTTTCAAAGACAACATAGGCAAATAGAGGGCAGAGTTCTATATAAAATACATCAATGAGTAGTTAGTGTGTACATAAATGTGCTTAAAGTAGCCATGGTGACCAGGAGCAGTTGTGTTTCTCACATACACATTTTTCAGGTGTTCATACATACACATAAAACTGAACAACTGTCATAGGTACAATGATAAATGTAGTTCAGCAGTTAGACATCGGAGTTGTCTATCCCATTTCTGTTCCATTCCTACCCATTACCCATTTACTTGTTTCAGATTTTTTGACCTCTACTTCTTGCCTGACTCTTCATATTTTTCTGTGTAATGCTCCTTTTTGACAGTGGTGCCTTACATAGCTAGATACATGAATTAATTCTTACTATTGGTGACAATGACCTACAGATTTCATTACTAATGTATCTACACAAAGTCTTATAAAATCTCCTTAGACTTTATTTTAAAGCAGAGGACATCTTGTGTAATGCCAAAAAAGGGTATACTGGTAATGCCCTAGCTGTTTGTATATTCAACCCATGAGAAACGCTTTATAGTATGGTATAGATTTCAAGGGGGACCCCACAAAAATGAGGTGCCCCCACCCCTCTAAATACTGTACCTGACTTTTCAGGTCTGGTATGGATTTTAAGATAGAACCCTTTAAATAAAAAAATTAAGAACAAGAAAAATGTGGGTCTCACCAAACCTATACTAGACATTTTTATTAAGCTGTATGATAGGCCAGGAAAGTGGGGGCATTCATATGCTCCCCTTTTCCTGAATTATGTCAGGACAGTTTCCCTCAACAAGATACTTTGTCATAGGGACCCACCGGGAGCCATCTTGTCCCCATGTTGATGAGAACAAGCACCTTTCCCCCGACAAGCCCGATGGTTGTGGGTGGGGGTGAGCCGTCCTGCGAACAGGCAAAAAAATTGTGCGAAACACCGTTGAAGTCTATGGGACACAAACATTAAAAATCGAAAGTGCTTATTTTCAAGGCTTATATGCAAGTTATTGCCATAAAAAGTGTATAGGGACCCGGGTACTGCCCCAGGGGACATGTATCAAGGCAATTTGTTTTTAAAACAACAGTTTTTTCAGGAGGTGATTTTAATAATGCTTAAACTGAAACAATAAAAATTGAATATTCCTGTAAATATTGTGCCTGGGGGGTCCCCTTAGTCTGCCTGTAAAGTGGCGCATCTTTCCCATGTTTATAACAGCTCTGCAGCAAAATCTATAAAGAAAAAAATGTCATTTAAAATTACTTGCGGCTGTAATGTATTGCCTGAATCCGGCAATATACATAAAAATCATTGAAAAAAATTACGTGGGTTCCCCCTCCCAGTCACATGCCCTCCAAAATTGAGAGGGTGCTTTGGGGTCCCCCCAAAGCACCTTTTCCCCATGTTGATGGGGACAATGGCCTCATCCCCACAACCCTTGCCGGTGGTTGTGGGCGTCTGCGGGCGGGGGGCTTATCGGAATCTGGAAGCCTCTTTAACAAGGGACTCCCAGATCCTTGCCCCTCCCCCCTTTGAATGGGTATCGGGTACATTGTACCCCTATGCATTCACCCAAAAAAGTATAAAAAAAAAAGTAAAAACAGCAGACAGTTTTTGACAATTCTTTTATTTAAAAAAAAAAAGTGTCCTAATGTAAATCCATCGTCAATTACGGCATCCGAGGGTCCCGAGAAAAAAACCCCGGAAAAACTCATGTGACATCACAGGATAGCCCCGCCCTTGACTATATAACAGCTGTCTAAGCAAAAAAACGGTTCAGGAGGGGGGCGCTCCCTCACCCCCCCTTTTCCTACGGCCTGCCAGGTTGCATGCTCGGATTAAGGGTCTGGTATGGATTTTGGGGGGGACTTATGTTCGACTTTGGGTTCATCCCTAGTTGTGGGGGTCTGTGAGCAGGGGCTTTTCAGAATCTGGAGGCCCGTTTAACCACTTGACCAGGCCTTTTCTGGCCCTTTTTGTTTACATGTAAAAATCTGTACTTTTTACTAAAAAATTACTCAGACCCCCCAAACATTATATATTTTTTTTAAAGTAGAGGCCCTAAAGAATAAATTGGTGGGTGTTGAAATTTTTTATGTCACACAGTATTTGTACAGCGGTTTCTTAAATGTATATTTTTTTGGTAAACTACACTTTTTCAATTTTGTATGCACAAAAACACAATATAATACCTAATTGTTTGGTAAAATGTAAAAGATGATGTTATACTGAGTAAATAGATATCAAACATGTCACGCTTTAAAATTGCATATGCCAATGCAACAGCGGCAAATAACATAAATTTTACTATCCATATGCGACACTTTAAATGCCTTTATGCCTTTACAGTTACCACTTTAGATTTACACAGGAAGTCTGGTGCTAGAATTACTGCCCTTGATTTAACATTTGCGGTGATACCTCACATGTGGTGAGCTTTCAGCATTTCAGCTTTCAGCACTGTCATGCTTTGAATGACAATTGCGCGGTCGGGCGATGTGGCTCCCAAACAAAATTGATGTCCTTTTTTTCCCACAAATAGAGCTTTCTTTTGGTGGTATTTGATCATCTCTGTGGTTTTTATTTTTTGCGCTATAAACAAAAAAAGACTGACAATTTTGAAAAAAACACAATATTTTTTACTTTTTGCTATAATAAATATTCCATTATTTTTTTTAAATAAAATATTTTTTTCCTCAGTTTAGGCCGATACGTATTCTTCTATATATTTTTGGTAAAAAACAATCCCAATAAGCTTATATTGATTGGTTTGCGCAAAAGTTATAGCGCCTACAAAATAGGGGATAGAATTATGACATTTTTTTTTATATATTTTTTTTACTAGTAATGGCGGTTATCTGCAATTTTTGTCAGGACTGCGATATTGCGGCGGACACATCGGACACTTTTGACACATTTTTGGGACCATTCACATTTATACAGCGAACAGTGCTATAAAAATGCACTGATTACTGTGTAAATGTGACTGGCAGGGAAGGGGTTAACACTAGAGGGCGATCAAGGGGTTAAATGTGTGCCCTGCTAGGTGATTCTTACTGTGGGGGGAGGGGACTGACTGGGAAAGGTGTCCCTATGTACAAGGGACACACCATCGGTCTCCTCTCCCTGACAAGACGTGGATCTCTGTGTTTACACACAGAGATCCACGTCCCGGGCTCTGTGACTGCCGATCGCGGGTACCCGGTGGACATCTCGGCCGCCAGGCACGCGCATCGGCACCCGAGTGACGCGGCAGGCACGCGCCCCCCCATCGGCCCGAGGACGCCAATAGACGGCCTCCCGGACCTGTAGAGCCACCTTGTGGCCGTCATTCGACAATGGCCCGGGTTCCAAGTGGTTAAAAATGGTGCCATTTACATCCGGGTAAACCAGAAGTGATTTATGCCCATCGTTTCTGGGTTCCTACATCATAGAGGCAAAAAGAGCCATTCCAGTCTGTGCTTGCCTCTATGATCAGCCACCAGAAGTATCAGCCAGTCAATCGGGTGTCCCGGTGGGGCAGCGGAAGGGGAGAAGGCGTTAGCCGCTAAGATTGCTTTACAATTTAGACAACCGTTGGCTCTAAAAAATAATATTGGGATGCAGGAGCAGCCGGTCCATAAGGGGCACAGGGGCGCCACCCTATAATTTGCATGCGGGGATGCATGGAGGGCGCCAGACTTATAGAAGTTTGTTTTTTTCAAGCTGCATGATTAGAGCCCGAGGCTCCAATTGACTTGAAAAAGGTTGGGCTCAGGACACAGTGAACCCACCCACTTGTGACACTAGCGAATCAATATTTCCTATTGTCTTCCGACTTCTCCTTCCGGCCAATCGGGACAGGAGGTCGGATCGAGTTGGCCGGAGGAGAAGCTGAAGTGCCACGACCGTGGAGGGGTGAGTTGCCGCCCCCCCCCCCCCCCCAAAAAAATAGGATTTTTTGTACTCACCGTAAAATCCTTTTCTCTGACATCCATGGACTGACACGGTGTCTCTTTACACTTTACACGTGGGTTATGTCCCTGCTTGCAGGAGAAGACCTAGGCAGAATGTGAAATGTTATACATACATTCTAAAAGCCAGAGCTGAACAGCCCCACCCAGGGGGCGGTCCCTCCGGACATAACCCTCCCACTACAGTCAGCAGACTTCAGTTCGTAACAAAGCAGTACAAACTTAAAAGGAAGGGTGGGTGCCGTGTCAGTCCATGGATGTCAGAGAAAAGGATTTTACGGTGAGTACAAAAAATCCTATTTTCTCTTACCATCCATGGACTGACACGGTGTCTCTTTACACTTTACACGTGGGATGTCCCAAAGCAGTGTCAAGAGGGATGGGAGCAGTATAAATGGAAAAACCAAAACTTCACTCCAATAAGGCAGAGCTCCTCAACGGAGGAGTCGCAACTTTAAACAGCGGCCTGCAGCACCCTGCGGCCGAAGGAAGCATCCGAAGATGCAACCACATTAACCTTATAAAAAACTTAAAAGGCATGAACAGACGACCAGGTCGCCGCCTTGCACACTTGTGCAACCGACGCTTGATGTCAGGAAACCCAGGAAGCACCAATTGCCCTGGTGGAATGCGCCGTAACCGGAAAGGGAGGCGCCCGCCCTTTGAGAGCATAGGCTTGAATGACGGTTTGTCTGATTCCCCTAAAAATGATGGCAGACGAAACCGCTTGGCCCTGTTATGGACCAGAGACAGTCACAAACAGTGAGTCGGACTTCCGAATAGAAGCAGTAGCAGACAGGTACACCCGTAAGGCTCGTACCACCTCCAATATGTGCAGCGCAGCAAACTCTCTGGGATGCGATGGGTGAGGACACAAGGACGGGAGGGCAATGTCCTCATGTAGGTGAAAGGTCGACACCACCTTTGGCAAAAAAGGAAGGTCGCGGATGCAACACCGCCTTATCCTTATGGATGACCAAATATGGCGACTTGCAGGACAAAGCCGCCAACTCAGACACTCGTCAAACAGAAGTGATTGCCACTAAAAAGGCCACCTTCTGAGACAAGACAAGAGGGGAATATCCCGGATATTCCCAAAAGGAGGTTCCTGGAGGACCGAGAGCACCAAATTCAGATCCCACGGTGGGAGAGGAGGCTTGACAGGAGGGAGCACATGGCGAACCCCCAACACAAGGTGCTAACCAAGAAAAATGACCCGCTAGAGGTCGCTGAAAGAAGACGGCCAAGGCCGAAATATGATCCTTTATGGTACTCAAAGCAAGCTTTTGGGTCACTCCACACTGCAGAGGACGCAGGATTCTGGGGACGGAATACGTCCGAGGACGCCAGTCCAGCGCTTCGCACATGGCGATATAAGCTTTCCAGGCACGGTGATAGATCTGCCTGGAGGAAGACTTCTGTGTCCTTAACATGGTCAAAATGACTGAGTCCGAGAGACCTCGGTCCCTCAACACCTGGCTTTTAACAGCCCTGCCGTTAAAGCCAAAGCCAGAGACTGTAAGCCGGATGAAACCTAGGACCTTGAGACTGAAGGTCCTCCCTCATCGGCAACCGCCAGGGAACGTCCGCGACGAGACGTGCCAGATCAGCGTACCAGTGATGCTGAGGCCAATCCGGAACAATTAGGATCGCCGGAGTTTATATCAGGCGATAAGGACCCTATGGGGCCACCAACGCATCCGAGGCATCGCCCAAGGATCCCTGGATCTGGCCACAACCTTGACCCTTGCGATTGAGTCGAGAGGCCATCAGGTCCACATCCGGCGTGCCCCACCATCGGTAAAGGAGTTGAAATATGCAAGGACCACTCTTCTTGGTCCGGTGTCTGGCGATTGGCGACTCAGATAGTCCGCCTGCCCATTGTCTATGCCCAGAATGTAAAATGGCCTACAGAGCCGGCACGTTTCTTCCGGCCCTCTTCAGGATACGGACTACCTCGGAAGCCGCAGCTGAGCTCCGAGTTCCCCCTTGATGGTTTACATATGCCACCGCCGTGGCGGTGTCTGACTGGCTCCTGATCGAGCGACCCCGTACTCTCTCCCACCTGAGGAGAGACACAGTCCGATGGCCCGTATTTCCAGAACAGTGATTGGTAAACGGGCTCGTCCGGAGTCCAAGGCCTGAGCCGACAGGACTCCCCAGACTCCACCCCAGCCCGTCAGGCTGGTGTCCGTCGTGAGTACCGTCCATTGGATGGGAGGGGAACGACTTTCCGGACCGAAGAGCCGAGGATCTCAACCACCATGTCAGGGGCGTCCTGACCTGGTGAATCACCTGGATCTGAAGATCCAAGGACAACGGGGATTTGTCCCAGGTGGACAAGATCTCCTTCTGCAATGTTATTTAGCGGTTGCTCCATGTGGGATCGAACCTGTGAGGTTCTGCATGCCAGTCCAGTTCACTAACCGCAGGGACAGGAGCTTCCTGCCCTCTGCAATGCCCTGGTGTGTGATTGAGCATACGGAACGGCCGCGAAGGAGGCCACCACGAGTCTCAGGACTCTCATGCAAAAAACTGATTGACAACCATTTTTGGGATGTCAGCACCCGCACCGCAGACTGAAGTGTCAGCAACTTCTCCAGAGGTAGGATACCTTTGCCTCCAAGGAGTCCAGAATCAGAACTAGATACTCCAGACACTGAGTCGGGACCAGGACTGACTCCTGAATGTTCAGGAACCACCCGAGTCCCTGAGGGTCTAATTGACGATAGTCACCTTTCCTCTAAGTCTGATCCACTTTCTGCTCTTAGCAGAAGATCGTCCAGATAGCCCATGACAGCAATACCTCGCTGTAACAGAAGGCTAGAACCGGAGCAAGCACCTTGGTGAACACCCTTGGTGCCGAGGCTAGGCCGAAAGGAAGAGGCACAATCGATAGTGGACTTCGCTGATCGCAAAGCGCAGAAACTTCTGGTGACTTGCGCAGATCGGAACATGCAAGTAAGCGTCCTTGAAGTCCAAGGACGCCAGAAGAAAATCCCTTTGGTGGAGTGTAGCGATCACCGTGCGAATGGATTCCATGCCGAATTTCTGCACCTTCTCGAAGGCATTCAGGGCCTTGAGGTCCAGGATAGGTCGAACCACGTCCTATTTTTGGGACGACAAACAGATTCAAGTAGAATCCCTGAAAACTCTCCTGTGACGGAACCGGCACAATCACTCCGGACCTGATCAAATCCTGTACAGCCCCCAAGAGGGCTGCCCGACAGGTAGGAAGGAGAGGAAGATTTGAGGGAAAGAATCTGTCTGGGGGCCAGGATCGGAATACTATCCTGTATCCTGAGGTGACCACCTCGCACACCCACCAGTCGGAGATTCGGGAGGACCACCGATTCGTGACCTGCGAAGTCGTCCCTCCACCCCAGAGTCGGGCGGAGGCAAGACTTCACGCGGAGGTGGGCTTGGGAGCCACTTGTTCGGCTTACGCACCCAGGGGCACTTGTGCCCACCAGCCTCACTGCCGTCAGTCTGAGAGGGCCTACCCGTGGACTGACTGACGAAAAAACCCCGTTTTGCTGGAAAGGAAGGCCCCCGTTTGCGGCGGGCCTCCTCACCCTTGCTAGTCTAAGGAAGAAGAGTGCTTTTACCTCCCATGACATCCATGACGATGTCACCCAGAGCAGCACCGAAAGGTCTACCACCTTTAAATGGTAGATCCGTCAGGAGCTTCCTAAGGCTAGGTCAGCAGACCAGCACTTCAACCAGATAAGACGATGCAATACCACCGCCGAGACAGAGGCCCTGGATATTAAAGGGGCCGCGTCCAACGTGGCGTCGCACACATAAACCAGGCCCTGAACCAGTTGGTTGGCCAAAGCAACTGTGTCTGGAGGAAGATTATGCTCCTGTACAGCTAGGTGCAACATTTTTGCCCAATCTGTAAGTGTTTAAGACACAAGGGTCGCCGCTACCACAGGCCGTAGGGCGGATCCCAACAAGGCAAACATGGCTCTGCTCACCACTTCTGACCTCCTGTCAGTGGGGTCCTCAAATGCAGGAGTCCCCTCCATCGGGAGAGTGATGGCCTTGTTCAACCGGGCGACTGGAGAGTCGACCCTGGGGGAGAAGCCCACTTTTTAAGTAGGGCATCTTCAAGGGGTATCTGATAGACAAACGCCGCGGGACCATAAAAAAATCCTTCTGCGGCTTTTCCCAGACCTTATCAATGAGCTGGTCAAAGAAAGTTACATATGGAAAAACCTCTTTAGAAGGCCTGGCCTTAAAAGAACCAAAAGGAGACTGTATCCGCCTGAGGTTCTGCTTCCGCAGCATTTTAGCTTGAGAGTGTCCCTCACCGCAGTCATGAGTACACTAACAAGCGCCCTGTCATTTACTGACTCAGAACTGGAGTTTTCCTCATAAGGAATGTCCTGTTCAAAACCATCCAATACATTCAGAACTAGGGTCCTGAGCGGTAGTGGCTAGGCCCATATCTGAATCAGCGCACTGCCCTCATGAAGTAAAGTGGGGAGAGGGCGCTTTTTTTGCTCCCTTGCGCTTGCACACAGCTCCCATCCTGGTCAGGCTGGGTTCACACTAGTGCGACACGACATCTGTCCTACTTTGGATCCGACTTTGCCCTGCGACATGAAGCCGACATACGTCCGACTTTCAATGAACGGGGATCCGACTTGGATCCCCGCCAATATCAGGCACTGTGTATGGTATGAATCTTGAAGGGGAACTCCAGGCCAAATTCTAAATTAGAAAAACGGCACGGGTTCCCCTCCAGGGGCATACCAGGCCCTTGGGTCTGGTCTGGATTTGAACAGGCGCCCCTACGCCGAAAAAACGGCGTGGGGGTCCCCCCAAAATCCAAACCAGACCCTTATCCGAGCACACAACCTGGCCGGCCCCAGGGGAAGAGGGGGGGACGAGAGAGTGGCCCCCTCCCTCCTGAACCGTACTAGGCCGCATGCCCTCAACATGGGGGGGTTTGGTGCTCTGGGGCAGGGGGGCGACCTGCGGCCCCCCCACCCCAGAGCACCCTGTCCCCATGTTGATGAGGACAGGGCCTCTTCCCGACAACCCTGGCCGTTGGTTGTCGGGGTCTGCGGGCGGCTTATCGGAATCCGGGAGCCCCCTTCAATAAGGGGGCCCCCGGATCCCGGCCCCCCACCCTATGTGAATGAGTATGGGGTACATCGTACCCCTACCCATTCACCTGGTGGACAAAAATTGCAATAGAAAAACACTACACAGGTTTTCAAAGTAATTTATTGCACAGCTCCGGGGGTCTTCTTCCGACTTCCGGGGGTCTTTTCCGACTTCGAGGGTCTCCGGTGTCGTCTCCCGCTCTCCGGTTCTTTCTTCCGCCGGGCCTCCGCTAACTTCTTTTTAGCTCTCTTGCTAACAGAGGCCCGGTCTTCTCCGTCTTCTCGTCCGGCTCTCCGTTGTCCTTCTGCCGACCCCTCCACTAACTTCTTCGTAGCTCTTTCGCTAGTGAAGGGGTCGTTCTTCCCGTCGTCGCCGTCGGCTTCTTCTTCCCTCTTCTCCTTCTCGATGTTGACGCGTCGCTTCCTCCCGCTGTAATACTGGCTCTCCGCTCCGCTCCGCATTAATATAGGCTTCTCATGACGTCACAGTCACATGTTCCCATGACGTCACAGTCACATGCTCCGGGGCCATGTGCCCCGGAACATGTGACTGTGACGTCATGAGAAGCCTATATTAATGCGGAGCGGAGCGGAGAGCCAGTATTACAGCGGGAGGAAGCGACGCGTCAACATCGAGGAGGAGAAGAGGGAAGAAGAAGCCGACGGCGACGACGGGAAGACCAGCTCCTCCACTAGCAAAAGAGCTAAAAAGAAGTTAGTGGAGGGGCCGGCAGAAGGACAACGGAGAGCCGGACGAGACAACGGGGAAGACCGGGCCTCTGTTAGCAAGAGAGCTAAAAAGAAGTTAGCGGAGGCCCGGCGGAAGAAAGAACCGGAGAGCGGGAGACGACACCGGAGACCCCCGGAAGTTGGAAGAAGACCCCCGGAAGTCGGAAGAAGACCCCCGGAGCTGTGCAATAAAGTACTTTGAAAACCCGTGTAGTGTTTTTTTATTGCAATTTTTTGTCCACCAGGTGAATGGGTAGGGGTACGATATACCCCATACTCATTCACATAGGGTGGGGGGCCGGGATCCGGGGGCCCCCCCTTATTGAAGGGGGCTCCCGGATTCCGATAAGCCCCCCGCCCGCAGACCCCGGCAACCAACGGCCAGAGTTGTCGGGAAGAGGCCCTGTCCTCATCAACATGGGGGCAGGGTGCTCTGGGGTGGGGGGGCCACAGGTCGCCCCCCTGCCCCAGAGCACCAAACCCCCCATGTTGAGGGCATGCGGCCTGGTATGGTTCAGGAGGGAGGGGGGGTCGCTCTCCCATCCCCCCTCTTCCCCTGCGGCCTGCCAGGTTGTGTGCTCGGATAAGGGTCTGGTTTGGGGGGACCCCCACGCCGTTTTTTCGGCGTAGGGGCGCCCGTTCAAATCCAGACCAGACCCAAGGGCCTGGTATTCTCCCGGAGGGGGAACCTATGCCGGTTTTTTATTTAAAATTTGGCCTGGAGTTCCCCCTCAAGATCAGCAGAGCACAAGTCGCATGCCAAAGTCGGACCATGCAAGACTGCGGTCCGACTTTGATCCGACTTCAATGATAGTCAATGGGCTGAAGTCGGATCAAAGTCGGACCAAAGTAGTACAGGGAGCATTTTCAAAGTCGGACCGACATGTGTCGGACCAGTTAGGACGGCTCCCATAGGGAAACATTGATTTTCACACGTCATGCGACATGAGCTCCCAATGTCGGAGCATTTGTCGGACCAGTGTGAACCAGGCCTCAGAAATGATTCCAGGACTGCCCACAACTGGTCCCTAGGGACCGCAGGTGCTGAAGCACTGCCTGTTGTCCACTGACATTTAGGGGAAGCTGGTGACAGAGACTCCATATTGCCCCCCTCTGAGACTCCTCAGATAAAAAGTCCACCCACAGGCTGTGCTGACTGAGGAGGGGGCGCCCAGGGGACTCACCAAACCGGACCAGGGACCGCTCAGTTCCGCTGTCTGTACCGCGCTGTGTCAGCGCTGGTGAGCTGTGAGGAGATTGTGAGGAGATTCGCGCTGTTACAGCAGCGCTAGAGGCCAAAACTAGTGCTGAAGAGCGCGCGGGCTACAAGAAAATGGCCGCCGCACTTCACTGAGGCGATCCGCGGCAAGATGGCCGCCATGACTCAGCAAAAGTGAAAAAACAGCACACACACAGCGCCACTCGGCGCTCAGGCCCCAAAATACACAAAAAAGGCCCCAAGCATATCTGCAGACCAGCATTAGCCCCTCCAAGAACAGTGTGACCCCCAGGCACCCCACACAGCACAGCACCAGCAATGGTGACAGAGAGTGACAATGAAATACAGGGGGAGACAGGGAAAATCCCCCACAGAGAAACACACAGCCTTTTGTACTCACCTGCAGGCAGGAGAGACTACTTACCCGTCCCCTGAGGGACCCACTGGTGTGTTTCTGACAGGACTATCACAGTGCAGTACTGAGTAGCTGTCGGCCCGGTCCACCGCGAAAGATACAGTCAGTCAGGAACTGTTCAGTCTTGAGAGGACCGTGGGAGCATGAAAGCAAACCCGGCCACCCCTGGAGTCATGGGGCCTGTCGTGAACTGAGTCTCACGCACACAAGGCGAGGATCAGTACGCTCGATGGTCGGACAGGGAAGACTACGAGGATATCTTGTACCCAACCTGTTGCCCAGCCGACAGTTGATAGAAAATTCTCAAAAATAAAATAAAAAAGAATTCCAGAAAAGGAATAAAAATAGGTCAGGAGACTGGCTCCTGAGAGAGCCACGTCTTCTCCTTCTGCTAGGCAGAAAAAAACTGAAGTCTGCTGACTGTAGTGGGAGGGTTATGTCCGGAGGGACCGCCCCCTGGGTGGGGCTGTTCAGCTCTGGCTTTTAGAATGTATGTATAACATTTCACATTCTGCCTAGGTCTTTTCCTGCAAGCAGGGACATAACCCACGTGTAAAGTGTAAAGAGACACCGTGTCAGTCCATGGATGGTAAGAGAAATTTTTTTAGCACCAGCCGCCACTGATGGGACGATGCCTGTAGCCAGTACATCGCTGGTTGTCAAGTGGTTAAAATACCACCCTACACAACTTAAAGGGGTTGTAAAGGTTTGTTTTTTATTTTCTAAATAGGTTCCTTTAAGCTAGTGCATTGTTGGTTCACTTACCTTTTCCTTCGATTTCCCTTCTAAATGTTTTTTTTCTTTGTCTGAATTTCTCACTTCCTGTTTCCCCTCAGTAAACTTCACACCATAATCCGAGCGGTGGTTAGTCAGCCAGAACAGCTTACTGAACATCTTACTGAGGAGGAACAGGAAGTGAGAAATTCAGACAAAGAAAACAAAGAAAAAAGTAGGATTTTTAAAACAGCTTACCTGTAAAATCCTTTTCTTGGAGTACATCACGGGACACAGAGCAGCATAGTCATTACTATGTGGGTTATATAGAATTACCTTCAGGTGCTGGCACTGGCAACTTCCAAAACAGGAAGTACCCTCCCCTATATAAGCCCCTCCCATCCGGGAGTACCTCAGTTTTGTAGCAAAGCAATACGTGTCCCCAAAAGAGGGGTGGGAGCTCTGTGTCCCGTGATGTACTCCAAGAAAAGGATTTTACAGGTAAGCTGTTTTAAAAATCCTACTTTCTTGTTCATACATCACGGGACACAGAGCAGCATAGTCATTACTATGTGGAACGTCCCAAAGCAATGCCAAATGAGGGGGGGGATACACCATACATAAGCTGGGCGCCATCAGGCATGAGGATCTTTTGCGGCCTGCAACACACTGCGCCCAAAGGCGACATCCTCCTGACTTCTAACGTCCACCTGGTAGAACCTAGTAAACGTGTGTACTGAAGACCATGTTGCGGCCTTACAAATTTGAGCCAGGGAGGCCTGGTGATGCACTGCCCATGAAGTTCCAACTGCTCTCGTGGAGTGCGCCCTAACTTTGAACGGAGGCGGTCTACTTCTCAAGCCATAGGCTTGTATTATGACCTGTCGAATCCACTTGGCTAAAGTAGATTTTGATGCTGCCTGACCCTTTCTGGGGCCTTCCGGCAGAACAAACAAAGAATCCGTTCTACGAATCTGAGCAGTGGCTTTTAGATAAGCTTTAACTGCTCTTACTACATCCAAAGAATGCAATAACTTTTCCTCTACCGAGCTTGGTTTGGGGAAAAAAGAAGGAAGAACCACATCCTGGTTCAAGTGAAACCTCGATACCACCTTAGGAAGAAAGGCTGGGTGAGGGCGTAATACTACTCTGTCCTTATGAATAACCAGATATGGCTCCTTACAGGACATGGCGGCTAATTCCGACACTCTTCTAGCCGAGCATATGGCTACTAAAAATATCAATTTTCTGGTGAGTAGAACCAAGGAAATGTGCCGCAAAGGTTCAAATGGCTGCTTCTGCAGAACCGACAGAACCAAATTTAGATCCCATGGGCATATGGGAGCTTTAATCGGTGGAATAATACGAGTCACCCCTTGCATAAAGGATTTGACAAGTGAATGCATAGCCAGGGGCCTTTGAAATAGTATTGATAAGGCCGAAACCTGGCCCTTGATAGTACTTAAGGCAAACTTCCTGTCTACAGCCCACTGCAGGAAGTCCAGAATTCTGCCTATAACGTACTTACATGGATGCCATTTTCTGGCCTCGCACCAAGTGATGTACGCCTTCCAAACTCTATAGTAGATCTGCCTGGATACAGGCTTCCTGGCATTGATTATAGTTGATACCACAGAGTTAGAGAGACCTCTCTTCTTTAGGATGTGGGATTCAATAGCCAGGCCGTTAAACTTAGAGTTAGTAAGGAAGGGTGGTATATCGGTCCTTGCGAAAGCAGGTCCGGACGACGTGGAAGGGTCCAAGAACTCCCCACAGACATTTTGATGATCTCCGCGTACCAGGCCCTTCGGGGCCACGCTGGAGCCACCAGGATCACCGGCTTCTTTTCCAACCTGACTCTGCGAAGGAGTCGAGGCAACAATTGTAGCGGAGGGAATGCATATATCAGTCTGAACTGATCCCAAGGGAACACCAGAGCATCCGAGCCGCAAGCAAGGGGATCCCTTGTCCGGGAGACAAATCTGTCCACCTTTGCGTTGAATCTGGATGCTAGCAGATCTACATCTGGTGTTCCCCACCGCTGACATATTGCTCGGAAGACCTCGGGATGAAGGGACCATTCCCCTGGGCATAATTGTTGGCGACTCAGAAAGTCCGCCTTCCAATTCTCCACCCCTGGAATGAAGACAGCTGATATACATGGGACATGCTTTTCTGCCCATTCCAGGATGTGACTTACTTCCCTCTGGGCTGCATGACTCCTGGTGCCTCCCTGATGATTGATATATGCCACTGCTGTGGCATTGTCTGATTGAATTCTGACAGGGGACCCTTGGAGTCTGGATGTCCAGGCTACTAGGGCATACCGGGCTGCTCGTATCTCTAAGAGATTGATGGGCAGGGTTTTTACTACATTTGACCATCTGCCCTGGAGAGACCATTGCTCCAGTACTGCCCCCCAGCCTATAAGGCTGGCATCTGTAGTGACCACCTTCCAGGATATCGGACTGAAGGGTTTTCCCTTCTGGAGATTCTGGGGGATCAACCACCAGCAGAGATTCTTCCGAACGGAAGGGGACAAAGCCATCGGGAAGTCTAGAGCCTGAATCTTTCCGTTCCAGGCTGACAATATGGCCCTCTGTAAATTCCTTGAGTGGAATTGGGCGTATGGCACAGCTTCGAATGATGCTACCATCTTTCCTAGCAGCCTCATGCACAGGCGTATGGATGGCTGTCTTTTTGCACAAAGCAGACGGACCAAGCCCCTCAAAGAGGATACCTTGTCTAGAGGTAAGAAAATCTTCCTCTGGTCTGAATCCAGCCGTAGCCCTAGATATACCAGGTTTTTCACTGGCTGTAGGGCTGACTTGTCCAGGTTGATGACCCTACCGTGAGATTCTAGATACTTGATTGTATCGACAATTACCACTTCTAGCTTGGCAACTGAGTGGTCCATCAACAACAGGTCGTCTAGGTATGCCATTATCGTTACACCTCGTGTTCTTAGATCGGCCAACAGTGGGGCCAGAATTTTTGTGAACACTCGTGGTGCTGTGGCCAGACCGAATGGTAAGGCTCTGAACTGAAAATGGCGCCCTTCTACTGCAAAGCGTAGAAATTTTTGATGACCTGGAAAGATGGGAACATGCAAGTAAGCATCTTTGATGTCGATCGAGGCTAACCATTCCTCCCCCTGTAGGGCAGCGGTGACCGATCGGATCGACTCCATCCGGAAAGACCGGACGTTTAGAAATTTGTTTAGACTCTTTAGGTCCAATATGGGTCTTATGTCCCCGTTTGGCTTCGGGACTGTGAAAAGGTTTGAGTAGAAACCCAACCCCCACTCTTCCATAGGAACCTCCATAATTACTCCTTGGAGCAATAGTTGTTCTAACGCCAATAGGAGAGACCCTCTTTTCAGAGGGTCTCTTGGCATGCCTGACCACATAAAATGGGAAGGAGGAGACTCTTTTAACTCCAACTTGTATCCCAGAGTTACTGCGGAGAGCACCCATCTGTCTTTGATCGTCTCCCGCCAGGTCTCTGCGAACAACTGAAGTCTTCCCCCCACCCGTTTGAGTGGGGGCAGCCCTTCATAGGCTTGACTTGGAGGCTGGTTTAGTACCCCTTCGGATCCAGGGTTTCTTATTACCCTGTGACTGTCCCTGATTTTTACCCCCTGAGTTTGACCGAGGAGGCCGTCGGAACTGCTTAGTAGCAGACGTCGCAGGGATAGGAGAGGTAGTCCTCTTAAAAGATGGACCCCTAGACCTCTTCTTACTCGGTAAGAGAGTACTTTTACCACTGGAAATCTTCTGGATATACTTATCTAGGTCCTCGCCAAAAAGGCGTTCCCCATAAAATGGGAAGCTAACTAAGAGCTTCTTACAGGGAGCTTCAGCAGACCAGTTTTTGAGCCACAGAAGCCCACGCATATGTACCAAAGACAGCGTGAGGCGGGAGGCCTGATGGATAGAATCCTTGATGGCGTCAACCGCAAAGCATAATGCTCTAGGCAGATCAGCCAGAGCCTGGGCCTGCTGGTCTGGCAAATCCCTCAGGACCATTTTCATCTGATCCTTTAAAGCTTGGCAGACCCCAATAGCTGCCACTGCTGGCTGTGTAACAGCCCCTGCTGTGGAAAAAGCAGATTTTAATAAAGATTCCAATTTTTTATCTACTGGATCTTTGAACATTTGAACATTATCTACTGGGCATGTCAGTGATTTGTTCACAGAAGAGATGGCTGCATCCACCGTAGGAACATTCCATCTCTGGGTGAACTTTTCCTCCATGGGATAGATCACCGGAAATTTCTTAGGCGGAACAAATAGTTTATCAGGATGTTCCCAGTCCTGGTATATAAGTCCTTCCAATAATGGATGCATTGGAAAGGAGCAATTAACCTGGGGAGCTTTTAGCGACCCCAATGAGGAGACAGCAGTAGTTGATGGTTCAACAAGAGGCATTTTAAATGCAGATCGAACCATGTCAGTTAGGGTCTGGACCCACAATCTTTCAGTCTGTGATGCTGAAAATGGTTCATCTACTGTCGATTCCTCAAAAACAGAGTTAACCTCCTCCTGATCCCCTTCAGGTAGGTCGGTCCCTTCCTGGGACTGTTGCTCTGCCAACAGGCACTCTAATGGAGGTGATGGAGATCTGGCGTGCTTTCTTTCCTGCAGAGAAGAAGCGATCAATGCTGCCAATCTCTGCTCCAATCCCTCCCGAGTTGAGGCAAAAACCTCCTCTGTTATATATGCAGGAGCAGGTGGACTGAGGACAGCCGCAGTACCTGGCACTCCCGGGGGTTCCTTATGGGTATTAACCTCTGATTTCTCAGGGGAGGAGGGTGCAGATGACTGCTCCAGATCCTCAGAGCCCGATGGAGACCCCCTACACTTCCTGAGAGGTATATCTCAGAGTTTTTTAGGCGGCATATTCCTTAGTTCAAAGCTGAGGTATTCCAGCCGCAATACACCCCTTTACTGAAATAGTCTAATGCAATTTGCTGCTATGTACATCAGTGGGTGTCTACTAATGCGACTTTCTGGGGATGCCTGTATCAACCGCCCGCTGTAAGCCCCTATACCATGCTACCAGCTCCTTTTCATGCTCTGTGTCCATAGCAAGCAGCGTGGACTGAGTCCTTTTATCTTGCTGGGAAGCCCGCACATGCGCAGAAGCGCTGGGCGCACAGAGCGCGTCATCCGCCAGGCTCCGCCCACTTTTTTGAAGCTAAATCTATAAAAAGAAAGCGTGTGTGCGCGCGCGTGCGCGCGTGCATGTGTGCGCTCTTGGCGCCCTGTAGGGAGAGGAGCCAGGGTCCCTGTTTCACCAGGACTCGGGGATGGAAGGAAACTACTTGGCAGCATGACAGAGGAATGCAGCTTCCCTGATAGAGAGCTCACTCATCTGCCTGGACTTTCACCATGGAAGGAATAGTCCCAAGAAAAAAAGACGTTCCACAGCGGCCTCTAGTGGACAAACACAGGTACCGCACTTTTGTCTTTTTTTTTTTTTTAAAACCTCCTTTATGAAAAACATTTCCAGGTTTACAGTTTTTAAAACTTCCTTTATGAAAAGACATTTCTAGGATCTCTTAGGCATATACAGCTATTAGCGGGAATACCTTTAGGTAACAGGCAGAAAGACATATTAGGCTTGGGGGTCCCCTCAATAGAACCAAGTTCCTGAGGGGCCCCCACTTACCTTTTCCCCGCCGCAGGACTTTGTTTGGTCCACAGAAGCCCAAACTTCACCTCTCACGGCAGGCATTGTACTAGACCTTCAGGGACCGGGTTCCCAAGGATTCCACTCCCCTGGACCTGTATAGCACCCTGCACAGATAGCCTCTTGGTTTTGGGTATGACCAGAGCTCTGGATCCCAGGGTCCAGCCCTACTAAGAGAGGCATTACAGGCAAAACCCTGCTCTTCTCTTCAAGGTCCGGGTACCAACCGTTTAGCTATGAAGCTTTTTTGGTCGGATCCGGAATAGCTTGCTAAGGCCCAGAGAACCTGTACACAAGCCCAGATGAATACATGTTAACCTTGGCCAACACCTTAGACACTGGCAAAAAACTGAGGTACTCCCGGATGGGAGGGGCTTATATAGGGGAGGGTACTTCCTGTTTTGGAAGTTGCCAGTGCCAGCACCTGAAGGTAATTCTATATAACCCACATAGTAATGACTATGCTGCTCTGTGTCCCGTGATGTATGAACAAGAAAAATATTTAGAAGGGAAATTGAAGGAAAAGGTAAGAGAACCAACAATGCACTAGCTTAAAGGAACCTGTTTAGAAAATAAAAAAACAAACCTTTACAACCCCTTTAAGGAGTACATTACAGTAAACAGTAAAATAAACACACACTTTTTGTGTCAATTAATAAAGAATAAAAAAAGCCCCACAATCAAATTACATTGTCAATTATGTCATCCAGCAAAGCGGATCCATGTCAATCATGATAACCGACACCTACCAACTCACTAAAAGAAAAAACCTGGCAACATGTTTAATCCTGTTCCTCACCCAAAATGTTATCACAGTTCCCTGAGCTGTTATCTGGAATGTAAAATTGGGATAGGGACAGTGGCATAATTGACATCAGCCACTATCCCTGCCCATTTGTTTACATGGCTCTGGTATTCCCAGCCAGCAAATGAATAGTGATTATAATAAAAGCTCGCTAATTCCCTTTAACCTTTATAAAAATTATATTCACAACAAAAAAACTGTGAGAATTCCTGTGATATTACTACTGCTAAATTGTCACTAAATACACAATATGCGTGACACTGTGTAAAGTGAATTAATGAGAAATTATATAACCAAAAAGTTAAAATAATAAATGTAAAGTGCTTATATTAAATACAAACAAGTAAATTCATAAAGGAAATATGTAACAACAAAAGAAATCCGTGATAATATTAAAAGTCAGTGATAATAAAAGCAATCTTCTACTAAAAAGTGCCTGTGCTCAAGATGAAGATGTTTTGAAGAAGTTGTACACAAGTTGATCTATCAATTGACTTGTGTACAACCAGACTGTCAGGTTTTTCCTGAACGACCAGTGCCACCAGCTAAAGCCAGCAACACTGATCATTGTATTCTGCCAGTGGGTAGAATATAGCTCAACGGGAGTAATTCACATATCCACATCGAATGTGTGGATGGGAGAATCAGTTCATTTGTTTTCGATCAACCCACTGGTTGAACAAAAAATAACACGAACCGTGTATGGCCAGCCTTAAAGTATAAAACTAAAGGCAAAAATTTTTTTTTACGTTTTGGATAGAGTGGAAAGGGATTAGAAAACGTTTCAGTTTTCATTGCTGTCTGTGCCAACGTTAGGCTATCCTGTTTACCATTATCATTGAAAGTGACAGTAAAAAAAAAATCCCAAATTTTGGGTTGTCCCCAAAAAAGTAATAGAGGGAACATTTTCTACTTGGGACACTATTTCTGGTGACCTTGGGGTCCCCAAGAAATTTTCTTACTTAGCAGAGATTTCCTCTCACTTCCTGTTTGGCTATGGGACAGGAAGTGAAGGAAAATCTCTGCAACGGGACACAGATGGCAAAAAATAAACAAACAGTTTATAACCCTTCCTTGCTCTATCCAAAATGAAAAACAAAAACAAAAAAAAAACGTTTTTGTTCTACTGTAAGCATTTATTAAACTTAAAGTGTTACTAAACTCACAACCGTTAAATCAGCCTGTAGAAGCAGTAAAGCATACTTGTTATACTCACTGTGAAAGGGGTTAATACTTTGCATTGTGTATAAAGGCTGTGTGATCTTGTCTCTCTGATCTTCCTCTTCTTTAAACGGACTCCAACCCATCTGGTGAAAGAACAGAGAATTTGGAGTCAGGTTGCACATGCTCAGTTTGGTGTGTATTGTGAGAGTTTTTCTTTTTTCTTGGGAGATTACATGTGATCAGCACAGGGCCAATTAGCACTGTCCAGACAGAGGTTTAGTGGAGAATGAAAACTCCTCCTACAAGCTTTACTAGGAACTAGTGATGAGCCGAACACCCCCGGGTTCGGTTCGCACCAGAACCCGCGAACGGACCGAAAGTTCGTACGAACATTAGAACCCTATTAAATACAATGGATGCGAACGTTCGAATTCTAAAGTGCTAATTATAACAACTATTATGCATGTTATTGTCCTAAAAAGGGTTTGGGAACCCGGGTTGTGCACCAGGGGACATGTATCAATGCAAAAAGAAGTTTTAAAAACGGTCGTTTTTCGGGAGCAGTCATTTTAATGATGCATAAAGTGAAAAAAAAAAAGTCAAATATTCCTTTAAATATCGTACCTGGGGGGTGTCTAAAGTATGCCTGTGAAGTGCCACGTGTTTCCCGTGTTTAGAACTGTCCCTGCACAAAATGACACTTCTAAAGGGAAAAAAAGCCATTTAAAACTGTTTGCGGCTTTAATGTAATGTCTGGTCCCGGTAATATGGATGAAAATCTTTAAGAAAAATGGCATAGCTACCCCATGACCCCCCCCCCACCCCAGCCCATTACCAGCCCCTTTGGGTCTTGTATGGATATTAAGGGGAACCCCGCACATAAAATAAAAAAGGCCCTATATACTCTGAACAGCCGTATACAGGCGGTGCATACAAGACAGGGACTGTAGGTTTGTTCTTATGTAGAATCTGTTTGTAATTTTGAACAGGTACATTGTTGAAGTGTAGCTCCAGCCCAAAAATCTATTTTTAAACTTTTTGGAAAACATAGGTAAGGGTTATCACCCCTGTAACATTTGTTTTGCTGTCTGTGCCCCTGTTCAGAACATTTCACCTCACTTTCCGTCCCAATGACAACTGTTTTTGAAATGTGGTGTTTTTCTTGAAACAAGGATTGCTGATAAAGCATCAGTACAGAGGAGACACCTTTCTCCCATATTTATTCTTACAGGAGAGAATTTTCCTTCCTAGTGGTAGATTTCCTCTCACTTCCTGTTGTCTTCTTGCGTTTGCAAGTAGGAGTCGTTTGTAAGTTGGATGTTTGAAAGTAGGGACCTGCCGTATATACTCTGCAGAAATAGGCCCCTTAGTTGTTGGTGTTGGCACAACACTGTAAGCACTCACAGTTACTCTTGGTTGGTGCTGGAACGCCCTGCTGTCAACTATTATATCAGGAATTTTAATTACATATAATTGTTGAACAGTGGTAGTAAAAATTGGGCCTTTGATGGTGGTGCTGGTGCCACAACACTGTAAGCCCTGACAGTTACTCTTGGTGGGTGCAGCAATGGGCCCTGCTGTGAATTATTAGATCAAGAATTGTAATTGCATGCCCCTGTTGAACAGGGGCTGAAAAATTGGGCCTTTCGTGGTGGTGGTGGTGGTGGTGGTGTTGCCACAACACTGTAAGCCCTCAGAGTTACTCTTGGTGGGTGCAGGAATGGGCCCTGCTGTGAATTATTAGATCAAGAATTGTAATTACATGCCCCTTTTGAACAGGGGCTGAAAAATTGGGCCTTTCGTGGTGGTGGTGGTGGTGGTGGTGTTGCCACAACACTGTAAGCCCTCAGAGTTACTCTTGGTGGGTGCAGGAATGGGCCCTGCTGTGAATTATTAGATCAAGAATTGTAATTACATGCCCCTTTTGAACAGGGGCTGAAAAATTGGGCCTTTCGTGGTGGTGGTGGTGGTGGCGTTGCCACAACACTGTAAGCCCTCAGAGTTACTCTTGGTGGGTGCAGCAATGGGCCCTGCTGTGAATTATTAGATCAAGAATTGTAATTGCATGCCCCTGTTGAACAGGGGCTGAAAAATTGGGCCTTAGGCACTGGTGGCACAACACTACAACCCCTCACAGATACTGTACTTGGAGCACAGCAATGAGCCCTGTTGCAAAGTATTGCTTCAAAAATTGTAATGACACGCCCCTGTTAAACAGGGGCTGAAAAATTGGGCCTTAGGCACTGGTGCCACAACACTCCAACCCCTCACAGATACTGTACTTGGAGCACAGCAATGAGCCCTATGGCAAATTATTGCTAAAAAAATTGTAATTACACGCCCCTGTAAAACAGGGGCTGAAAAATTGGGCCTTAGCCACTGGTGGCGGCACCCATAAACAAAAATGATCTTCCAAGCTATCATCATCAATCGTATCATTGAGGACTCGGAGGAGGAGGATAGCCAGTCAACATAACAGCACAGGCACTCAGCATCAGCATCAGTCTTGAAGGGATGTGACATGTTAAAATCAATTAGTCTGTTATATCAGCATCAGGTGTGTGGTAGCTGGTGGTGATCCAAGACTGGTTCATCTTGATGAAAGTCAGTCGATCAACCGAGTCGGTGGACAGGCGCACCCTGTGATCCGTGACAAATCCTCCAGCAGCACTGAATGTGCGTTCCGAAAGAACGCTGGATGCAGGACAGGCCAGTAGCTCAATTGCATACTGTGCAAGCTCTGGCCAGTGATCCATCCTCAAGACCCAGTAAGCCAGAGGATTTTCGGTGGGGAAGGTGTCCAAGTCTGACCTTGCCCCTAGATATTCCTGCACCATGTTTATCAGACGCTGGCGATGGTTGCTGGAACCGATCATACTTTGGGGCTGCGGACTAAAGAATTGTCTGAACGCATCGGTCAGACGGCCACCTTCCCCACCGCTCCTTCTTTGACTGGCCGAAGCCTCAGCAACTCGTTGTCCAGGACCAGGAGTTTTTAACCTCCCAGTCTCTGGGAACGCGTTGCACAGACCTTTCTGCAAGGCCTCCCGGAGTTGTCTCATCCTCTGCTCCCTCTGCGACGGTAACATAAGGTCCGCAACCTTACCCTTGTACCGTGGATCAAGGAGAGTGGCCAGCCAGTAATGGTCCCTCTCCTTGATCCGAAGAATACGAGGATCCTTCCGCAGACTTTGCAGGATCAGGGAGGCCATGCAGCGTAGGTTTGCTGAGGCATTCGCTCCGGAGTCCTCTGGGTCACTAAGGACGACATGATCCGCAGCCACCTCCTCCCAGCCACGTACAAGTCCACTGGTTTCTTGGGACTGTAAATCATCCCTAAAAGACTGCTGCTGATGATGCTGAGTGCCAGCTTCCACCTCCATGCTGACACAATCCTCCTCCTCCTCCTCCTCCTCCTCCTCTTCCTGTGCGATGGGTGGGACAGAAGGAACACTGTCTGGGTAAAGGGGGCCTTGAGAGGCAAGGAAGTCCTCCTCTTCCTGCCTCTGTTCTGCCTCAAGTGCCCTGTCCATTATTCCACGCAGCGTGTGCTCCAACAGGTGGACAAGAGGTACAGTGTCACTGATGCATGCACTGTCACTGCTCACCATCCTCGTGGCCTCCTCAAATGGTGCCAGGACAGTGCATGCATCCCTGATGATGCCCCACTGGCGTGGAGAAAAAAAAACAAGCTCCCCTGACCCTGTCCTGGTGCCGTAGTCGCACAGGTACTCATTGATGGCCCTCTGCTGCGTGTGCAGCCGCTGCAGCATGGCCAACGTTGAGTTCCACCTGGTGGGCATGTCACATATAAGGCGGTTCTTGGGCAGGTTCAACTCCTTTTGCAGCTCAGCCAGGCGAGCACTGGCATTATAAGATCTGCGGAAATGCACACAGACTTTCCTGGCCTGCCTCAGGACATCCTGTAAGCCCGGGTACCTGCCCAAGAACCGCTGCACCACCAGGTTAAGGACGTGAGCCACACAGGGCACATGGGTCAGTTGTCCCTGTCGGAGGGCGGAGAGGAGGTTGGTGCCATTGTCGCAAACCACCATTCCTGGCTTAAGCTGGCGTGGCGTCAACCACCTCTCGGCCTGGCCCTGCAGAGCAGACAGGACCTCTGCCCCAGTGTGGCTTCTGTCCCCCAAACACACCAGCGCAAGCACGGCATGGCATCTTTTTGCCTGCGTACTTGCGTAGCCCCTTGAACGCCTACGGAGCACCGCTGGTTCCGAGGACAAACCACAGGAAGAGGCCATGGAGGAAGAAGAAGAGGAGGGGGTGGAGGAGAGAGGTGTGTCACAACCAGTAGTAGCATTTTGGAGGCGTGGCGGTGGAACAACCTCCAACACTACTGCACCTTGTCCTGCATCCTTCCCAGCTGCCAAAAGAGTGACCCAATGGGCCGTGAAAGAAAGGTAACGTCCCTGTCCATGCCTGCTGGACCATGAGTCAGCGGTAATATGCACCTTACCGCTGACCGCCCTGTCCAGCGAGGCCAAGACATTGCCTTCCACATGCCGGTAGAGAGCCGGAATAGCCTTCCGTGAGAAAAAGTGGCGTTTGGGAACCTGCCACTGAGGAACCGCACATTGCACAAACTCACGGAAGGGGGCCGAGTCTACCAACTGAAAAGGCAGCAGTTGAAGCGCTAGCAATTTAGCCAAGCTAGCATTCAACCGCTGGGCATGTGGATGGCTGGGAGTGAACTTCTTTCGACGGTCCAGCAGCTGGGGCAGGGAAATTTGCCTGCTAGAATCGGACGTCGGTGTACTGCTAGCAGAGTGGCCGCAAGTACTTGGCTGTGACACACCTAATTCTACACCTTCATTCCTCTCAGTGCATGTTTCAGAGAGGACTGAAGTTATAGTGGGGTTGGAGATCCCAGCTGATGCGGTGCAAGGAGAGGTCCGCTTTGTTCTTTGGTGTGGGTCTTTGAGGTAGGCTTGCCAACGAGCTGCATGGCAGGTCAACATATGTCTGGTCAGGCATGTGGTACCCAAGCGGCTGATGTTTTGGCCACGCGATATACGCTTGAGACATATGTTGCAAACAGCAGCTGTGCGATCTGATGCACTAGCCTCAAAAAAGGCCCACACCAAGGAACTTTTTGAATGACGGGCAGAGGCAGCGCCCTGCACAGGCGGAGCTCTGCGGTGTGATTCCGTCGGTGTACTGCCCTTACGCTGGCCACCAAAGGGCATCCTGCCTCGTTGGAGATGTGCCTCCTCCTCATCCTCCTCCTCTTCCTCTCTCCTATTAGGCACCCACGTGGAGTCAGTGACCTCATCATCACCTCCCTCCTCATCACTGGAGCCAATCTGGCAGTATGCTGCAGCTGCTGGAACATGACTGCCAGATTGGTGTCCTTCTTGAGCATCCCCTCTGTCTGCTCTCACGCTACTGCCTTCCTCTAGCTGGGTTTCATCATCAGACCCTTCGAAACGCTGGGCATCCTCCTGGAGCATGTACCCAACACTGTGCTCAAACAGTTCGGGGGACTCCTCAGGAGGAGGACATGGTGGGTCTAGGGAAGGAGTGACTGATGATGAGTCTGACATTGATACCAGGGAAGAGGACGCTTTGGCAGCTGCTTTTCCAGTACCCTGAGCCTGGGTGAGAGAGGATGAGGAGGAGGAGGAGGGCTTGGTCATCCACTCTACCAAGTCTTCGGCATGATGTGGCTCAACATGTCCAGCTGCCGAAAAGAAGGACAAGCGTGTCCCATGGCCATGTGCTGATGACAATGCACCGCGTCCACGACCAGCACTGTTGCCCCCAGACACAGAGCCTGCTTGCCCTCTTTTATTGCCTCCTGACTGTCTGCCTCTCCTTGTTTGCCTTCCAGACATTCTAATAGATGGCCTGCAGGGAGATAGGAAAAAAGCAATAAGGGCTACCTTCAGGTGTCCTTCTCTGTCCCTTTACTTAAGGATTTCTAAATATGGTTGAGGATGATTGCTTTTGCACAGAATAGCACAACAACAATTTCCCTGACTGTCCAAAAAAACAAGGATTTCAAAGATGGTTGATGAGGAATGCTTTAGCACACTATAGCACAAGGAGAATTCCCTCACTGTCCTTCCCTGTCCCTAGAAACAAGGATTCGCACAGTAAAACACACTGACACTCTCCCTACCTATAGTTTTCTGTCCCTAGAAAAAATGTTTTTTAAAGCACACTATAGCACAAGGAGAATTTCACTCACTTTCCTTCTTTGTCCCTAGAAACAAGGATTATCACAGTGAAAGAAACTGACACTCTTCCTTCCTATAGTTTTCTGTCCCTAGAAAAAATGTTTTTTTAAAGCACACTATAATACAAGGAGAATTCCCTCACTGTCCTTCCCTGTCCCTAGAAACAAGGATTCGCACAGTAAAACACACTGACACTCTCCCTACCTATAGTTTTCTGTCCCTAGAAAAAATGTTTTTTTTAAAGCACACTATAGCACAAGGAGAATTCCCTCACTGTCCTTCCCTGTCCCTAGAAACAAGGATTCGCACAGTAAAAGACACTGACACTCTCCCTACCTATAGTTTTCTGTCCCTAGAAAAAATGTTTTTTTAAACCACACTATAGCACAAGGAGAATTTCACTCACTTTCCTTCTTTGTCCCTAGAAACAAGGATTATCACAGTGAAAGAAACTGACACTCTCCCTACCTATAGTTTTCTGTCCCTAGAAAAAATGTTTTTTTAAAGCACACTATAGCACAAGGAGAATTCCCTCACTGTCCTTCCCTGTCCCTAGAAACAAGGATTCGCACAGTAAAACACACTGACACTCTCCCTACCTATAGTTTTCTGTCCCTAGAAAAAATGTTTTTTTAAAGCACACTATAGCACAAGGAGAATTCCCTCACTGTCCTTCCCTGTCCCTAGAAACAAGGATTCACACAGTAAAACACACTGACACTCTCCCTACCTATAGTTTTCTGTCCCTAGAAAAAATGTTTTTTTAAAGCACACTATAGCACAAGGAGAATTTCACTCACTTTCCTTCTTTGTCCCTAGAAACAAGGATTATCACAGTGAAAGAAACTGACACTCTTCCTTCCTATAGTTTTCTGTCCCTAGAAAAAATGTTTTTTTAAAGCACACTATAGCACAAGGAGAATTCCCTCACTGTCCTTCCCTGTCCCTAGAAACAAGGATTCGCACAGTAAAAGACACTGACACTCTCCCTACCTATAGTTTTCTGTCCCTAGAAATTTTTTTTTTTTAAAGCACACTATAGCACAAGGAGAATTCCCTCACTGTCCTTCCCTGTCCCTAGAAACAAGGATTCGCACAGTAAAACACACTGACACTCTCCCTACCTATAGTTTTCTGTCCCTAGAAAAAATGTTTTTTTAAAGCACACTATAGCACAAGGAGAATTCCCTCACTGTCCTTCCCTGTCCCTAGAAACAAGGATTCGCACAGTAAAACACACTGACACTCTCCCTACCTATAGTTTTCTGTCCCTAGAAAAAATGTTTTTTTAAAGCACACTATAGCACAAGGAGAATTCCCTCACTGTCCTTCCCTGTCCCTAGAAACAAGGATTCGCACAGTAAAACACACTGACACTCTCCCTACCTATAGTTTTCTGTCCCTAGAAAAAATGTTTTTTAAAGCACACTATAGCACAAGGAGAATTTCACTCACTTTCCTTCTTTGTCCCTAGAAACAAGGATTATCACAGTGAAAGAAACTGACACTCTTCCTTCCTATAGTTTTCTGTCCCTAGAAAAAATGTTTTTTTTAAAGCATACTATAGCACACGGAGAATTCCCTCACTGTCCTTCCCTGTCCCTAGAAACAAGGATTCGCACAGTAAAAGACACTGACACTCTCCCTACCTATAGTTTTCTGTCCCTAGAAAAAATGTTTTTTTTAAAGCACACTATAGCACAAGGAGAATTTCACTCACTTTCCTTCTTTGTCCCTAGAAACAAGGATTATCACAGTGAAAGAAACTGACACTCTTCCTTCCTATAGTTTTCTGTCCCTAGAAAAAATGTTTTTTTAAAGCACACTATAGCACAAGGAGAATTCCCTCACTGTCCTTCCCTGTCCCTAGAAACAAGGATTCGCACAGTAAAAGACACTGACACTCTCCCTACCTATAGTTTTCTGTCCCTAGAAAAAATGTTTTTTTAAAGCACACTATAGCACAAGGAGAATTCCCTCACTGTCCTTCCCTGTCCCTAGAAACAAGGATTCGCACAGTAAAACACACTGACACTCTCCCAACCTATAGTTTTCTGTCCCTAGAAAAAATGTTTTTTTAAAGCACACTATAGCACAAGGAGAATTCCCTCACTGTCCTTCCCTGTCCCTAGAAACAAGGATTCGCACAGTAAAACACACTGACACTCTCCCTACCTATAGTTTTCTGTCCCTAGAAAAAATGTTTTTTTAAAGCACACTATAGCACAAGGAGAATTCCCTCACTGTCCTTCCCTGTCCCTAGAAACAAGGATTCGCACAGTAAAACACACTGACACTCTCCCTACCTATAGTTTTCTGTCCCTAGAAAAAATGTTTTTTAAAGCACACTATAGCACAAGGAGAATTTCACTCACTTTCCTTCTTTGTCCCTAGAAACAAGGATTATCACAGTGAAAGAAACTGACACTCTTCCTTCCTATAGTTTTCTGTCCCTAGAAAAAATGTTTTTTTAAAGCACACTATAGCACAAGGAGAATTCCCTCACTGTCCTTCCCTGTCCCTAGAAACAAGGATTCGCACAGTAAAAGACACTGACACTCTCCCTACCTATAGTTTTCTGTCCCTAGAAAAAATGTTTTTTTAAAGCACACTATAGCACAAGGAGAATTTCACTCACTTTCCTTCTTTGTCCCTAGAAACAAGGATTATCACAGTGAAAGAAACTGACAATCTTCCTTCCTATAGTTTTCTGTCCCTAGAAAAAATGTTTTTTTAAAGCACACTATAGCACAAGGAGAATTCCCTCACTGTCCTTCCCTGTCCCTAGAAACAAGGATTCGCACAGTAAAAGACACTGACACTCTCCCTACCTATAGTTTTCTGTCCCTAGAAAAAATGTTTTTTTAAAGCACACTATAGCACAAGGAGAATTCCCTCACTGTCCTTCCCTGTCCCTAGAAACAAGGATTCGCACAGTAAAACACACTGACACTCTCCCTACCTATAGTTTTCTGTCCCTAGAAAAAATGTTTTTTTAAAGCACACTATAGCACAAGGAGAATTCCCTCACTGTCCTTCCCTGTCCCTAGAAACAAGGATTCGCACAGTAAAACACACTGACACTCTCCCTACCTATAGTTTTCTGTCCCTAGAAAATTTTTTTTTTTAAAGCACACTATAGCACAAGGAGAATTCCCTCACTGTCCTTCCCTGTCCCTAGAAACAAGGATTCGCACAGTAAAACACACTGACACTCTCCCTACCTATCCTTCTCTTTCCCTAAACTAAAGGAATCCAGGTTAAGCAAGAAAAAAATAAATGTCACTGTCCCTGCCTATGTTTCTCTTTCCCTGCTCCGGAACACACTACACTAGGCCGCCGTGCTGGCGGCCTTTTATAGTGTGGGGCGTGTACTAAACACCCTCAGCAATAATTGGCCACAGGCATCCTGCCTGTGGCCAATCATTGCTCTCTTCGCTGCCGGCGCTGTGATTGGCCAAGCATGCGGGGTCACAGTGCATGCTTGGCCAATCACAGCGCCTGGATGACACTGCGATGGCGTAGTGCATTGTGGGCCGTTCGCGTCACTCGAATTTGGCGCGAACGGCCCAAATCGTTCGATCTTCGTCGAACGATCGAACAGCCGATGTTCGAGTCGAACGTATGTTCGACTCGAACACCGAGCTCATCCCTACTAGGAACTGATACAAGTCTCAAGACTCCTATATACTGCTGATTAGAAAAGGTATTTAGCCGTTTATATTTACTAATATAATTGCATGTCCATGTTCTGTGTACTGTGGGAGACCAGATATAGTGAATGCAGGTTCTGGGTTTAGTAACCCTTTAACCACTTCCATACAGGGCTTTTTATACCACTTCCATACCGGGCCTATTCTGGCACTTCTCTCCTACATGTACAAATCATCATTCTTTTGCTAGAAAATTACTCAGAACCCCCAAACATTATATATGTTTTTTTTAGCAGTCACCCTAGGAAATAAAATGACGGTCGTTGCAACTTTTTATCTTGCACGGTATTTGCACAATAATTTTTCAAACGCCTTTTTTTGGGGAAAAAAATGGTTTCATGAATTAAAAAATTACAAAACAGTAAAGTTATCCCAATTTTTTTGTAAAATATGAAAGCTTATGTTACGCCGAGTAAAAAGATACCTAACATGTCACACTTTAAAATTGCGCACACTCATGGAATGGTGCCAAACTTCGGTACTTAAAAATCTCCATAGGCGACGCTTTGAAATTTTTTACAGGTTACCAGGTTAGCGTTACAGAGGAGGTCTAGTGCTAGAATTGTTGCAAGCGCTCTAACGCACGGGGCGATACCTCACATATGTGGTTTGAACGGCGTTTACATATGCGGGCGGGACTTACGTGTGTGTTCGCTTCTAAGCGCGAGCTATTGGGGACGGGCGTTTAAAAAAAAAAAAATTATTTAAACATCCCTTGTAATAGGAATGTGTGTGACAGGTCCTCTTTATGGAGAGATACTGGGTCAATAAGACCCCACATCTCTCCTCCAGGCTAGAAAGCATGAGATTGGTGAAAAAAAATTCACTGATCTCATACTTACAGCCGCAATGGCGGCTTTGTTTACATTTGAGGACCCGGGCATGACGTCATCACATCGCGCCCGGGCCTCCGACGATCATAGAGATGACTGGTGACCATCTGGTCACCAGTCATCTCTATGCTCGTCACGTGACCCACCACCGGCGCCGGACGATTCTCTCTGGGTCCCCGATGGCACGGGGAGCCCGGAGAAGCACCGGATGGCGACGGGAGGGGGGATGTCCCCTCCCGCCGCCTATAAGAACGATCAAGCGACGGAACCGCTGCTATGATCGTTCTTATGGTGCGCAGGATCGCCGACACTACAAAAGGATATCTGAATGATGCCTCTAGCTGCAGGCATCATTCAGATATCCCCCCTCAAACCCAGGACGTAATATGACGTCCACCCGGAGGGAGAGAGGGTTCCTGCCGGCGTCATTTGACAATGGCCCGGTATGGAAGGGGTTAAGCACTTCTGGGTGTGTTAGATGCCCAAATCTTCCCACTGCACCCAGAGAGCCCACCAACCGCTCACTTTAGGGCCTCATGCACACTGGACGTTACAATATTGTTATAAAAAAGCCAGTAGCTTTGCAGTGAGTCTTTCAACTTTTTTCAAAGTTTTTGCACGGTTTTTAGCATTTATTACCATCTTTTAGCATTTTTCCGCATTAGCATTTTTTAGCGTCAGCGTTTTTTTGCATTTTTTTTTAAGAAGCATTTTTTTCCCCTCAATGGGTCAAAAATTTTAAATGCTGGTGAGCGATGTTTTTGAGCGTTTATCGACATTTATCAGCGTTAGAGCGTTTTTTTACAGCTGAAAAACGTCTCTCAGAACCCACTACTAGTTTTTTTTTTTTTTACTGCTCAAAAACGCCACTGCCCAAAACTGCTGATAACAGCCTATGTGTGCATGGACACATAGGATAACATGATGGAGAGTTTAATGACTGTAGAAAAAAATATCTACAGCCAAAATCAGCTGCTGTAAAAACACATCCAGTGTGCATGAGGCCTAAAGCCTGGTACACACGATCGGATTTTCTGCGGACAAAGCATAGGACTTTTGTCCGAAGGGCGTTGGCCAGGAACTTGTATTGCATACAAACGTCAAAGAATTGTCGGCCAACAAACTCGAAACTACGTGGTTTTTCAGCTCTTTAGCGCCACCCTTTGGGCAACTTCTGCTAATGTTGTGTTATGGTTAGCAATACTTCTGAGCATGCGTGTTTGTACTTTGGCGTTTTATCCGAAGGACTTGTGTACACAGGATCGGATAATCCGACAACACACATTTGTTGGCGGACAATTTTAACGCATGCTATCCCACATTTTTTGGTGGAAAATCCGACAACAATTGTCCGATGGAGCACACAGACAGTCAGATTTTCCGACAACAGCTGGTCATCACACAATTCCCGTTGGGTAATCCGATCGTGTGTACAAGGCTTTAGAGTTTTAGGAGAATTTCTGTTTCAGGACATTACCTGAGAATTACTTCTACTTAGAACAATCTCTACTTGTTGATCATTACACTAACCCCACATTTATATCATTAGTTGTTTAGCATAATCATATCTTTTACTATATGTTAAAGAGGAAGTAAACCCTCTTTTTTTTTATCTGAAAAAAAAAAAAAACCCTGCAAGAGGAAGGCATAATGAGCTAGTATGCATAGCATACTAGCTCATTATAAATGACTTACCTGAGATCGAAGCCCCCGAAGCGCTTCTCTTTCCCCATCTCCGCCGCTGCCATGTCCCCTCTGATCGCCTTCCGGGTATCGCCGCCCTGGCGCTGTGACTGGCCGGAGCGGCGATGACGTCACTCCCGCACATGCGCGCGGGACCGGCATAATCCCAGCATGATCCCATTAATAAAACCGGGACGCTCAGTGCGCCTGCGTCGTTGTCTACGTCGTTGTCTACGGCGCGCATGCGCCGTAGACATTGGTGCAGTGTTTTCTGCAAATATCTCCTTAACCGTGTAGGTTAAGGAGATATTTCTTGCACCTACAGGTAAGCCTTAATCTAGGCTTACCTGTAGGTGCAAGTTGTCAGAGTGGGTTTACAACCACTTTAACACAGCATGTTTTCCCTTGTGCCCAGATGATGTCCTAGGAGACGAAACGCGTCGGAAGGACTCCATTGTTGCCACATTCTTTGCAAAGTGCTTTTATATCAACTTAAATGTAAGTGTTTCTACTACATAAAATTTTTATTTGCATACAAAGTTACGCTATGTGGCTGTTTCTTTTCTCCATTACATGATACTTACCTGCTCATATTGATTGGTATATTCCCAGACCACTACTGTATATGAGGTTATCTGCTAAGAGGTCATCTTTCTTCTGCGGTTTCTCTCTCCCTGTTGATGTTTGGCCATTTCCAGCAGATTGTCCAGGTTCCATCGTGGTTCCACCACACCAAGCCCGCTTGACCCACTGAACATATGTTCCTCTGGGTTCAAACTATCTGGTAAGCTCCTTACCTATTGGTGGTGGTTCGCTTCATCCTCTAACCGTCAACACTTTTCCTTCAAAGTCTTCACTCACTTTTGAATTTCACCATTGCCTCCATTTTTGAATTACTTTAGGACACTCGGTTGCACAAGTTTTCACCTGTATTTCGCATATAGACATGTTGTATATATGAGGACTTCTCACTGTTCTTACTTAATATTTGAGTGTCTTTTTTATATTGCATTGTTTTATATATTCATTTGAGTGCGTCATGCATTCTTGTTCATTTTTTGATTAGCGCTACACTTTTTGTTTCCACGCTTTTTACTATTTGTCTACTTGTTGTGTTAGCAGCTTATCCAGAGGGCAGCGTGGAATTACAGTAGGTGCCGCCGATATTGTGTGAATCTCGCCGCTTCTAGCGGCGATATTGACACTCTATGAGCTCCGTCGCGAGAGCCAGCACCGAGCTGTCTCGTCATCGGGAAAGGAAAAAAATTTCCTTTCACGATGAGCGACACGCATTGCCGATAGTCGGGGATCCGACGCGGATTCCCGCCAATACCAGGCACTGCGTTTGGTATGAATCCTGAGCGGGAACTTCACGCCAATTTTTAAAGAAAAAAACGGCGTGGGTTCCCCCTCCAGGAGCATACCAGGCCCTTGGGTCTGGTCTGGATTTGAAGGGGAACCCTACGCCAAAAAAACGGCGTGGGGGTCCCCCTCAAGATCCAAACCAGACCCTTATCTGAGCACGCAACCTGGCAGGCAGCAGGGGAAGAGGGGGGGACGAGAGCGGCCCCCCTCCCTCCTGAACCGTACCAGGCTGCATGCCCTCAACATAGGGGGTTTGGTGCTCTGGGGCAGGGGGCGACCTGCTGCCCCCCCACCCCAGAGCACCCTGCCCCCGTGTTGATGAGGACAGGGCCTCTTCCCGACAACCCTGGCCGTTGGTTGTCGGGGTCTGCGGGCGGGGGGCTTATCGGAATCCGGGAGCCCCCTTTAATAAGGGGGCCCCCAGATCCCGGCCCCCCACCCTATGTGAATGAGTATGGGGTACATTGTACCCCTACCCATTCACCTGGTGGGAAAAAAATGGTAATAAAAACACAACACAGTTTTTAAAAGTATTTTATTGCACCGCTCCGGAGGTCTTCTTCCGACTTCGGGGGTCTCCGGTGTCATCGCCGCGCTCTCCGGTTCTTTCTTCCGCCGGGCCTCCGCTAACTTCTTTTTAGCTCTTTTGCTAGCGGAGGCCCGGTCTTCTCCGTCGTCTCGTCCGGCTCTCCGTTGTCCTTCTGCCGGCCCCTCCACTAACTTCTTGGTAGCTCTTTTGCTAGTGGAGGAGCCGGTCTTCCCGTCGTCGCAGTTGGCGTCTTCTTCCCTCTTCTCCTCCTCGATGTTGACTCAACGCTTCCTCTCGCAGTAATGATAAATCTTCGGTCCGCAGAGATTAATATAGGCTTCACATGACGTCACAGTCACATGGTCCCATGACGTCACAATCACATGCTCCGGGGCATGGTATGCTACTGTAATGTTTGTTCTGTAGTTTAATTGACTTTAACAATAATTCAGCAACTGCATTGAAGAAATTAACAAAAGTATGTATCGATTTTAAACCAAGTCCTCAAAAGAAAAAAGCATCTTGCTAAATTAAGTTAAGCGGTTTTCTAAATTACCGTACTACTATTTTTTTCTGTTCTGTGATTCTTATTTTATATTGTACTTTGGGTTCAAGCAGGCATTATTAGACCTCCATAGATCTGGTTGAATGTATTTAATCCATCGTCTAATTTTGTTATGGGATTTTTTTAAAATTTTAGTTATTAAGAGAAAAAGCAGCAAAACTCAAAAACACATACATGTATGAAAAAAAAAAAAAAAAAAAAACTCCATTAGGAACCAGGTACAAGCTTTTAATTTGCTCTAGGACCTGCAATCCCTCACTCAATAGAATGCCCTGGGGGCTTCAAGTCAGACACCCTGACTGCAAGCTGCTTTAACCACAGAGAAGGAGGCTGTCTCTCTCGGTGCAAAGATTGACATGTTTCTTAAGCAATTAACTCTAAACAATGCTGGACAATAAAAGCATTCCTCTTGTACATTTGAGAAGCAAGCCAGCTAATGTTCTTTAAAGAGTGTAGAAAGTGCTTAAAATAGTCATTTCTCTTGTGCGAGAGGAAGGTGAAGGACAGGACATGTGTTAGAGCTGTACATCAATAATGGTGATAAAAAGCTATTTTATTAAATAAAGACTCAATATATGAATCAGCTCTGGAAAGCCTTGCTTATCAACCATTGGGGTTTGCAATGGTACTGTATATGACAAACAAATACTAAATCTAATTTTTATAGTACAACAAAAAGTGTTCAGATACTCACACAATAGGAGGACGCTCAGTGACGTCACCACTAGGGATGAGCTTCGTGTTCGAGTCGAACATACGTTCGACTCGAACATCGGCTGTTCGATCGTTCGACGAAGATCGAACGATTTGGGCCGTTCGCGCCAAATTCGAGTGACGCGAACGGCCCACAATGCACTACGCCATCGCAGTGTCATCCAGGCGCTGTGATTGGCCAAGCATGCACTGTGACCCCGCATGCTTGGCCATTCACAGCGCCGGCAGCGAGGAGAGCAATGAATGGCCACAGGCAGGATGCCTGTGGCCAATTATTGCTGAGGGTGTTTAGTACACGCCCCACACTATAAAAGGCCGCCAGCACGGCGGCCTAGTGTAGTGTGTTCCGGAGCAGGGAAAGAGAAACATAGGCAGGGACAGTGACATTTATTTTTTTCTTGCTTAACCTGGATTCCTTTAGTTTAGGGAAAGAGAAGGATAGGTAGGGAGAGTGTCAGTGTGTTTTACTGTGTGAATCCTTGTTTCTAGGGACAGGGAAGGACAGTGAGGGAATTCTCCTTGTGCTATAGTGTGCTTTAAAAAAACATTTTTTCTAGGGACAGAAAACTATAGGTAGGGAGAGTGTCAGTGTGTTTTACTGTGCGTATCCTTGTTTCTAGGGACAGGGAAGGACAGTGAGGGAATTCTCCTTGTGCTATAGTGTGCTTTAAAAAAACATTTTTTCTAGGGACAGAAAACTATAGGAAGGAAGAGTGTCAGTTTCTTTCACTGTGATAATCCTTGTTTCTAGGGACAAAGAAGAAAAGTGAGTGAAATTCTCCTTGTGCTATAGTGTGCTTTAAAAAAACATTTTTTCTAGGGACAGAAAACTATAGGTAGGGAGAGTGTCAGTGTGTTTTACTGTGCGAATCCTTGTTTCTAGGGACAGGGAAGGACAGTGAGGGAATTCTCCTTGTGCTATAGTGTGCTTTAAAAAAACATTTTTTCTAGGGACAGAAAACTATAGGTAGGGAGAGTGTCAGTTTCTTTCACTGTGATAATCCTTGTTTCTAGGGACAAAGAAGGAAAGTGAGTGAAATTCTCCTTGTGCTATAGTGTGCTTTAAAAAATCATTTTTTCTAGGGACAGAAAACTATAGGTAGGGAGAGTGTCAGTGTGTTTTACTGTGCGAATCCTTGTTTCTAGGGACAGGGAAGGACAGTGAGGGAATTCTCCTTGTGCTATAGTGTGCTAAAGCATTCCTCATCAACCATCTTTGAAATCCTTGTTTTTTTGGACAGTCAGGGAAATTGTCGTTGTGCTATTCTGTGCAAAAGCAATCATCCTCAACCATATTTAGAAATCCTTAAGTAAAGGGACAGAGAAGGACACCTGAAGGTAGCCCTTATTGCTTTTTTCCCATCTCCCTGCAGGCCATCTATTAGAATGTCTGGAAGGCAAACAAGGAGAGGCAGACAGTCAGGAGGCAATAAAAGAGGGCAAGCAGGCTCTGTGTCTGGGGGCAACAGTGCTGGTCGTGGACGCGGTGCATTGTCATCAGCACATGGCCATGGGACACGCTTGTCCTTCTTTTCGGCAGCTGGACATGTTGAGCCACATCATGCCGAAGACTTGGTAGAGTGGATGACCAAGCCCTCCTCCTCCTCCTCATCCTCTCTCACCCAGGCTCAGGGTACTGGAAAAGCAGCTGCCAAAGCGTCCTCTTCCCTGGTATCAATGTCAGACTCATCATCAGTCACTCCTTCCCTAGACCCACCATGTCCTCCTCCTGAGGAGTCCCCCGAACTGTTTGAGCACAGTGTTGGGTACATGCTCCAGGAGGATGCCCAGCGTTTCGAAGGGTCTGATGATGAAACCCAGCTAGAGGAAGGCAGTAGCGTGAGAGCAGACAGAGGGGATGCTCAAGAAGGACACCAATCTGGCAGTCATGTTCCAGCAGCTGCAGCATACTGCCAGATTGGCTCCAGTGATGAGGAGGGAGGTGATGATGAGGTCACTGACTCCACGTGGGTGCCTAATAGGAGAGAGGAGGAGGAGGAGGATGAGGAGGAGGCACATCTCCAACGAGGCAGGATGCCCTTTGGTGGCCAGCGTAAGGGCAGTACACCGACGGAATCACACCGCAGAGCTCCGCCTGTGCAGGGCGCTGCCTCTGCCCGTCATTCAAAAAGTTCTTTGGTGTGGGCCTTTTTTGAGGCTAGTGCATCAGATCGCACAGCTGCTGTTTGCAACATATGTCTCAAGCGTATATCGCGTGGCCAAAACATCAGCCGCTTGGGTACCACATGCCTGACCAGACATATGTTGACCTGCCATGCAGCTCGTTGGCAAGCCTACCTCAAAGACCCACACCAAAGAACAAAGCGGACCTCTCCTTGCACCGCATCAGCTGGGATCTCCAACCCCACTATAACTTCAGTCCTCTCTGAAACATGCACTGAGAGGAATGAAGGTGTAGAATTAGGTGTGTCACAGCCAAGTACTTGCGGCCACTCTGCTAGCAGTACACCGACGTCCGATTCTAGCAGGCAAATTTCCCTGCCCCAGCTGCTGGACCGTCGAAAGAAGTTCACTCCCAGCCATCCACATGCCCAGCGGTTGAATGCTAGCTTGGCTAAATTGCTAGCGCTTCAACTGCTGCCTTTTCAGTTGGTAGACTCGGCCCCCTTCCGTGAGTTTGTGCAATGTGCGGTTCCTCAGTGGCAGGTTCCCAAACGCCACTTTTTCTCACGGAAGGCTATTCCGGCTCTCTACCGGCATGTGGAAGGCAATGTCTTGGCCTCGCTGGACAGGGCGGTCAGCGGTAAGGTGCATATTACCGCTGACTCATGGTCCAGCAGGCATGGACAGGGACGTTACCTTTCTTTCACGGCCCATTGGGTCACTCTT
Source organism: Rana muscosa (assembly GCA_029206835.1). Lineage (NCBI taxonomy): Eukaryota > Metazoa > Chordata > Amphibia > Anura > Ranidae > Rana > Rana muscosa. The sequence continues at coordinate 95,995,617 of CM055123.1, read as the reverse complement.
TTGGCAGCTGGGAAGGATGCAGGACAAGGTGCAGTAGTGTTGGAGGTTGTTCCACCGCCACGCCTCCAAAATGCTACTACTGGTTGTGACACACCTCTCTCCTCCACCCCCTCCTCTTCTTCTTCCTCCATGGCCTCTTCCTGTGGTTTGTCCTCGGAACCAGCGGTGCTCCGTAGGCGTTCAAGGGGCTACGCAAGTACGCAGGCAAAAAGATGCCATGCCGTGCTTGCGCTGGTGTGTTTGGGGGACAGAAGCCACACTGGGGCAGAGGTCCTGTCTGCTCTGCAGGGCCAGGCCGAGAGGTGGTTGACGCCACGCCAGCTTAAGCCAGGAATGGTGGTTTGCGACAATGGCACCAACCTCCTCTCCGCCCTCCGACAGGGACAACTGACCCATGTGCCCTGTGTGGCTCACGTCCTTAACCTGGTGGTGCAGCGGTTCTTTGGAAGGTACCCGGGCTTACAGGATGTCCTGAGGCAGGCCAGGAAAGTCTGTGTGCATTTCCGCAGATCTTATAATGCCAGTGCTCGCCTGGCTGAGCTGCAAAAGGAGTTGAACCTGCCCAAGAACCGCCTTATATGTGACATGCCCACCAGGTGGAACTCAACGTTGGCCATGCTGCAGCGGCTGCACACGCAGCAGAGGGCCATCAATGAGTACCTGTGCGACTACGGCACCAGGACAGGGTCAGGGGAGCTTGGTTTTTTTCTCCACGCCAGTGGGGCATGATCAGGGATGCATGCACTGTCCTGGCACCATTTGAGGAGGCCACGAGGATGGTGAGCAGTGACAGTGCATGCATCAGTGACACTGTACCTCTTGTCCACCTGTTGGAGCACACGCTGCGTGGAATAATGGACAGGGCACTTGAGGCAGAACAGAGGCAGGAAGAGGAGGACTTCCTTGCCTCTCAAGGCCCCCTTTACCCAGACAGTGTTCCTTCTGTCCCACCCATCGCACAGGAAGAGGAGGAGGAGGAGGAGGAGGAGGATTGTGTCAGCATGGAGGTGGAGGCTGGCACTCAGCATCATCAGCAGCAGTCTTTTAGGGATGATTTACAGTCCCAAGAAACCAGTGGACTTGTACGTGGCTGGGAGGAGGTGGCTGCGGATCATGTCGTCCTTAGTGACCCAGAGGACTCCGGAGCGAATGCCTCAGCAAACCTACGCTGCATGGCCTCCCTGATCCTGCAAAGTCTGCGGAAGGATCCTCGTATTCTTCGGATCAAGGAGAGGGACCATTACTGGCTGGCCACTCTCCTTGATCCACGGTACAAGGGTAAGGTTGCGGACCTTATGTTACCGTCGCAGAGGGAGCAGAGGATGAGACAACTCCGGGAGGCCTTGCAGAAAGGTCTGTGCAACGCGTTCCCAGAGACTGGGAGGTTACAAACTCCTGGTCCTGGACAACGAGTTGCTGAGGCTTCGGCCAGTCAAAGAAGGAGCGGTGGGGAAGGTGGCCGTCTGACCGAGGCGTTCAGACAATTCTTTAGTCCGCAGCCCCAAAGTATGATCGGTTCCAGCAACCATCGCCAGCGTCTGATAAACATGGTGCAGGAATATCTAGGGGCAAGGTCAGACTTGGACACCTTCCCCACCGAAAATCCTCTGGCTTACTGGGTCTTGAGGATGGATCACTGGCCAGAGCTTGCACAGTATGCAATTGAGCTACTGGCCTGTCCTGCATCCAGCGTTCTTTCGGAACGCACATTCAGTGCTGCTGGAGGATTTGTCACGGATCACAGGGTGCGCCTGTCCCCTGACTCGGTTGATCGACTGACTTTCATCAAGATGAACCAGTCTTGGATCACCACCAGCTACCACACACCTGATGCTGATATAACAGACTAATTGATTTTAACATGTCACATCCCTTCAAGACTGATGCTGATGCTGAGTGCCTGTGCTGTTATGTTGACTGGCTATCCTCCTCCTCCGAGTCCTCAATGATACGATTGATGATGATAGCTTGGAAGATCATTTTTGTTTATGGGTGCCGCCACCAGTGGCTAAGGCCCAATTTTTCAGCCCCTGTTTTACAGGGGCGTGTAATTACAATTTTTTTAGCAATAATTTGCCATAGGGCTCATTGCTGTGCTCCAAGTACAGTATCTGTGAGGGGTTGGAGTGTTGTGGCACCAGTGCCTAAGGCCCAATTTTTCAAGCCCCTGTTTAACAGGGGCGTGTCATTACAATTTTTGAAGCAATACTTTGCAACAGGGCTCATTGCTGTGCTCCAAGTACAGTATCTGTGAGGGGTTGTAGTGTTGTGCCACCAGTGCCTAAGGCCCAATTTTTCAGCCCCTGTTCAGCAGGGGCATGTAATTACAATTCTTGATCTAATAATTCACAGCAGGGCCCATTGCTGCACCCACCAAGAGTAACTCTGAGGGCTTACAGTGTTGTGGCAACGCCACCACCACCACCACCACGAAAGGCCCAATTTTTCAGCCCCTGTTCAAAAGGGGCATGTAATTACAATTCTTGATCTAATAATTCACAGCAGGGCCCATTCCTGCACCCACCAAGAGTAACTCTGAGGGCTTACAGTGTTGTGGCAACGCCACCACCACCACCACCACGAAAGGCCCAATTTTTCAGCCCCTGTTCAAAAGGGGCATGTAATTACAATTCTTGATCTAATAATTCACAGCAGGGCCCATTCCTGCACCCACCAAGAGTAACTCTGAGGGCTTACAGTGTTGTGGCAACACCACCACCACCACCACCACCACGAAAGGCCCAATTTTTCAGCCCCTGTTCAACAGGGCCATGCAATTACAATTCTTGATCTAATAATTCACAGCAGGGCCCATTGCTGCACCCACCAAGAGTAACTGTCAGGGCTTACAGTGTTGTGGCACCAGCACCACCATCAAAGGCCCAATTTTTACTACCACTGTTCAACAATTATATGTAATTAAAATTCCTGATATAATAGTTGACAGCAGGGCGTTCCAGCACCAACCAAGAGTAACTGTGAGTGCTTACAGTGTTGTGCCAACACCAACAACTAAGGGGCCTATTTCTGCAGAGTATATATGGCAGGTCCCTACTTTCAAACATCCAACTTACAAACGACTCCTACTTGCAAACGCAAGAAGACAACAGGAAGTGAGAGGAAATCTACCACTAGGAAGGAAAATTCTCTCCTGTAAGAATAAATATGGGAGAAAGGTGTCTCCTCTGTACTGATGCTTTATCACCAATCCTTGTTTCAAGAAAAACACCACATTTCAAAAACAGTTGTCATTGGGACGGAAAGTGAGGTGAAATGTTCTGAACAGGGGCACAGACAGCAAAACAAATGTTACAGGGGTGATAACCCTTACCTATGTTTTCCAAAAAGTTTAAAAATAGATTTTTGGGCTGGAGCTACACTTAAACAATGTACCTGTTCAAAATTACAAACAGATTCTACATAAGAACAAACCTACAGTCCCTGTCTTGTATGCACCGCCTGTATACGGCTGTTCAGAGTATATAGGGCCTTTTTTATTTTATGTGCGGGGTTCCCCTTAATATCCATACAAGACCCAAAGGGGCTGGTAATGGGCTGGGGTAGGGGGCGGGTCATGGGGTAGCTATGCCATTTTTCTTAAAGATTTTCATCCATATTACCGGGAGCAGACATTACATTAAAGCCGCAAGCAGTTTTAAATGGCTTTTTTTTCCTTTAGAAGTGTCATTTTGTGCAGGGACAGTTCTAAACACGGGAAACACGTGGCACTTCACAGGCATACTTTAGACACCCCCCAGGTACGATATTTAAAGGAATATTTGACTTTTTTTTTTTCACTTTATGCATCATTAAAATGACTGCTCCCGAAAAACGACCGTTTTTAAAACTTCTTTTTGCATTGATACATGTCCCCTGGTGCACAACCCGGGTTCCCAAACCCTTTTTAGGACAATAACATGCATAATAGTTGTTATAATTAGCACTTTAGAATTCGAACGTTCGCATCCATTGTATTTAATAGGGTTCTAATGTTCGTACGAACTTTCGGTCCGTTCGCGGGTTCTGGTGCGAACCGAACCCGGGGGTGTTCGGCTCATCACTAGTCACCACACCCGAGGAGTGAGGCTTCTGATATGCCGGCCGGCATTTTACTGTTACATGTTGATTTTATCGTTATATTTTGTAAGTATAACTTACTATTTTAATAAACCGTTGCCATACGGAATTACACTATTGGTCTGCCCTCTCTATTACATGTTGGGGTTTTATGATCTGATATACTGATTCATGGACCATCCGAATGGAACGCATTGACTTACTAAGAGAGGACTGCAATATTAAAGGCCGCGGCTGGGTCACAGTCGATTGTCCCTAACCGCTTGCCCTCTGGTAAGCTGCTTCCCCTTCTTTTGGTGGTGGATACCTCACGGTTTGCTTTGATTAGTCACTGCGGTGTGAAATCTGTGGTTCCCCTGCCATATGGATTTGTGGACTGTTTCAGATCATTTGTACAATTACTATTGGACTATTTGGTGCAATATCTGCTAGTTTACTATGTGTATTTGAATAAGTTTAGTCATTCCTATTGGGTTTTTGGTCTAAATTTCAAAAGGTGGCGCAGTTTTTTCTTTTTCCACTCACACAATAGCCCCTGCACTATATACAGTACATATCTAAACTGAACATTAGAAGTATCAATTGATATCTGAGAAAAAATAATATATGCACTTTAACCACTTCAGCCCCGGAAGAATTGGCTGCCCAATGACCGGGCCATTTTTTGCGATTCGGCACTGCGTCGCTTTAACTGACAATTGCGCGGTCGTGCAAGGCTGTAACCAAACAAATTTGACGCCCTTTTTTTCCTCACAAATAGAGCTTTCTTTTGGTGGTATTTGATTAAACCTGCGGTTTTTATTTTTTTGCGCTATAAACAAAAGAAAAGAGACAATTTTGAAAAACAAACACAATATCTTTTACTTTTTGCTATGATAAATATCCCCATTTTGAAAAAATAAATAAATACATTTTTCTCAGTTTAGGCCGATATTTCTACATATTTTGGGTAAAAAAAAAATCGCAATAAGCGTATATTGATTGGTTTGCGCAAAAGTTATAGCGTCTACAAAATAAGGGGTAGTTTTATGGCATTTTTATTATTATTATTTTTTTTTACTAGTAATGGCGGCGATCTGCGATTTTTATCATGACTGTGACATTATGGCGGACACATCGGACACTTTTGACACATTTTTGGGACCATTTTGGGACACTTTTTTTAGCCACGGATTACTGTATAAATGACACTGGCAGGGAAGGGGTTAAACACTAGGGGGGGCAATGAAGGGGTTAAGTGTGTCCTAGGGATGTGTTCTAACTGTGGGGGGGCTGGGCTACTACTGACATGACAGCGATCACTGCTCCCAATCACAGGGAGCAGTAGATCTCTGTCCTGTCACTAGGCAGAACAGGGAAATGCCTTGTTTACATTGGCATCTCACCGTTCTACCTCTCCTGACCGCAATCGAGGGCCTTGGGCGGACATCGAGTTCCCGGGACCCGCGAGCACACTCTCGAGGCAGGCCCATTTGCCTGCCTGTGCCATTCTGCCGACGTATATTGGCGTGCGGTGGTCGGAAAGTGGTTAACCTTATTATTTGTATGCAAATTTCCAGTTAAAAAATTTGAAAAATGTATACGATAGCCACGCAGGACTACCATTCCTAACCATAAAGAACTTGAAAATAATGGCTATTTCAAGATAAATGAAAAAATAATTGAAAGAAATTGACAGACTGACATACACTATATTACCAAAAGTATTGGGACACTTGCCTTTACACACACATTTACTTTAATGGCATCCCAGTCTTCGTCCTAGTGCTAGTACTTTGGGTTTGCAGGCATTTACAGAGCAGAATTCAGTAACTTGCACAGAGACACATTTGTTTGGAGGTGCAGATCATTTTTGATCAAATTATTGTATATAGTACATTATAAATGATTGAGTAATGGTTACGGCTAAATACACTATATTGTCAAAAGTATTAGGACACCTGCCTTTACACATGAACTTCAATGGCATCCCTGTCTTAGTCTGCAGGGTATAATATTGAGTTGGCCCACCCTTTGCAGCTATAACAGCTTCAATTCTTCTGGGAAGGCCGTCCACAAGGTTTAGGAGTGTGTCTATGGGAATGTTTGATCATTCTTCCAGAAGCGCATTTGTGAGGTCAGGCACTGATGTTGGACGAGAAGGCCTGGCTCGCTCTAATTCATCCCAAAGGTGTTGTATTGGGTTGAGGTCAGGACTCTGTGCTGGCCAGTCAAGTTCCTCCACCCCAAACTCACTCATCCATGTTTTTATGGGCCTTTATGGTGCTTTATGTTGCTTTGTGCACTGGTCCAAATCATTTGGTGGTGGGTGGATTATGGTTTTGAGTTGTTTTTTCAGGGGTTGGGCTTGGCCCCTTAGTTCCAATGAAGGAAAATCCTAAGGCGTCAGCATACCAAGACATTTTGGACAATTTCATGCTCCCAACTTTGTGGGAACAGTTTGGGGGCGGCCTCTTCCTGTTCCAACATAACTGCGCACCAAGCAAAGTTCCTAAAGACATGGATGAACGGGTTTGGGGTGGATGAATTTGACTGGTCTGCACAGAGTCCTGACCTCAACCCGATAAAACACATTTGGGATGAATGAGAATGGAGACTGCAAGCCAGGCCTTCTCGTCCACATCAGTGCCTAACCTCACAAATGCGCTTCTGGAAAAATGGTAAGACATTCCCACAGACACACTCCTAAACCTTGTGGAAAGCCGTCCCAGAAGAGTTGAAGCTGTTATAGCTGCAAAGGGTGTGTAAACTCAATATTGAACTCTACGGGCTAAGACCGAGATGTGTAAAAGCAGGCGTCCCAATACTTTTGGTAATATAGTGTAAGTAGAAGCGCAATTCCCTTATTCTTAAAAACCAATCATGCCCTCCCAAGCATTGCTCTAAGGCAGTGGTTCTCAACCTGGGGGTCGGGACCCCCTCGGGGGTCGAATGACGATTTGCCAGGGGTCACTGAATCCTGGGCTGTTCCTGAAGTCTGCACCACTCTCCCAACCTTTTTGCGGCCACCCAGCAGGGCTGTCCCCGGAGCCCGCAGCCGCCCACTCAGCCTTTTTGCAGCCGCCCATTCAGTTCACGACATGGCTTGGGGGCAGAGATTAGCTGACTGTTGAGGAATGTGAAGTGGGAGGGGCTGGATGAGACCCTATCCCCTGATTTCAGCATAGGTGTCACTGCTAGGAGACACCACAAAGTCGGAGACACAGTGTAGCCAGAGACACAGTGAGTAACACTACCTGTGATTATAGTTGCCATTAAAAGTCCCCACTACAGTTGTCAGATCAGCAGATGACCTTGATCAAGAGCACCTAAGTTGGCTGATCAGAACTCCCCACAGCACTGCCAATCATCCCATTCCCCCCACCAAGGAGTAAGAGAAGGAATAAACATAGAGAATACATGGAAGGGGGAGGAACAAAGAAAAAGGCAGAGAAAGAATAAGAGAAAGAACAAGAAAGACGGTTAGAGAGAGGGATGGGGAGAAATTAGGATAGAGAGAGATAAAAGGGAAAGAAAGGGGAACAAAGAGAAAGAGTGGTACGTACTAAAATGTACCATATGGGGTTTAATACTTTATGAGTGGAAGAGACTCAGGGAGTGCTGAATGTCCGTGGGTTAGGGGCGCAAATTACTTGTCTTGCCTTGGGTGCTGACAACTCGCGCTACGAAAATAATTTTACTGTTAGGGGTCCCCACAACTTGGGAAATTTTATCAAGGGGTCACGGCGCTAGAAGATTGAGAACCACTGCTCTAAGGCATATGAAGTTACATGAAGTTACATGCAGTACTTACAATAGCCAAGGCTCTCTTTCACCCATGTTGCTCAGTTTAAAGCTGAGGATCTATATCAATGCAACTCATAAAACTATGCGTTTCCAAATTCTGAACCCCTTTTGTAAGTATACATTTTCTAAATCTCCAGGTCTGACATTTTGTCAAATTTTTGGAGTCAGAATTTAACCGATATTTACTGTAGATTCCAAATACTGTACATATAATTTCATGTAGACATTTCTGCAGCATAATTTGTTTAGTTGCAGCTCTCTATAAATAACCGAGTAAATAAGCACTAAGCTAAAATGATATAATCTTCTTTAACATCCAACATTCTGCTCCAGATATTATCCACTATTATTGTACATTTTCATTATTGTCAAGATACATTTATGTTCAGGGCTTAATAGTTGTCAGATGCATTTATAAAAATGTTCAGTGAAATCAGTAGGGACAATCCCACAGATTGTTGTTTTCTTCCAACGGGGGACCAGTCCGCTTCCATATCAGTCAAAATACCAAATACCAATAAAAACTTTAAACAATCCGAGATGTCTACCAAGGCACACCCTGTAAATAACACGAGGAACAAAACCATTGTTTTTTTGTTTTTCAATGTCTTTAAGGTAGAAATGACAATGTCACAGATTACCCAAGATGCATTTAGTGAAGACAGATGGTGAACTGTAGGCAACCTCACAAACAGTCAGGCAAATTCAATGCTGCCAGAACTGAGGTAATCTGAGGTACTGCTGGGCTTATTTAGCACACTATGTACAGTTTACTGTAGTCAGGTCAGCATAATATGGAATCAGATGCTTGCTATGGCTTACTGCATTTTGCACTGTCATTGTGCTTAGTGTCAGCTTTGAAAGATGAAACCTAGGCAAATTAAAGAAAATTATTTTGGTCTCTTCTTCCTCCACTCTTAAGGCCAGTACACACGACCGGATATTCCGACAACAATTGTGTGATGGATGTGTTTTGTCGGATAATCCGACCGTCTGTATGCTCCATCGGACAATTGTTGTCGGAATTTACGACAACAAATGTTGGATAGCCATGCTCTCAAATTGTCTGACAACAAATGTCTTCTGATCGTGTGTACACAAGTCCATCGGAGTAAAATCCAAAGTACAAACACGCATGCTCCGAAACAATGCTAACCATAAGACAACATTAGCAGAAGTTGACCAAAGGGTGGCGCTAAAGGGCAGAAAAACCACGTAGTTTTGTGAATGTTGGCTGAAAAAGTTCTGCCGTCTGTATGCAGAGCAAGTTCACGGCCAACGCCCTTCAGACAAAAATCCACGGATTTGTCCAATGGAAATCCGACTCGTGCGTACAAGGCTTTAGTCTTTCTGGCATTTTACCTTTTTAAAACTACCTCTATCAACCCCATCTAACCTACAATAGCAGTTGCATGACCATCAGTGGTGCAGGTCTCTTCCAGACAGTGGGAGGGTGTTGCTAGCAGTGCCCACATCATATTCTGATGTCCTAAGCACTGGTCACTACGCTACATTTCCCATGCTCCCTCAGAGCAGATTCATTGTATAGACATAAAAGATGATTTTTGGGTGGACTCGCAGGTCCAGTCATCCCCCTCACCTATCAACCCAAATGTCCTGTTAAAGCAGGAGTGGAATGGAAGGAAAGGGGAAGAGGTTTCTAGGTGTAGCGATACCTCCAACTAAGGAGGCCGCAGAATTAGATTTGGGCCCTGAGTACAGCTCCGCCAACCCCCGGCAATAGGCTCTACCCCCTTCTGGCACAGCTAGTACTAATATTCAATGATATATCCTATGCAATATAATAACTAAGCAAGGACACAGTAATGAATTGTAATAGGTAAAGTGTTTTACTTATTTTCTCAATAGGGATAAAGGGGGTAACAGTAATCACAGTTCAAAATAATCACTCCTAAGGGCAGCGTCCTGCCACTCTAACACACTATGTAGTAACACACGCTACAGGTGCGCCATACGGGCGACCGTTAACTAAGTGCCCTATGGCGCAGTAATCAAACACGCTAGAATCCCGACCAGGCCTGGTTCTAATATTTAACTTAGTCCTTCTTTCTTCACCGGCAGGTCTGTAATGGTGGTGCACTTTAAACAGAGTATTACTTTGTAATCCAAGGGGTATAGAGCTTGGTTAAATAAAGCAGCAGGCTCAGTTCTGACAAGGCTCTTCAATAGGGGTATCAAAATAACTTGTAGGCCACGGCAGTCTATAGGCCTGTATACAGTAACAGTATCTTAGCTGGGCTTATGCCCTCTCACCCGCCGGACTACAGATCCAGTCCGGGAAACCTCCACCGGCCGTGTCACACACACTCGATCTCTCCAACGATCGGGCCTCCCCGATCCGACAAGGCTGTAGCTCACAAAGTCAGATGCCACCCGGCTCGCAGAGGGGGGGTGGAAGGCTCTTTGGTGCAGAGCAAGGCCCCAGGCTTCAGGCCCTGCACTCCAACACATCCGCACCGTAGGATCCGTCTGTGAAGTCTCGTGTCCCCAAAGAGGCCGAGCCCGGCCTCTCCTCCTCCTTTTATAACCCCTCCCATGAGTCTCTGCGGTGGAACATGACAAGAATGGGGTTATGGGTGATGTAGTCTCTCTCTCTCCTCTGCTTTCACTTCCAGTAATGTCTCTTTACTTCCTCCTGACTCACCTCTCACCTGGAACTTCTTCTCTCTCAGAAGTAAAGGGGAATACCCCGCTACACACTCCCCCCACTTCGAATCTTTGGTCCCCAAAGACATTTTTAGATCTACAAAACATTTTAGATTCAATGCGGTTGCATAGGATTGACAGAGGAGCCTCCCACCAATCATCATAGGATGGGGAGCTGTCCTGTCTACAGGTCGCTTCAGTGGGGGCGACCTGTCTAACTGTGCCAGAGAGTGAGCTGGGGTTGCCCTCCACTAAATGGACAGTGGAAGGATTCGGATTCTCAGCATTCCTTCTAGCAGTAACTACAGAGTCTTCCGAACTGTTCCCCATTTGTGGGTAGGTCAGCTTCTTAGGAGGCCGGATGACTCTTCGAGCCCTTTGCTCTCTTGAGATTTCTGGCTCTGGCGCCTCAGGCTCCTCTTCCTCTGAACAACCATCCTGGGCATCTTCCCAGTATTCTGCTGAAGGACTAGAAGGGATGAACTCTGTGGCTTCTGGGTTCAGTGTTCCATCTTGAGTGTCTTCAGTGGCTGGAAGATCAATACTAGAAGTTTCCGGAGTTGGGGAAGGCCACAGCCAATCAAGTTCTCCTTCTTCATTTTCACTAAGTTGAGAGGCCTCTCCATCTTCAGCTCGGGAGGTTTGCGACCGAGTGTTCGGCCTAGGAGTATCCAGGATAGAGGCCGGTTCAGGGGAGTCTCCCGCAGGAGGTATTCTAACTGCCTCAGCAAGTGGGAGCAGGTGATTCCGATGCCACGTCTTCAGTGGGCCTACCTTTCCTTCTGGTTTCAACTTATAGACAGGTAGGCCCGGCAACTTCCTACAGATGACATAAGGTTCAGATCTCCATCTGTCTGCAAGTTTGTGCTTCCCAGGGATCCCCAGGTTGCGTAACAGCACTCGATCCCCAGGCTGTAGGTCTTGCACCCGGACCTTCAAGTCGAAGTTTCTCTTATTTCTAGCCCCCCTTTGGTCGGAAGCTGCTTGAGCTTGCTCATAAGCTACTTTCAGGCTTTGTCTGAGCCTGTCCACGTACCCTTTGTGGGATGTGACTGAGGAATGGTCCAGAGAGGTGCCAAAGGCCAGGTCCACAGGTAGTCTCGCCTCTCTCCCAAACATGAGTCGATATGGGGAGTAGCCTGTAGCATCACTGATGGTGCAGTTGTAAGCATGTACTGTGGCTGCTATGTGTTTGCTCCAATGTTGCTTTTTCTCACTTTCCAGAGTCCCCAACATGTTGAGCAAGGTTCGGTTGAACCTTTCCGGCTGAGCATCTCCCTGTGGATGGTAAGGTGTAGTTCGAGTCTTCTTGATTCCCAAAGAATCCAGGAGCTTCCGGATCAGTTTACTCTCAAAGTCCCTCCCTTGATCTGAATGGAGTCGCTGTGGCAGCCCATAGTGGACAAAGTACTTCTCCATAAGTACCTTGGCTACGGTGGAGGCCTTCTGGTCTTTGGTCGGGAAAGCCTGGGCATACCGGGTGAAATGGTCGGTTATCACCAGAACATTTCCTAGTCCACTCAGGTCGGGTTTGAGGCAGAGAAAATCAATGCATACCAGATCCATTGGGCCTTGACTTTGTAGATGGCCCATTGGGGCAGCTTGATGGGGCAAAGTCTTCCTCTGGATGCATCGGGCACATGAGTGGCAGTACTCTTCTACCTCTGCCCTCATGCAGGGCCAATAGAACCGACTTCTGACAAGTTGAAAGGTCCTTTCAGCCCCTAGGTGGCCATGATTGTCATGCAGGGCAATCAGAACAGTCTCCCGATGTTTCTCTGGGAGGAACAGCTGCCACTTATCTTCTGAGTCATCAGAGGGGCCCCTTCGGTAGACCACTCCCTGATGTAGCTGCAACCTATCCCACTCCTTCCTCAGCAGGCGAGCTTCTTTTGAAGGTTGACGCATGAGTCTGTTTGGATCCTGATTCTCCAAGGCCTCCAGGACCAATCTCCCCATGGGGTCTTTCAATTGGTCACACCTCAATTCCTTCTTGGACAGTCTTGGTAGGTTGTCCTCTTCCAATTGAGCTACTCCACAGTAGTGTTTGGGGACTCCCACCGTGGTAACTCCTATTTCCTCTGCTCTGGAGCCTCCTTGGGCTTGGAATTCAGCTCCTTGACAAAGGGCCCGCACCCCGTCCGGTGCCACTTGGGTCCAATCTTCTATTTCAATGGTGGGGGAATGAGATCTCCAGGACAGAGCGTCTGCGTCTCGATTCCCAGCCCCTGGCCTATACTTTAGGCTGAAGCTGAATCCAGACAGTGCGGCCAGCCACCTGTGTCCAGTGGCGTCCAGCTTGGCCGTGGTGAAAAGGTAGGTAAGGGGGTTGTTGTCGGTCTTCACAGTGAACTCCGCCCCATATAGGTAGTCTTTGAGTTTGTCTACTACCGCCCACTTAAGGGCCAGGAACTCCAGCTTGTGGGTGGGGTAGTTCTTCTCCGAGGGGTTCAGGCTCCTACTCACGTAGGCAACAGGCCGCAGTTGCCCTTCGTGTTCTTGGTAAAGTACTCCTCCCAGACCGTCATGACTAGCATCCACGTGCAGTTCATAGGGTTTGGTTGGGTCTGCGTAGGCCAAGACCGGGGCAGTGGTTAGGCTCTCCTTTAATGCCTGGTAGGCCTCTTCACACTTCTGGTTCCACTGATCTCTGACTGACTCTCCCGGCTTCCTGGGCCCTGAGTCGTCCTCTTCCCCCTCGGTCTTGAGTAGTTCATTCAATGGTCTAGTAATTCGGGCGAATCCTTCCACAAACCTCCTGTAATAGGAGCAGAACCCCAAGAAGGATCTGAGTTCTGTTACTGTGGTGGGTCGTGGCCAGGAGGTAACTGCCTCCAATTTCTCAGGGTCTGTGGCCACCCCCTCTTCAGACACTATGTGCCCCAGATAGTTCACAGAAGACTGGTAGAACCGACACTTCTCAGGCGAAAGCTTGAGTCCTTCCTCACTTAGTCTTCTCAACACTTTTCCAGCCTCTCTTCGTGTTCTTCCAAGGTTCTCCCAAAGACAATGACATCGTCCAGGTATACAAGGACTTCAATAAGGTTCATGTCTCCTACAGTCTTCTCCATGAGACGTTGGAAAGTAGCTGGGGCTCCAGACAGACCTTGGGGCATCCAATTGAATTCAAAGAACCCCACTGGGGTTATGAAAGCTGTCTTCTCCTTGTCTTCTGGATGCATAGGGATCTGATAGTACCCACTCTTGAGGTCCATAACGCTGAACCATTTGGCTCCAGACAAGCTCTGTAGGGCATCCTCTATCCTCGGAGTGGTGTATTGGTCGGGGATGGTTTTCCTGTTGAGAGTCCTGTAGTCTATACAGAGCCTCAATGACCCATTCTTCTTTCTGACCACCACTATGGGAGAGGCATAGGGGCTCCTGGACTCCCGTATCACACCAGTCCTCTTGAGTTCTGCAAGTTGTTCCCTTAGATCCTCCAGATCTGCTAGGGGGACCCGCCTGACTCTCTCTCGGAAGGGCTTGTCTTCCTGGAGGCGGATCCGATGGGTGGCACTCCTTGCACACCCCACATCGAACTCATCTCTGGAGAATATCTTCTCCCATCTAGTCAACTGGGCCTTGGCTCTCTCTTTCCAAACCCTGGATAGATTCAAGTTCTCCATGGACAGCTTCTCCCAAAGATCTCCTCTTTCACCTGTCCCCTTTACTTCTGACAGGGTAACCGGGGCAGCAGGGCTCACCTGGCCCAGCAGCATTCTGGCAGGAATTTCCATGGGGCCTCTGGTAGTGTTTCTGACACTCACTGGAACTCTACAATGGGCCTTCTTCAGAACCTTCAGCGGGATCACTTCTGGTATCACTTCCAGACCTGAGGACTCTCCTTTTGGGTCGGACTCCAGCACGACAAAGGGTCCAGGCTGCTCCCAAGTAAGCTTCACAGTGGCTCTGAGACAGGTTACTTCGCCAGGCTGCAACACTACCCCTCCTCTTCCAAGTCTCCACACCTTCCCTATCCCCTCCACCGGGGTCTTCTGCTCTAGGACCAGCCTTTGGTAAGCCGTCCTCAGCATGGGATGGATCTTGGTGGCTGCTTGCCCCTTCTCTTCCACTAAAGGGGTCAGGAGTCTTCGGACCAGGTCCGTGTTTGTCCCTATTATAAGGGAGCTCTTGTTGGCTCCTGGCGGCCGAGGGCACACAACTGCCAGGGTGTCAAACACTTCGGCCTTCCCAGTCACAGATGGGTCAAAGGTCATCCGGATGGGCAGATAGCCATCATAGGGGAAGCTCTGGGTTCCAATTCCCCATATTTCCAGCTCCTCTATGTTCTGGATGGGCAGATGACTCAAGTGCTTATCGTAGAAATCCCGGTATAGTAGGGTCACTTGTGCCCCAGTATCCAAGATGGCTCTGGTGTAGACTCCCTCCACTTGAATGGGCACTACAGGAGATGGGCCTACCAGCTTCTCCGGATATGGCCTGGCAGGAGTCGCCTTCTTCTGGTCCTTTCCCTTCGGACTCTCTCTCGTCCATCTCCCTTTTGACTTTAGTCTTTCTTGGGCCTGGTATGCATCGATTTCCCTCCTTTTAATGGGCGTACAGACCTGCTGAGGGATATTATAGTTTTTCTTAGGTGTGCATTCCCTTTGGGGAATGCTGTGCCTCTTCTGAGGGGTCTGGCCCTCTCTCTTTGGGGTGTACCCCTGCTGAGGGATACTATAGTTCCTCTGAGGAGTTTTGTCTTTTCTCTTCCTTAGCTTCTCATTCAGTTTGGAACTCACTGAAAATGATGGGCACCCGGTCGGCTCCTTCACCGGGGCCCGCTGAAGTTTCCCGCCAGCTGTTTGGACTTTTCCTCAACTACCAGGCTTGGGCATACTCGCCTGAGATGTCCTTTTCCTCCACATTTGAAGCAGGCTCTCTGTATTGGTTTCATAGAGCGGTTAGTGGTAGGGGTCTTTGGTGCCATGAGTGGTGAGACCTCTTCTGTCTGGGGTTTCACCAGACGAGTCATCAACATCGTCATCATCTCTAGTATTTCTTTCTGGGTCTGGAACAGCTCCTCCAGTCCAGTCTGACTTGTGGGGAAATGGTGAATAGGTGAAGACCATGATCCCTGTTCAGTGCTTGCTGCCAGTACACTAAGCTCCCGAGTGTCTGAAGGGACATCTATCTGTTGTACTTTGGCACTTGTGGTGCTAGGAGATTGAAGTTTCCTCTGTTTTTGGTCCTTCTCAATCTCCATCTTATCTGCTTCATTCATTTTCTCAATGAGGACCTCATCCGGAGTTGAGGGATCTTCCAAATGCTGCTTCAGCTGTAGCTTGATGTAGTCACTCCTCAATCCCGTAGTCACAGATCTCCGGAATTTCTTTTGGACTAGCTCGACTCCAAAATGCTCCCCATTTCCTTCATCCTCGGATGTGGACAACAGGCGGTCCTTGAGCTCAATAGCCCGGAATAGGAAGTTCTGAGGAGTCTCTCCACTCTCCTGGGTCATATTTATCAGTCGATGAAATAGCTTGGCGGCATCTTCCTCTTCATAATAGCTTTTCAGTATCCTCTTTAGCTGGTTCAGGGTCAATCCACCCTTCCTCTCTAACATGCCCCTGACACTTGAACCTGGGCTGATGGCATGGATTACAGCCTCTCTAATTTCAGATTCCTGATATCCTTTCTGTAACCCCAACTCTATTTGGTGTAGGAGGTTGCTGTAGGACAGTTTGTCCTTCTGCCCTCTTTCTCCTATCTGGCCATCAATGCGGAAATCCTTCCGGATGGTTACTTCCTGCAGGCGACCCTGAGCTCGTTTCTTCTGTACCTTCCCAGGTTTGGGCTTTATCTGCCCATCTTTCTGATCCTCAGGAGCGACACGTAACTCCTTAATGTGTTCAGCTATCATACTGGAAGTCTCCTGAAACCTCTCTTATATGTCACGGTACTGTCGTTTCAGATCAATCAGCTGTTGCTCTGCCTGCGATTTAACAGCAGCCCCTGCTTTCCTGTCCAAGGGTTCTAACTGCTTCTGACTGGGATGTGTCAGGTGGAACTCAGTCTTTTCTGAAAATTTTATACTGGCACCGTGGAAGTTTTCAGGGACATCCTGTCCCCACTCTATCAGTGCATAGGTGCAGTTGGTCCTTGAGTCTGGTCTCATTGCGACCACGTAAGCCTTTCTATCCGGGGACAATATTTGTACCACCTCTTTAATTTGTTTCTCTCTCCAGTCACTCCCTGGAAGTTCAATGGCCACGCTCGCTTCTGAGCGTGCCCCTTCTGCTTCGCACCATTGGACTACTTTGATGGGGTCCATGCCGGCACTTCTGGCGTTCACCTGCTGTATCAGGATCCCGGACGAGAACCCCCACGTGTAGTTCACAAAGTCAGATGCCACCCGGCTCGCAGAGGGGGGGTGGAAGGCTCTTTGGTGCAGAGCAAGGCCCCAGGCTTCAGGCCCTGCACTCCAACACATCCGCACCGTAGGATCCGTCTGTGAAGTCTCGTGTCCCCAAAGAGGCTGAGCCCGGCCTCTCCTCCTCCTTTTATAACCCCTCCCATGAGTCTCTGCGGTGGAACATGACAAGAATGGGGTTATGGGTGATGTAGTCTCTCTCTCTCCTCTGCTTTCACTTCCAGTAATGTCTCTTTACTTCCTCCCGACTCACCTCTCACCTGGAACTTCTTCTCTCTCAGAAGTAAAGGGGAATACCCCGCTACATAGGTTTCCCCTTTCCTCATGGGATTATGACAGGGGGCAGTTTCAAGGCTCCCCCCTGTGAGGTTTCTCTCACAGGTGCCTTGTTAGCTAGTATGCTGAGGTGAGGTCACATGGCCTATAGGGTTAGGCCATGTGAGTCACGTCAGTGGGGTAAAGAATAGAGTGACAGGATTGGTCAATAGCAGGTAAGGGTCACTTGTATACTAGGGTCAGGCCATGTGAATTTGGCCTCAGAACCTTCCAGAAGCCCCCTGAGCCTGCCTATAAAAGGGGGGTTCCATGAGGGGATGCTCATTCGCCTCAGAAGGCATAGCCGTGGTGCCCCACCCTCCCACCCAAAAAAAGAAAAAGAAAAAGAAAAAATATTTATATACATAAAATAAGAAATTGAATGATTTCAATATTAATTATTTTGTCGCGGCCAATATTGGGTGGTGGTGTCACCTTTAAATCAAAGGGGGACAGTGTTTTTAATAGACTCGAGTTTGTATTACCGGGTCTAAAAAAAGTGTGGAAGTTTATTGAGTGTTATGTTTGGGAAGTTTTTTTGAGTTTAAATTATTACGTTTCAGCTTGAGCCGTGGTGGCTAAGCTGTTTTTTGAGTGTATAACATATTTACAATGTTTGTTTATTGAAGTATACTAATTTTAAACCAACAGTAATTGGCCGTGGCCAGCTATTATCCAAATACATTTAAATAAAATAATTAAATTAAAAACTCTTTGTCTGGTGTATTCTTTTTTGATAAACTGCCTTACTGTCTATTATCTCATGGACATGTGTAGATGTGTATACATCTTCTGCCATAAGGATAACATCAAGCTCTGACTTGTCCTGGGACCTTTTAAATGAATATATTACTGGTACAGGGGAGGGGGCCATTGAGGTAAAATGTACTCTTCAGCACCACTGCACCATTGTTCACCAACCCCTGCAGCCTGGCAGTATTTTTTAAAAATATTGCATATTTAATCACAACTTAGTTCCCTTTTTTACATGAATATACTACCATTTATTACTAGTAGCAACCAGCATTGGACTAGGTGCACAGCATTTTTAATAGGTCAATCACACCGCTAAATCTGCTAGTGATAAATTGCTAAGAGTGATTGATTGCTACAGAGATGGAATAAACCCCTTGCTTCCTGTGGTGCAAGCTAAAAAGTTGTGATTATTTTCATATTATCACAGAATCCAAAAAAATGAATTGCTACTAAATGCTAATTGTGCAGCTTACACCATAGAGAGATATTTAAATTGGAGTTCCACCTACATTTTTAAGTTTGCACCCCTGTGTTCATGATCACATGTAAATGACTCATCAGACCCTTTTTTATTTTCCTTTAAGCTTTTTACCTTATTTGTGAAGCCGAAGGTTCCACTTCCGCTGTACCGCGGCGTGGCGAGGTACGTCATTTCCACCCGCCCATTGGCTTCTGGGATATAAATGTCATCAATCCCAAGAGTCAATGGGCATCCTTCACTTCAATGAGAGCACCGTGCTTTGTACGCATTTCGCATGCGCAAGATCGGGAGGTGCTTGCAGGGCAGCCAGCAGCACCGTATCCTGGAAGGAGCAACCAGTGGGCTTCAGATGCCCACACTAAAGATTGGAGCACACTCACTGAGGAGAGAAGAGTGTGTTTTTAACCACTTGAGACCCGCGCTATAGACGAAAGACGTCTGCAGCGCGGCTCTCAAGTGCCGGGTGGACGTCCCTGGACGTCCTGCTGCTTTCATTCCCCTTGCGCGCCGCCGAGGGCACGCTGTGGGGAACAGCTGTGCCAGCCGTGTCATGTGTTGCCGATGCGCGTGCCTGGCGGCCGCGATGTCCGCCAGGCACCCGCGATCGGCCGTTACACAGACACAGACGTGGATCTCTGCGTGTAAACACAGAGATCCACGTCCTGTCAGGGAGAGAGGAGACCGATGCTGTGTCCCTTGTACATAGGGACACAGATCGGTCACCTCCCCCAGTCAGT
This sequence comes from Rana muscosa, assembly GCA_029206835.1. Classification (NCBI taxonomy): domain Eukaryota; kingdom Metazoa; phylum Chordata; class Amphibia; order Anura; family Ranidae; genus Rana; species Rana muscosa. Next base: position 95,976,425 of record CM055123.1, on the reverse strand, counting down.
CCCCTCCCCCACACAGTTAGAATCACTCACAGGGAACATATTTAACCCCTTGATCGCCCCCTAGTGTTAACCCCTTCCCCGCCAGTCACATTTATACAGTAATCAATATTTATAGCACTGTTTGCTGTATAAATGTGAATGGTCCCAAAATAGTGTCAAAAGTGTCCGATATGTCCGCCGCAATATCGCAGGCCTGACAAAAATTGCAGATAACCGCCATTACTAGTAAAAAAATAAATATATATAATAAAAATTTCATAAATCTATCCCCTATTTTGTAGGCGCTATAACTTTTGCGCAAACCAATCACTATACGCTTATTGCAATTTTTTTTTACCAAAAATATGTAGAAGAATACGTATCGGCCTAAACTGAGAAAAATTATTATTATTTTTTTTAAATTGGGATATTATTATAGCAAAAAGTAAAAAAAATATTGTGTTTTTTTCAAAATGTTCTGTCTTTTTTTGTTTATAGCGCAAAAAATTAAAAACCGCAGAGGTGATCAAATACCACCAAAAGAAAGCTCTATTTGTGGGAAAAAAATGATAAAAATATTGTTTGGGTACAGCGTTGTATGACCGCGCAATTGTCATTCAAAGTGCGTCAGCGCTGAAAGCTGAAAATTGGTCTGGGTACGAAGGGGGTTTAAGTGCCCAGTAAGCAAGTGGATAAAATAGAAAATAAATTAGAAAACCCTTCTATTGTTATTAATTTCAGAATGTGTTGGATTAGTTGCGATTAGTTAAAAAAAAAAAAAAAAAAACTAGACTTGACAAAGCGCATGCGCGTAAAACGCATCATCATGGCAACGAGCTTCTCCTGCATTCCAGTCTGCTTTGATTGGCAGTTCCCTCATCGGACTCCGGCTTGGCTCCTGAGCGTTGACTGCTTCTCACCGGTGACTGGTTATACGGTCTCAGCGGATTCATTCTACCCGTCTGCCCACCGAACTCAGCGGACATTAGCCCACCCATACCTATCTATACCTGCCTGGCATCATATGTATTGCAATTTGTTTAATAAACTGTTTAGCCTTTACATCGGCTTGGTACTGTTTGACTGGAGGCTCCATGCCTCTATTGAGTTCTGGATAGCGCTGTCTTCATCCTCCTTAAAAAACTAGCTGGAACTCCACTTTAATCTATAAGTGTGGGGAATAATGCTAGCATTTTAACAGCATGCCTAGCTACTGAAAATCCTGAAACCTCATAAAGTGATACCAAAAGCAGCTTTAGACTTGAAAATACTGTGTGGATGGATGAAACAGATACCTTGAGCAAAGTCCACATTTGGAGAAAAGAAAAATTCACAGAATAAATATTTAAACTGTCACACAGAGCAATGGTGTTTATTTACTAAAACTGGAGTTTGAAAAATCTGGTGCAGCTCTGCACAAAAACCAATTAGCTTCCAGGTTTTATTGCCAAAGTTGAATTAACCGCTTCAGCCCCAGAAGATTTTACCTCCTTCCTGACCAGAGCACTTTTTACAATTTGACATTGTGTCACTTTAACTGACAATTGCGCGGTCCTGCAACGCTGTACCCAAACAAAATTTGCGTCCTTTTTTTCCCACAAATAGAGCTTTCTTTTGGTGGCATTTGATCACCTCTGCGGTTTTTATTTTTTGCGCTATAAACAAATAAAACAGCGTAAATTTTGAAAAAAAAAAAACAATATCTTTTACTTTTTGCTATCATAAATATAGACCCATTTTTTTTCAAAAAAACACATTTTTTCCTCAGTTTAGGCCAATATGTATTCTTCTACAAATGTTTGGTAAAAAAAAAAAATCGCAATAAGCGTATATTGATTGGTTTTCGCAAAAGTTATAGCATCTACAAAATGGGGATAGAATTATGGCATTTTGATTATTATTTTTTTTTACTAGTAATGGCGGCGATCAGGACTGCGATATTTTGGCGGACACATCGGACACATTTGACACATTTTTGGGATCATTGACAATTTTACAGCGATTAGTGCTATAAAAATGCACTGATTATTGTAAAAATATCACTGGCAGGGAAGGAGTTTACACTGGGGGGCGATCAAGGGGTTAATTGTGTTCCCTCTGTATGTTTAAACTGAAGGGGGGATGGGACTTACTAGGGGTAATGACAGATCGCTGTTCGTACATTGTACTGTATGAACAGATGCTCAGTCATTTCTCCCCTGAGAGAACCAGGATCTGTGTGTTTCTCGCTGTGTCGCGAGCGACTGTGGGTGCCCGGCGGTCATCGCGCCCGCCGGGCACTCATATCGGCTCCGTGGGTGAGCAGCGGGCGCGTGCCTCCGGCAGCGTGCGCGCACCATAAGTGGCCACAGGGCGAAGCGACATAACATAATGCCCTTTCGCCCTGCTGAGCCATGCTGCCGCAGTAAAACTGCGGTGGCTGGTCGGCATGTGGTTAAAGAAGCTGAAGTTAGAAGCGGATTGGCTACCATGCACAGCTGCACCAGATTTTGGGTGCACTTGTGTTAGTAAATCTACCGCAATGGCTATAGTGAGAGTTTTCTAAACAACACAGAGGTAAAGAAAACAAAAAAAACAAAAAACAAAATCACATCGACTAATGCCCCGTACACACGTTACGATTGTCAGATGATAAAAATCGATTTAGGATAGATCGTTCGATAATGTGATCATTAGTACACAGCTTTCGACAGCCAATCACGACAGTCCGTCCAACAAAATCCAAAGGGACAAACACGAAAACTTTGCTCGGATGACAGCCTATCGTACGACAATCGTTTAATCAGTACAGTATGCGCCCGCTAAAAATCGATAGACAAACACCGCGCATGATCGTAAACACGAAAATAAACCAAAAGGACACAGGGGTCACACGTATTTGACATAATTTCAGATACGTAGCTACGCACACCGGAAGGTTTTTCCAGAATCGTACGACAAAAATCGTAATTTTCGTAGAGCACATTTTGCAATGTTGTATTCGATATTAGTTTTATACAACAAAATGCGAACGATACGTCGTACGATAATCGGATCGTGTGTACGGGGCATACGTATTCTTTACATCAAGAAAAACAAAATGTTTTTTTTTCCATGATCGGCATGTTAGGCAGGAGGTAAGCATAGTGTTACATGAAAAAAAAAAAAAAACTTCTTTAAACATTTACATCACAAATCTTATTTTAATGATGCAAATGTGACTTCTGCTTCTTTTTCACACTTGCACTTAACAAAGTGGAACCGATGGCACAAACCCATATTAAAGTGACTGGCCTACTAATAGCAGAACAACGTAGTTAAAGCGGTTGTATAGCCGCTGACTTTTTTTTTTTACACCTGTAAAGGAAAAGGCATAATAAGCTTGTATGCACAGCATACAAGCTTATTATGAAATACTTACCTTAGAATGAGGCATCATTAACTCACCTGGTCCACGCCGAGGGAGATGACATGTTGCCTCGGCGTGTCTTCCGGGTATCGCGGCTCCAGCGCTGTGAGTGGCTGGAGCCGCGATGTCTCACTCCCGTGCATGCGCGCGGGAGACTTCGTTCCGGCGAGGCTCGGCGTCTGACGAGCCTTCAGCCCGAGAATCCCCTGTGCGCATGCGCCGCTGCTGTCAGTGGCGCATTGCGAGGGGAATATCTCCTAAACCGTAAAGGTTTAGGAGATATTTCTTTTACCTACAGGTAAGCCTTAGTATAGGCTTACCTGTAGGTAAAAGTAAAGAAAAACACTTTACAACCGCTTTAAGGGTTGAGTAAGTATTATCAGCTTGTCTCGCCAGTAGAGAACTTGTTAAATACTATCTTTTTGAGATCAGAATAATGACAGCGTGTCTAAATGATGTGATTTAAGTGAAGAGAGTCTATCAACAAGAAGTTCTCAGAAAATCATTTTCACCTTAGTCTTAAAGGAAATCTATAACCACACTGAAGCATCACCTTATATTTAAAGCATTTGAAGCACTCAAAAACTGTAAATATTTGAAACTGTAGCAATTTGGAGATGCTGAATCATGTAAAGGAATATAGTAAGTCATGAGAGGGTAGTTACAGTGAAAAATGCAGCGTTATATCACAAGCACCCCCTAGTGGTTTTATCATTGCATTGCTGCAAAAATATATGTCTTTCCATAATTAGCAGCACCAGAGTAGAGCATTCATAAGCAGAAAACTGTGACATCACCATCTATTTTTATAGCTGCCTAGTGAATAACCACAGGATAGCATATTAAATTACACATATATAATATTATCTGTTACAAACCAGAAGCACATGAAAAAATTGTCTGTCTAATATAATATACAACACAAGCAGTCTTTATAAATTAAAATAGGTATCTGTCATTATATTTCTGTACTGTCATTCTTGCTATTATTGCTTACTTGATCATAAAATACAGGTGTTTTTTTTTTTTCATTTAGATTCAATTATCATTTGAAGTTGTCTCTTGGCACAGATGAAATCCATACCTTCAAACCTTTTAATGGCACAAATGTTTTAATGTTTTTGTGTCCGCAGAAGACCTTTGCATTGAAAGTCTAAGTAAGAAGAAACAGCACTTTTTTACATACATAAGGCTATCTTAAACCACTTAAGGACCGGAAGGATTTGACCAGGCAGGCCGCTGTTTGCGATTCGGCACTGCGTCGCTTTAACCGACAATTGCGCGGTCATACGACGTTGTACCCAAACAAAATTGACATCCTTTATTTCCCACAAATAGAGCTTTATTTTGGTGGTATTTGATCACCTCTGTTTATTTTAATTTTTTTTGCGCTATAAACAAAAAAAGACCATCAATTTTGAAAAAAAACAATATTTTTTTACTTTTTGCTATAATAAATATCCCCCCTAAAAAATGTAATAAAAACATTTCTTCATCAGTTTAGGCTGATATCTATTCTTCTAAATATTTTTTGTTAAAAAAAAACACGCAAAAAGCGTATATTGATTGGTTTGCGCAAAAGTTATAGCGTCTACAAAATGGGGAATAGATTTATAGCATTTATATTATTATTATTTTTTTTTACTTGTAATGGCGGCGATCTGCGATTTTTAGCGAGACTGCGACATTGCGGCGAACAGATCTGACACTTTTGACACTTTTTTGGGACCACTGACATTTGTACAGCGATCAGTGCTAAAAATACCCACTGATTACTGTATAAATATCACTGGCATGGAAGGGGTTAACACTAGGGGGCGATCAAGGGGTTAAGTGTTCCCTAGGGAGGTGTTTTTAATTGTGGGGACAGTGTAGGATGCATGAAGGTAAAATAACGTCAGACTTCAAAACCACTTCAAAGTGGTTGTAAAGCTTCACATTTTTTGGGGATAAAAATAACAAACGAGTCTATACATACTGTACCTGCTCTGTGCAATGGTTTTGCAAAGAGCAGCCCCAAACCTCTTCTACTGGGGTCACCCATCGGCGCTCCAGGCTCATCCTCTTCATCAGATGCCCCCACAGAAAACAGCTTTCTATTGAGGCACACGTGCGTGCCCGCTCCCAAGTCCCGCTGCTGCGTCCATTGACGCACACAGCGCGACTCGGCCCTGCCCCCCACTCCTGTGGCACAGCTTTTGATTGACAGCAGCGGGAGCCAATGGCTCCTACTGCTATTAATCTGTCCAATGAGGAGAGCGACAGCGGCTGGAGCCGCTGTGCTCGTGCACATCGCTTCCGGACTGCCCACAGGGGTTATACGTCAGTACTTTGACATTGAATATCGTTGTTATGGCAGCAGCCATAACCCCGGTATTTTTTTAAACAGCGGCTGATCTGCTTTCAGATAAAAGTGGTCTCTGCTGCTGATCACCCCCCTCCCGCCACGTCCCAGTCATCTCCGCAGCTTACCGAAGCCATCGGTAGCCGCGGAGATGATCCAATGTTTTCCCCTGAGAGGCTGGAAGTCGAGTGAGGGAAGGATGGCCCCCACTCGACTGCATACCACTGGATGACGGAAATTACGTCAAACGTCACTTCCGCCCAATGGTCTTAAAGGGGGAAAAAAATGTATTGCATTTAAGTATAAATGTGAGATCTGAGATCTTTTTGACCCCAGATCTCACATTAAAGAGGTCCTGTCATGCTTCTTTTTTTTTTATTACAAGGGATGCTTACATTCCTTGTAATAGAAATAAAAGTGATCCAATTTTTTTTTTTTAAAGGGACAGTGTAAAAATAAAAATAAAAAGTAAAATAAATAATAATAAAAAAAAAAAAAGTAAAGCCCCTCATCCCGCCGTGCTCACGCGCAGAAGTGAATGCATACATAAGTCGCGCCCGCATATGTAAACGGTGTTCCAACCACACATGAGGTATTGCCATGATCGTTAGAGTGAGAGCAATAATTCTAGCACTAGACCTCCTCTGTAACTCAAAATTGGTAACCTGTAGAAATTTTTAAACTTCGTCTATGGAGATTTTTAAGGGTCAAAGTTTGTCGCCATTCCACGAGCGGGCGCAATTTTAAAGCGTGACATATTGGGTATCAATTTATTCGGCGTAACATTATCTTTCACAATATAAAAAAAAATGGGCTAACTTTACTGTTTTATTTATTAAAAAAATATATTTTTCCCCAAAAATTATGTTTGCAAGACCGCTTCGCAAATACGGTGTGACATAAAGTATTGCAACGACTGCCATTTAATTCTCTTGGGTGTCTGAAAAAAAATATATTGTTTGGGGGTTCTAAGTATTTCCTAGCAAGAAAAAATTATTTTAATTTGTAAACACCAAGTGTAAAAAATAGGCCCGGTCCTTCAGTGGTTACGGCTATAAGCACCTGACGCCCAAGTGACCAATTTTTTATGTGGGGGTTTAATTCCACTTTGACACACATTTAGAATGGGCTGTCAATACACCTCAACACATAAAAAAGAGATCCTGCAGCTCATCCCATGGGTGCACTGGGGTGCAATTAACGATGAAGGGTAACACACTGCAGAAAACATATACAATGTGTTACTTTAACCCGCGTTATAACAGGGTTGTGGTGTGAATGAGCCCTTGCACAGATCAGTTAATGCGAGATAGAGTTCCCTTTTCAGAGAACCTCTCTTTTCTGACAGATCATTTGTACTTAATGCATATTGACCAGTACGCACCGAGTAGTTGATAATTTGTATGCATAAATTGATGATTGATGCTTGTAATAAAGACATTTTCTTTCAGACAATGGGAAGAGGTGAAAGTCACACAGAGGTGACAGCAGGCTAATTCATCATTTCTGGTCTCAGACTGGCTACTTCCCCACGATGTCTCCTAAATGTGCGCAGCGCAACACATTGGATTTCCCCTGTGTCCTATTCTTCTGATGGGTCAACAATCCATTCTGTTCTCCTCCACTCTTCTACGGTCATCTTACTGTAGAAATTCTGATATAAGATTCTCTTTTTTAACTGTAGATTTAAAAAAAAAAAACGCTTTAGAATCTGGTCAGCCTATTTAAAGAAAAGCCTTTTATAACCCTTTCAAGTCTTACAGTTTAGTTTGTTAGAAAATATCCCAGCCTTCAAATCATATAATTTTTATTAGGCAGTAAAAAAAAATCTTAATATGATTGTGGCCATTTTACTTGCAATACGACCTTTTTTTTGTAACACCTTATTATTAAAGTAAGGAGGGGCTGTTACTATCCCCACCAGATAATAGCTTTCCTTTTATACCCTGCAATACAAAAATGGTGTTAGTAATTGGTCCTTGTTACTAACTGCAGTAACCCACAGAATTCACTCTGCTAAATTCAGGCTAGTACACAGTGGGAAATATTTACTAAGACTGGAGAGTGCTAAAATTGGTGCAACTTTGCATAGAAACCAATCATTTATTGCCAAAGCTTAATTGAACAAGCTGAAGTTAGAAGCTGATTGGCTTCCATGCACAGCTGCACCAGATTTTGAGTTCACCAGTCTGTCCCAGTGACAAATTGTCTAAGCCTAGGTTCACATTGGAGCGATTTGTCATGCGATTTAAGAGATCAAATCGCATGACAAGTTGCAGCCTATTGGTGGCAATGGCACTGTTCCAATTGGTGCGACACCGATTTTGCGGCGCTGCACCAATTTGCAAAAAGTCGTTTCTGCACTACTTTTGCCGATTTCAGGTGCGACTTCAATAGACATCTGTGTATGAAGCCACACAGATGTCTATCAAGTAGCACCTGAAATCGCGCTGACCTTGCTATTTTAAAATCGCGCAATTTCAAAGTAGCATCAAAGTGAATTAGGGCTCAAAGCCCAACTTTGGGAGCTTTCTTCCAACTTTTTGTTGCATCCCTGGGACAGAAATTAAAGGGAAATCTAGTACACAGATGTAAAAAATAACCTGATGGGTTTTAACCCTTTTCTATTCCATCCAAAACTAGAAAAAAAAATGTGGCTATACATTTTTATAAAAACTATTTAATAAAACAAATGGGATTTGGTTGTTAGGGGTCATATCTTTACTGTTCTATTATTATTATTTTTAAAATAAATTAGAGGCATACTGCACATGCAGAGCTATAAAATTACAATTGTAGAGGCTGCTCTCCTGTACTGAAGTACACTGTTAGCTTCTCACAGTGTGCATGTGAAGCTGCATCAAATTAGATGAAGCCCATCTCATTTCTGGAATGGAAGACATCAAGCATCATACAGCCCTTCCTCTCCAGCCTAAGTGTTCTACCCCTTTCATTAATTTGATTTATTTTAGGCTCCATGCACATTGGACGCTAAAAAAAGTTATAAAAACTCCAGTAGCTTTGCAGGGAGTCTTTCAACGTTTTTTGCAATAGCGTTTATTAGCGTTTTTAGCGTTTTTCAGTGTTAGCATTTTTTTTTTCAATGGATTAATAAACGCTGGCGAGCCGTGTTTTTGAGCGTTTTTGAATGTTTATTAGTGTTTATTAGCGTTTTTTCTGTTTTTTGCATTTTTTGAGGCCAAAAGATGGCACTTTGAACGCAAATTTTCGGGCGTTCAGAAAAAAGCCCATAAACTCCACTGCTCAATAAAGCTGAAAAACGTCCATGTGTGCATGGACACATAGGCTAACATAGAGTGGAGTTTATGGGCTTTGAAAAAAAACACCCAAACTCCAATAAACTGCAGTTTATCAGCTCCAGTGTGCATGGAGCCTTTAGCCTCGTACACACGGCCGAGAACCTCGTCAAGAAAAAACACGTTGTTTTTCTTGATGAGATTCTTGGACAAGAAACTTGTCCCGGCCGAGTGTACACACGCTCCTTTCAAAGAACCCGCGGTTCTTTGAATGGAGCGAACGCAGTGACGTAATCGACTACGACGAGCGTGCGCTCGTCACATTCGATGCCGCCATCTTGCTACACCCTACCTATGCCTAGGAAGCTACAGCGCATGCGTCAAAGTCATTTCGAGCATGCGCGGGGCTTCCCGGAGGACAGGTAAGTGTACACACACACACACTTTTCTCGTCGAGAAACCTGCTGACAAGAATCTCGACGAGAAAAAAGAGAGCAGGTTCTCTATTTTTCTCGTCGAGATTCTTGTCAGTTTTCTTGACGAGAAACATGATAGCCGCGTACACACGACCGATTTCTTGGCAAGAAAGCTCTGCCAGCAAGTTTCTTGCTGGTTCTTGTCGAGAAACTCGGTCGTGTGTACGAGGCTTTAGTCTTGGAGGCTCAGTATCACACTCTGGTGTTACCAGGGCTTTTTTTTCCTCAGAGAATACTAGGTGCTGGAACTCCCCCCCTTTGAGTCACCCCTTGTCTCTGCCCCCTACCCACCTCTAAACACCGTATTTTGGTTCCACACCCTACCTCTTAGTACCACCCATTTTAGAGAATACAGAACCAGGTATCAGTTTGTGGTGCTAAATAATTTGTGTGGAATGTGTTAATAACAAGAAAAGCAGTAAAATAGATCCCCTGCAGCCAGTATTAATAGACCCCCCCAGCAACAATAGATCACCCACACAACAATGGACTCCACTCCAGCATCAATAGATCCCTGCAGCAACAATAAATCCCACCTCAGCAACAATAGGCCCCACACAACAATAGACTTTATCCCAGCAACAACAGATCCCTCACACAACAATAGACACCCCCGACACAGCACCAATGTGCCACCCACAACAAAATACCACACCAAGCAATAAAAGATTCACCATAGCAACATTAGACCCCCCTAGCAGCATCAACAGATCTCAGAGCAGCCAGCATCAATAGACCCTCTAGCAGCCAGCACCAATAGACCTCTCCCTCAACAGCAGGTCCCTATCAGCAACATAAAGCCCCCCAGCAACAATAGACCCTTACACAAAAACAGATCCTCACCAGTGACAATAGATCCCCCAGCAGCCACCATTAATAGACAGTCCAGCACACCCCACACCCCTTGCTATTATATACAATCAGTGCTGGAGGTGCCAGAACTGCACTCCCCTGTGTTCCCACTGAAAACAAGTCCCTGGGTGTTACCAAGGGAGGTCTGCATCCAAATGCAGCTTGCCTAGGAATGTCCACCCTTCTACACTGGCATCCACCCATCAAGGCACTTTCCTTTTTGGAAAACCTTTTCTAAAATCCAGTCCACTCTTTGCATCAGTTTTTAGGATGCTTGAGGAGTACTAAGGTGGGCTTTTGTTATTTTTTGAAAAGCTATGTAAAGCACCCTTGCTGGCCCCAACCACCAGCCATGATCTGCCTAAAGAGAAGCACAGAGATCTAGCAATTACATCATTGGGTCTAATCTAAGGTATATAAGGAAAACAGTAAGGTTCTATTCAAACATTTCATTTCCACAGCGATGAGAGGGGAAAGTAGGGCCCTGGGGAAAATAAGTAAAAAAAAAGGCAAATAACAAATGGAAAAAGATGTTATCAGCCCTGTCTATCAGTGAAGTTCAGCCCTGGTTCACATTGGTGCAATTTGGAATGCAATTCGACACATCAAATCGCATGCCAAATCTACGGCAATTGCTGGCAATGGTATCGTCCTAATCAGTGCAAAACTGCACCAATTTCCAAAAGTAGTTTCTGTACTGCTTTTGGCAATTTCGGGAAGCGATTAACATTGACATCTGTGCAGAAACCCGCACAGATGTCTCTGAAATCATCCCCGAAATCAGGACTGACGCATGAATGAAATCGTGCAAGTTCAGCTGTACTCGCACAATTTCATTCCCGCACTCAGTGTGAACCTAGGCTCACACTGAGCATGAATGAGGGGTTGGGATTGGTTTGTGGCTATCATTTGGCATTAAAACCATTATTGTTATGTATAGAGGGATGCTTAAAAACGAAGTATGGGAATATGTATGGGATCCAAGCTGCAGCTGTCCCCCTGCCGGCTCTACCCTGAGAACTGATCAATCAAACAGCGCTGATCGCTCAGTTCTCCCCCTCCGCTCTGAGCAGAGAGCAGTGCCTGTCATTCACTGACTAATTAATTACACAGGTTCTGTGGCTGATTAAGGTGGTAATGAAACCCACTTAGCACCATAGCTGCATTAAATTAGTCTCAGAACCTGTTTAATTAATATGTGTCTGGGTTTAAAGGGATGAGGTGGCAACCCTACCTGAGACCCATCTCTCTCCAGCAATGTCCATAAATGTTTAAGCCATCTGGGACACTCCTCCTGATTGGCTGAGACACAGCAGCGGCACCATTGGCTCCCACTGATGTCAATCAAAGTCAGTCAGCCAATCAGGGGAGAGAGGGGTCGGGGCTCCATGTCTGAATTGACACACGGAGCTGTGACTTGGCTCCAGTGCCCCCATAGGAAGCTGCTGACTGAGGGGGCACTCAATAGGAGGGAGGGTCCAAGAGCAGTAAAGAGGGACCTGAGAAGAGGAGGATCCGGGCTGCTCTGTTCAAAACCAACTGCACAGAGGAGGTAAGTATAACATGTTTGTTATTTAAGAAAAAAAAAAAACAAGACTTTACAATCACTTTAAAGGTTGAGTCAACTGCCGGTTTGGGCATCTGGGTGGATTCCAACTGTAAAGTTGGGATTGATCCAGCGCCTGGACTGGCTGAGTGACATCAGTCGACAGCAGATTTAGCCTGCTGTTGGCTGAAAATGGGTAACAGGAGTGCAGAACGAACTGCACTCCTGTAATCCATAGGAGAAGTACAGCCAAAATAACTTTGGCCATACTTCTTCTTTAAACTCTCCATGTCACCTTCCAAGAGATTATAGACGTTTCCAAGCAAGGTATGTGCAGCCAAATAACTAGGTGTACCACAACAGGTCTCAGTTAATGAGCTCACTTTGTTTATGTTTGTGTAAATCCAAAGTAAGCTAACTTTGACACATCTTAAGGCATCAACAAGATTCTTTTACAATCTCAACTTTGGAAAACATCTAGATATTCTAATAAAAGCTCTTTACTGCAATATTGCAAATATGAAGTCTGTTGCTAACATGTTGTCATAGCATGCCCATGTACAGACTGTAACATTATTTATTAATTAACTCTTTGATTTATTATTTTCATTTAAACCAATTTAACATTTACATCAGGGAATGCTACTTGCTACTATATTGTGGAAATCTTTGGGAACTACCGTAATTGTTTGAGGTACTGTCACTTTGCCTTGCATGGACAAGGAGACACTGGGGTTGATTTACTAAAACTGGATAATGCCAACTCTGTTGCAGCTAGGAATGGTAGCCAATCAGCTTTTAGCTTTAGGTCGTTCAATTAAGCTTTGGCAAAAAACCTGGAAGCTGATTGGTTTCTATCTAGAGCTGCTCCAGATTTTGCACCCCCTAGTTTTAGTAAAGCAATCCCAGTGTCTCTATAGGGTTGGAGAAATATAGGAAATATTTTATGCTTCGCTATTTCTTAACTGGTAATATATAAAGAAATGAGGATAGCCTAGAGAAGAAAGGTTGACATATAACTTTTCCACGTCATTGTTATAAGCAGCACAACTATTAATTGTAGGCTGAGGTGCTGAGTATTTTACAATAGGCACATATAGTAAAAGATCTGTGTAAAAGATTTATCTTTTTAATACTTTGAAGTTTGTTTCTTTTCTGCATTCTTTGAATTAAGAGCCTTCTCTAACCTATTAAAAAAGGGATGTCATTTTTAGGTAATAGTTCTGCTTGGTAATCTTCCGATCATTTCTTAAAAAAAAATCTGCAGAAAAGGCATCCCTAACCAACTATCACGTTTAAATATACCCTTGCCTCTGGTGGTAATGCAGTTTTCTACCCCGTCTTGTGGGTCAAATAAGTATAACTTGGGTGTGCTGGTGGAATTTCATAGCTTTTCGAACATTGCAGATTCGTTTTTGAGAAGGAATATTGCTCTGACTTTCCAAGGTCAGGAAAACATATTTAGCTTAGCTTACACTGCTTAGGCTGCTTAGCTTAACCCCCGTACACACGACCGAGAATCTCGTCGTAAAAAAAACTGTTGTTTTTCTCGACGAGATTCTTGTCAAGCTTAACGAGCTTCTTGTCAAGCTTTCCTTGCATACACACTGTCAATTCCAAATCTCGGTGTTGGAAAGCGCGGTCACGTACAGCACATACATCGGCAGTATAAAGGGGAAGTTCGATTTCAATGGCGCCACCCCATGGGCTGATTTTGCTGATCTCGTGTTACCGCGTGTTAGTAAAAGTTTGGGGAGAGCTGATTCGCGCTTTTCAGTCTTCGTGCTTTCAGTTCGTTTTAGCGTGACGAATGTGCTATCTCCATTACGAACGCTAGTTTTACCAGAAGGAGCGCTCCCATCTTATACTTGATTCTGAGCATGCGCGATTTTTTAAGACTCGTAAAAGCATACACATGACCGGTTTTCTCGTCGGGAAACAGGCAGACGAGAATCTGGATGAGAAAAACGAGAATCCTGACGAGAAAATAGAGAGCAGGTTCTCTATTTTTCTCTTCAAGATTCCCGGCAGTTTTTTCGATGAGAAACCATACACACGAACGGTTTTCTTGGCAAGAAAGCTCTCCCAACAGTTTTCTTGTTTTTTTGCCGAGAAAATCGGTCGTGTGTACGAGGCTTCAGACTGCATCTTTACTGGCTTGTTTTTTCCACAGTCCAAGAGAACATTTTATCTATTATCTGCTCCCTTTCTAGAACATTTTAGGGTATGGTACACAAGTCATTCATCCAGGGTGATGTAAGATGGGTATCATGTGAAAGGTTTGGTCTCTATAACTACAATGGTTTTGGATCACTTTATCAAATTATTATTTAATCTTCAATAATATTAAATGAACCTTTAATACAGGGTGCACCCATGACACTAGAATCATAGAGGATTATGAGTTTTCCAAATGGAATAGCACAACAGAAGCTATTTCTTTTAGGTGCCTTTGTGAAATGTTTAAAGGGAACATCTTAATGGGAAATTAGAGGCAGAAGGATGGGTAATTGCTGTTCCCCATTTCATATATTTTTACAAAGGCTAATTTAGTTTTGGCCTTAATGAAGAAAATATTATACATTTCCAGTGAGGGGCTAACAATGCAGGAACACAATTGGGATAGAGGGACCCTGTTGACATCCTGTAACAAAATGCCTGAACAAGGATATTCATGGCAGGATCACTGGCTATCATTAAAATAAATTTGTAAATTTAAAGGTATTGATAAATTCTTTTGAAATTACATTACCATGTTAAAGCTTATATGAAGTTTTAGTGATTGTGTATGCATCTACTCAGGGCCACTGATAAGGCAGTACAACTGGTCCTGTTGTACTGGGCCCAGGCCTCATCTGCTAAACAGGGAGGCCTGGGGCAGCTTTATTGTTAATTTTGCCTAACTAAATTAATTAATTTTACTAGACCACACCCCCACTCCTACTTGCTTACCAGGACTTAAATTACATTTCCTTGGGCCCCATGAGGTCAACAGAGAGGCCATGGAGGTTGAAGGAGAGGTGGAACTTCTTTTTTTATTTTTGGGGCGTAGGCGGATAAAGTCAGTGCTGCTGTTCCCTTGCACCTCGGGGTGGAGGCGGGGTTGGGGGCTCCCATTAGCAAGGCTGTACAGGGCCCCATGATTGATTACAGCAACCCTGCATCTACTACAAAATAATAGACCCATAGCTGAAATGTAAAAAGTGCTCTACAGCTTACCAGGTTAAAGCAACAGCTCAAAGTACAAAGGTTCATCTGAAATGTGATACTACATCTTATTTAGCTACTATCAGTATACAATGTCAAGGTCATTTTCCAAACGTATTCACAAATGGCAACATAACTTTGTAACTGATATTTGTTTTTGTTTCTATGTAGTATTTGATATTTTGTAGTTCACATAATTATATGTCAAAATGCAGCTGCAGCTTTTAAAAATAATCTGTATATCTACAGTTTACACTTTTTAAAAGTGTGTTTGATTGGGGAAGCCCATTGGGTGACAGACAATAAGGGGGGGGGGTGCAAAGGGTACCCCATAGTTCATCTAAAATATTTCATTTTAAAGAATGATTACCTCTCTGTCTCTCACCTCTATCGCCTTTCCCATCTGACTCAACTGTCTTCTAGGCACCACATCAATAACTGTTTTAATTTATTGAGCAATGAAAGTTCATTAATGCAGTAGTTACAAAGTCATTACATCCTAATTATTGTTTAATTAGATTATAAATTAAGGGATTACCTACAAAGTAAGTAATGCTTACATAATATACAGAATTGTGATATTTATAAAAGTGATTGACTGTCATATCACTAGGCCATTTCCATTTTTCTTTTTAGATAAATTAAAAAGGAGTGAAGGCCTTAAGGAATAACTTAAAAGGATAAGTTAACCTTTTATAACAAAAAAAACACAACAAAAAAGGAATGCACATCTTTTTGTAGGTAAAAAAAGTGAGATTCGTGTGATGGTCTGTAGTGGTGCCCTATGTTCAGGGAGTCCCGGGGGCACAGCTAGCCACCCTGGGGTACATCAACAAAGCAACACACTTACCCAAATGATGCATGCTAACAATAAGCATGAACAATCCTATAAGGGACCCCATGAAAGGAGTTTAAAGACTGCAAAGCTCACCAAGGGCCCAAAGAGGCCTAATGATGAAATAGAGAGTAACAGACATGTGAATCTGAAATTTAAATGACAGTACTAAGCTAAAAAATTGATGGTCGTATATCCAAAAAAACAACTCTATACAAGAAGTGTTCTCATTACCAAAAAAGAAAGAAGCCACATACCCCAACACACCTTTTTGTATCGGAAAACAAATTATTCTAGGAAAAAGTTGATTCTTCATATATACTGGGAAGAGGTGGAGGGGAGATGGATACCCCAAAGTATTGTATAGCTCACACCGGAATGCTCTAAATAAGCAACAATAATCACAAACATGTTGGTTAAAAATATACAAAATATATCCAATAATTAAGGGTTCAAAAGAGTTGAAATTCCTAACATACCATATTAGAACTCGTCTGCCATGGATCAAGTCTGCCTCACAAACCGGGAAAACTGAAGCATATGAACCTCTATAAGTACTCCTACTAATCAGGGACCAGGTAAACACGTGTTACGCAAGAGACTATACCTATCCTCGCAACCACAGATACAGGTCATCAGGAACTCCTCCGCTTTGATATCATCAGATCTCCCATATTTCCATCCTCGGCATCCCTTAGTTGCAGGCCCACAACCCATTGATTGACTGGTCCAAAAGGGAGGTCATCTTCTCATCCAGTTATTGCCACTAAAATTGGGGCATCCCCACACAAGTAATTTCTCCTATGTGCGTAATTGGGATGAGCCGAAAACCCGACCGGTTCGGTTCGCACCAGAACCTGCGAACGGACTGAAAGTTTGCGTGAACTTTAGAGCCCCATTAATTAGAATGGACTCAAACGTTCAAAATCAAAAGTGCTAATTATAATGGCTAATATGCAAGTTATTGTCCTAAAAAGGGTTTGGGGACCCGGGTCTTGCCCCAGGGGACATGTATCAATGCAAAAATAAGGTTTAAATACGGACGTTTTCTCATTTCTTGACGTGCTAAAATGGCAGGGCAGTACAAAACCCCCCCAAATGACCCCATTTTGGAAAGTAGACACCCCAAGGAAATTGCTGAGAGGCATGTTGAGCCCATTGAATATATTTTTTTTGTCCCAAGTGATTGAATAATGACAAAAAAATAAATAAAAATTACAACAAGTTGTCACTAAATGATATATTGCTCACACATGCCATGGTTATATGTGGAATTGCACCCCAAAATACATTTTCCTGCTTCTCCTGAGTATGGGGATACCACATGTGTGGGACTTTTTAGGAGCCTAGCCGCGCACGGGACCCTGAAAACCAAGCACTGCCTTCAGGATTTCTAAGGGCGCAAATTTTTGATTTCACTCCTTACTACCTATCACAGTTTCGAAGGCCATAAAATGCCAAAATAGCACAACCCCCCCCCCCAAATGACCCCATTTTGGAAAGTAGACACACCAAGGAAATTGCTGAGAGGCATGTTGAGCCCATTGAATATTTTTTTTGTCCCAAGTGATTGAATAATGACAAAAAATTTAAAATAAAAAAAAAAATACAAAAAGTTGTCACTAAATGATATATTGCTCACACATGCCATGGTTATATGTGGAATTGCACCCCAAAATAAATTTTGCTGCTTCTCCTGAGTACGGGGATACCACGTGTGGGACTTTTTAAGAGCCTAGCCGCGTACGGGACCCCGAAACCTAAGCACCGCCTTCAGGATTTCTAAGGGCGCAAATTTTTGATTGCACTCCTCACTACCTATCACAGTTTCGAAGGCCATAAAATGCCAAAATAGCACAAACCCCCCCCAAATTATCCCATTTTGGAAAGTAGACACCCCAAGCTATTTTCTGAGAGACATGGTGAGTATTTTACAGCTCTCATTTGTTTTTGAAAATGAAGAAAGAAAATATATATATTTTTTTTCTTTTTTAAATTTTCAAAACTTTGTGACAAAAAGCAAGATCTGCAGAATACTCACAATAACTCTCAGCAAATAGCTTGGGGTGTCTACTTACCAAAATGGGGTCATATGGGGGGGTTTGTGCCATCTGGGCATTCCATGGCCTTCGAAACTGTGATAGGCAGTAATGAGTGAAATCAAAAATTTACACCCTTAGAAAGCCTGAAGGCGGTGCTTGGTTTTTGGGGTCCTGTACGCGGCTAGGCTCCCAAAAAGTCTCACACATGTGGTATCCCCGTACTCAGGAGACACAACAGAATGTATTTTGTGGTGTAATTCCATATATGCCCATGCCATGTTTGAGCAATATATCATTTAGTGACAACTTTGTGCAAAAAAAAAAAAAAAAAAAAAAAAAAAATTATTTTCTCCGCAACTTGTGTCAACATATAAAATATTCCATGGACTCGACATGCCTCTCAGCAAATAGCTTGGGGTGTCTACTTTCCAAAATGGGGTCATTTGAACTGTCCTGGCATTTTATACACAACATTAGGAAGCTTATGTCACACATCATCCACTCTTCTAACCACTTGAACACAAATCCCTTTCTGAAGCTTTTTGTTTACATGAAAATGTTTTATTTTTTTTGCAAGAAAATTACGTTAAACCCCCAAACATTATATATTTTTTTAAAGCAAAGGCCCTACAGATTAGAATGGGGGGTGTTGCATTTTTTTTTCCACACAGTATTTGCGCAGCGATTTTTCAAACGCATTTTTTGGGGAAAAAATACACTTTTTTTAATTTTAATGCCCAAATGTTTGATGAAATAAAAAAAGATGATCTTAGGCCGAGTACATAGATACCAAACACAACATGCTTTAAAATTTCGCACAAACGCACAGTGGCGACAAACTACATACATTTTTAAAAGCCTTTAAAAGCCTTTACAGGTTACCACATTAGATTTACAGAGGAGGTCTACTGCTAAAATGAATGCCCTCGATCTGACCTTTGCGGTGATACCTCACATGCATGATGCAATTGCTGTTTACATATGACGCCAGACCGACGCTTGCATTCGCCTTTGCGCAAGAGCAGGGCGGGACAGGGGTGCTTCTTTTTTTTATTATTAATTTTGCTTTTTTATTTTTAAACTGTTCTTTCCATATTTTTTTTTTTTTTATCATTTTTATTGTTATATCAGGGAATGTAAATATCCCCTATGATAGCAATAGGTAGTGACAGGTACTCTTTTTTTTTTAAAACTGGGGTCTATTAGACCCTAGATATTTCCTCTGCCCTCAAAGCATCTGACCACACCAAGATCGGTGTGATAAAATGTTTTCCCAATTTCCCAATGGCGCTTTTTATATCCGGGGGGATGGACATTCCCTCCCACTGCTTGTAAAATCAGTCCAGAGGCTAATTAGCCGCTAGGATTGCTTTTACATGAAAGCCGGCCGCTGGCTGAAAAGAATGATACCAAGATGATACCTAAACCCGCAGGCATCATTCTGGTATAACCATTCAAAGTCCAGCAACATACCAGTACGTTGCTGGTCCATGTTGGACATGTATTGTAATCTTTTTTTTCATGCAGCCTGTTGGCTGAACGAAAAAAAGAGATTGATCGGTGGGTATGACCACCATTAGAATACCTCCCTTCATTCACCCACTTCTAATGATGGGCATACATGCACCATTTATATATGCCGAAGCATGGGGGCATCCTCCCGCAAAAGTTATGCCGCGTACACACGGTCAGACTTTTCCACGGTCAAGCCTCCGTCGGAATTTTGACCGTATGTATTATGCATTAGGAGCAAAATCGCTTCTCTGCCCCTGCTGTCCCCATGCTTCGGCATATATGCTCTTTTTTTTAACTGTGGTGGTGAAATCACCTCCTACAGCACTGGAGTCGCAGGGATCAGGCCTGTCTCTGTGAACGCTGCAGTTATTTGTGTTGTGTTTTGTAAGTGACGGTGATCGATCGATACTGCACTTGGGTGGCCTGGGCTGGACGGAGGGGCAAAACGCAGGTGCTAGCAGGTATCTGGGCTGATCCAGCTAACACTGCGTTTTTGGGAACCCTAAACTGCTGGGGACGCTAGTATAGATCTGATCAGATCAGATATTGATCTGTTCAGATACTATACCACTAAGGGAGGTGTATGCTTCATGCGTGGGTGTTAGCGCTACTGGCACTAACCTGACGCTGCCTGCGGTGTCAAGCAAACCCTCTCTGACGCTAAAACCTAATTGATATCACCCGCCGGGCGATCAGGGGGTTAGAACTTTATTGGGTTATATACGGCAGGTGCCCTGACACTATAAAAAGAAAACTAACTAACCAGCGTCACCCGTAACTAGGGATGAGCCGAACACCCCCGGGTTCGGTTCGCACCAGAACCCGCGAAGAGACCGAAAGTTCGCACAAACGTTAGAACCCTATTAAATACAATGGATGCGAACGTTCGAAATCTAAAGTGCTAATTATAACGACTAATATGCATGTTATTGTCCTAAAAAGGGTTTGGGAACCCGGGTTCTGCACCAGGGGACATGTATCAATGCAAAACAAAGTTTTAAAAACGGCCGTTTTTCGGTAGCAGTCATTTTAATGATGCATAAAGTGAAAAAAAAAAAGTCAAATATTGCTTTAAATATCGTACCTGGGGGGTTTCTAAAGTATGCCTGTGAAGTGGCATGTGTTTCCCGTGTTTAGAACTGTCCCTGCACAAAATAAAATTTTCTAAAGGAAGAAAAGCCAATTAAAACTGCTTGCGGCTTTAATGTAATGTCTGGTCCTGGTAATATGGATGAAAATCTTTGAGAAAAATGGCATAGCTACCCCATCACCCCCCCCCCTACCCCAGCCCATTACCAGCCCCTTTGGGTCTTGTATGGATATTAAGGGGAACCCCGCACACAAAATAAAAAAGGCCCTATATACTCTGAACAGCAGTATACAGGCGGTGCAAACAAGACAGGGACTGTAGGTTTGTTCTTAAGTAGAATCTGTTTGTAATTTTGAACAGGTACATTGTTTAAGTGTAGCTCCAGCCAAAAAATCTATTTTTAAGCTTTTTGGAAAACATTGGGAAGGGTTATCACCCCTGTAACATTTGTTTTGCTGTCTCTGCCCCTGTTCAGAACATTTCACCTCACTTTCCGTCCCAATGACAACTGTTTTTGAAAAGTTCGGTTTTTATTGAAACAAGGATTGGTCATAAAGCATCAGTAGAGAGGAGACACATTTTTCCCATATTAACTCTTACAGGAGAGAATTTCCCTTCCTAGGGGTAGAATTCCTCTCACTTCCTGTTGTCTCCTTCCGTTTGCAAGTAGGAGTCGTTTGTAAGTTGGATGTTTGAAAGTAGGGGCCTGCCGTATATACGCTGCAGAAATTTGCCCCTTAGGTGTCAGTGTTGCCACAACACTGTAAGCCCTCACAGTTACTCTTGGTGGGCGCTGGAACGCCCTGCTGTGAACTATTATATCAGGAATTGTATTTACATGCCATTGTTGAACAGTGGTAGGAAAAATTGGGCCTTTGGTGGTGGTGCTGGTGCCACAACACTGTAAGCCCTCACAGTTACTCTTGGTGGGCGCATGAATGGGCCCTGCTGTGAATTATTAGATCAAGAATGCCAATTGCATGCCCCTGTTGAACAGGGGCTGAAAAATTGAGCCTATGGTGGTGGTGGTGGTGTTGCCACAACACTGTAAGGCCTCACAGTTACTCTTGGTGGGCGCAGGAATGGGTCCTGCTGTGAATTTGCCACAACACTGCAACCCCTCACAGATACTGTACTTGGAGCGCAGCAATGAGCCCTGCTGCAAAGTATTGCATCAAAAATTGTAATTTCATGCCCCTGTTGAACAGGGGCAGAAAAATTGGGCCTTAGGCACTGGTGCCACAACACTGCAACCTCTCACAGATACTGTACTTGGAGCACAGCAATGAGCCCTGTTGCGAAGTATTGCATCAAAAATTGTAATTACACGCCCCTGTTGAACAGGGGCAGAAAAATTGGGCCTTAGGCACTGGTGCCACAACACTGCAACCCCTCAAAGATACTGTACTTGGAGCACAGCAATGAGCCCTGTTGCAAAGTATTGCATCAAAAATTGTAATTACACGCCCCTGTTGAACAGGGGCAGAAAAATTGGGCCTTAGGCACTGGTGCCACAACACTGCAACCCCTCACAGATACTGTACTTGAAACAGAGCAATGAGCCCTGTTGCAAAGTATTGCATCAAAAATTGTAATTACACGCCCCTGTTAAACAGGGGCTGAAAAATTGGGCCTTAGGCACTGGTGCTGGTGCCATGACACTGCAACCTCTCCCAGATACTCTAGTTGGAGTGCAGGAATGAGCCCTGCTGCAAAGCATTGCATAAAAAAATTGTAATTACATGCCCCTGTTAAACAGGGCTGAAAAATTGGGCCTTAGCCACTGGTGGCGGTACCCAGAAACAAAAATGTTCTTCCAAGCTATCATCAGGAATCGGATCATTGAAGAGGAGGAGGATAGGCAGTCAACATAACAGGACAGTCACTCAGCATCAGCATCAGTCTTGAAGGGATGTGACATTTGAAAATAAATTATTCTGTTATATCAGCTTCAGGTGCTTGGTAGTTGGTGGTGATCCAAGACTGGTTCATCTTTATGAAGGTCAGTCGATCAACCGAGTCGGTGGACAGGCGCACCCTGTGATCCGTGAAAAATCCTCCAGCAGCACTGAATGTGCGTTCTGAAAGAACGCTGGATGCAGGACAGGCCAGTAGCTCAATTGCATACTGTGCAAGCTCTGGCCAGTGATGCACCATGTATATCAGATGCTGGCGATGGTTGCTGGAACCGATCATACCTTGGGGCTGCGGACTAAAGAATTGTCTGAACGCATCGGTCAGACGGCCACCTTCCCCACCGCTACTTCTTTGACTGACCGAAGCCTCAGCAACTCGTTGTCCAGGACCAGAAGTTTGTACCCTCCCAGTCTCTGGGAACGCGTTGCACAGACCTTTCTGCAAGGCCTCCCGGAGTTGTCTCATCCTCTGCTCCCTCTGCGACGGTAAGATAAGGTCCGCAACCTTACCCTTGTACCGTGGATCAAGGAGAGTGGCCAGCCAGTAATGGTCCCTCTCCTTGATCCGAAGAATATGAGGATCCTTCCGCAGACTTTGCAGGATCAGGGAGGCCATGCAGTGTAGGTTAGCTGAGGCATTCGGTCCGGAGTCCTCTGGGTCACTAAGGACGACATGATCCGCAGCCACCTCCTCCCAGCCATGTACAAGTCCACGGGTTTCTTGGGGACTGTAAATCATCCCTAAAAGACTGCTGCTGATGATGCTGAGTGCCAGGCTCCACCTCCATGCTGACACAATCCTCCTCCTCCTCCTCTTCCTGTGCGATGGGTGGGACAGAAGGAACACTGTCTGGGTAAAGGGGGCCTTGAGAGGCAAGGAAGTCCTCCTCTTCCTGCCTCTGTTCTGCCTCAGGTGCCCTGTCCATTATTCCACGCAGCGTATGTTCCAACAGGTGGACAAGAGGTACAGTGTCACTGATGCATGCACTGTCACTGCTCACCATCCTTGTGGCCTCCTCAAATGGTGCAAGGACAGTGCATGCATCCCTGATCATGCCTCACTATCATGGTGAAAAAAACCCGAGCTCCCCTGACCCTGTCCTGGTGCCGTAGTCGCACAGGTACTCATTGATGGCCCTCTGCTGCGTGTGCAGCCACTGCAGCATGGCCAACATTGAGTTCCACCTGGTGGGCATGTCACATATAAGGCGGTTCTTGGGCAGGTTCAACTCCTTTTGCAGCTCAGCCAACCGAGCACTGGCATTATATGATCTGCGGAAATGCACACAGACTTTCCTGGCCTGCCTCAGGACATCCTGTAAGCCCGGGTACCTGCCCAAGAACCGCTGCACCACCAGGTTAAGGACATGAGCCACACAGGGCACATGGGTCAGTTATCCCTGTCAGAGGGCGGAGAGGAGGTTGGTGCCATTGTCGCAAACCACCATTCCTGGCTTAAGCTGGTGTGGCGTCAACCACCTCTCGGCCTGCCCCTGCAGAGCTGACAGAACCTCTGCCCCAGTTTGTCTCCTGTCCCCCAAACACACCAGCGCAAGCACGGCATGGCATCTTTTTGCCTGCGTACTTGCGTAGCCCCTTGAACGCCTACGGAGCACCGCTGGTCCCGAGGACAAAGCACAGGAAGAGGCCATGGAGGAAGAAGAGGAGGGGGTGGAGGAGAGAGGTGTGTCACAACCAGTAGTAGCATTTTGGAGGCGTGGCGGCGGGAACAACCTCCAACACTACTGCACCTTCTCCTGCATCCTTCCCAGCTGCCAAAAGAGTGACCCAATGGGCCGTGAAAGAAAGGTAACGTCCCTGTCTATGCCTGCTGGACCATGAGTCAGCGGTAATATGCACCTTACCGCTGACCGCCCTGTCCAGCGAGGCCAAGACATTGCCTTCCACATGCCGGTAGAGAGCCGGAATCGCCTTCCGTGAGAAAAAGTGGTGTTTGGGAACCTGCCACTGAGGAACGGCACATTGCACAAACTCACGGAAAGGAGCCGAGTCTACCAACTGAAAAGGCAGCAGTTGAGGTGCTAGCAATTTAGCCAAGCTAGCATTCAACCGCTGGGCATGTGGATGGCTGGGAGTGAACTTCTTTTGACGGTCCAGCAGCTGGGGCAGGGAAATTTTCCTGCTAGAATCGGACGTCGTTGTACTGCTAGCAGAGTGCCCGCAAGTACTTGGCTGTGACACACCTAATTCTACACCTTCATTCCTCTCAGAGCAGGTTTCAGAGAGGACTGAAGGTATAGTGGGGTTGGAGATCCCAGCTGATGCGGAGCAAGGAGAGGTCCGCTTTGTTCTTTGGTGTTGGTCTTTAAGATAGGCTTGCCAACGAGCTGCATGGCAGGTTAACATATGTCTGGTCAAGCATGTGGTGCCCAAGCAGCTGATGTTTTGGCCACGCGAGATACGCTTGAGACATATGTTGCAAACAGCAGCGGTGCGATCTGATGCACTCGACTCAAAAAAGGCCCACACCAAAGAACTTTTGGAATAACGGCAGAGGCAGCGCCCTGCACAGGCGGAGCTCTGCGGTGTGATTCTGTCGTTGTGCTGCCCTTACGCTGGCCCCCCTCGTTGGAGATGTGCCTCCTCCTCATCCTCCTCCTCCTCCTCTCTCCTAACAGGCACCCACGTGGAGTCAGTGACCTCATCATCCCCTCCCTCCTCATCACTGGAGCCAATCTGGCAGTATGCTGCAGCTGCTGGAACATGACTGCCAGATTTCTGTCCTTCTTGAGCATCCCCTCTCTCTGCTCTCATGCTACTGCCTTCCTCTAGCTGGGTATCATCATCAGACCCTTCGAAACGCTGGGCATCCTCCTGGAGCATGTACCCAACACTGTGCTCAAACAGTTCGGGGGACTCCTCAGGAGGACATGGTGGGTCTAGGGAAGGAGTGACTGATGATGACATAGATACGAGGGAAGAGGACGCTTTGGCAGCTGCTTTGCCAGTACCCTGAGGCTGGGTGAGAGAGAATGAGGAGGATGAGGAGGGCTTGGTCATCCACTCTACCAAGTCTTCGGCATGATGCGGCTCAACACGTCCAGCTGCCAAAAATAAGGACAAGCGTGTCCCATGGCCACGTGCTGATGACGATGCACCGCGTCCACGACCAGCACTGTTGTCTCTAGAAACAGAGCCTGCTTGCCCTCTTTTATTGGCTCCTGACTGTCTGCCTCTCCTTGTTTGCCTTCCAGACATTCTAAAGGCCTGCAGGGAGATGGGAAAACCAGCAATAAGGGGTAGCTTCAGGTGTATAATGTGCAGGAGGCACACTACGCCCGCTGTAAGTGCTGCAGATACCTGCATGTGTTACTCAACAGAAAATCACAGCAATAATGGCTAGCTTCAGGTGTATATTTTGCAAGAAGCACAATATGCCTGCTGTAAGTGCTGCAGATGCCTGCCTGTGTTACTCAAACAGGAAATCACAGCAATAAGGGCTAGCTTCAGGTGTATATTTTGCAAGAAGCACAATACGCCTGCTGTAAGTGCTGCAGATGCCTGTTAGTGTAACACAAAAGAAAAAAAAATACGAGCAATAAGGGGTAGCTTCAGGTGTATAATGTGCAGGAGGCACACTATGCCTGCTGTAAGTGCTGCAGATGCCTGCCTGTGTTACTCAACAGGAATTCACAGCAATAAGGGCTAGCTTCAGGTGTATATTTTGCAAGAAGCACAATACGCCCGCTGAAAGTGCTGCAGATGCCTGCCTGTGTTACTCAACAGGAAATCACAGCAATAAGGGCTAGCTTCAGGTGTATATTTTGCAAGAAGCACAATACGCCCGCTGTAAGTGCTGCAGATGCCTGCCTGTGTTACTCAAACAGGAAATCACAGCAATAAGGGCTAGCTTCAGGTGTATATTTTGTAAGAAGCACAATACGCCTGCTGTAAGTGCTGCAGATGCCTGTTAGTGTAACACAAAAGAAAAAAAACTACGAGCAATAAGGGGTAGCTTCAGGTGCATAATGTGCAGGAGGCACACTACGCATGCTGTAAGTGCTGCAGATGCCTGCCTGTGTTACTCAAACAGGAAATCACAGCAATAAGGGCTAGCTTCAGGTGTATATTTTTCAAGAAGCACAATACGCTCGCTGTAAGTGCTGCAGATGCCTGCCTGTGTTACTCAAACAGGAATTCACAGCAATAAGGGCTAGCTTCAGGTGTATATTTTGCAAGAAGCACAATACGCCCGCTGTAAGTGCTGCAGATAGGGAGAGGAAAAAAGCAGCGCCTTCTAAGCGTAGTAGTCTGAGAAATTTATTAGGAGATTAAATGATACATCAACAAGAGATACACTCACAAACGAGTATAATCTAAGGCTTATCTGTAAATTTTGTCATCCGCTCATCCCGGAGGCTGCATATCCTGATGTTGGAAGCTGAAATCCCAGGTTGTTCTCTATGATGTAGTTGTGGTAGACGGAACTCCACACTCGCGGCCGCGGAGATGGGGAACAAACTTCCCTGGGAGCCTGATGAAGAAGCACGCATGCTTCGAACGCGTGCAACCCCCGCTGACCTTCTACCCGGAAGTGACGATTCCTTTAGCAGTGTCCCAGGGAAGGGCTGCTTTTTTCCTCTCCCTGTCTTGTTTCAGATTACTTCCATCTGCAAGCTGGCAGCCTTCCCTGCGGATAGTTTTTATGTTAATTCACACATGGACTAAATGTTATGGACTTTAAGTGTGTGGTTTTATACAGCTGAGTTTAGTTTCCATTCCTACTCTGTCAGTTTTTTTTTTTTTTTTTTTATATGTTGAGTTACTTTTTATACCCTAATCCAGAGTGCGCTCAATCTATTTATTGTTTATGTTGTAAGTGCTGCAGATGCCTGCCTGTGTTACTCAAACAGGAAATCACAGCAATAAGGGCTAGCTTCAGGTGTATATTTTGCAAGAAGCACAATACGCCTGCTGAAAGTGCTGCAGATGCCTGTTAGTGTAACACAAAAGAAAAAAAACTACGAGCAATAAGGGGTAGCTTCAGGTGTATAATGTGCAGGAGGCACACTACGCCTGCTGTAAGTGCTGCAGATGCCTGCCTGTGTTACTCAAACAGTAATTCACAGCAATAAGGGCTAGCTTCAGGTGTATATTTTGCAAGAAGCACAATACGCCCGCTGTAAGTTCTGCAGATGCCTGCCTGTGTTACTCAACAGGAAATCACAGCAATAAGGGCTAGCTTCAGGTGTATATTTTGCAAGAAGCACAATACACCCGCTGTAAGTGCTGCAGATGCCTGCCTGTGTCATTTAACAGGAAATCACAGCAATAAGGGCTAGCTTCAGGTGTATATTTTGCAAGAAGCACAATACGCCCACTGTAAGTGCTGCAGATGCCTGCCTGTGTTACTCAAACAGGAAATCACAGCAAAAAGGGCTAGCTTCAGGTGTATATTTTGCAAGAAGCACAATACGCCCGCTGTAAGTGCTGCAGATGCCTGCCTGTGTTACTCAACAGGAAATCACAGCAATAAGGGCTAGCTTCAGGTGTATATTTTGCAAGAAGCACAATACGCCCGCTGTAAGTGCTGCAGATGCCTGCCTGTGTTACTCAAACAGGAAATCACAGCAATAAGGGCTAGCTTCAGGTGTATATTTTGCAGGAAGCACACTACGCCTGCTGTAAGTGCTGCAGATGCCTGTTAGTGTGACACACACAGAAAACACAGCAATAAGGGCTAGCTTCAGGTGTATGCTGTGCAGGAGGCTTAGCAAAAATATCACTGACACTGTCCCTGCCTATCCTTCTCTCTCCCTACACACAAGGTTTAGCAGAATTCACTGACACTGTCCCTACCTATCCTTCTCTCTCCCTACACACATGGTTTAGCAGAATATCACACTGACACTGTCCCTACCTATCCTTCTCTCTCCCTACACACAATTTCTCTAACACTGTCCCTGCCAATCCTTCTCTCTCCCTGCACGCCGGAACACACTACACAAGGCCGCCGTGCTGGCGGCCTTTTATAGTGTGGGGCGTGTACTAAACCCCCGAGCTATAATTGGCCACAGGCATCGTGCCTGTGGCCAATTATGGCTCTCCTTGCTGCCGGCGCTGTGATTGGCCAAGCATGCGGGGTCACAGTGCATACTTGACCAATCACAGCGCCGGGATTTTGGGGCGTTCGTGTCACTCGAATTTGGCGCGAACGACCCAAAACGTTCGATCTTCGTCGAATGATCGAACACACGATGTTCGAGTCGAACGTATGTTCGACTCGAACGCGGAGCTCATCCCTACCTGTAAAACTTATACGGTGATCACTGGTGAAAGCTATATAACTGACGCTATATAAAAACCTGACGGGGAACCTAAATAACAAAATAACTAACTGGCTAACCAGTGTCACCAGTGACACTTATACGGTGATCACTGGTGAAAGGGTTAACTCTAGGGGCAATCAGGGGGTTAAAACCTTTATTAGATAATATATGGGGGTACCTGACGCTATAAAAACCTGGCGGCGAACCTAAAAAAATAACTGACTACCTAGCGGCACCAGCATAACTAATACAGCGATCAGAAAAATGATCGCTTATTGCCACTGGCAAAAGGGGGTGAAAGGGTTACCTGGGGGGCGATCAAGGGGTTAAACCTTTATTAGGTAATATATGGGGGTACCTGACGCTATAAAAACCTGGCGGCGAACCTAAAAAAATAACTGACTACCTAGCGGCACCAGCATAACTAATACAGCGATCAGAAAAACGATCGCTTAGTGACACTGGCAAAAGGCTGCATATCCTGATGTTGGAAGCTGAAATCCCAGGTTGTTCTCTATGATGTAGTTGTGGTAGACGGAACTCCACACTCGCGGCCGCGGAGATGGGGAACAAACTTCCCTGGGAGCCTGATGAAGAAGCACGCATGCTTCGAACGCGTGCAACCCCCGCTGACCTTCTACCCGGAAGTGACGATTCCTTTAGCAGTGTCCCAGGGAAGGGCTGCTTTTTTCCTCTCCCTGTCTTGTTTCAGATTACTTCCATCTGCAAGCTGGCAGCCTTCCCTGCGGATAGTTTTTATGTTAATTCACACATGGACTAAATGTTATGGACTTTAAGTGTGTGGTTTTATACAGCTGAGTTTAGTTTCCATTCCTACTCTGTCAGTTTTTTTTTTTTTTTTTTTATATGTTGAGTTACTTTTTATACCCTAATCCAGAGTGCGCTCAATCTATTTATTGTTTATGTTGTAAGTGCTGCAGATGCCTGCCTGTGTTACTCAAACAGGAAATCACAGCAATAAGGGCTAGCTTCAGGTGTATATTTTGCAAGAAGCACAATACGCCTGCTGAAAGTGCTGCAGATGCCTGTTAGTGTAACACAAAAGAAAAAAAACTACGAGCAATAAGGGGTAGCTTCAGGTGTATAATGTGCAGGAGGCACACTACGCCTGCTGTAAGTGCTGCAGATGCCTGCCTGTGTTACTCAAACAGTAATTCACAGCAATAAGGGCTAGCTTCAGGTGTATATTTTGCAAGAAGCACAATACGCCCGCTGTAAGTTCTGCAGATGCCTGCCTGTGTTACTCAACAGGAAATCACAGCAATAAGGGCTAGCTTCAGGTGTATATTTTGCAAGAAGCACAATACACCCGCTGTAAGTGCTGCAGATGCCTGCCTGTGTCATTTAACAGGAAATCACAGCAATAAGGGCTAGCTTCAGGTGTATATTTTGCAAGAAGCACAATACGCCCACTGTAAGTGCTGCAGATGCCTGCCTGTGTTACTCAAACAGGAAATCACAGCAAAAAGGGCTAGCTTCAGGTGTATATTTTGCAAGAAGCACAATACGCCCGCTGTAAGTGCTGCAGATGCCTGCCTGTGTTACTCAACAGGAAATCACAGCAATAAGGGCTAGCTTCAGGTGTATATTTTGCAAGAAGCACAATACGCCCGCTGTAAGTGCTGCAGATGCCTGCCTGTGTTACTCAAACAGGAAATCACAGCAATAAGGGCTAGCTTCAGGTGTATATTTTGCAGGAAGCACACTACGCCTGCTGTAAGTGCTGCAGATGCCTGTTAGTGTGACACACACAGAAAACACAGCAATAAGGGCTAGCTTCAGGTGTATGCTGTGCAGGAGGCTTAGCAAAAATATCACTGACACTGTCCCTGCCTATCCTTCTCTCTCCCTACACACAAGGTTTAGCAGAATTCACTGACACTGTCCCTACCTATCCTTCTCTCTCCCTACACACATGGTTTAGCAGAATATCACACTGACACTGTCCCTACCTATCCTTCTCTCTCCCTACACACAATTTCTCTAACACTGTCCCTGCCAATCCTTCTCTCTCCCTGCACGCCGGAACACACTACACAAGGCCGCCGTGCTGGCGGCCTTTTATAGTGTGGGGCGTGTACTAAACCCCCGAGCTATAATTGGCCACAGGCATCGTGCCTGTGGCCAATTATGGCTCTCCTTGCTGCCGGCGCTGTGATTGGCCAAGCATGCGGGGTCACAGTGCATACTTGACCAATCACAGCGCCGGGATTTTGGGGCGTTCGTGTCACTCGAATTTGGCGCGAACGACCCAAAACGTTCGATCTTCGTCGAATGATCGAACACACGATGTTCGAGTCGAACGTATGTTCGACTCGAACGCGGAGCTCATCCCTACCTGTAAAACTTATACGGTGATCACTGGTGAAAGCTATATAACTGACGCTATATAAAAACCTGACGGGGAACCTAAATAACAAAATAACTAACTGGCTAACCAGTGTCACCAGTGACACTTATACGGTGATCACTGGTGAAAGGGTTAACTCTAGGGGCAATCAGGGGGTTAAAACCTTTATTAGATAATATATGGGGGTACCTGACGCTATAAAAACCTGGCGGCGAACCTAAAAAAATAACTGACTACCTAGCGGCACCAGCATAACTAATACAGCGATCAGAAAAATGATCGCTTATTGCCACTGGCAAAAGGGGGTGAAAGGGTTACCTGGGGGGCGATCAAGGGGTTAAACCTTTATTAGGTAATATATGGGGGTACCTGACGCTATAAAAACCTGGCGGCGAACCTAAAAAAATAACTGACTACCTAGCGGCACCAGCATAACTAATACAGCGATCAGAAAAACGATCGCTTAGTGACACTGGCAAAAGGCTGCATATCCTGATGTTGGAAGCTGAAATCCCAGGTTGTTCTCTATGATGTAGTTGTGGTAGACGGAACTCCACACTCGCGGCCGCGGAGATGGGGAACAAACTTCCCTGGGAGCCTGATGAAGAAGCACGCATGCTTCGAACGCGTGCAACCCCCGCTGACCTTCTACCCGGAAGTGACGATTCCTTTAGCAGTGTCCCAGGGAAGGGCTGCTTTTTTCCTCTCCCTGTCTTGTTTCAGATTACTTCCATCTGCAAGCTGGCAGCCTTCCCTGCGGATAGTTTTTATGTTAATTCACACATGGACTAAATGTTATGGACTTTAAGTGTGTGGTTTTATACAGCTGAGTTTAGTTTCCATTCCTACTCTGTCAGTTTTTTTTTTTTTTTTTTATATGTTGAGTTACTTTTTATACCCTAATCCAGAGTGCGCTCAATCTATTTATTGTTTATGTTGTAAGTGCTGCAGATGCCTGCCTGTGTTACTCAAACAGGAAATCACAGCAATAAGGGCTAGCTTCAGGTGTATATTTTGCAAGAAGCACAATACGCCTGCTGAAAGTGCTGCAGATGCCTGTTAGTGTAACACAAAAGAAAAAAAACTACGAGCAATAAGGGGTAGCTTCAGGTGTATAATGTGCAGGAGGCACACTACGCCTGCTGTAAGTGCTGCAGATGCCTGCCTGTGTTACTCAAACAGTAATTCACAGCAATAAGGGCTAGCTTCAGGTGTATATTTTGCAAGAAGCACAATACGCCCGCTGTAAGTTCTGCAGATGCCTGCCTGTGTTACTCAACAGGAAATCACAGCAATAAGGGCTAGCTTCAGGTGTATATTTTGCAAGAAGCACAATACACCCGCTGTAAGTGCTGCAGATGCCTGCCTGTGTCATTTAACAGGAAATCACAGCAATAAGGGCTAGCTTCAGGTGTATATTTTGCAAGAAGCACAATACGCCCACTGTAAGTGCTGCAGATGCCTGCCTGTGTTACTCAAACAGGAAATCACAGCAAAAAGGGCTAGCTTCAGGTGTATATTTTGCAAGAAGCACAATACGCCCGCTGTAAGTGCTGCAGATGCCTGCCTGTGTTACTCAACAGGAAATCACAGCAATAAGGGCTAGCTTCAGGTGTATATTTTGCAAGAAGCACAATACGCCCGCTGTAAGTGCTGCAGATGCCTGCCTGTGTTACTCAAACAGGAAATCACAGCAATAAGGGCTAGCTTCAGGTGTATATTTTGCAGGAAGCACACTACGCCTGCTGTAAGTGCTGCAGATGCCTGTTAGTGTGACACACACAGAAAACACAGCAATAAGGGCTAGCTTCAGGTGTATGCTGTGCAGGAGGCTTAGCAAAAATATCACTGACACTGTCCCTGCCTATCCTTCTCTCTCCCTACACACAAGGTTTAGCAGAATTCACTGACACTGTCCCTACCTATCCTTCTCTCTCCCTACACACATGGTTTAGCAGAATATCACACTGACACTGTCCCTACCTATCCTTCTCTCTCCCTACACACAATTTCTCTAACACTGTCCCTGCCAATCCTTCTCTCTCCCTGCACGCCGGAACACACTACACAAGGCCGCCGTGCTGGCGGCCTTTTATAGTGTGGGGCGTGTACTAAACCCCCGAGCTATAATTGGCCACAGGCATCGTGCCTGTGGCCAATTATGGCTCTCCTTGCTGCCGGCGCTGTGATTGGCCAAGCATGCGGGGTCACAGTGCATACTTGACCAATCACAGCGCCGGGATTTTGGGGCGTTCGTGTCACTCGAATTTGGCGCGAACGACCCAAAACGTTCGATCTTCGTCGAATGATCGAACACACGATGTTCGAGTCGAACGTATGTTCGACTCGAACGCGGAGCTCATCCCTACCTGTAAAACTTATACGGTGATCACTGGTGAAAGCTATATAACTGACGCTATATAAAAACCTGACGGGGAACCTAAATAACAAAATAACTAACTGGCTAACCAGTGTCACCAGTGACACTTATACGGTGATCACTGGTGAAAGGGTTAACTCTAGGGGCAATCAGGGGGTTAAAACCTTTATTAGATAATATATGGGGGTACCTGACGCTATAAAAACCTGGCGGCGAACCTAAAAAAATAACTGACTACCTAGCGGCACCAGCATAACTAATACAGCGATCAGAAAAATGATCGCTTATTGCCACTGGCAAAAGGGGGTGAAAGGGTTACCTGGGGGGCGATCAAGGGGTTAAACCTTTATTAGGTAATATATGGGGGTACCTGACGCTATAAAAACCTGGCGGCGAACCTAAAAAAATAACTGACTACCTAGCGGCACCAGCATAACTAATACAGCGATCAGAAAAACGATCGCTTAGTGACACTGGCAAAAGGGGGTGAAAGGGTTTCCTGGGGGGGCGATCAAGGGGTTAAACCTTTATTTGGTAATATATGGGGATACCTGACGCTATAAAAACCTGGCGGCGAAACTAAAAAAATAACTGATTGCCTAGCGGCACCAGCATAACTAATACAGCGATCAGAAAAATGATTGCTTAGTGACAGTGGCAAAAGGGGGTGAAAGGGTTACCTGGGGGGTGATCAAGGGATTAAACCTTTATTAGGTAATATATGGGGGTACCTGACGCTATAATAACCTGGCGGTGAACCTAAAAAAAATAACTGACTACCTTGCGGCACCACCGAAACTAATACAGCTATCAGAAAAACGATCGCTTAGTGACAGTGGCAAAAGGGGGTGAAAGGGTTACCTGGGGGGGCGATAAAGGGGTTAAACCTTTATTTGGTAATATATGGGGATACCTGACGCTATAAAAACCTGGCGGCGAACCTAAAAAAATAACTGACTACCTAGCGGCACCAGCATAACTAATACAGCGATCAGAAAAACGATCGCTTAGTGACACTGGCAAAAGGGGGTGAAAGGGTTACCTGGGGGGCGATCAAGGGGTTAAACCTGTATTAGGTAATATATGGGGGTACCTGACGCTATAAAAACCTGGCGGCGAACCTAAAAAAATAACTGACTACCTAGCGGGCCAGCATAACTAATACAGCAATCAGAAAAACGATCGCTTAGTGACACTGGCAAAAGGGGGTGAAAGGGTTACCTGGGGGGGTGATCAAGGGGTTAAACCTTTATTTGGTAATATATGGGGATACCTGACGCTATAATAACCTGGCGGTGAACCTAAAAAAATAACTGACTACCTAGCGGCACCACCGAAACGAATACAGCGATCAGAAAAACGATCGCTTAGTGACAGTGGTGCTAGGGGGTGAAAGGGTTACCTGGGGGGGCGATCAAGGGGTTAAACCTTTATTAGTGGGGGTTAGGAGGGGGCTACCCTAGACCTAAAACTAACTGCCCTGACACTTATACAGTTACAAATGTCACTGTTTGCAGTGATCAGTAAATAAATGATCACTGCAATCAGTGACACTGTGACTGGGGGCTTGGGGGTGATCTGGGGGGTGATCTGGGGGTGACTGGGGGGGCGATCGTGTGCCTACCTGTACCTACGTGTCAGTGTACTGTTTGTGCACTTACTTGATGTCTTCTCTCCACGGCGCTCCAGTCTATGTGAGCGCCGCAGGAGAGATGACATCACTTCCACCTGCCTTTGTATACATTACACAGGCAGAGGAAGCATTTGATTCGCCGGGAGCGATCGCGAGGGGGTGGCCAAAAACCAATGGCCGCCCCCTCATCACGGATTGCTCCCGGAGTCCGATCGGACCCCCACCCATACAAAGGCAGGCACGTACAGGTACGTGATTGTGCCTGTCCGTGCCATTTTGCCGACGTATATATACAGTGAGCGGTCGTTAAGTGGTTAATGATGCTTAAAGTGAAAATAAAATGAAATATTCCTTTAAATATCATACCTGGGGGGTGTCTAAAGTATGCCTGTGAAGTGGCACGTGTTTCCCGTGTTTAGAACTGTCCCTGCACAAAATGATATTTCTAAATGAAAAAAAGTCATTTAAAACTGCTTGCGGCTTTAATGTAATGTTTGGTCCCGGCAATATGAATGAAAATCATTGAGAAAAATGGCATGGCCCATCACCCCCCCCCCCCTCAGCTCATTACCAGCCCCTTTGGGTCTTGTATGAATATTAAGGGGAACCCCGCACCCAAATTAAAAAAAGGCCCTATATACTCTAAACAGCAGTATACAGGCGGTGGAAACAAGACAGGGACTCTTAAGTAGAATCTGTTTGTAATTTGGAACAGGTACATTTTTTAAGTGTAGCTCAAGCCAAAAAATCTATTTTTAAGCTTTTTGGAAAACATAGGGAAGGGTTATCACCCCCGTAACATTTGTTTTGCTGTCTGTGCACCTGTTCAGAACATTTCTGTCCCAATGACAAATGTTTTTTGAAAATGTGTTTTTTTTTATTGAAACAAGGATTGGTGATAAAGCATCAGTGGGGAGGAGACACCTTTTTCCCATATTAACTCTTACAGGAGAGAATTTCCGTTCCTAGGGGTAGATTTCCTCTCACTTCCTGTTGTCTCCCTCCATTTGCAAGTAGGAGTCGTTTGAAAGTCGGATGTTTGAAAGTAGGGGCCTGCCGTATATACTCTGCAGAAATTTGGCCCTTAGGTGTTGGTGTTGCCACAACACTGTAAGCCCTCACAGTTACTCTTGGTGGGCGCTGGAATGCCCTGCTGTGAACTATTATATCAAGAATTGTAATTACATGCCATTGTTGAACAGTGGTAGGAAAAATTGGGCCTTTGGTGGTGCTAGTGCCACAACACTGTAAGTCCTCACAGTTACTCTTGGTGGGCGCAGGAATTATTAGATCAAGAATTGTAATTACATGCCCCTGTTGAACAGGGGCAGAAAAATTGGGCCTTAGGCACTGGTGCCACAACACTGCAACCCCTCACAGATACTGTACTTGGAGCGCAGCAATGAGCCCTGCTGCAAAGTATTGCATCAAAAATTGTAATTACACGCCCCTGTTAAACAGGGGCAGAAAAATTGGGTGATAGGCACTGGTGCCACAACACTGCAACCCCTCACAGATACTGTACTTGGGGCGCAGCAATGAGCCCTGCTGCAAAGTATTGCATTAAAAATTGTAATTACAAGCCCCTGTTAAACAGGGGCAGAAAAATTGGGCCTTAGGCACTGGTGCTAGTGCCACAACACTGCAACCCCTCACAGATACTGTAGTTTGAGAGCAGCAATGAGCCCTGCTGCAAAGCATTGCATTGAAAATTGTAATTACACACCCCCGTTAAACAGGGGCTGAATAATTGGGCCTTAGCCACTGGTGGCGATGCCCAGAACCAAAAATGTTCTCTCAAGCTATCAGCATGATCATTGAGGAGGAAGAGGATAGTCACTCAGCATAACAGGATAGTCACTCAGCATCAGCATAGGCAGTCTTAAAGGGATCTGACATTTAAAAAAAAAATACTCGGTTACATCAGCATCAGGTGCTTGGAAGCTGGTGGTGATCCAAGACTGATTCATTTTTATGAAGGTCAGTCAATCGACCGAGTCAGTGGACAGGCGCACCCTGTGATCGGCTACAAAGCCTCCAGCAGCACTGAATGTGCGTTCTGAAAGAACGCTGGATGCAGGACAGGCCAGTAGCTCAATTGCATACTGTGCAAGCTCTGGCCAGTGATCCATCCTCAAGACCCAGTAAGCCAGAGGGTTTTCCAAGTCTGATCTTGCCCCTAGGTATTCCTGCACCATGTAAACCAGACGCTGGCGATGGTTGCTGGAACCGATCATACCTTGGGGCTGCGTACTAAAAAATTGTCTGAACGCTTCGGTCAGGCGGCCACCTTCTCCACCGCTCCTTCTTTTACTGACCGAAGCCTCAGCAACACGTTGTCCAGGACCAGGAATTTGTAACCTCCCAGTCTCTGGGAACGCGTTGCACAGACCTTTCTGCAAGGCCTCCTGAAGATGTTTCATCCTCTGCTCCCTCTGCGACGGCAAGGTAAGGTCCGCAACCTTACCCTTGTAACGTGGATCAAGGAGGGTTGCCAGACAGTAATGATCCCTCTCCTTGATCGGATGAATACGAGGATCCTTCCGCAGGCTTTGCAGGATCAGGGAGGCCATGCAGCGTAGGTTTGCTGAGGCATTCGGTGTGGAGTCCTCTGGGTCACTGAGAACGACATGATCCGCAGCCACCTCCTCCCAGCCACGTACAAGTCCACGGGTGTCTTGGGACTGTAAATGATCCCTTGAAGACTGCTGCTGATGCTGAGTGCTAGTCTCCATCTCCATGCTGACAAAATCCTCCTCCTCCTCCTCCTCTTCCTGTGTGATAGCCGGGCCAGCAGGAACACTGTCTGGATAAAGGGGGCCTTGAGAGGTAAGGAAGTCCCCCTCGTCCTGCCCATGTTCTGCCTCAAGTGCCCTGTCCATTATTCCACGCATCGTGTGCTCCAACAGGTGGACAAGAGGGACAGTGTCACTGATGCATGCACTGTCACTGCTCACCATCCTCGTGGCCTCCTCAAATGGTGCCAGGACAGTGCATACATCCCTGATCATGGCCCACTGGCGTGGGGAAAAAAATCCAAGCTCCCCTGACCCTGTCCTGGTGCCATATTGCAACAGATACTCATTGATGGCCCTCTGCTGCATGTGCAGCCGCTGCAGCATGGCCAACGTAGAGTTCCACCTGGTGGGCATGTCACAGATTAGGCAATTCTTGGGCAGGTTGTAATCTATTTGCAGGTCAGCCAGCCGAGCACTGGCATTATATGACCGGCGGAAATGCCCACAGAGTTTCCTGGCCTGCTTTAGGACCTCCTGTAAGCCCGGGTACCTGCCCAAGAACCGCTGCACCACCAAGTTAAGGACGTGAGCCAAACAGGGCACATGGGTCAGTTGTCCCTGTCGGAGGGCAGAGAGGAGGTTGGTGCCATTGTCGGAAACCACCTTTACTGGCTTAAGCTGGCGTGGCGTCAGCCACCTCTGAGCCTGCTCCTGCAGAGCTGACAGAATCTCTGCCCCAGTGTGGCTCCTGTCCCCCAAGCACACCAGCTCAAGCACCACATGGCATCTTTTTGCCTACGTACTTGCGTATCCCCTTGAACGCCTACGGCGCACCGCTGGTTCCGAGGACAAAGCACAGGTAGAGGCCATGGAGGAAGAAGAAGAGGAGGGGTGGAGGAGAGAGGTGTCTCAGAATCACCAGTAGTACCATTTTGGAGGCGTAGTGGCGGAACAACCTCCAACACTACTGCACCTTGTCCTGCATCCTTCCCAGCTGCTAGCAGAGTCACCCAATGCGCCGTGAAAGATAAGTAACGTCCCTGTCAATGCCTGCTGGACCATGAGTCTGCGGTAATATGCACCTTACTGCTGACCGCCCTGTTCAGCGAGGCCAAGACATTGCCTTCCACATGTCTGTAGAGTGCCGGAATCGCCTTCCGTGAGAAAAAGTGGCACTTGGGAATCTGCCACTGAGGAACCGCACATTCCACATACTCACGGAAGGGGGCAGAGTCTACCAATGAAAAGGCAGCAGTTGAAGTGCTAGCAATTTAGCTAAGCTAGCATTCAACCACTGGGCATGTGGATGGCTGGGAGCGAACTTTTTTTCGCGGTGCAGCAGCTGGGGCAGGGAAATTTGACTGGTACAATCGGACATCCGTGTACCTATAGCAGATTGCCCGCGAGTACTTGGCTGTGACACACCTAATTCTACACCTTCATTCCTCTCAGTGCAGGTTTCAGAGAGGACTGAAGGTATAGTGGGGTTGGAGATCCCAGCTGATGAGGAGCAAGGAGAGGTCCGCTTTGTTCTTTGGTGTGGGTCTTTTATGCAAGCTTGCCAACGAACTGCATGGCAGGTCGACATATGTCTAGTCAAGCACGTGGTGCCCAAGCGGCTGATGTTTTGGCCACGCGACATACGCTTTAGACATATTTTGTAAATGGCAACTGTGCGATCTGCTGCACACGTCAGAAAAAAGGCCCAGACCAAAGAACTTTTGGAATAAAGTGCAGAGACAGCAGCAACCCTGCACATGCGGAGCTCTGCGGTGTGATGCAGCTGGTGTGCTGCCCTTAAGCTGGCCCCTGGAAGGCATCCTGCCTCATTGGAGATGTGCCTCCTCCTCCTCCTCCCCTCTCCTATCAGGCACCCACGTGGAGTCAGTGACCTCATCATCCCCTCCCTTCTCATCATTGGAGCAAATCTGGCAGTATGCTGCAGCTGGGGGAACATGACTGCCAGATAGCTGTCCTTGTTGGGCACCCCCTCTCTGTGGGCTAACGTTACTACCCCCTCTCTCTGGGCTCACGTTACTGCCTTCCTCCAGCTGGGTTCCATCATCGGAGCCTTCAAAACGCTGGGCATCCTCCTGGAGCATGTACCCAACACTGTGGTCAAACAGTTCGGGTGACTCCTCAGGAGGACATGGTGTGGATATGGAAGGTGTAACTGATGCCATTGAGCCAAGAGAAGAGGCCGCTTTGGCAGCTGCTTTGCCAGACAAAGTACCCTGAGCCTGGGTGAGAGAGGATGAGGAGGAAGAGGACGGCTTGGTCATCCACTCTACCAAGTCTTGGGCATGTTGCGGCTCAACATGGCCAGCTGCCGAAAAGAAGGACAAGCGTGTCCCACGGCCATGTGCTGATGAGGATGCACCGTGTCCACGACCAGCACTGTTGCCTCTAGACACAGAGCCTGCTTGCCCTCTTTTATTGCCTTGTGACTGTCTGCCTCTCCTTGTTTGCCTTCCAGACATACTAATGGCCTGCAGTGAGATGTAGCTGCACAAAGGTGGGATGTATATATATCTATATATATATAT
The DNA here is from genome assembly GCA_029206835.1 of Rana muscosa. NCBI lineage: Eukaryota > Metazoa > Chordata > Amphibia > Anura > Ranidae > Rana > Rana muscosa. The sequence goes on along the minus strand of CM055123.1, from coordinate 95,936,020 downwards.
ATATCTGTACTGATAATGCAGCTATCAGAATCAACTGCCTGCTGTGGTATTAGTATGGGAAAAGCAGCAATTGTTTTCAGTTAGTTTTAGGTGAAAACTGTGCACAGGACAAAGTACACTGAAAATACTTGCAGCTCTCTGCCTGTGGTTTTATTATGAGAACACCACTATAATAGTCAGTAACTGTATTCAGCAGGGATGAGCCGAACACCCCCCTGTTCGGTTCGCACCAGAACCTGCGAACAGACAGAATGTTCGTGTGAACTTTAGAACCCTATTAAATACAATGGACTCGAACGTTCGAAATCTAAAGTGCTAATTATAAAGGCTATAATGCAATTTATTGTCCTAAAAAGTGTTTGGGGACCCGGGTCCTGCCCCAGGGGACATGTATCAATGCAAAAAAAGGTTTAAAAAATAGACGTTTTTACGGGAGCGGTGATTTTAATAATGCTTAAAATGAAAAAATAAAAGTGAAATATTCCTTTAAATTTCGTACCTAGGGGGTGTGTATGATATGCATGTAAAGTGGCGCATGTTTTCCGTGCTTAGAACTGTCCCTGCACAAAGTGTCATTTTTGAAGGAAAAAAAGTCATTTAAAACTCACTCGCGGCTATTAATGAATTGTCGGCTTTTATCAATACATAGAAAAGTCATTGATAAAAAAATAAAATAAATCGTGGGGGTTCCCCCAATTCAATTACCAGGCCCTTTAGGTCTGGAATGGATATTAAGGGGAACCCCGCCGCAAATTAAAAAAAAAATGGCGTGGGGTTCCCCCTAAATATCCATACCAGGCCCTTGAGATCTGGCATGGATTTTAAGGGGAACTCCACCCCAAATGTAAAAAAAAATGGCGTGGAGTCCCCCCAAAAATCCATACCAGACCCTTATCTGAGCACGCAACCTGGCCGGCCGCAGGGGAAGAGGGGAGGACGAGAGAGCGGCCCCCCCTCCCTCCTGAACCGTACCAGGCCACATGCCCTCAACATGGGGAGGATGTCCCCATGTTGATGGGGACAAGGGCCTCATCCCCACAACCCTTGCCCGGTGGTTGTGGGGGTCTGCGGGCCGGGGGCTTATCGGAATCTGGAAGACCCCTTTAAAAAAGGGGATCCCCAGATCCCGCCCCCCCCTATGTGAATTGGTAAGGGGTACATTGTACCCCTACCATTTCACGAAGAAAGTGTAAAAAAATGTAAATAAAAACACACCAACACCTTGGAAAAGTCCTTTATTAAAAAAAAGAATAATAATTAAAAAAAAACATTCCAGCGCTAAAATCCAGTGTCCCGCGGCGATCCCAATGTCCAGCGCTGTCCGTCATTGGTTATGCCTGTGCGGACCTGATGGGGAACTTCCTCGCTGTGTTTTAAATGTACAGGCCCGCCCCTTCTAAAGTTCCCCATCAGGTCCGCTCAGCGGACCAGATGCGGAACATGAGAAGGGGCGGGTCTATACATGTATTACACAGCGAATGAAGTTCCCCATCAGGTCCGCCCCCTCAGTATGTCCGAACCCGCCTATGTCATTGGCCTGCGCGGGGAACTTCCTTCACTGTGTAATTTAAATTTACACAGTGAAGGAAGTTTCCCGCTTAGGCCAATGACGTAGGCGGGGTCGGACATACCGAGGGGGCGGACCTGATGGGGAACTTCGTTCGCTGTGTAATACATGAATAGACCCGCCCCTTCTCTCGTTCCCCATCAGGTCCGCTCAGCGGACCAGATGCTGAACATGAGAAGGGGCGGGTCTATACATGTATTACAAAGTGAGAGAAGTTCCCCATCAGGTCCGCCCCCTCGGTATGTCGGACCCCGCCTACGTCATTGGCCTGAGCGGGAAACTTCCTTCACTGTGTAAATTTAAATTACACAGTGAAGGAAGTTCCCCGCTCAGGCCAATGACGTAGGCGGGGTCGGACATACCGAGGGGGCGGACCTGATGGGGAACTTCATTCGCTGTGTAATACATGTATAGACCCGCCCCTTCTCATGTTCCGCATCTGGTCCGCTGAGCGGACCTGATGGGGAACTTTAGAAGGGGCGGTCTATACATTTAAAACACAGCGGAGGAAGTTCCCCATCAGGTCCGCACAGGCACAACCAATGACGGACAGCGCTGGACATCGGGATCGCCGCGGGACACTGGATTTCATCGCTGGAATGTTTTTTTTTTTTTATTATTATTTTTTTTTTTAATAAAGGACTTTTCCAAGGTGTGTGTGTTTTTGTTTACATTTTTTGACACTTTCTTTGTGAAATGGTAGGGGTACAATGTACCCCTTACCAATTCACATGGGGGGGCGGGATCTGGGGGTCCCCTTTGTTAAAGGGGTCTTCCAGATTTCGATAAGCCCCCCGCCCGCAGACCCCCACAACCACCGGGCAAGGGTTGTGGGGATGAAGCCCTTGTCCCCATCAACATGGGGACATCCTCCCCATGTTGAGGGCATGTGACCTGGTACGGTTCAGGAGGGAAGGGGGGCGCTCTCTCGTCCCCCCTCTTCCCCTGCGGCCGGCCAGGTTGCGTGCTCGGATAAGGGTCTGGTATGGATTTTTGGGGGGACTCCACGCCATTTTTTTAAAAATTTGGGGTGGAGTTCCCCTTAAAATCCATGCCAGATCTCAAGGGCCTGGTATGGATATTTAGGGGGAACCCCATGCCATTTTTTTTTAAATTTGCGGCGGGGTTCCCCTTAATATCCATTCCAGACCTAAAGGGCCTGGTAATTGAATTTGGGGGAACCCCCACGCTTTTTTTTTTTTTTTATCAATGACTTTTCTATGTATTGATAAAAGCCGACAATTCATTAATAGCCGCGAGTGAGTTTTAAATGACTTTTTTTCCTTCAAAAATGACACTTTGTGCAGGGACAGTTCTAAGCACGGGAAACATGCGCCACTTTACATGCATATCATACACACCCCCCAGGTACGAAATTTAAAGGAATATTTCACTTTTATTTTTTCATTTTAAGCATTATTAAAATCACTGCTCCTAAAAAAACGGCAGTTTTTAAAACTTTTTTTTGCATTGATCCATGTCCCTTGGGGCAGGACCCTGGTCCCCAAACACTTTTTAAGACAATAACTTGCATATAAGCCTTTATAATTAGCACTTTAGATTTCTCCCATAGACTTTTCGAATTTGCCGCGAACACCCCAAATTGTTCGTTGTTCGGCGAACGGGCGAACAGGCAATGTTGGAGTCGAACATGAGTTCGACTCGAACTCGAAGTTCATCCCTAGTAAGCTTTAGGTGAACGCTATGCAAAGAACACAGTACACTAAGTGAAACACTGACTGCAGCTAGCACAATCACCTGCCTGCCTGTCACAGTATAAAGAATAACAGGAATGGATCTAGCTAAACTGAATACAGTGTATAAATATATATACAACACCTAGGATGCATATATTTCCTCTACACACTGTAACTGTAGCTAACTGACTCGCCTGCCTGCTCTATCTAATTCAATATAAATGACACTGTCTCTCTCTGATATCTCTCTCTTTTAACCACTTAAGCCCCGGACCATTTGGTAGCTAAAGGACCAGAGGTGATTTCAGAATTTTGCACTGCGCTGCTTTAACTGTAAATTGTGCGGACATGCAATGTTGTACCCAAACGAAATTTGTGTCCTTTTCTTCCCACAAATAGAGCTTTCTTTTAATGGTATTTGATTGCCTCTGCGATTTTTATTTTTTGCGATATAAATGGAAAAAGACCAAAAATGTAGAAAAAAAATGATATTTTCTACTTTTTGCTATAAGAAAAATCGAATAAACTCAATTTTAGTCATACATTTAGGCCAAAATGTATTCAGCCACATGTCTTTAGTAAAAAAAATGTCAATAAGCGTATATTTATTGTTTTGCACAAAAGTTATAGCGTCTACAAACTAGGGTACATTTTCTGGAATTTACACAGCTTTTAATTTATGACTGCCTATCTCATTTCTTGAGGTGCTAAAATGGCAGGGCAGTACAAGACCCCCCCAAATGACCCCATTTTGGAAAGTAGACATCCCAAGGAAATTGCTGAGAGGCATGTTGAGCCCATGGAATATTTTTTTTTTTGTCTCAAGTGATTGAATAATGACTAAAAAAAAAAAATTACAAAAAGTTGTCACTAAATGATATATTGCTCACACATGCCATGGTTATATGTGGAATTACACCCCAAAATACATTTTGCTGCTTCTCCTGAGTATGGGGATACCACATGTGTGGGTCTTTTTAGGAGCCTAGCCGCGTACGGGACCACGAAAACCAAGCACCGCCTTCAGGATTTCTAGGCACAAATTTTTGATTTCACTCCTCACTATCTATCACAGTTTCGAAGGCCATAAAATGCCAAAATAGCACAAAACCCCCCCAAATGACCCCATTTTGGAAAGTAGACACCCCAAGCTATTTGCTGAGAGGCATGGTGAGTATTTTACAGCTCTCATTTGTTTTTGAAAATGAAGAAAGAAATTATTATTTTTTTTTTTTTTAATTTTCAAAACTTTGTGACAAAAAGCGAGATCTGCAAAATACTCACAATACCTCTCAGCAAATAGCTTGGGGTGTCTACTTTCCAAAATGGGGTCATTTGGGGGGTTTTGTGCCATCTGGGCATTCCATGGCCTCTGAAACTGTGATAGGCAGTGAGAAGTGAAATAAAAAATTTACACCCTTAGAAAGCCTGAAGGCAATGCTTGGTTTTTGGGGCCCCGTACGCGGCTAGGCTCCCAAAAAGTCTCACACATGTGGTATCCCTGTACTCAGGAGAAGCAACAGAATGTATTTTGGGGTGTATTTCACATATGTCCATGGCATGTTTGAGCAATATATCATTTAGTGACAACTTTGTGCAAAAAAAAAAAAAAAAATATTTTTTCCGCAACTTGTGTCAACATATAAAATATTCCATGGACTCGACATGCCTCTCTGTATATAGCTTGGGGTGTCTACTTTCCAAAATTGGGTCATTTGGGGGGGTTTTGAACTGTTCTGGCATTTTATACACAACATTAGGAAGCTTACATCCACTCTTCTAACCACTTGAAGACAAAGCCCTTTCTGACACTTTTTGTTTACATGAAAACATTTTTTTTTTTTTTGAAAGAAAATTATGTTGAACCCCCAAACATTATATATATTTTTAAAGCAAAGGCCCTACAGATTAAAATGGTGGGTGTTGCATTTTTTTTTCCACACAGTATTTGCGCAGCGATTTTTCAAACGCATTTTTTGGGGAAAAAATATACTTTTTTTAATTTTAATGCACTAAAACACACTATATTGCCCAAATGTTTGATGAAATAAAAAAGATGATCTTAGGCCGAGTACATAGATACCAAACACGACATGCTTTAAAATTTCGCACAAACACGCATTGGCGACAAACTACATAAATTTTTAAAAGTCTTTAAAAGCCTTTACAGGTTACCCCGTTAGATTTACAGAGGAGGTATACTGCTAAAATTACTGCACTCAATATGACCTGCGCGGTGATACCTCACATGCATGGTGCAATTGCTGTTTACATATGACGCCAGACCGACGCTTGCGTTCGCCATTGGGCAAGAGCAGGGCAGGACAGGGGTGCTTTTTTGTTTTTTTTTATTATTAATTTTGCTTTTTTATTTTATTTTTAAATTGTTCCTTCCATATTTATTTATTTTTTTTATCATTTTTATTGTTATCTCAGGGAATGTAAATATCCCCTATGATAGCAATAGGTAGTGACAGGTACTCTTTTTTTGAAAAAACTGGGGTCTTCTAGACCCTAGATCTTTCCTCTGCCCTCAAAGCATCTGACCACACCAAGATCGGTGTGATAAAATGCTTTCCCAATTTCCCAATGGCGCTTTTTATATCGGGGGGACGGACATTCCCTCCCACTGCTTGTAAAAGCAGTCCAGAGGCTAATTAGCCACTAGGATTGCTTTTACATGAAAGACGGCCGCTGGCTGAAAAGAATGATACCAAGATGATACCTAAACCCGCAGGCATCATTCTGGTATAAACATTCAAAGTCCAGCAACATACCAGTGCGTTGCTGGTCCTTGTTGGACATGTATTGTAATCTTTTTTTTTCATGCAGCCAGTTGGCTGAACGAAAAAAGAGATTGATTGGTCGGTATGCCCACCATTAGAATACCGCCCTTCATCCACCCACTTCTAATGATGGGCATACATGCACCATTTATATATGCCGAAGCATGGGGGCATCCTCCCGCAAAAGTTATGCCGCACACACATGGTCGGACTTTTCCATGGACAAGCCTCCGTCGGAATTTCGACCGTATGTACAAGGCATTAGGAGCAAAATCGCTCCTCTGCTCCTCCGCCCCTGCTGCCCCAATGCTTCGGCATATATGCTTTTTTTTTTTAACTGTGGTGGTGAAATCACCTCCTACAGCACTGGAGTCGCAGGGATCAGGCCTGTCTCTGCGAACGCTGCAGTTATGTGTGTTGTGTTTTGTAAGTGACAGTGATCGATCGATACTGCACTTGGGTGGCCTGGGCTGGACAGAGGGGCAAAACGCAGGTGCTAGCAGGTATCTGGGCTGATCCCGCTAACACTGCGTTTTTGGGAACCCTAAACTGCTGGGGACGCTAGTATAGATCTGATCAGATCAGATATTGATCTGTTCAGATACTATACCACTAAGGGAGGTGTATGCTTCACGCGTGGGTGTTAGCGCTACTGGCACTAACCTGACGCTGCCTGGGGTGTGACGCAGACCCTCTCTGACGCTAAAACCTAATTGATATCACCCGCCGGGCGATCAGGGGGTTAAACCTTTATTGGGTTATATATACGGCGGGTGCCCTGACACTATAAAAAGCAAACTAACTAACCAGCGTCACCCGTAACACTTATATGGTGATCACTGGTGAAAGGGTTAACTAGGGGGAATTAAGGGGTTAAAACCTTTATTAGATAATATATGGGGGTACCTGATGCTATAAAAACCTGCGGCGAACCTAAAAAAAATTACTGGCTACCGATCGGCATCACCGACACTAAGACAGCGATCAGAAAAACGATCGCTTAGCGACAGTGGTGATAGGGGTGAAAGGGTTACCTGGGGGGCGATCAAGGGGGTTAAACCTTTATTAGATAATATATGGGGGTACCTGACGCTATAAAAACCTGCGGCAAATCTAAAAAAAATTACTGGCTACCGATCTGCATCACCGACACTAAGACAGCGATCAGAAAAACGATTGCTTAGTGGCAGTGGTGATAGGGGGTGAAAGGGTTACCTGGGGGGCGATCAAGGGGGTTAAACCTTTATTAGATAATTTATGGGGGTACCTGACGCTATAAAAACCTGCGGCAAACCTAAAAAAAATTACTGGCTACCGATCTGCATTACAGACGCTAAGACAGCGATCAGAAAAATGATCGCTTAGCGACGGTGGTGATAGGGGGTGAAAGGGTTAGCTGGGGGGTGATCAAGGGGGTTAAACCTTTATTAGATAATTTATGGGGGTACCTGACGCTATAAAGACCTGCGGCGAACCTAAAAAAAATTACTGGCTACCGATCTGCATCACCGACGCTAAGACAGCGATCAGAAAAATGATCGCTTAGCGACGGCGGTGCTAGGGGGTGAAAGGGTTATCTGGGGGGTGATCAGGGGGTTAAACCTTTATTAGGTAATATATGGGGGTACCTGACGCTATAAAAACCTGCGGCGAACCTAAAAAAAATTACTGGCTACCAATCTGCATCACAGACGCTAAGACAGCGATCAGAAAAATGATCGCTTAGCGACAGTGGTGATAGGGGTGAAAGGGTTACCTGGGGGGCGATCAAGGGGGTTAAACCTTTATTAGATCATTTATGGGGGTACCCGACGCTATAAAAACCTGCGGCGAACCTAAAAAAAATTACTGGCTACCGATCTGCATCACCGACGCTAAGACAGCGATCAGAAAAATGATCGCTTAGCGACGGCGGTGCTAGGGGGTGAAAGGGTTATCTGGGGTGTGATCAGGGGGTTAAACCTTTATTAGGGGGGGTTAGGGGGCTACACTGGACCTAAAACTAACTTTAGTGACACTTTTACAGTCACAAATGTCACTGATTGCAGTGATCAGTAAATAAATGGCACTGTGACTGGGGGCTGGGGGTGATCTGGGGGGGTTTGGGGGGGCCTGGGGGGGCGATTTGTGTGCCTATGTGTCCTGGTGTCAGTGTAGTGTTTTGTGCACTGACCTGATGTCTTCTCTTGTACGGCGCTCGGTATATGTGAGCGCCGCATGAGAGATGACATCACTTCCTCCTGCTTCCTCTGCCTGTGTTTACATTACAGGACAGAGGAAACATTTTCATTCGCCGGGAGCGATCGCGGGGGGGTGGCCGGAATCGAACGGCCGTCCCCTCATCTCAGATCGCTCCCCAATGAATACCGACCTCTCACTGTATAGGAGGGGGTCCAATCGGACCCCCCAACTGTACAAAGGCAATCACTTACACTGTACGTGATTGTGCCTGTCGGTGCCATTCTGCCGACGTACATATACAGTGAGCGGTCGTTAAGTGGTTAACAACTCCAACACACTACACAAGGCCGCAAAGCCGGCGGCCTTATATAGTGCGGGGCGTGTACTAAACCCCCTGAGCCATAATTGGCCAAAGCCACCCTGGCTTTGGCCAATTACGGCTCTCTGTTTTTTCCAAGCTGTTCTTGGCCAAGCATGCGGGTCATAGTGCATGCTTGGCCAATCATCAGCCAGCAATGCACTGCGATTCTGCAGGGAATTATGGGCCGTGACGCGCCACTCGAATTTGGCGTGAACGGCCCATAAAGTTCGCAATTTGGCAAACAGCTGAACAGCCGATGTTCGAGTCGAACATGGGTTCGACTCAAACACAAAGCTCATCCCTACTGCCTAACCATCATACCTTCAACAGATACTAGTCAGATCGTCCCTTTCGTTTACCACAACTTCCTTGACGGGTTTGATAAAAGAAAAGCTGATACCCTGCCTCCACACTGGTCCTATGACTGTTGCTCCCTGGAGCAGGGATTCCCTTTGGGTGCATATTCCCATTGTCCGAGGTTGAATTGAAGGTATTCAGGGAATACATTGATAAGAATCTAGCCAAGGCTTCATCCATCCCTCCTCCTCTCCTGCTGGGTCAGTCATCTTCTTCTTTGAAAAAAAGGACCACTCCCTCTGGCCATGCATCAACTACAGGGAGCTCAACAAAATCACTATCAAGAACAGGGATCCCTATCTCCTCCCGATTTGTTTCAGAGGTTCCGAGCGGCCCCAGTTTTCACAAAGCTTGACAAAAGAGGGGCCTTTAACCTGGTCCGCTTTAGAGAAGGGGACAAAGGGAAGACTGCTTTTCGAACCCGCTTCAGTAATTTTGAATATCCCGTGATGCCCTGGGATATGTAATGCTCTTACAAAATTCCAATATTTCATAAACAATATCTTTAGAGAGTACCTTGACCTGTTTCTGATCATCTATCTGGACAATATTTTGATCTTCTCAGCCTCACTCAAACTCCACCGCTGGGACCAAGAAAGTCCAGTGGCAACCAGAGCTGTGCTCTCCCAGCGTCAGGGCCCAAAGGCCCTGCTGCAACCAGTAACCTTCTGCTTTAAAATACTAAGCCCAGCCAAAAGAAATTACTATGTAGGTTACAGAGAACTCCTGGCAATTAAAGTGGCCTTTGAAGACTGGAGGTATCTGCTGGAGGGCGCCAGTCACCCAGTAATGATTTTTACTGATCACAAAAATCTGGAGTACTTGAGGACCACTAAACGGGCTTCTGCATCATGCCCCAAAACAGAGCATGCCTCACTGAGAAGACGGGACGGATTACTCTGGTATCAAGATAAGGTCTTCATACCCCAGGAGGCAAGGCTTCAAGTTCTTAAAACATTCCATGATTACAAGTTAGCCAGTCAATTTGGAGCTCGCAAAACTAGTGACTGTCATGGATATGCATTAATGTCTGTCTGCCATCTTACCTTCCTCCTCATGTGTTCATCTAGAGACCAGACCTCCTTCACCTGGCTTCCTTTATAATCTCCTCCCAGCCTGACTCCACCCCAGGCCCTATCACAGAACACTATATTAACCTGTGCACTGCAAGCCTGCTTTGCTGATCAACGTGTTTGTTAGGCATTGTGTGTTTGGGTTCCTGCCTGCCGTGTGCTACGTCTGTCTCTCTGTTACGTTATTGGCTTGTCCCCGACTATCCCTGTCTGCTCGTGACCCTTGACCTTCGGCTCGTTCTTCGTTATCCTTGTCTGCTTGTGGCCCCTGACCTTCAGCTTGTTATTCGGTTCTCTCTTATCATGTGCTGCTGCTTCCCCTCTTTTCCCCTTATCCTACGGGGCGTGAGCTAGGAAACTCCAGGGGCCGCGACCTGGTCCCAGCCTGCAGCTAACATCCTCACCACTAGAGGCCCTGGAGAAGACCAGCTGGGTCTTAGACTCCGCGCCCTGGGGAATCTTGGCTCTAGCTTCCGTTTGGATCCCGGTTGTGCTCCTCTGGTCCCGCTTTCCACAACCACCCAGTTTCCTATCCGCAGAAGCCAGCCATAGGGTTCACTACCTCGCGGTGCACTCCTGTCCCCCTACGGTGTGCATCTGTCACCTGGCCACAGGTGACCCTGACAGTTTGATCAGCCATGAACCCGGCTGACATCCCGCTCCCCGCGGATGATCCATTGCAGGGCATAGTTCGCAGACTTGAGACCCAGGAATCAAATCAGACTCAGGTGATGCGATTCCTCCAGGATCTGGCTTCTCGATTCAAGCAGCTTCAGGTCTCCTTGGAAACCCCGAATCCGCAACCCCAAGTACAACCAGCGGCTGTACCTATCGCACCAGTCGCAGCCTCACACTCACTAAGATTGCCAGCTCCGTCCCGTTTCTCTGGGGACTCCAAGGCCTGCAGGGGGTTTCTCAGCCAATGCACAATTCATTTTGAGCTTCAGCCTCAAAGCTTCCTGTCTGACCGGGCTAAGGTAGCCTATATCATTTCCCTCCTCTCCGGTGAAGCTTTGGCCTGGGCTGCCCCCCTGTGGGAGAGGAACGATCCGGTGGTTTCCAGTCTGTCTGATTTCTTGAAGCTCTTTCCGTAACATCTTCGAAGAGCCGGCTCGGGCTTCTTCAGCGGCTAGTGCTGTCTTACGTCTTCGCCAAGAATCTAGTTCAGTGGGGCAATATGCTCTTCAGTTCCGTATCCACACAGCTGAATTGAGCTGGAATAATGAGGCCCTGGTCGCTACCTTTTTACATGGCCTCTCTGACCGTGTGAAAGACGAATTAGCGGGAAGAGCCATTCCCGTCGGTCTGGACGATGTAATTTCATTATGCAACCAGATCGACATTCGTTTTCAAGAGAGGTCCTTAGAAAAAAGACGCCAGCACTCTCTGGGTCCTAGCCAGTCTGAGCTCCCCTCCCTTCATTCCGTGGAGCATCCTCTACCTGCTGAAGAACCTATGCAGCTGGGCCGGACCAGACTAACCCCCGAAGAACGTGCTAGGCGCAGAACTCTGGGCTTGTGCCTCTATTGTGGGGGCAGGGGTCATTTTCGTGACTCCTGCTCGCTTCGTCCGGGAAACGCTTGGGTCTAATACATTTGGAAGGTGGAGTATTGGACCCAGAAACATCACCTTCTCGCCTGCTCTTGCCGGTGTTCCTTCGTGTAGGCACTTCTCCTCAGTCAACCCTTGCATACCTGGATTCCGGGGCTGCCGGCAATTTTATGGATTGGAGAACTGCTTCTTCTATGAAGCTTACCCTTTCACCTCTCACTACCCCATTGGTAGTCTCGGCAATTGATGGCACTGTTCTCCCAGGGGGCCCTATTCGCTTCCAGACGCTACCCATTAGGATGTCGGTAGGGATTCTCCACCAGGAGTGGATATCCTTTCTTATTCTACCCAAGGCCTCTACCCCAGTTGTATTGGGCCTCCCTTGGCTACAGCTCCACTCTCCACATGTGGACTGGGTCTCTGGGCAGATCCTGGCCTGGGGTTCCTCATGTTTCTCGTCGTGTCTTCTCAAGGTGACCCCCAAGGAGAGTCTTCCGGTTGCTGCCACTTCTGTTTCTTCTGATCTTCCTGCTGCATACAGCGATTACCGGGATGTGTTCTGTAAGAAATCAGCTGAGGTGCTTCCTCCCCACAGGTCTTTTGACTGTGCTATTGATCTTGTCCCCGGAGCAACTCTACCCAGGGGTCGTACCTACCCTCTGTCCATCCCAGAGACCCAGGCCATGTCGGAGTATGTCGCAGAGAATCTGGAGAGAGGTTTCATCTGGAAATCCTCATCGCCTGCAGGGGCAGGGTTCTTTTTTGTTGCCAAAAAGGATGGTACCTTAAGACCCTGCATCGATTATCGGGGTTTAAATGCGGTTACTATTAAAAATCGATACCCCTTACCCTTAATATCTGAGCTATTCGATAGGTTGAAGGGTGCCTCCATTTTCACCAAGTTGGATCTCAGAGGCGCGTACAATCTCATTCGAATACGGGAGGGTGACGAATGGAAGACTGCATTCAACACTAGAGACGGGCATTACGAATATCTGGTGATGCCTTTTGGTCTGTGTAATGCTCCAGCCGTGTTTCAAAACTTTGTCAATGAAATCTTCAGAGATCTGCTGTACCAGTTTGTTGTCATCTATCTGGATGACATTCTGATCTTTTCTGAAAATCTGCTCGTCCACAGAAACCATGTCCGCACTGTACTTCAACGTCTTAGAGAGAACAATCTCTATGCCAAGCTGGAGAAATGTTCCTTTGAATGTTCTGAGGTCCTGTTTTTGGGGTGCTTCGTCTCATGTTCGGGTCTTCGTATGGACCCTGGGAAGGTCTTGGCTATCACCAACTGGCCTCTTCCTGCTAGCCTCAAGGCCACACAGCGCTTTCTTGGCTTCACTAATTATTATAGGCAGTTCATAAGGAATTACTCTTCCATTGCCGCGCCTATTATCGCTTTGACCAAGAAGGGTGTGAATGCCAGAGACTGGCCTCCCGAAGCTGTCTCTGCATTTCACAACCTGAAACAGGCCTTTGTTTCTGGCCCCCTCTTGAGGAGACCAAATCCTGGGAATGCATTTTTTATTGAAGTGGACGCTTCCTCAATGGGGGTGGGAGCTGTGCTTCTTCAAATCTTTGAGAAGAGACGCCAACCATGTGCGTTCTTCTCCAAAAAAAATTCTCAGGCAGAGAGGAATTATGCCATCGGTGATCGGGAACTTCTCGCAATTAAATTGGCGTTAGAGGAGTGGCGTCATCTCTTGGAGGGTTCCCCTCACTCCATAACGATCTTTACCGATCACAAGAATTTACAGTATCTACAGAATGCTAAACGTCTGAATCCTAGACAGGCCAGGTGGAGTCTCTTCTTTGCCCGTTTTAATTTCACGATTACCTACAAACCTGGTTCCTGCAACGGTCGGGCTGATGCGCTCTCTAGGTCATTTGACACTTTGGACGAGGAGTCCGCCCCTGAACCTGAGCCGATCATTCCCACCTCATGCATTGTTGCCCACTCTACCACCCTGAAGTCAAAAATTCCGCCTGGTAAGACCTTTGTCCCCACTGAGCTAAGAGCTAAGATCCTTCGTTGGGGACATGATTCCAAGGTGGCAGGGCATTCTGGATTCCTCCGATCCTTCCTACTCATCAGTCGTCATTACTGGTGGCCTAATCTCCGCTCAGACGTCAAAGACTACGTTAAAGCTTGTCATGTCTGTGCTCAGTCCAAATCCTCCACACAAGCTCCTGCTGGTCTCCTCATGCCCTTGCCCATTCCTAAGGAACCCTGGGCCCATATTGCCATGGATTTTATCACCGATCTCCCACTGTCTGAGAATAATACTGTCATTTGGGTGGTAATCGATCGATTCTCCAAGATGGCTCATTTTGTTCCTCTTCCTGGTCTTCCTTCTGCCCCTGCCTTGGTTCCCATTTTCATTCGGGAAATTCTCCGCCTACATGGGTTCCCTTCTCATATTGTTTCCGACAGGGGAGTCCAATTCACGTCTCGTTTTTGGAGAGCCTTTTGCAAAACCCTCAATATTGTCTTGGATTTTTCTTCTTCTTACCATCCCCAATCCAATGGACAGACTGAGAGGGTTAATTAGGAGTTAGAGGTCTTTCTTCGCACCTTTGTGTCTTCTCACCATGACGATTGGTCCTCTCTACTCCCGTGGGCAGAATTCTCCCATAACAATCATGTGAATACCAGTTCGCAGAAGACACCTGTAACGTACCTTGGGTGTGAGCCTGACGTGCGGAGAGGGACCTCCCGTACAACCCCGGCTCGGAGACCACTGGAGTGGGGACAGTGGTGGTAAGAGCACAGTGAGGTAAGGGTGCCTGTCTGATCCTCACTGCTTGGAGTGGTGGAGCCGAGTGGAGACTGGAACGGCTGGTTCCGGAAGCAGCGGATGCAGGTCAGCAGGTGCAGCTTGCAGAGCAGAGGATGCAGGTCAGCAGGTGCCGGTTTGCAGGGCAGGGATGCAGGTCAGCAAGTGCAGGTTTGCAGAGCAGGGATGCAGGTCAGCAGGTGCAGGTTTGCAGAGCAGGGATGCAGGTCAGCAGGTGCAGGTTTGCAGAGCAGGGATGCAGGTCAGCAGGTGCAGGTTTGCATTGCAAAGGATGCAGGTCAGCGTGTGCAGCTTGCAGAGCAGAGGATGCAGGTAAGCTGGTGCAGGTTTGCAGAGTCAGACAAGCCGGGTCATACACATCAAGGTAAACATCACAAGTGGCAGGCAGAGAGTAGTCAAAGTCCAGGCCGAATCTTGGCAACAGGCAGACTGGCAGATAACTGAGCAGGGTCAAACGAGCCGAGGTCAGGACTGGAGACAGAAGCCTGGTCAGGAAGCCGGGTCAAACACAGGAACAGGATACAAGCACAGAATCAGGAACTCAGGGAACAGAAGCAGATCAAACCGCAAGGGGCAACATCTCTGGAATGTCTTTTATAGGAAGTACATGGGAGGAGCAAGGGGTTCAGAGTTCAACAGTAATCAGACACCAAGCAGAGTAGTCTAATGGATCAGATAGGTTATCCAGCAGATCAGGCAGGGAACTGTCCAGCATCTCAGATAGCTCCGCTGGAAGAGTCAATGCCAGACACAGAAGAGGTCCCAGGTTCAAGCCCAGCACGTCCCTGACAGTGCCCCCCCCCTTTAAGGGCAACCTCCGGGTTCCCAATAGAGCTCTTTTCTGGGGGTGACTGTGAAAAAAGGCCTGGATTAACTCTCGGGCGTGGATGTTCTGTTGGGGTTCCCAGGAGTTCTCCTCCAGACCGTACCCCTTCCACTTGATCAGGAATTGAAGCTGGTTCCCTCTTCTTCGGCAGTCCAAGACAGCCTCCACCTCGAACTCCTCATCACCGTCAATGATTACAGGCTTGGGTGGTCCCGATCCCCTGTCTGGAAACGGGTCGGGCACTGCGGGTTTCAGCAAGGAAACGTGAAAGACTGGGTGAATCTTCAACGACTCCGGTAAGGCAAGTTCATAGGAGACCTCGTTTAATTTCCGTTTTTCTGGGAAAGGACCGATGAACTTGGGTGCCAGTTTCCTTGCGGGGCAAGCCATCTTAAGGTTGGTGGTCGATAACCATACTTGGTCACCCTGTTGCAGGCATAATTCCCCTCTCCTTTTCCTGTCAAAGATCCTTTTATTGGCTGCTTGTGCCTTAGTCATGGCTTCCTGCAATATCCTGCTGTTACGGGTCAGGAAATCAACAATACTCTGGACCGCTGGGACTGTTGAATCAGGGATGAGATCAGGTAAGAAGATCGGGTGAAACCCGTAGTTGGCAAAAAATGGTGATTGACCTGTAGCCGAATGACTGGCGTTGTTAAAGGCAAACTCTGCCAAGGGTAGTAAAGCTACCCAGTTGTCTTGAACGAAGGTGGTGAAGCATCTGAGGTACTGTTCGAGCGTCTGATTCGTTCTTTCGGTTTGCCCGTTAGTTTGGGGGTGATAGGCCGAGGACATGGACAACTCAATCTTCAGGACCTTGCACAAAGCCTTCCAAAAGCGAGAGGTGAACTGCACCCCTCTATCCGAAACGATGTCCGCAGGGACCCCATGTAGCCTTACTACTTCCCTAATGAAGACCTGGGCAGTTTCCATGGCAGAGGGCGTGCCTTTGAGAGGCACGAAGTGGGCCATCTTGGATAGACGGTCAACCACTACAAAGATGGCTGTGCAACCTTCAGACGGGGGGAGTTCCACTATGAAGTCCATGGCAATCATTTTCCAGGGACGGTCAGGGACTGGTAAGGGTCTGAGCAGACCCCAGGCCTTGCTTCTAGTGGTCTTGCTACGGATACAGGTGGCACATGAACCTACATATTCCCTGCAGTCTTTTTCAAGATCCGGCCACCAAAACGTGCGTTGAATCAGTTCAAGGGTTTTATGCATTCCGAAATGGCCTGCCAGGGGATGATCATGACACAAGTTTAACACTGTGACTCAAACTTCTTCTGGCACAAAGATTTTGTCATTCTTCCAAAGTAACCCGTCCTTGGGTACCAGAGTGATTCCAGAGGGACAAGACACACCTGTAGAAGCTTGCTTCAAGACAGACATCAGGCTAGTTTGTAAAAGTAAGAAGTTGCCTTCAGATAGAATGGTATCTGGAGCTGACACCTCTTTTGGATCATCAAACATGCGGGAAAGAGCGTCTGGTTTGGTGTTCTTGGAGCCTGGCCGGTAAGTTATGTGGAACGAGAACCTAGAGAAAAATAGTGCCCAACGTGCCTGGCGTGGTCTCAGACGTTTGGCAGCTCTCAGATACTCTAGGTTCTTGTGGTCTGTGTAAATGAGTATAGGATGCGCTGCTCCCTCCAACAAGTACCTCCACTCCTCAAGGGCAGATTTAATGGCCAGGAGCTCCCGGTCTCCAACATCATAATTCCTCTCGGATGGGGTAAGCTTACGGGAGAAGAAGGCTACCGGGTGTATCAAGTCCTTGAGACCTTGGCGCTGGGAGATAACAGCTCCAACCGCTGTCTCTGAGGCATCTACCTCAAGTAGATACGGTAGGGCAGGATCGGGATGACTTAGAATAGGAGCAGACGTAAAAAGTATTTTTAGGTTTGTGAAAGCAGCCTGTGCTTCAGATGTCCACTGGAATCGAGCATTTTGCTTCGTTAGCTGCGTAATCGGGGAAATAATAGCAGAGAATCCCTTGATAAACCTCTGATAAAAATTGGCAAAGCCAACGAAGCGCTGCACCCCCTTTTTATCTGAAGGTGCAGGCCAATCCAGAATGGCTGAAACCTTCTGTGGGTCCATCTTGAATCCCTCTGTAGAGATCACTAGGCCAAGGAACTGGATACTCTGTCGCTCGAATTCACACTTTTCTGGTTTTGTGTACAGTCCATGCTGGCGGAGACGACAGAGTACACTCTTGACGTGTTTCCGGTGCTGCTCAAGAAAGGAGGAAAAAATCAAAATATCATCAAGATAGACAACTACATAAATGTCCAGACAGTCTCTGAAAACATCATTGACTAGATGCTGAAAGGTGGCAGGGGCGTTACATAGGCCGAAGGGCATTACTAGGTATTCGTAATGGCCGAACCTGGTACAAAAGGCAGTCTTCCATTCATCCCCTGCTCGAATGCGTACCAGGTTGTACGCCCCCCGCAGGTCTAGTTTGGTAAACACAGAGGAAGTCCTGAGTCTTTGAAAAAGTTCAGGTACCAGAGGCAGAGGGTACCGGTTCTTGACCGTGATTTTATTTAATTCCCGGTAATCTACACAGGACCGAAGAGAATGGTCTTTTTTCTCCACAAAGAAGATTCCTGCCCCTGCTGGAGAAGTGGAAGGACGGATGAAACCCCTCTTAAGGTTCTCATCAACGTATTCTTTCAGTACCTCAAGCTCCCGTTCAGATAGGGGGAAGATCCGTCCGAAAGGAATCTCAGCACCGGGAAGAAGCTCGATTGGACAATCGTAAGGATGATGAGGCGGGAGGACTTCGGCCCCTCGTTTGCTGAAGACGTCCAGGAACTCATGATATTGTTTGGGTACAGAAGCTCGTATCTCTGGATCTGAATCCAGGCATAACAGAGGCCCCAAGGTGCTGGGACGTGGAAGCATGCAGTGGTGTTGACAGTATGGTGACTGGAACTTAATACTTCCTGTTCCCCAATCAATCTGTGGATTGTGTGCCTGAAGCCAGGGTAGACCCAGGATAACTGGAAACATGGGAGATGCAATAGCATCCAAAGTCAATAGTTCCTTATGGTCCATGGAGGTGATCACAGGCAAAGGAGGGGTCTCCTGGGTCACTACTCCGGACTTGATGCGAGACCCATCTGCCAGGAAAATGGAAAGTCCCTGAGTCTTAGGTTGGAGTGGGATGTGTTGTTTTGCTGCAAAGTCTAGATCGACAAAACAACTATATGCCCCTGAGTCGATTATTGCAGTTACTGGTATTGTCCTCCCTGGTAGTTGGAAAGAGATAGGAAGAGCCAGGTGAGTAGCATTGGTAGATGGAGGTGAGTAGTTGGGAGAAGAGGTAGCCAGGACCTTGCGCAGCTTAGCAGGACAAGAAGAGACATAATGACCGGGTTCACCGCAATACAGGCATAGATAATTCTGCAGCCAACGAAGTCGTTCCTTGGCTGATAGGGAATGTTTCATTAGTCCAAGCTGCCCTGGCTTGACGGTCTGGTTGAGGGAAGAGGGTTCAGTTGGAACCGTACTGGCACTGGCAGGGTACACAGGGGCTCGTATCCGGGGTAGCATCCAAGCTGGGCGGAGCTGTTGGGTAGACCTTTCTGCTCTGTGCTCCCGGAGTCGTCGGTCTATCTGGATAAACAAATTAATTAAAGTCTCTAGAACATCAGGAACACCGACCCGTGCTAACTCATCCTTCAGGCTTTCAGAGAGACCAAGACGGAACTGATGCCGCAGAGCCGCCTCATTCCACTGGGTATCCGCGCTCCAGCGTCTGAAATCAGTCACATAGTCCTCGACCGCTCGGCGGCCTTGCTGGAGCGCATGGAGAGCAGCCTCGGCAGTAGAAGTCCGCTGTGGATCATCATAAAGTCGGGCCATGGCATCAAAAAAAGAGGGCAAAGAGTCTAGAACTACATGGCGGACTTCAAGTAAGTGATGGGCCCAAGCTTGAGGTTCCCCCTGCAGCAAAGCAATAACGAAGCCCACCTTGGTGGCTTCAGATGAAAAAGTCAGAGGTAGCAACGAAAAGTAAAGTTCACATGCGTTGCGAAACGCACGGAATTTACTCCGATCCCCGAAAAACTTCTCAGGAACAGGGACCCTGGGCTCAGGAGATGGTAACATTCCAATAGAGGAAGTTGGGGTTGGAGGTGAATCTGCAGAGGTGGCTTGAGTTTGTGTCTGCTTATCCATTCGGACATGGCTGCCCTGCAGAGACTTCACGATCTGAGTGAGAGCTGTAAGGTGTCGATAGACATTGTCCATTGGCAAGGTATCTCCTGCAGGCTCAGGCATGGCGGTTTGATACTGTAACGTACCTTGGGTGTGAGCCTGACGTGCGGAGAGGGACCTCCCGTACAACCCCGGCTCGGAGACCACTGGAGTGGGGACAGTGGTGGTAAGAGCACGGTGAGGTAAGGGTGCCTGTCTGATCCTCACTGCTTGGAGTGGTGGAGCCGAGTGGAGACTGGAACGGCTGGTTCCGGAAGCAGCGGATGCAGGTCAGCAGGTGCAGCTTGCAGAGCAGAGGATGCAGGTCAGCAGGTGCCGGTTTGCAGGGCAGGGATGCAGGTCAGCAAGTGCAGGTTTGCAGAGCAGAGATGCAGGTCAGCAGGTGCAGGTTTGCAGAGCAGGGATGCAGGTCAGCAGGTGCAGGTTTGCAGAGCAGGGATGCAGGTCAGCAGGTGCAGGTTTGCATTGCAAAGGATGCAGGTCAGCGTGTGCAGCTTGCAGAGCAGAGGATGCAGGTAAGCTGGTGCAGGTTTGCAGAGTCAGACAAGCCGGGTCATACACATCAAGGTAAACATCACAAGTGGCAGGCAGAGAGTAGTCAAAGTCCAGGCTGAATCTTGGCAACAGGCAGACTGGCAGATAACTGAGCAGGGTCAAACGAGCCGAGGTCAGGACTGGAGACAGAAGCGTGGTCAGGAAGCCGGGTCAAACACAGGAACAGGATACAGGAACAGGATACAAGCACAGAATCAGGAACTCAGGGAACAGAAGCAGATCAAACCGCAAGGGGCAACATCTCTGGAATGTCTTTTATAGGAAGTACATGGGAGGAGCAAGGGGTTCAGAGTTCAACAGTAATCAGACACCAAGCAGAGTAGTCTAATGGACCAGATAGGTTATCCAGCAGATCAGGCAGGGAACTGTCCAGCATCTCAGATAGCTCCGCTGGAAGAGTCAATGCCAGACACAGAAGAGGTCCCAGGTTCAAGCCCAGCACGTCCCTGACAACACCCTTTTTCACAGTTTATGGAAAACACCCTCAACTTCCTCTTCCCATGATCTGTTCTCCAGACATTCCAGCTTTACCTTCAGTTCAGGAGTCTCTCAATTCCGTTTGGGGTCACGTTCATGATTCCCTCCGGGCAGCTGCTGAAAAATTCAAAGGCTTTGCCGACCGCCGCAGGCGTAAACCGCCTTCTCTTCAGCCAGGGGACAAAGTCTGGCTCTCTACTAGGAACATCAAGCTCCGAGTTCCTTCTCTGAAGTTTGCTCCACGATTCATCGGTCCATACACGGTAACTGCTAAACTGAATCCGGTTTGTTTCAAACTCCAGATTCCTAAGAGCCTTAAAATCACTAACTCCTTTCATGTTGCTCTTCTAAAGCCTTTAGTCCTCAATAAATTCTCTCGTCCTCTCCCTACCGTGGCGCCTGTCTCTGAGGATAATCAGGAGTACGAGATCAGTCAAATTCTGGACTCCCGACTCTGTAAAGGCGTTCTTCAGTACCTCGTTCATTGGAAAGGGTTTGGTCCTGAGGAGAGGTCTTGGATCACTGCATCTGAGGTCTTTGCACCTCGTCTGTTAAAGGAGTTTCATCTGAAGTTTCCCTCTAAACCTGGGCCCAGGCGGGGAAGGGGGAGGCCTCGTAAGAGGGAGGGTACTGTCATGGATATGCATTAATGTCTGTCTGCCATCTTACCTTCCTCCTCATGTGTTCATCTAGAGACCAGACCTCCTTCACCTGGCTTCCTTTATAATCTCCTCCCAGCCTGACTCCACCCCAGGTCCTATCACAGAACACTATATTAACCTGTGCACTGCAAGCCTGCTTTGCTGATCAACGTGTTTGTTAGGCATTGTGTGTTTGGGTTCCTGCCTGCCGTGTGCTACGTCTGTCTCTCTGTTACGTTATTGGCTTGTCCCTGACTATCCCTGTCTGCTCGTGACCCTTGACCTTCGGCTCGTTCTTCGTTATCCTTGTCTGCTTGTGGCCCCTGACCTTCAGCTTGTTATTCGGTTCTCTCTTATCGTGTGCTGCTGCTTCCCCTCTTTTCCCCTTATCCTACGGGGCGTGAGCTAGGAAACTCCAGGGGCCGCGACCTGGTCCCAGCCTGCAGCTAACATCCTCACCACTAGAGGCCCTGGAGAAGACCAGCTGGGTCTTAGACTCCGCGCCCTGGGGAATCTTGGCTCTAGCTTCCGTTTGGATCCCGGTTGTGCTCCTCTGGTCCCGCTTTCCACAACCACCCAGTTTCCTATCCGCAGAAGCCAGCCATAGGGTTCACTACCTCGCGGTGCACTCCTGTCCCCCTACGGTGTGCATCTGTCACCTGGCCACAGGTGACCCTGACAGTGACCTCATCTAACGATCCCTTTGGTGGCCCAACCTTAGTCGGGACTGTGAAGCCTATGTCAGGTCTTGCACTGTGTCCCTACGCAGAAAGGGTGAAAAGACAAAGCCCTGGGGTATATTGAGACCCTTAACTATCCCTAACTGTCCATCGGAATAATCTCCATGGACATCATTGTTTATCTTCCGCCCTCGGAAGGATTCACTACCATCCTGGTGGTGGTGGTGGATCGCCTGTCAAAAATGGCCCATTTCCTGCCCATGATGGGTACACCTTCTGCTACAGAAACTGCCCATGTGTTCATCCAAAAAATCGTGAGACTCCATGGTTTACCTAGGAGTACAGTTTACCTCCAGGTTTTGGAGAGTTCTTTGTAAAAGCCTGAAAGTGGAACTCTGCCTTTCATCACCCCCAGAGCAATGGGAAAAAGTAGCTCACAAACCAAACCTTGGAGCAGTACCTATTCTGCTTCTCAGCTTTTTCTCAAGACAATAGGGCTTCTCTGCTTCCACTGGCAGAGTTTGCCTACAAAAACTCATCACACTCAGATACCAACCAGTCCCCATTCTGGGCCGATTTTGGATTATACCCTTCTGCTCTGCCAGAAACCTTATCCAAATCAGCAGTACTCGCTGTACAGGACAGACTTGCTGTCAGGGTTGAGTTCACTTGGGTTCACTTGGCCGACTTCTGCAGTTCCAGTGTCCACCAGCAGGTGTCTCCCAGAAGCCAGCAGGTTCTGATCAGCCACACTTGGCTCTTGATGCCAGGTGGATATTTAAGGCTGTTCCTCCCTTCCACCGGGGCGTCACTATCCAGTCTGATCGCATCCTTGCTACCAGATTGTGCCTGAAACCTATCCTGAACCTTCCTGTGTCCTGTTCCATCCTGCACCCCTCTGCCTTGCTCCCTGCTCTTGTACCCAGTCGTGTTTCCCTTCCTTGCATACCTGTTACCTTTGTCCCTTATGTTGTAGATATTATATATAGATAGTAGTTAGGTTCATTAGTTATTTTTGTTCTTATTTGCTGGAGTGGTTTATGTTTTCACTGGTTGCTGTGTATGTTTATTGGTGTGTGTTCACTGTAAATAAATATCACTTTAATGATAAACACATTGTTTGGTCTCAGTTTCCTTGTGTAGCTACGTGTCTGGTCTCTTTAGCCACTGATTCCTGATACTTGCCTTTATACAACAAAACTACCAAACCCTCCAAGAATGTATACAGAAGGTGCAGTCCAACTACAAGAGGTTCTTTGATAAGAAACAAAGGGGAATCCCTCTTTTAGGATCGGGGACAAGGTATGACTATCAACTACCAACTTGAAGCTGCGGTGCCCTTCAAAGAAGTTGGGGCCAAGATATATTGATCCTTTTCCAATTAAGCATGAAATAAATCCAGTGACCTTCAAATTATCTCTGCCCGATTCGTACAAGATTCAGCCGGTCTTTCACGTCTCTCTCCAAGCCGACCATTCTGGATCCTTTCCCAGGTATTTGTTTTAGATTGCAGAAAACGGGGTAGGCAGATTCAATACTTAATCAAGTGGAAAGGGTATCCTCCTGAAGAAAGCTTCTGGGAATCCGAAGCCAATGTACATGCCCCCAGACTCCTCAGAGTTTTCAGGCCAAATACCCAGAGAAAATTGCCCAAATGGGCATCCGGAGGTTGCCAGTCGGGGGGGGGGGGTACTGTCAGGGCACCAATGGCAGGAGAAGGACGCTAGGACCCAGCACCTCCACCAGCACTTCACATGGGCCTTTATAAGGAAGCCTGTCAGTGGTTGAAGTTGCTGATTGATCTTCAGGTTGTTACCTGTGTTCCTGTGATTCCTTGCGCCTGTGATCCCAAGACCCCGGCTTGTTCCTGACCTGTCTCCTGCCTGTCTCCAATCCCTGACCCTGGCTTGTCTAGCGAATATCCTCTGTCTGCTTCTTGTGTTTGACCTTGGCTTCCACCTGACTTTGTCTGATATGCTTCCCACCTGGTTTCTGATCCCGGCTTGTGTCGATTCTACAGATCTGTCACATCTCAGGCGCTCCCTGCCTGCAGACTCTGTTGATCACATCAGCAGTTTTCCTGATTCCCTCTGCTAGCAACTCCGCTGGCGACCTGTACGACTTTGTGCCCGACTCCTACTGTCTCATCTCCAGGGGAGTTCGGAACTTAGCCGCAGGGGAAACCCTCTCCCCATTGGCCTCCAGTACCCAGTACCTGATAGAGAGGAGAATCAGTGGGAGAGGAGGTAGGAGTTAGAACATGTGACATGTTCCATCCTAAATACAGGTGAAATGTGTAACATGTTCCAAAGATGAACCTAGCCTTTAAAGGCCTGCTTGTGCCACAAGATCTTCTCAGCAAGTTTGTAGCCTGAAATTCCCTGAACACAGTGTGCTGGAAAATGCAGCTGGAAAAAAAAAAGTTGCTGTTGTTTTAAACTTAATTTTGTGTAGTTAACATTAAAAACATTTTAACATAAAGCGCACATGGCTTAGGAGGTCAGTTTAGTCATGATTTACATCTTCATTGAAGCTCAAGGCAGCAGTATATATTTTATATAAAAATATACTGCTCCATTTAGTAATAATTTGAATAGTGCAAAACGTGTCCCTTGCATTTTCTATTCTTTTTTTTTTTACGCAAAGTATTATGCCCCGTACACACGATCGTTTTTCATGCCGTTAAAAATGCCATTTTAAAAAATGGCCATTAAAAATGATCGTGTGTAGGCTCCAGAGCATTTTTAACGACGTGAAAAACGGCCATTAAAAATTCCGGACATGCTCTCTTTTTTCACGTCATTTTTCATGTCGTTTTTTTTAACGACGTGAAAAATGATACTGCGTATGCTTTCACGACGTGAAAAAAAACGCGCATGCTCAGAATCAAGTATGAGACGGGAGCGCTCGTTCTGGTAAAACTAGCGTTCGTAATGGAGATAGCAGATTCATTACACAGTAACGGACTGAAAAGCGCGAATCGTCGCTCAACAAACTTTACTAACATGAAGGGTGGCGCCATTCGAACGGAACTTCCCCTTTATAGTGCCGTCGTACGTGTTGAACGTCACTGCGCTTTGCTTGATCGTTTTTTTTTAATGATGGTGTGTACGCAAGGCAGGCTTGAGAGGAAACATGAAAAAAAAACGAGGAGAAAAACGTCGGTTTAAAAAATGACATTAAAAACTATCGTGTGTACGGGGCATTAGTGTTAGAAAATAGCTAAATGCAATACTGAGATAAATATTTTTTATATATTGTTTCAAAACAATTATTTTTTTTCCCATCTAGGCTCCCCACTAGATACTGTACAAACAGTATATAAGATGCTGATCATTTGGAAGGCATAGCAATAAAATTCCATTAAGGCAGCAGGTGCAATTAAAAAAGAAAATTAAATTGTAGTGCTAAGGAGTGAATATTGTTGCTCTGATTTTTGTTGACATTGCCCTGTAAAAATGTTCTGTATTTAAACTGTCTTGCAGCCATTTAATTTCCCCAATTAGGACTTATGCAGATGTATGTTCCCCTGTTCTTACATCTGTGTTCCCGGTGCCCCTTCTGCCTAAACAAAAGCACTTCCTTGAATATCTTGTATACTCCTGCTTTCATTAAGGCAAATAACAGAAACATTTTCAAAAGAAGTGAGGTTCATAGAGTCTTGCCAGCTGTACCCAGCTGCCCTTTTATTTAAAATTATAGAGCCTTTACATTGTTATCTTGTCCTATTCAGCTGAGACAAATGGACACTTTAAACATAAGAAGGAAGCAGTTGCGAAGGAACGCTACTTCAGGCTATGTATGACTTTGCTTTGAAAATCAAAAGGCATTTGTTGAAGAACATAAACAACAACAAGCATTTGGCTTTCACATGCTACTCTGGAGTCCGGCAGGCACAGGCTACAACTGTAGAAAGTGAGGGTGACTGATCAAAACTAATCAACAAATATGTGATTTTTATGCACAATGTAACTGAGGACACAGGAAATAAAATTCATCAACATTTTTGGTATACTCAATATCATGAACTGAGAACAATTTGATTGTACCCACAGGACAACACATTTATTCTGGTGCTCCAACTGATATCTTTTTATACAGTGCCTTGAAAAAGTATTCATACCCCTTGAAATTTTCCACATTTTGTTATGTTACAACCAAAAATGTAAATGTATTTTATTGGGTTTTTATGTGATCGACACAAACTGGCACATAATTGTGAAGTGGAAGGAAAATGATAAATGGTTTTTAAAACATTTTACAAATAAATATCTGAAAAGTGTGGCATGCATTTGTATTCAGCTCATTTTACACTGATACCCCTAACTAAAATCTAGTGGAACCAATTGCCTTCAGAAATTACCTAATTAGTAAATAGAATCCACCGGTGTGTAATTTAATCTCAGCATTATGAAGACCAAAGAACACACCAGACAGGTCAGGGATAAAGTTGTGGATTAGTTTAAAGCAAAGCTAGGTTATAAAAAAATATCCCAAGATTTGAACATCTCACGGAGCACTGTTCAATCCATCATCCGGAAATGGAAAGAGTATGGCACAACTGCAAACCTACCAAGACTAGGGATGAGCTTCGTGTTCGAGACGAACATACGTTCGACTCGAACATCGGCTGTTCGATCGTTCGACGAAGATCGAACGATTTGGGCCGTTCGCGCCTAATTCGAGTGACGCGAACGGCCCACAATGCACTACGCCATCGCAGTGTCATCCAGGCGCTGTGATTGGCCAAGCATGCACTGTGACCCCGCATGCTTGGCCAATCACAGCGCCGGCAGCGAGGAGAGCAATGATTGGCCACAGGCAGGATGCCTGTGGCCAATTATTGCTGAGGGGGTTTAGTACACGCCCCACACTATAAAAGGCCGCCAGCGCGGTGGCCTTGTGTAGTGTGTTCCGGAGCAGGGAAAGAGAAGCATAGGCAGGGACAGTGTCATTTTTTTTCCTTTACTAATCCTGGATTCCTTGTGTTTAGGGACAAATAAGGATAGGTAGGGAGAGTGTCAGTGTGTTATTCTGTGCTAAATCTTGTTTGTAGGGACAGAGAGGTACAGTGAGGGAAAGTGTCAGTGTGCTATTCTGTTCTAAACCAATCTTGCTGAACCATATTTGAAATCCTTGAGTTTAGGGACAGAGAGGTACAGTGAGGGAAAGTGTCAGTGTGCTATTCTGTTCTAAACCAATCTTGCTGTACCATATTTGAAATCCTTGAGTTTAGGGACAGAGAAGGACACTCGTGGAAACTATCAGTGTGCTATTCTGTGCTAAATCTTGTTTGTAGGGACAGAGAAGGACAGTGAGTGAAACTGACAGTGTGCTATTCTGTTCTAAACCAATCTTGCTGAACCATATTTGAAATCGTTGAGTTTAGGGACAGAGAGGTACAGTGAGTGAAACTGACAGTGTGCTATTCTGTTCTAAACCAATCTTGCTGAACCATATTTGAAATCCTTGAGTTTAGGGAGAGAGAGGTACAGTGAGGGAAAGTGTCAGTGAGCTATTCTGTTCTAAACCAATCTTGCTGTACCATATTTGAAATCCTTGAGTTTAGGGACAGAGAAGGACACTCGTGGAAACTATCAGTGTGCTATTCTGTGCTAAATCTTGTTTGTAGGGACAGAGAAGGACAGTGAGTGAAACTGACAGTGTGCTATTCTGTTCTAAACCAATCTTGCTGAACCATATTTGAAATCCTTGAGTTTAGGGACAGAGAGGTACAGTGAGGGAAAGTGTCAGTGAGATATTCTGTTCTAAACCAATCTTGCTGTACCATATTTGAAATCCTTGAGTTTAGGGACAGAGAAGGACACTCGTGGAAACTATCAGTGTGCTATTCTGTGCTAAATCTTGTTTGTAGGGACAGAGAAGGACAGTGAGTGAAACTGACAGTGGGCTATTCTGTTCTAAACCAATCTTGCTGAACCATATTTGAAATCATTGAGTTTAGGGACAGAGAGGTACAGTGAGGGAAAGTGTCAGTGTGCTATTCTGTTCTAAACCAATCTTGCTGAACCATATTTGAAATTCTTGAGTTTAGGGACAGAGAGGTACAGTGAGGGAAAGTGTCAGTGTGCTATTCTGTTCTAAACCAATCTTGCTGTACCATATTTGAAATCCTTGAGTTTAGGGACAGAGAAGGACACTCGTGGAAACTATCAGTGTGCTATTCTGTGCTAAATCTTGTTTGTAGGGACAGAGAAGGACAGTGAGTGAAACTGACAGTGTGCTATTCTGTTCTAAACCAATCTTGCTGAACCATATTTGAAATCCTTGAGTTTAGGGACAGAGAGGTACAGTGAGGGAAAGTGTCAGTGTGCTATTCTGTTCTAAACCAATCTTGCTGAACCATATTTGAAATCCTTGATTTTGGGACAGAGAAGGACACTTGTGGAAACTATCAGTGTGCTATTCTGTGCTAAATCTTGTTTGTAGGGACAGAGAAGGACAGTGAGTGAAACTGACAGTGTGCTATTCTGTTCTAAACCAATCTTGCTGAACCATATTTGAAATCCTTGAGTTTAGGGACAGAG
Organism: Rana muscosa; assembly: GCA_029206835.1. Taxonomy (NCBI): domain Eukaryota; kingdom Metazoa; phylum Chordata; class Amphibia; order Anura; family Ranidae; genus Rana; species Rana muscosa. The sequence continues at coordinate 95,907,689 of CM055123.1, read as the reverse complement.
AGGTACAGTGAGGGAAAGTGTCAGTGAGCTATTCTGTTCTAAACCAATCTTGCTGAACCATATTTGAAATCCTTGAGTTTAGGGACAGAGAGGTACAGTGAGGGAAAGTGTCAGTGAGCTATTCTGTTCTAAACCAATCTTGCTGTACCATATTTGAAATCCTTGAGTTTAGGGACAGAGAAGGACACTCGTGGAAACTATCAGTGTGCTATTCTGTGCTAAATCTTGTTTGTAGGGACAGAGAAGGACAGTGAGTGAAACTGACAGTGTGCTATTCTGTTCTAAACCAATCTTGCTGAACCATATTTGAAATCCTTGAGTTTAGGGACAGAGAGGTACAGTGAGGGAAAGTGTCAGTGAGCTATTCTGTTCTAAACCAATCTTGTTGAACCATATTTGAAATCCTTGAGTTTAGGGACAGAGAAGGACACTCTTGGAAACTATCAGTGTGCTATTCTGTGCTAAATCTTGTTTGTAGGGACAGAGAAGGACAGTGAGTGAAACTGACAGTGTGCTATTCTGTTCTAAACCAATCTTGCTGAACCATATTTGAAATTCTTGAGTTTAGGGACAGAGAGGTACAGTGAGGGAAAGTGTCAGTGTGCTATTCTGTTCTAAACCAATCTTGCTGAACCATATTTGAAATCCTTGAGTTTAGGGACAGAGAGGTACAGTGAGGGAAAGTGTCAGTAAACTATTCTGTTCTAAACCAATCTTGCTGTACTATTTTTGAAATCCTTGAGTTTAGGGACAGAGAAGGACACTCGTGGAAACTATCAGTGTGCTATTCTGTGCTAAATCTTGTTTGTAGGGACAGAGAAGGACAGTGAGTGAAACTGACAGTGTGCTATTCTGTTCTAAACCAATCTTGCTGAACCATATTTGAAATCCTTGAGTTTAGGGACAGAGAGGTACAGTGAGGGAAAGTGTCAGTGTGCTATTCTGTTCTAAACGAATCTTGCTGAACCATATTTGAAATCCTTGAGTTTAGGGACAGAGAAGGACACTCGTGGAAACTATCAGTGTGCTATTCTGTGCTAAATCTTGTTTGTAGGGACAGAGAAGGACAGTGAGTGAAACTGACAGTGTGCTATTCTGTTCTAAACCAATCTTGCTGAACCATATTTGAAATCCTTGATTTTAGGGACAGAGAGGTACAGTGAGGGAAAGTGTCAGTGAGCTATTCTGTTCTAAACCAATCTTGCTGAACCATATTTGAAATCCTTGAGTTTAGGGACAGAGAAGGACACTCGTGGAAACTATCAGTGTGCTATTCTGTGCTAAATCTTGTTTGTAGGGACAGAGAAGGACAGTGAGTGAAACTGACAGTGTGCTATTCTGTTCTAAACCAATCTTGCTGAACCATATTTGAAATCCTTGAGTTTAGGGACAGAGAGGTACAGTGAGGGAAAGTGTCAGTGAGCTATTCTGTTCTAAACCAATCTTGCTGAACCATATTTGAAATCCTTGAGTTTAGGGACAGAGAAGGACACTCGTGGAAACTATCAGTGTGCTATTCTGTGCTAAATCTTGTTTGTAGGGACAGAGAAGGACAGTGAGTGAAACTGACAGTGTGCTATTCTGTTCTAAACCAATCTTGCTGAACCATATTTGAAATTCTTGAGTTTAGGGACAGAGAGGTACAGTGAGGGAAAGTGTCAGTGTGCTATTCTGTTCTAAACCAATCTTGCTGAACCATATTTGAAATCCTTGAGTTTAGGGACAGAGAAGGACACTCGTGGAAACTATCAGTGTGCTATTCTGTGCTAAATCTTGTTTGTAGGGACAGAAAAGGACAGTGAGTGAAACTGACAGTGTGCTATTCTGTTCTAAACCAATCTTGCTGAACCATATTTGAAATCCTTGATTTTAGGTACAGAGAGGTACAGTGAGGGAAAGTGTCAGTGAGCTATTCTGTTCTAAACCAATCTTGCTGAACCATATTTGAAATCCTTGAGTTTAGGGACAGAGAAGGACACTCGTGGAAACTATCAGTGTGCTATTCTGTGCTAAATCTTGTTTGTAGGGACAGAGAAGGACAGTGAGTGAAACTGACAGTGTGCTATTCTGTTCTAAACCAATCTTGCTGAACCATATTTGAAATCCTTGAGTTTAGGGACAGAGAGGTACAGTGAGGGAAAGTGTCAGTGAGCTATTCTGTTCTAAACCAATCTTGCTGAACCATATTTGAAATCCTTGAGTTTAGGGACAGAGAAGGACACTCGTGGAAACTATCAGTGTGCTATTCTGTGCTAAATCTTGTTTGTAGGGACAGAGAAGGACAGTGAGTGAAACTGACAGTGTGCTATTCTGTTCTAAACCAATCTTGCTGAACCATATTTGAAATTCTTGAGTTTAGGGACAGAGAGGTACAGTGAGGGAAAGTGTCAGTGTGCTATTCTGTTCTAAACCAATCTTGCTGAACCATATTTGAAATCCTTGAGTTTAGGGACAGAGAGGTACAGTGAGGGAAAGTGTCAGTGAGCTATTCTGTTCTAAACCAATCTTGCTGTACCATATTTGAAATCCTTGAGTTTGGGGACAGAGAAGGACACTTGTGGAAACTATCAGTGTGCTATTCTGTGCTAAATCTTGTTTGTAGGGACAGAGAAGGACAGTGAGTGAAACTGACAGTGTGCTATTCTGTTCTAAACCAATCTTGCTGAACCATATTTGAAATCCTTGAGTTTAGGGACAGAGAGGTACAGTGAGGGAAAGTGTCAGTGAGCTATTCTGTTCTAAACCAATCTTGCTGAACCATATTTGAAATCCTTGAGTTTAGGGACAGAGAAGGACACTCGTGGAAACTATCAGTGTGCTATTCTGTGCTAAATCTTGTTTGTAGGGACAGAGAAGGACAGTGAGTGAAACTGACAGTGTGCTATTCTGTTCTAAACCAATCTTGCTGAACCATATTTGAAATCCTTGAGTTTAGGGACAGAGAGGTACAGTGAGGGAAAGTGTCAGTGTGCTATTCTGTTCTAAACCAATCTTGCTGAACCATATTTGAAATTCTTGAGTTTAGGGACAGAGAGGTACAGTGAGGGAAAGTGTCAGTGTGCTATTCTGTTCTAAACCAATCTTGCTGAACCATATTTGAAATCCTTGAGTTTAGGGACAGAGAAGGACACTCGTGGAAACTATCAGTGTGCTATTCTGTGCTAAATCTTGTTTGTAGGGACAGGGAAGGACAGTGAAGGAAACTGTCAGTGTGCTATTCTGTGCTAAACCAATCTTGCTGAAGCATATTGCAAATCCTTGTGTTTAGGGACAGAGAAGGATAGGCAGGGGACAGTGTCAGTGTCATTGTTGCTAAGCCTCCTGCACAGTATACACCTGAAGGTAGCCCTTATTGCTGTTTTTTCCATCTCCCTGCAGGCCATCCATTAAAATGTCTGGAAGGCAAACAAGAAGAGGCAGACAGTCAGGAGGCAAAAAAAGAGGGCAAGCAGGCTCTGTGTCTGGGGGCAACAGTGCTGGTCGTGGACGCGGTGCATTGTCATCAGCACATGGCCATGGGACACGCTTGTCCTTCTTTTCGGCAGCTGGACATGTTGAGCCACATCATGCCGAAGACTTGGTAGAGTGGATGACCAAGCCCACCTCATCCTCCTCATCCTCTCTCACCCAGGCTCAGGGTACTGGCAAAGCAGCTGCCAAAGCGTCCTCTTCTCTGGTATCATTATCTTCATTAGTCAATCCTTCCCTAGACCCACCATGTCCTCCTCCTGAGGAGTCCCCCGAACTGTTTGAGCACAGTGTTGGGTACATGCTCCAGGAGGATGCCCAGCGTTTCGAAGGATCTGATGATGATACCCAGATAGAGGAAGGCAGTAGCGTGAGAGCAGAGAGAGGGGATGCTCAAGAAGGACACCAATCTGGCAGTCATGCTCCAGCAGCTGCAGCATACTGCCAGATTGGCTCCAGTGATGAGGAGGGAGGGGATGATGAGGTCACTGACTCCACGTGGGTGCCTAATAGGAGAGAGGAGGAGGAGGAGGATGAGGAGGAGGCACATCTCCAACGAGGCAGGATGCCCTTGGGTGGCCAGCGTATGGGCAGCACACCGACGGAATCACACCGCAGAGCTCCGCCTGTGCAGGGCGCTGCCTCTGCCCGTCATTCAAAAAGTTCTTTGGTGTGGGCCTTTTTTGAGGCGAGTGCATCAGATCGCACAGCTGCTGTTTGCAACATATGTCTCAAGCGTATATCGCGTGGCCAAAACATCAGCCGCTTGGGCACCACATGCTTGATCAGACATATGTTGACCTGCCATGCAGCTCGTTGGCAAGCCTACCTTAAAGACCCACACCAAAGAACAAAGCTGACCTCTTCTTGCACCGCATCAGCTGGGATCTCCAACCCCACTATACCTTCAGTCCTCTCTGAAACCTGCTCTGAGAGGAATGAAGGTGTAGAATTAGGTGTGTCACAGCCAAGTACTTGCGGGCACTCTGCTAGCAGTACACCAACGTCCGATTCTAGCAGGCAAATTTCCCTGCCCCAGCTGCTGGACCGTCGAAAGAAGTTCACTCCCAGCCATCCACATGCCCAGCGGTTGAATGCTAGCTTGGCTAAATTGCTAGCGCTTCAACTGCTGCCTTTTCAGCTGGTAGACTCGGCCCCCTTCCGTGAGTTTGTGCAATGTGCGGTTCCTCAGTGGCAGGTTCCCAAACGCCACTTTTTCTCACGGAAGGCGATTCCGGCTCTCTACAGGCATGTGGAAGGCAATGTCTTGGCCTCGCTGGACAGGGCGGTCAGCGGTAAGGTGCATATTACCGCTGACTCATGGTCCAGCAGGCATGGACAGGGACGTTACCTTTCTTTCACGGCCCATTGGGTCACTCTTTTGGCAGCTGGGAAGGATGCAGGACAAGGTGCAGTAGTGTTGGAGGTTGTTCCACCGCCACGCCTCCAAAATGCTACTACTGGTTGTGACACACCTCTCTCCTCCACCCCCTCCTCTTCTTCTTCCTCCATGGCCTCTTCCTGTGGTTTGTCCTCGGAACCAGCGGTGCTCCGTAGGCGTTCAAGGGGCTACGCAAGTACGCAGGCAAAAAGATGCCATGCCGTGCTTGCGCTGGTGTGTTTGGGGGACAGGAGCCACACTGGGGCAGAGGTCCTGTCTGCTCTGCAGGGGCAGGCCGAGAGGTGGTTGACGCCACGCCAGCTTAAGCCAGGAATGGTGGTTTGCGACAATGGCACCAACCTCCTCTCCGCCCTCCGACAGGGACAACTGACCCATGTGCCCTGTATGGCTCACGTCCTTAACCTGGTGGTGCAGCGGTTCTTGGCCAGGTACCCGGGCTTACAGGATGTCCTGAGGCAGGCCAGGAAAGTCTGTGTGCATTTCCGCAGATCTTATAATGCCAGTGCTCGCCTGGCTGAGCTGCAAAAGGAGTTGAACCTGCCCAAGAACCGCCTTATATGTGACATGCCCACCAGGTGGAACTCAACGTTGGCCATGCTGCAGCGGCTGCACATGCAGCAGAGGGCCATCAATGAGTACCTGTGCGACTACGGCACCAGGACAGGGTCAGGGGAGCTCGGGTTTTTTTCACCACGCTAGTGGGGCATGATCAGGGATGCATGCACTGTCCTGGCACCTTTTGAGGAGGCCACGAGGATGGTGAGCAGTGACAGTGCATGCATCAGTGACACTGTACCTCTTGTCCACCTGTTGGAGCACACGCTGCGTGGAATAATGGACAGGGCACTTGAGGCAGAACAGAGGCAGGAAGAGGAGGACTTCCTTGCCTCTCAAGGCCCCCTTTACCCAGACAGTGTTCCTTCTGTCCCACCCATCGCACAGGAAGAGGAGGAGGAGGAGGAGGAGGATTGTGTCAGCATGGAGGTGGAGGCTGGCACTCAGCATCATCAGCAGCAGTCTTTTAGGGATGATTTACAGTCCCAAGAAACCAGTGGACTTGTACGTGGCTGGGAGGAGGTGGCTGCGGATCATGTCGTCCTTAGTGACCCAGAGGACTCCGGACTGAATGCCTCAGCTAACCTACGCTGCATGGCCTCCCTGATCCTGCAAAGTCTGCGGAAGGATCCTCGTATTCTTCGGATCAAGGAGAGGGACCATTACTGGCTGGCCACTCTCCTTGATCCACGGTACAAGGGTAAGGTTGCGGACCTTATGTTACCGTCAAAGAGGGAGCAGAGGATGAGACAACTCCGGGAGGCCTTGCAGAAAGGTCTGTGCAACGTGTTCCCAGAGACTGGGAGGTTACAAACTCCTGGTCCTGGACAACGAGTTGCTGAGGCTTCGGGCAGTCAAAGAAGGAGCGGTGGGGAAGGTGGCCGTCTGACCGATGCGTTCAGACAATTCTTTAGTCCGCAGCCCCAAAGTATGATCGGTTCCAGCAACCATCGCCAGCGTCTGATATACATGGTGCAGGAATACCTAGGGGCAAGGTCAGACTTGGACACCTTCCCCACCGAAAATCCTCTGGCTTACTGGGTCTTGAGGATGGATCACTGGCCAGAGCTTGCACAGTATGCAATTGAGCTACTGGCCTGTCCTGCATCCAGCGTTCTTTCAGAACGCACATTCAGTGCTGCTGGAGGATTTGTCACAGATCACAGGGTGCGCCTGTCCACCGACTCGGTTGATCGACTGACTTTCATCAAGATGAACCAGTCTTGGATCACCACCAGCTACCACACACCTGATGCTGATATAACAGACTAATTGATTTTAAAATGTCACATCCCTTCAAGACCGATGCTGATGCTGAGTGCCTGTGCTGTTATGTTGACTGGCTATCCTCCTCCTCCTCCTCAATGATATGATTAATGATGATAGCTTGGAAGATCATTTTGGTTTATGGGTGACGCCACCAGTGGCTAAGGCCCAATTTTTCAGCCCCTGTTTAACAGGGGCGTGTAATTACAATTTTTGATGCAATACTTTGCAACAGGCCTCATTGCTGTGCTCCAAGTACAGTATCTGTGAGGGGTTGCAGTGTTGTGCCACCAGTGCCTAAGGCCCAATTTTTCAGCCCCTGTTCAACAGGGGCATGCAATTATAATTATTGATCTAATAATTCACAGCAGGGCCCATTGCTGCGCCCACCAAGAGTAACTGTCAGGCCTTACAGTGTTGTGGCACCAGCACCACCATCACCACCACCACCACCACCAAAGGCCCAATTTTTCAGCCCCTGTTCAACAGGGGCATGCAATTATAATTATTGATCTAATAATTCACAGCAGGGCCCATTGCTGCGCCCACCAAGAGTAACTGTCAGGCCTTACAGTGTTGTGGCACCAGCACCACCATCACCACCACCACCACCACCAAAGGCCCAATTTTTCAGCCCCTATTCAACAGGGGCATGCAATTATAATTATTGATCTAATAATTCACAGCAGGGCCCATTGCTGTGCCCACCAAGAGTAACTGTCAGGCCTTACAGTGTTGTGGCACCAGCACCACCATCAAAGGCCCAATTTTTACTACCACTGTTCAACAATTATATGTTATTACAATTCCTGATATAATAGTTGACAGCAGGGCGTTCCAGCACCCACCAAGAATAACTGTGAGTGCTTTCAGTGTTGTGCCAACACCAACACCTAAGGGGCCAATTTCTGCAGAGTATATACGGCAGGTCCCTACTTTCAAACATCCAACTTACAAACGACTACTACTTGCAAACGGAAGAAGACAACAGGAAGTGAGAGGAAATCTACCCATTGGAAGGAAAATTCTCTCCTGTAAGAATTAATATGGGAGAAAGGTGTCTCCTCTCTACTGATGCTTTATCACCAATCCTTGTTTCAATAAAAACACCACATTTCAAAAACAGTTGTCATTGGGATGCAAAGTGAGGTGAAATGTTCTGAACAGGGGCACAGACAGCAAAAAAAATGTTACAGGGGTGATAACCCTTCCCTATGTTTTCCAAAAAGCTTAAAAAAAGGAATTTGGCATGGAGCTACACTTAAACAATGTAGCTGTTCAAAATTACAAACAGATTCTACATAAGAACAAACCTACAGTCCCTGTCTTGTATGCACCGCCTGTATACGGCTGTTCAGAGTATATAGGGCCTTTTTTATTTTGTGTGCGGGGTTCCCCTTAATATCCATACAAGACCCAAAGGGGCTGGTAATGGGCTGGGGTAGGGGGGGGGGGGTTGATGGGGTAGCTATGCCATTTTTCTTAAAGATTTTCATCCATATTACCGGGACCAGACATTACATTAAAGCCGCAAGCAGTTTTAAATGGCTTTTTTTCCTTTAGAAATGTTATTTTGTGCAGGGACAGTTCTAAACACGGGAAACACGTGGCACTTCACAGGCATACTTTAGACACCCCCCAGGTACAATATTTAAAGGAATATTTGACTTTTTTTTTTTCACTTTATGCATCATTAAAATGACTGCTCCCGGAAAACGTCAGTTTTTAAAACTTCTTTTTGCATTGATACATGTCCCCTGGTGCAGAACCCGGGTTCCCAAACTCTGTTTAGGACAATAACATGGATAATAGTCGTTATAATTAGCACTTTAGAATCCGAACGTTCGCATCCATTGTATTTAATAGGGTTCTAATGTTTGTGCGAACTTTCGGTCCGTTCGCGGGTTCTGGTGCGAACCGAACCCGGGGGTGTTCGGCTCATCACTAACCAAGACATGGCCATTCACCTAAACTGACAGGACGGGCAAGGAGAGCATTAATTAGAGAAGCAGGGTAACTCTGGAGGAGCTTCAGAGATCCACAGCGCAGGTGGGAGAATCTGTCCACAGGGCAAGTATTAAGCCGTGTACACACGATGGGTTTTACCGATGAAAACAGTCCGATGGACTTTCCTCATCGGACAAACCGATCGTGTATGGGCCCCATCGGTCTTTTTTCCATCGGTGAGAAAAAAATAGAACATATTTTAAATTTTTCCGATGGGAAAAAAAACGATAGCAAATTCCGATCATCTGTGCTCAGAATCAAGTCGACGCATGCTCAGAAGCATTGAACTTAATTTTTCTCGGCTTGTCGGAGTGTTTTACGTCACAGCGTTTGGGACGGTCGGATTTTTGACTGATGGTGTGTGTAGGCAAGACTGATGGAAGTCAGCTTCATCGGATTTCCGATGGAAAAATCCATCGGATTAGAATCCATAGGAAATCCGATCGTGTATACAGGGCTTAAGTTGTGCACTCAACAAATCTGACCTTTATGGAAGAGTGGTAAGAAGAACGCCATTGTTGAAAGAAAGCCATAAGAAGTCCTGTTTTCAGTTTGCAGGAAGCCATGCGAGGAACACAGAAAACATGTGGAAGAAGGTGCTCTGGTCAGGTGAGACCAAAATTTAACTTTTGGGCCTAAAAGCAAAACGCTATTTGTGGCGGAAAACGAACTGCACATCTCCCTGAACACACAATCCCCACTGTGAAACATGGTGGGGGTGGCATCAATTTGTGGATATGCTTTTCGAATCTTCAGCAGGGACAGGGAAGCTGGTCAGAGTTGATGGGAAGATGGATGGAGCCAAATACAGGGTGATTTTAGAAGAAAACCTGTTAAGCCCTGTACACACGATCGGTTTTACAGATGAAAACAGTCCGATGGACTTTTTTCATCGGTCAAACCGATCGTGTATGGGACCCATCGGTCTTTTTTCCATCGGTTTTAAAAAATAGAACATGTTTTAAATTTTTCCGATGGATCAAAAACCGATAGCAAATTCCGATCGTCTATGGGCAAGTCCATCGGATAAAAAACCCACGCATGTTCAGAATCAAGTCGACGCATGCTCAGAAGCATTGAACTTAATTTTTCTCGGCTCATCGGAGTGTTTTACGTCACCACGTTTGGAACGGTCGGTTTTTTGACTGATGGTGTGTAGGCAAGACTGATGGAAGTCAGCTTCATCTGATTTCCGATGGGCAAAACCATCGGATTAGAATCCATAGGATATCCGATTCTGTGTACAAGGCTTTAGAGTCTGCAAAAGACTTAAGACTGGGGCGGAGGTCTACCTTCCAGCAGGACAACAACCCTAAACCTACAGCCAGAGCTATAATGGAATGGTATATTCATGTGTTAGAATGGCCCAGTCAGCAGTTTTGAGGCACAGATCATAACTACTCCTATTAACACTCCAGCATGACCAGAAAATTAAAATCTAATCTCATTAAATCAGTTTGTTTGCTAGTACTTTGGGTTTGCAGGCATTTACAGAGCAGAATTCAGTAACTTGCACAGAGACACATTTGCTTGGAGGTGCAGATCATTTTTGATCAAATTATTTTATATAGTACATTATCAATGATTGAGTAATGGTTACGGCTAAATACACAATATTGTCAAAAGTATTGGGACACCTGCCTTTACACACACATGAACTTCAATGGCATCCCAGTCTTAGTCTGTAGGGTTCAATATTGAGTTGGCCCAACCTTTGCAGCTATAACAGCTTCAACTCTTCTAAGAAGGCTGTCCACAAGGTTTAGGAGTGTGTCTATGGGACGGTTTGACCATTCTTCCAGAAGAGCATTTACGAGATCAGGCATTGATGTTGGAACGAGAAGGCCTGGCTCGCAGTCTCCACTCTAATTCATCTCAAAGGTGTTCTATTGGGTTGAGGTCAGTCAAGTTCCTCCACCCCAAACTCGCTCATCCACACTATATTGCCAAACATATTGGGCCACCCCTCCAAATTATTTGGTGGGGAGGTGGGGATTAGGGTGTCGAGTTGTTTTTCAGGTGTTGGACTTAGCCCCTTTTTTATTTATTCTTTATTAGAAAATTATTCAAATACAAAACACACCCACATTGGTGTATAAAAAGTTCATATCAAAAAGAACATACATATTTCCTGAATTTTCCCATCAACCCCTCCCACCCCCCCTAGATCTGCCATCCTCTCTTCTTTTTCTATTTTTTTTCATCTGTCCATTTCAGTCATTCCCTATGCAAATTTATCTAACAATTTAAAGGCTCTCCACTTCTCCCATTTTGCTCTGAATCTTTCGCCCCTTCCCTGCTCTTCGCGGCTGAGATACTCCATTTCAGCTATGTGGTCTACTCGTTGTATCCACTCTTTTATGGATGGACTTGCTGGGTGCAGCCATTTTTTTGGGATTAATCCCTTTGCCGCGTTGAGCAGTGACGGGACCAAAGTCTTTTCATATTGTTTTTTTGTTTTATTTGTGCCGTGGAACAGACATATCCAGGGGATTTGAGGAATCTTCTCGCCTGTTATTTCTTCTATGTACCGTATATATATATAAAACTTATAAAAACACAATCAAATCCCTGGGTAGGATAATGAAAGTTTTCTATAGCAGCGCTCAGGTGGTCAATAGACTCCCTTGTCCACTCACTCTTATTTACAGTTCATAAGAGTACATATAGAACTTATGAAAAAAGATGTTGTTGTAAATGACATATAGCTCCAGATGTCTTCTTAATATGATCCACTTTAAATCATCAGTTGTATCCCCTTTCGGGTGGGTACTCACCACACACAGGATTTAAACAGGCACCTCACAGATCCCATCC